>JAWNNQ010001757.1:0-1200000 GCA_035044765.1 Leucophenga montana
CGTATTGCTGACTTTAGAACGAAGTGATAAAAACTGATAGACAAGTTTCCGTATGCACACACAGAGGAAGGGGCAGACAGACCGACGGACAGACGACTTGTATATGGTCTGCCACGCCCACTTTTGGCCATTACATTACATTTGCACCAATTTAGTACAACTCTTTCATCCAATGTGTACATTGTATAGAAACAATCTTATAGAAATTCTAGAGTTTTCATGAGAAAAATAGTTGTAACCGCAAAATGCTTAAAATATCAATCCTTACAAGTTCCAACAAGTCCTATTACTGACCATGGAATACACATATTCGCGTGAGATTCGAAATATGTCGACTTCTAAAATGTAGGCCCGAAAGCATTAGCTTCAAATTTGCGTCAAATTTTTGTTTTTGGAATAGAAACTATTCACAGTGGAACAATTTCGATTTTGGTTAACAGAAGCTTCTGGGTCATGATGTGCTAATTACAATTTATTTTGTAAATAAAATAAATATTGCAATTAAATTTTAAATTAACTGAAGCATCTATTTAAGCATCTAAAACACACAAAATTAATATATTCTAGCTGAAGCAATTTTAAAGCAACTTCTACAAAATTTTTGCTGTAGTTTACATTTTATTAATTCGAATTTTTAGGCAGCATAAAATGCGAGTATGAAACAGCAGATACTTTTCAATTAAATATGCATATGAGGTGGGTTAAACACAAACACACCCGCTTACATAAAAGACGCACACATGCTCAAATACAATCATCAGATACATTTAAATGTATCTGAAGTACTTTTATGTAACACACACTTGAACACTTGAACACTTTAAGCATTCAAATTACTTATAACCAAAAGTGGCTGTACTGCCATTTAAAATAAGATTGAAAATGGCAAATGTACTTAAGAAATAAAATTTTATACAATCCAGTTGCTTTTTATTCTCTGTGGCAGTACCTACAGTTTTTAATACGTGTATCTCTCAGAGTATCTCTCAGAGTACTTTTTCTTACGCGTTGCTAATTGTATTTCGCAAATATTTTTATTCAATTTTCAATGCTGTCACTCAAAGCAGAAAAATAAGTATAAATTGTCTGAGACAATACAAAATTTGCAAGAAACAAGAAACAAAAAACTTGAAACCAGCTGACTGTGATAAAATAAATTAGATATATGTGATTTTTTTCTGGTTTGGCTAAATTGCTAACACTTAATTTACTTTACTGCATCTACACGGTTATACTTGTATGCCGTGACTCTTCTGGAAACAACAATGCAGAAGTCAATTGAGTTCAAATAGTAAACAATGGCAGTATTCACAGAAATAGAAAACACCTTCAATCTAAACTGAAATACTAATGAATTCACCGAATGATTTTGGCGTACTAGTCTATGAACTGTTGATTTCCTTCACGCAAAAATCAATTTCGGGGAGCATTGGCGAATCTAATTAAGTCATTTTCTCGCTACTTGTGCATAAACATGGCATAGGCAAAGTCGTGGGCTATGCAAATGATGCCCTAATACTGCTCTCAGCAATGTTCCCCATCGTGCTAAGATGTCTTATGGGGAGTTTTCTGGACGAGTTCTGCATACAGTGTCAGGAGATTTTTAACTTGCGAACAGCTGCTTCAACGCCATAATCGGAAGAGTTTTTTGCATCGTATTGTTACTGGCAATGAAAAGTGGATCCAAAAAAATCATGGGCACCACCCGGCCATGCATCAACATCGACGGCCAAGCTGAATATTCATAGTGCCAAGCTCATGCTCTGTATTTGGAGGGATCAGAAGGGTTCTCAGTTCTCTTTTCCAGTCGCTCGAACTGGGAGAAGAGCAGCACTGGTAATGCACTGGTATTCATAGTGCCAAGCTCATGCTCTGTATTTGGAGGGATCAGAAGGGTTCTCAGTTCTCTTTTCCAGTCGCTCGAACTGGGAGAAGAGCAGCACTGGTAATGGACCATCTACGATTAAATGGTTCACTGATGGTTCACTTACCGATGTGTGTTGGGTGTCTTTGGACGGCTTTTCAATCTGCGGTGTACTAAATTGAGGGCTGCGCCCAAAATCTTTTGCATAAATGTCCCAAAGGGCCAACATAACCATCCTCTCAGTTAGTTAGGCGCCTATTAAAGCACTAGACTCTTGGAATTTTTCCTCAAGGCTGATACTTCGGTGCTGCGACTGGTTTCGGGCCTTATCCTAAATTCATTCATTGTACATTTCTTTACAAACACTGCTTCTCGCTACTGAATACAATATCCTGCACTACGGCAGGCTAAGAAACAAACTCGTTCTATTTACCCTTAAACCAACACACATCTCAATAAATCTGACCTGATGCTGCTTATAGGCTACCTTACTGGTTACCATCAACTGAGATAACATCTTAATAAATTAGGTCTCTCCTCAGAAATAGTAACGCTTTCCATTATGATGGTCTCCAATATTCTAACACTGACACTGAGTCTTAGTTAAGCGAAACTGGCTACTCGAACATTGCTTGTCATACGGCCTTGACCCAGACACTATGTCACACACTGGTTATGGTTATGGGTATTAGTATTTAATGAAAGTATCCTTTATCGTTTGGAAAAATTAATTAGTTCAATGGTGATGAAAAATAGTAATTTCCAAAGCGTAAAAAATATGCAAATTTCGCCATATTTCGCAAACGAGAACGGAGATTAATTTCGGATTCAGCGACTGAAAAATACGCTTGAAATTGGCTTTTTAACTTTTTTTTGGCTGTTGACCAGTGTAATCTTAGTGTAATTCCGAGATTTGTGTTAATAAAACTGTAATTTTGACGCACAATCTAAATTAATGGTTAAATTTATATAAATTCGAAAATAAAATTGCTTATAAAAATAATCTGTTTAAGGTACAACTACCTGGGAGCCGCTTCGATGTGCGATATCAGCAGCAAGCACATTGTGAGCAAGGCCAGAGCACAAAAAGCGAATTTATTGGGCATCATGTTGACCGTTGGATAGAGCTAAAATGGAAAAAAATTATATATTAGATTATAAGCATAATTTCTAAAGTTTTTATATATAAAGTAGTAATGCATTTGTTGTACTTAAAACTGAACACTGAGAAGTAGATACTTTTAAATACAGAAAGGTTCAATGTGAAAAATACTCTTCATAAAAAACAAAATTTGTAATATTATTTAAGCATTTTGTAGTACAATTTCTTATAATTTCAAATAGCACCAGCAGGCTCTGCGTATACTTAATATAAATGTATATATCAAATTACGCATACGCCATGTAAAGCGCTAACGATTAAAACCCGCTTAAACCAAGTGACAGCAAACAATTAAAAATCGATTGAAATAAGAATAAATTGTATACATACAGTAGGGTAGCAAAGTGCAAAGGATTGATGGACATTCAGACAGACAGACAGTCATATAGATAGACAGATGGATAAATATTCTAGATAGTCAGGATGACATTGACAGGCAGCGCCAAGCGAAACGGAAGTTAATAATATTTTCCCATTAAGTGATTCATTAATGGCGCAACGAAGCTGCCAAGTGAACTGATTTCCTCAACTGACTAGAAACACTGAGCAGCTTTGAATCAATTAAGCACAAATATGATAAGAGTGAAGGGTGTTTTTGCTGCCAGATGTGGCGGCAAATACACAGAAACGACAACTGTCTGTCCGCCTCTCTGTCTGTCTGTCTGTCTGTCTGTACGTCTGTATATCTGCCCGTCTCACTGTATGCCATAACGCCATTTTATAAGTTATTGTATCTTGTCAGGAAACAGCTGCCAGCAGTTTCATTCCGGCATTGAATTGGCCTTTCAAATGTATCTCTGACACAGAACTAGTATTAATGTTTATCATCTTGTCGCGCATATTTATTGCAAAAAGGTGTCAATGTAGTGTGCAAAAGTCAGTTTAGCAAATGCCAGACAGTGCAAAAATGTTAAATGTTATTTCGATTTGTATGTCCTTGTTGTTGCTGCTGTACGAGTATATCTCTCTTCATCTGTCATTAAAAAGTGCAATTGAATAGCGATGACTGCAGAATTGAAGTTATGCTACATGCTAGTTTAGCGTTGTCCGCTAGAAATGTAGAAACATTACCTTAAATTGCCTTTTTAGTATAGATTTTATATATAGCATACAATAGAATACTGGAACTCGGACAAAGTCATTAACACATAAATTTATAGTTGCAAACAATAATTGGTCAATTTTTTTTATTATGAACTTCTTTTTTATTATATGGGTTTTCGAGTTCTGAAAATTGACTCAATGTTTTTCGCTCGATCTCCAAGCTAGCAGTTGTGATTGCTCTTCTTAAACCCAATTTCTCTGCAGTGCGCATTCTAGTTCCCTTTTCAGCACAAGTTTCCGCTACTAAAATTTCCTTCCCACTTCTTCTGTTCACGACAAAGCCTCGCCACTCTCCTCGAACACATGCGATAATTTGAAATCTCAATTTTTCAGCACGAATTCAGAGAGAAAAAAAGAGGGAGATTAGAAAGCAAAGCATTTTCCAACACTTTTTCAAGTGATTAGAGCTGAATAGTGACGGCTATTTCATTTTGAGATATTAGTTTTGAGTTATGCGAGAATTCTTGGCGAACATAATGGCCAATCCATTTTCCGAAATCTTGGAACAACGACCACCAAAAATGCGATGGCTGAGGCTGTGACACCGTCCTGCTGGAAGCAGAAATTCTCCATGCCATTATCGACCACAGTTGTCATAAAATTTCTTTGTCGTGCAGTGATAACGCACCCAACTGACGGTAAAAGAACGGTCCGATGAGTCTTTCAGCGCAAATTTCGGCAAAAACGTGAAGAGGCTTCTCACGTATTTCTTGAGGGTTTTCAGTGCCATAAATCTGGTAATATTGCTATTGTCTACCAAAGCAGGCTGAATCGCTCATGAAGATTTTTGCTATAAATCACGGTGAACGCATTGCAGTATTCTTAATTAAGTTTCAGATTCAAATCGACACGAATTATGCGTCGAAGCCTGCTTTGAGGGATGCTCAACTGAGAAGTATATAGTTTTGTTCGATGCAAATGGTTTTAATGGTCCATGCTGTATTTGCGTTAACCGATCGCTTTTTATATGAATTTTAGCGATATTAGAACAGTTCAAAAAGTGTTTTGTGGCCTTATCTCTTATATTCTCCAATATCTCGACGTTCGTATCTAGATAGACTAGTTCCAAATAGTTGAAAAGATATTTATACCTACATATTTTATTGCATCCTATTTGTACATGGTATAAAAAGTGATGCGCACTCCATTCCACTCCGCATTTTAAAGAATTGAATTTTCAAATCGTCTCTTTTATTAAACCTTTACCTCATAAAAGACTTCTTAATATTCTACAATAACCTTCTAGCTTCCTGCTTCTGATATGCTTTGCTATGCAGCCACTGTATAACTCAGTCAGGACATTTCTTTTCATGCGAACGAAGCTAAAAGCTTCTATGCTAATGCTAGTGTCGATGCTAAATACATTCAATAGAAGAGTTTTATCAATGAATAACTTGTGGAAATGTGACAGTTGGCATTTGTAGTTGTCAAAGTGAAGTTGCATTTAAAGTGGTTTTAAGTAGATATAAAAAATTGACGACTGCTGAAATGTAAATTTTACTAAAGCTACAAGCTAGAACATTTAATGTCGACCTTGTTGGCTCAGTTGTCAATAAGTTGAGCTAATACAAAGATAAACCGAAGTTGATAGTTCTCTTATTACTTCTGTCTATCTGGAGACAACAAAGGCCAAATCGGCAAACATATTTATATTGAAAGGTGAAATATAAATAATGAGATAAGCAACACATTCGAAAACTTCAGGACGAGGTAAGACATCTTCAAATTCATACTTTCAACGTTGCACTGAGTTTTTTTGGCATACAAATTGGTTAAACGAAAGTGGTTACATTAAGAAAAACAAAGAAGTGAATGAAGACGACTCATTGATTAATATTGAGGGTGAGAATATACGAGTATAAACCTACGACTTAGAAAGATCTCTATTGTTTGCGCTACTGAGTTAGATGACCTGACCTAAGCCTATGTGCTGAATGAATCTTAGTATTTACCTAGGATCCTATCTATTCAGTTGCTGCTTTTCAATGCTGGAGAGTTTTCCCATTGACTACCAATAATAATGAGTCATAGGGCCTACAACCCTGCATCGTCTTTTGTTAAAGATGCCTGAGTATTCCACTTGAAGGTGTGTGATTTTAATATATATGAGCTTTCCGACGTCCACGATTTCTTGTCGGATCATTTAATGGTGAAGCTCCGAATGAATATATTCCACTTTGTCATTTCGTCTCTCGACATGAACATGCACGCTTCGTACAGGTATGGAGACATTTTTGACAGATTTCCATGGTAACTTTGTTCCTGTCTTCGTTCTGTCGATAAGAAGGAAAAGACGGCTTAGAGCATAATCGCAATGTGACGTAAGAGAAAGAGAGATATCTGAAGTACAATCGAATGCATATTAAATAACGAAAATAAATAGTTCAATGAATACAAAACATAATAAAACACAATAAAATAAAACCATCCAATCATTGTGGTCGGCATAAAACTTCTTCACATGCGTGAAAACGAATTCTCGATTCAGACTATAAATGCCACCCGCAGTGTAAACTTATATAAAATATTTTAATGAATTTTGCTGAAATTATATTTTTAGCAATTATTGAAAATATTGCCGTGTACATAAATTCAATGCGTGATTCTATGTTTTTCGTAAAGAAAAGATCGATTAAATTAAACCATGCCCGCGAATCGACATAATTGCCCGTTACAGATACTACCGACATTACACGCTCAATCAGTTCCAAATCTTCTAAGCGAAAGAGCTACAAATAAAGATGGTAAAATTGTTCTCTGGTCAGCATACGCGGCGACGTGCCGTTGGTCTTCACGAGTTTATAGTACACCGTAAAAATGGATGTCACCTCATTAGTCCTAAACTGCGTATTAATCGTGTAGTGATGTATTTGGGCACCATAGTCATTTCGCAAAATCGTTTTATCTGTTTCATCCATTACGATATCCCTGAAGTTCATGTTGAAGCTGGTAACCGAATTTTTCTCTTTATTTTTTTCTTACAATTTTTCTATATTTTTCCGGAATAATTACTATTTTTTTGTGTGTGTAAGCACTAAGCTATACAAACGAGAACTAAATTTAAAACCAAATTTATTTTATTGAAGTAAATCTGAAACTAAGAACTGTAAACTTAACAGTTACTACGTTAAACTACTAAGTATTCTATACTTCATGCAGAACTTCGTTAAAGTGACATCTACGACCGCTATTGCGGCATTTTCTCTTCGAATTAGGTCGTATGTAATATCGTGTTTAGCGCTCAACCTGTTTCTGCTTGAGGTCTTTTCAAATGTATGAGTATTGACCTCACTACGATAGTATGCAGCCAGTATATGAATTGCTGGAGACAAACCCCATCTTTTGTCTTCTGTTGCTTTTTTACTCTTTCTGTTATGTTATCATTCCACAGAAGCTTCCTATCCAGTATTAGGACCAGAAATCTAACGCTTACGCTCCGTATGTTGATGTACTCCATTCAATTTAGCAAAGATTAAATTGGGTTTATCTTTGTTATAGGTTTGGATTAAATTTTTCGCCAAACTCTTTTTGAGAATATAAAAAATACGATTTGCTTTCGATTTTTTAATCAATTTTAATCATTATTATTCAGTTTATATTACTCGTTTAGCGTGTTCGACGATTTCGTTTGAAGTTCATATATAAATATATTTAATTACCCTTATTGTTTTTCTTGTGCCACACTTCTGTTACTTGTAATTCGCCATGAACAAACTCGACATAACAATCGATGATATGGAGAATACACATTTTACGACCATCTATGGTGGTCTGATACGCAAATATATGACAACTACAAAATTCACACAGACCGAAATCACCTGCGTACTCATGGTCTATCATAAGTTTGTAATGGCCAATGGACCCAAAGCGCGTCTGATGACAAAAAAACAATTTCAAACGCTTTTCTTAGTGCTCTTTCAAATATATGATATATTCATTGTGGATCGCATACTGTTTACTATAACCGAAATAGATCAGTTTGTGGATCCCGATGGTTGGATGTATTTGATGAGTGTTTATTTTACCGATGACTTGGATCAGCGTATGAAATTTGCTTTTCAGGTAAGCTGGAAATTTTGAAATGTTTTTGAAATAAGTACCATAACCATAGCATTTTCCGTTTTTAGGTCTATAATAGCATGGGCAATGGCTTTCTCACTCGCGGATTTGTGAAACAATGCATAGAAAAATTCTTCGTTGGCGATGACGAGGATGAGATAAATGAATTGCGTTCGGTGTGTTTCATTTTGTTTATTAACAATTTTTAATATGCTCTTACCTATTGACATATTTTCTAGGATATGTCTGAATTTCTTTTTACAAAATTCGACGAGGACAAAGATGGTGTTATCTCATATAACGAGTATACTAATGTGGTGCGTAGGCAACCGGCATTAATTGACTTTCTAGGACAGGTTTTTCCCTCGCGTAAGGATTGTACAATGATTGCGTTTTGTGTGAATATTATAACGTATATTGAATCGCATTTTGATTGAGTGTGGCACGTGTTTTTATTACTTGTATTCAATGAATTTCGTAGTAAAAATATGATTCTTTTTGTATTTTTTAATGTAAGTTTAGGTGTTATTTGCTTAGAGTGCTGAGTTGTTAGATTAGAGCAACTACAAGATGTACTTTATATTAGAGTCTCTTGATCTTGTTATTAGTTCAGTCAGCATTAAATTCTACATAAACTGCAGGGTGTTAAACTGAAATTGATTTAAAGTTCGGACAATGCAGATGCTATGGAATCTTCAACTCACTCAATCGGTAACTTAAATACATTTAAAACAGGTGGTGAGTTGGGAGACGATACAGCTAGAGTGTAAATGTGTGTGTTAACTTCTGTAAGCTATTGTCTGCAACTGACCGAGAATAGAATTTTATACATACGTTGAGGACTTACAACTCTATTTGTACCAATTGCTCTGTCTACTCATTCTTGCCAATGTTTCTATGGTGGAATTAGCGAGATTGTGTGGTAGTTACCAGTTGCATTGAGCACCTATTTGCAAGTACTAATTTAGCTTGAATTAAGTCATGCTAAGTTAGTGGTTTTAATAATAACATAGCTATCAGAGAAGATGTCACAGGCTGGTGTAGTTCACTGACAGATTCACCGACATACTAGTCGCGACAGAAATTTATTTTATCGAGAGCGTAACTAAAACTAAAATAAGGCTATTTAATGCCATACCAGAATAAACATAATTAAACAATAATAATAATTTCGGTTCATTTTACGTATTGCTTAACTTCCAAACTAGTTGCTCTTTGAGTAGCGAAAGTACCGTTTTTCGTTTTTGGGTCTTCTGGATATGGAACATCCCACTTAACTGCTACGCTCTGCATTGTCCTCTATTATGATACGCTCCGAAGCGTTCTGTTCACAGTCTAATAACATCTTACACATGTTTCACCAAAACTCTCGTGTATCGTGCATTCTATAATTATATAACCTGAGCTCGATTACTCGCCTCTTAATCGTGACTAATCAAGGCTGTAGTGATGCACACCCTCTCTGTTATGATATTTGCCGCAACAGTCTTAATTTTTTCCTACCAAGCACCCAAGACTACTAATTTAATATTACTCATTCATCAATTATTTGCTTATACTGAGCATTTCACTACTTACTTGGCCGCTGGGCCGACGCCAAACACTGATTCGTTGTCAAACGATTGATTTTGAGTAAAATTTCTACTTTTTGTCATCTGTACTTTATAGCCACGCTCAATGGTTGTCCAACACTAACTTAATGATGCAGATTGCTCGAAATTTGCTAGTAGTCTAATGATATTTTGCAGAAACAAACTTCTCTAACAACTATACTATACCGCTGAACTTCTCAGAGCAAACTTATTCAATTAAGAAATACTATACAATTATTCAATTTAAAATTGTTCAACATTAAACCCTATTAAAAATAGTCAAAATTCATAGAACTTAAAATTAAATCCACCCGCACATTTCTACAAAGTCCTTGAATTCACCGCTGCAGAGCACAAAAAATCTACAAAGAGAAAAATACTTTCTAAGCAGAGCATATACTCTATGATTTCCATTTTTACGAACTCCAACCAACCAACCAAGCGAAAATCACTGGAGGCCAATTGTTAAATTCACCAAAAAAATAAACATTACAAACCAATTCCCAAAAGACGACAACCTGTTGGCATCTTTTAGAATATTTCGATATACTGTAGCTGTGTGTGGTATAGTGCAATTATTTTAATCTCAATGCTTTGCTTGATTTTTTTCTTTTTTTTTTCATACAAACTAACTCTCAAAAAGGTGTAAAAGTTTTAGAAAGAAATGTGGAAAAAAAAACGAGAAAATGTTAAACAATTCCTTGGGAGGCAATGAAATTTTAAATGTAAAATGCGTTCTGCTCTCAGCACCATCCATTGTGCTATTTTACCTTCTCTTTCACTGAAGTGTAGCTCTATGCCCAAAAGGATACTCGCGAATGCTTCGCTTACCACGCGTACGAAATGCTTTTAGCCACAAAAGTTCTTTAGTCCTGTTGCCAGCTTCTGTATTACTTGCACCCAAAATAGTCTCTAGAGGCATTATTTCTTCCTTTATTTTTTTTTCAGTAATTTGTGCGTGCTTTACTGTTACGACGCTCTTTTGCGGCAAAAGTTGAGTTTATTCAAGGAATTCCTGGTAATCTCTTGCCACCGACTTCCTCGCTTTTATTCCTTTTTGTCTGTAGAGAGGTCAAAAATTCTTTCGTTTTGTTTTATGCATGGTTGACTGTCTCAAGTATGTGAGTTATGTTAGAAGGATGTTCGAAGGATATGTTAGCGCTTAGTATTGTTGTTGTTACTGAGGAAGATTTTGTCATGACGCGTGCTATACTCCTAAGAAACTTTTTCGTTGGCATTCAGTGAAAAGTTTCATTCCCGGTAGAGTCTTCAGCGTAAAACTTTTTCCAACATCGACACTAATTTGTATATTATTTGTTCGATATGGCATAATTAGCAATGTTATAAAATGCATTAGAAATCATACTTCTTATAAATTATGTATGCGCTTTTCAAAGCAATTCGAGAAATCACATTTGCATTCGGTTAGTGGTTTTAATTAGAAGTAATGGTAATTTAACCTAGCTCTACTTCCAATAACTTATTCTTTCTACTCGATAGACTTTCTTGAAGTTTTCTCTTGTGATTATTATTAATTGGAGATGATACTGGCTTACTTCGATATGAGGTGTATTCATAATAGAATTCATATAAGCAGTCCTTCAGAAAACAATATTGTGGGTAAAATTATAGTAAAAATAATGGATTCGTTCAACAGAGAATGATTACTGTTTACTGTATTGACTTTACTGACTATCTTCATCGCATGCTATACTTTTGTTTCTTTTAGTTCCCCTGAAAAGCCATCCCAACTGTTCCTGGAGTTCACTCAGGCTTCTGAAGTTATAAGGGAGACATATCTCCCACTCCAAGGATACGGTTGCCAATGAGATCATTGAATACAGCAGACCTGTGACGAACTCTTGGTACGAAGCCAAGCTAGTGCAACGCCAAGCTACTGCAGAGAAAAACTTCGTCTACAGAAGAACTCAACAGTCGGGAACAAGGCAAGCTATTAGAGAACGATATCGTGGGAAACGGTCTGCAAGAAATAGTCTGATGAATGTATGCCCAACGATTGGAATAGCAGTGTTTTTTGTCCTATATTCAAGAAATGGGACTCTGCTGCCTGCGCGAGTCAGCGTTGTCAGAGTAGGAAAGAACTTTTCGGAGCTCTTTGATACCAAAACAGGTTTCAGACTGAGTGATGCTTTATCGCGCGACTTTTTTAATCCATCGATGGAGTACATTCTAAGTAGAACTGTCAGGCATAATCTTGCATAAGGAAGTGATGCTATTCGCGTATGCTGATTACAATAGCATTAATGGCACGAACGAACGGCGAGTTAGTAAGGCGTTTTTGGAGATTAAGAAACGTCCATGTCTCATGGACTTAGCGGTGAACGAGCACAAGACGAAGTACGTGATGTCAACTCGCAGACCATCGGCGCATTTTCGACAGTCTATGAGTATGGAGAATTGCAATTTCAATGTTGTAGTACACTTTTTGGAAACGGAGATAACCAGTAACAACAACGTCAGCCAGGAGATCAGTCAAAGAATCACGCTTGCTAACCACTGCTATGTACTTTGGGCTCAGCAAGCTAATTAGGAATAGAGCCCGCTCTCGAAGTACGAAGATAAAAATCTATAAGATGTCTCGGTGCTGTTCTATGGCGCGGAGGCATGAACCCTAATATCATCGGATACAGCGTCTTTCAAAATGTTATCGAACATTTCTGTGTTTAGCGTTGCGGGGGCCATTTGCCGAATATTGTATTGCATACATAATCGGAACATGTCTACTTTACAATGTAATAAAAATAGCAACACTCGCTCAAAAAATTTGAGTTATATTATTAAATGAAAGCTTACACTCTTGTTGGGACAGTCTATATAAATGCTAATAGGCAGATAGTTTTTTTAATATTGAACTAAGCTTGCATCTAAGCTTTATAGCACATAATCGTTGACCTCTCATTAGAATATAGCTGTAGTCAGCTTGAATATCATACAAACTCATCAAACAAGTCATATAGAAAGCTTATTTCAATGCTAGCATTCACTTAACACAATCATGTACAGCGTCAGCAAATTTAGCTACCTGTAACTCTCTAAGCACTTTCGGTAATGAGCATGTACACATTTATATAGCTAGACTGCAGGACAGCAGGATCGCCAACCTCAGTAGGTGGGCAGTAGAATGTATCTACAAGAATGTATCTGAATGAAAGCAAATTCAAGTATGACTTTGTTTAATTTTACCGAATATGAGTAAGCTTTAATTTTGTGCATGTGTTTTTGTAATACTACGAAGGATAAACAAAAATCCTTTGGGAGCAACGTTTGACACACTTTAGCGTCGATTCAACTCCGTTCTGGTGCTTGTCCTTGTCGAATTTGAAACACGAGACGCAGACATTGAAATTGCATTCCGTTGATTATGATTTTGTTGTAAATCGGAGCTGGAGAACTGAAATGTAACAACGTCTCGTCGCCGGCTGTGTAAGTGTAGAAAATTGAGCACCCGTGGTGCTTGAAACAGAAAACGTACTTATGCATGTGAATGGCGAGAGTGATGTGAATTACGAAGTGCAGAAATCAAACAATGAAACAGATTGACTACATTCATATAACGTTTATAATTTTGGATTGGCAAATATTTCCTTATTCCTTAGTAGTACATATTTATGTTTTTGGCAGTTGAAATCATCATCAATTGAAATTTTTATTTTGATGCTAAGGCTTTGAAGTGGCATCAATAATGATGATGAGAGGTCTACCCCACAAAATATTAATACATTTTTATTTTGTATTTGAATGTTAATTGAAAAAAAATACTGACGCATTATTTTATTATGTAAAAACTTTAATGCTGCGCAAACAGTCAAATTCATCAAAGTTAATGTGGCAAAGAAGCAATGTAATTGAATGCTTATTGAATTAGCAGCATCAAGTGGCATCAATTGACAGCCCAAGTTACCAGACAGCGCGTCATGTGCCGCAGGATATTTATCAAATTATTTCGTTTGTCAAATTAGGCAAACAGAACGACAGGCAGACGGACAAACAATCTGTGACAGACGGACAGCAGGTTTACTCGAATGACTGCTCATGAGTGATATAGAACGCACATATTGTAGCCAATAGTTATGATCGCATTAAGTATGTATTTGTTTAATAATAAATAAGCTTTCAAATACATTTGTAGAAACTTAATGTAGCGTTTTATGCTTTGGATACCAGTCAATAAACGTTAAGAGCCAAACACAAACAATTTGGACATAATTGATAGAAGTGAGATTAATCTGTAGAACGAATAACCGATTTTATTGGTTTTGGCATCATGTACACTTCAGATACTTTCCATAGATTCGGAACATGTTTCATCCTAAAGCAGCATTAAAAATACAAGTAATCTTTACGCTTGCTTTTAAGAGAAGTACTTCCGGGTATACTTTTGTAATAAGCTGGTTTTTTTTGGTTTAAGTTCCATGTGGTTTATTTCGATTACCGAACTAGAGTTCAGTTATGTATGCAATATCACATGTCCCAATTCAACGCCTCCAACGTTTCCTTGAAAAACCACCTTGTCGTATCTTTCGGTATATTCCGGTAGTTTTTCTTTCAATGCTGGGCTCAATTGCATCAATTGTTGTTGGTAACGTTCACCAGTGATGGTTTGGTTAGGTTGCAGCAGCTCATAGTACACAACACCTTTCTGATCCCACCAAATACAGCGCATGAGCTTGGCACCATGAATATTCGGCTTGGCCGTCGATGTTGATGCATGGCCGGGTGCTCCCCATGATTTTTTTCGCTTTGGGTTGTCGTAATGGGTCCACTTTTCATCGCCAGTAACAATGCGATGCAAAAAACTCTTCCGATTATGGCGTTGAAGCAGCTGTTCACAAGTGAAAAATCTCCTTTTGACGTCACTCTTGGTTTCAATTCATACGGCTCCCAATTTCCTTGCTTTTGAATCATTCCCATGGCTTTGAGGCGTTTGCCAACTTCTTCCAACTCGGAGTTCGTCGAGTAATGCTTCCAATTCTTCGTCTTCAAACGTTTTGGGCTGCCTGAACGTTCTTTGTCCTCCGTATCAAAAACACCACTTTTAAACCGACGAAACCAGTAATCATAAATTGAAATCGATGGAGCATAGTCCCCGTAAGCCTTAGGAAGGCTTAAGAGGACTATGCTTTCTTCAAATAAAAGCACAAAAGCAAACCTTAAAGCAAATTGCATTTTGTTGGAACAAAAGTCGACATGTTCGCATAGCAAAAAAAAATTATGTTCAGTGGAATGACACATACATAAATTGAAGCTAACGAAGTAGGCTTTCACATGAATATAGTCACAGGTTTACCCGATGCGATTTAGTTCTAGTTACGCCATCACTTATGAATCCTTTAAAATTAATTCCAACACCCAACAGAAAGCTAAATTGGAATGACAATACAAAAGAGGTCATCACTGCATTCTTCGCGTGTAAAAGGGTATTCGGAAGAAGATGCAGATGCTCCCCATCAACTATTCACTGGCTATACATCCTACTCTACGGAGTATTTGTATGATGGCCGACACTAGATATTGTTTCTATAACTAAGCAACTACAGAGTGTACAAAGCAGTTTAGAACTCTACTTCAGTTGATCTCTACATACCACACCGACGAAAGCGCTAAACGTCCTATCACTTACTCCCTCTTAAGCTCATTGCAAGCAAGAGTGCTGCTACTACGTTGCAATCGGACATCCTACCAAATCACAAGACGGATGCAATCAACATTTTCACTGACGGTTCAAAGCTTGACGGGTGAGTATGAGGAGATATGTATTCTCACTTGACCTGTGGATTAGAGAATCCATCAGACTTCAAGGTCACTGTAGCGTTTACCTTAGCAGTTTAAGTGTTAGCAATTCATGATTCTCAGGCAACACACATGCAACCAAGAGCATCAGTGCACTTTCTCGAATAGTGAAGCACCTCTCAAAGCACTCGACTCCTTCAGCGACAATACAAAAACCACTACCGCGTGCCGCAGATTTATTAATAATATGGCCGAGCACTACGCAATCTATCTCTTTTGAAGACCTGGGCACAGAAACATTGAGGGATATGATGAACCAGATATGTTGGACAGAGAGGGTTCACCGCTGACATTCTTCCGGGAAGACCACGGTAGGAATACCTAAGTTAGTCGGTAGCTACGGATCACATTAAGATCGAAGCATTTAACAAACAACACATGGCTTAACTTAAACACTTGTAAGAACTTATAGAAAAACGAGCCACTACGAGGCTATGGGTTAGCTCTCAGGATTTCTGTAGAAGTTTTGGGAATGCCGCAGAGAAAGAAATGGCAGAGCAATTGTTATGCCTATTTATTATAGGCTCTACTCGGCAGTCCTTTCTTAGATTATCTTACAGAGATATGTATCTGTTAAAGATATCAAGTATTCATCGAAGTAACCGATGCAGACAAACTGGTTCACGTAAGAGCTGTAAAAGTAATAGAAGAGTTCATATGGTATCACATTGAAGCAAGTGCCGGCGCGTGTTCTTTTCACGCTGGCCATAGCAACCTAATCTAATCTAGAATACAAAGCGAGTGGTTTGTATCCATAGCATATGTTAGTTTACTTATACTTGTATTGAAATTGTCATTCTTGAAACACTTTATGCTTAAGCGCAATTTTTTAGTAGTCATGTTCAGTTCTGTTTGCTGCCATCTTTCTCTTTTCACTTATAAGTTTACGAACGTCTAAGCTTAAGTTGATGTAAATTCCTTTAATAAAACCTTAAGATTTATTATTATTTTACTGCATTTTGGCAAAAGTCATTTTAAAATCAAAAAAAGAACGCACTCAAAGAAAGTCACCAAAACTCAAATGAAACAGAAGAGTTTAATGCGCGTATATAAAATGACCACTGATTGAATGACTTTGATGTGCTGCTGCTATCATGGAGCAAGCCTTATGGAGATACACATATGGGAGACACACAAAATCGCTGCAAATTGTGAGCACTTGGTATGCAGGTACATATATATATATATATATATATATATATATATATAGCAACCGACTTTTGACGTCAGCACACGCAGCAAATTCTAAAAATTCAACGCTATCGGCATGGCTTCATCTGTTAGACCTTTAATTGAAGCATAAAAATATTTGGATTTTTCGTTTTTCTTATAGTTGTATTTGCAGCTATTATTGAAAGTCGATTTAAAATGAAATGAAATGAAATGAAATGAGATCAGTGCGATTTGGCTTTTATGGCTTTTCGTGCTAAGCTAAAGTATTTAGAAAGGGAAATAGAAATGCGCCACAATGAAAGCCACAGGTTGTGTGTAAACCTTTTTTATACATTTCGCTGTTCGAACTCGCAACGAGTAAAGCGACCGCAAGGACAATCCACACAACAACAAAAAAAAAAAAAAGGAAATGGCCGAACTCGTTTATCCAATGCACACACATACACACACACACCGAAATAAAGTAATCAACGAAATTTTACGCAACAGCAGACAATCTCCGATCTGGCAATTGTTCAGCTAAGCGCATATCTATATATATATATATATATATATATATATATATATATATATAAGTTAGTACAATATATAGAACCGTATTTGGTAGCACCGTGCGTATGATTATTTATTTGTTTATGTTACAGCTTCAAGCATTGTCGTCCTTTTGCATTGTCCTTTATTAGCCACAAACCAAACGCCTACAATGTATCTCTCAGCGCTTAAGCAGCATTTTATTTTTAGCCCACTAAATTTCACATTTATCAATCATACAATTTCATTCTATTTTATGATTTTGATTTATTGTGGCTGTTCAAATACGCTGTACAAACATTATTACGCAAACGCCATGTATAAAGTCTATATTTGTGAAATTAACAAACGAAATAAGTTTTAAGCAAATATTTGCTATAGAAAATTGATGATATGTTTATACTTATGCAAAGCATTTAGTTTATTTTTGCAAAATAGATATTAATGGCAAAGTATTTACGCGAATACGGCTCTATTTGAGTGAAATGTGCCTACTTCATTGCATTTTTCAATTTTTTATTTTTATTTTCAAACAAGTTTTCTAAAGCCTAGGTATACTATTAAACTATGTTGTTTTTTTTTTTTTTTTATATTAGCAAACATGCGATTTATAATACGATAGTTTAACGCATCGTTTGCTGCATGACTTCAAAGCAATCAGCTTAAATTTCTTTACGGTGTATCTAGCGCCTGTGAATATGCAACGATATTTTTTTCGATTGCATTTAAATGTTTCATATAAGCGCTGTCAGTCTGTCAGTCTGTCTGTCTGTCTAGATACAACTCATTTAAATGCATTCAAGCCTGGCATAAAGTGATTCACTTATTATAAGTATAAGGCCATCAAATTATTTCAAGCAATTTTAGTATCTTCAGCATCTTTGACGTCTGATGATGAAATTTCTTTTCTATTCTTTATATGGCATTTTTTGTTGGAAACCAGCTCAGCATCACTGACATCGCCGAAAAAAGCTAGAAAAAAATGAAGAGCTTCCACTCTGGTATTCACTGATGCCCTACGGTTTCCTCTAAGATTCTATAGCTTTCGACCTAGCTGACATTGCTGAAATTCAGGCATTCTTTGAGCTTGAAAGCAAATATGATAGTCAAGACTATAATAAAAAGCGCCAATCACTAGATAATGCTATTAACCTCTTCCCTACCAACATTTATAAAGCAACTGGCTTTTGTATAATATTGTCTTCCTCACATTGGATTACGATTTTTCGCTTAGGACTGCGTTTCAATGTTAGCTATTCGCTTTGTGCTCTTGCAAGAACCAATGCATTTATTTCTGGTGAGATTATCCTTATCCAGATACATCTCATCTATGTTATCGCAGATCTCAGCATCTTTAGTTGCAGCCGCTAGAGTGTCTTTTGATCTCAACTTTTGTTCATCACAGCACTACTTTTTTTAGTTTGCATTACATTCTTTGTATTCGATTCAGATTTAACGGCTTCTTGATCCGTTGCTTTTTTTCGAGAATTTTCATTTTAGCTTGATTTTTTTTCAGATATGTCCAGATCGGACCACTAAAGTATATAATCCATGGTTCATATAAGGAGTCTTAAACAAGGTACAGGGTATCTCGAAGTCGTTCGCATTCGACTGCAGCGTTCTTTATTGTTTTGGAAAGTTATTTCGATACCCTTTGAACGAATGATTAGTTGGGGTGCCACAATATTAACTTAAAAAGATATAAGGCAAAATAAATTAGGTTAAGTACAATTTGGCGCTTTGCTGAAATTGCGACGAAAAATTCTTGCTATTATTTTGAGTGGAAATACGTTGTGAGATTGGTCAATATTTTAGATATTATACTTTTCTGCGAAAATTCTGTGAACAGACACGCAGCACCAGATTTGATTTTTATATATTCAGCTTAAAGCGCGCTTGTGAACTGACTTTCTTGCTCGACAGATGATTACACATTGTGGATTCCAATAGGACTCGAATATAATCTATCAAACTTTACTTTACTATTTATATGGAACTCTACAACTTTATTTTACTCATATACATGTGATAATCCGAAGAGTCTTATGCAACGACGGTTACCCGAGCCGAGCACAACTCTGATTTAAAGTTAGTTAAAAGAAAAATGTTCATTGCCTACCTCAAGCGGCAATGTGATATTTCCGAATTTTTTCAACAATTCACAAAATATAGCTCTATCAAAAAAGTTTAAATTACAATATACTATTTAGATCATATGACTTATTAAATTACTAGCTACAATCTAGCTAAAAATCTAAATAAAACGTATTAAAATAAATTAAATTACAACAAAAAACTGACATTAAATAGAAAAAATAAAGAGCATCATTTGAATATTTAAATGAAAAGCACCAAATCAACGCTTGGAGACCAGAATATTTTGTCGCAGCAACCAAAAGAATTGTTGAATGCTAAACTGCTGTGGTAAAGGCAAACACTCTACTTGAAATGTGCTACAATAGATGCCCTACTGAAGTATAAATGCGCGTTTCAATATGTGGGTCTGGTCTGTTTATTTTGCGAGAAACTTTTGTGTACGGCGAATGTCATTGCGAACGCTGATTGTTGTTGTTATTGTTGTTGTTATTTTTGCTTTATTTCGTCATTTTTTTTTTTTCTTCAGATTTTCAGAACAATGTGTATGTATGTTTGTGTACGCATTGTTTTGTACAAGCAAACATACAATACCAATGGAAAAGGGTGAAGTACACAATGCGTATGCAAAATAACTAACCACATATAACAAATGTGGAAAAATAGTGGGTGCTGCAGTAAAGAAGTTTAAAACTTGTCAGTTCAAATTCAGTTTGATCAAAAGTTAACAACTTCGAATTTTGTTTATTCTCATCGTGGTCTTTGTTCAAGCAACGAGAGTTTTTTGTCGCTCACTTTATGCATTTGTTCACATAAGACACTTTGCTGCTCAAAATTTGCCGAAAGTGTCTTTTGCGCATGTATGTGTGTTACTTATATTTTAACATATGCGCAACAATTTAGCGCTCTACCTCTTTCTCCCTACCTCTTTCACGCTTTGCCTACGATTAAATATTTAAAGCAACAACAACAACCTAAGGCAACAACAACAAAAAGACACTTTACGTTTCCACTTGGCTCGTTTTGCTCAGTTGCTGATGCTCAGTTGCTGATGCTCAGTTGCTGATGCTCAGTTGCTGATGCTCAGTTGCTGAGAGTCGAACGAAAGTGTCACCATCAAGCTATTATCATAAGACAGCTTCGTGGGTACCGCTCATCGAGAAGCAGGAAACAGAAAACACGAATGAACCAAAAAGAAGTGTTCTGTTGAGAGAGTCTGGTTCATTTTTTTTTTCTGTCCTTTCGGTGAGCAGCCAGCATAAAAAAATTTGGTTGAGAATATTTTGAGTGCTCTGCTTACTGCTAGTTTTAATATTTTTAACATATGTTGAGGCACTCTGTATACTGACTGTAAGAGAGCAACCAGTGACTTTTCGTACAAGTACATATACTCGTATGTGTTCTACGTATTGCTGCTGTAACGGCTTCATTTTTATACACTTCATATACAGCGTGAAATAATTTTTCCATAAAGTAGTACAATAGTTTCTTAGTTTTCCAGAACTCAACATGCTACTTTTTTCAGCGCCTTAAAGTAGCGCTTCATTCGTTTACTGTTCTTTCCAATTGACCTCTTTCCTAAAATTTATCCACCATAGCATCAGCTTTACTACTACGATATGCTCTACAATAGCTATGATCTGCAGTGAGTACCGCACCTATAGCACAATCTATTTATAAATTGAGCTTAGAGAGCCAGTTCAAACTAACCAGAGCATTAACAAAAAGGATAGGAATAGGAAGAATAGGAAAATGAGCGAGTCAAATGTAAATGTTAATGAGGTATTGTAATTGCACTGATAATGGAGCGGTCGGGTGATGTATCTTATGACAAAAAGTAACCGGAATGTCTCAATTGCTATTGTTGAAAAAATTTGTACGTAAGTATTTTACCATGTATAAAATGGTCTCGAACCCCAACTAAAATTGATATACAATTATTACATAATAATTTTTCAACCAAAGCGTATTGAAGTTTCGATTCTAACGCAACTGAAACTTTTCCTCCAAGTCAATTCCATCGTTTACTCAATATGCAGGCTGCATATATCCGACGACGACGTCGCAACTAACCAATGATGTTGGTGATGACAAAAGTTAAAACTTGTTAATTGTTGCAGCAACTTTTAGTTGCCACAATAGTTACACACACACACTACTACAGAATAAAGAACTATTTGTATTGCCACTTGACAAAGTCGTCATCAGTAATATTTCCATTTAAAATACGCAATGCAAAATGTTTTTTTTTTTTTTAAAGTTTTTCACATTCTATTTCCATTTAAAAATTTTGCACATTGCTAGGTTTTCATTATCATGCAACCATTTCATTTAGCTCTGAAGCCAATTCAAACTCTTAAAATAAATCTTTTTAAACACTTTGATCTTTAGTTTTATTGTTCTTTCGTTCATAAGACGCTTCAGATACTTTGCAGCAAGTGGGACAAATATTAATTTTGAACTTTTCTAGTACAAACTTCTCAACATTATAATTTGAAATTCGTTGGCAATTATATTTGCCAGCAGCTAAAACAAAATATTCAAAAGTGATTTTTAATTTCCGCCCGCGCACATTTAAAGACAATTTACGATATTATTTATAAGCAGCTACTTATACGCGTATTTCGCCATTTTAACCAATACTTAAGATACATTTTTATGTTGTTGCATATTTGAGTGCGCTTCCATGGCTGACATTTTTACTTTGTTCTTCGTTGGTTCGTCTGTGGCACATTCTGCAGTTTCAGTGATAAGACATGTTTCTCTGGGGTATCTTTGAGGCAGCGGGCTGCTTAACTGGTTTGAATTTGTTGACATAAAGGGCACACAACGCATCAAGTTTTGCAATTTGCAATATAGCCTCTTGTATGTACAAGAATATGTTGTACAAGTATATAAATTGTATGTGTTTACTTATACGATACATATTTATGTGTTTGTAATAAACGTTCGACAAAGTACTTCAATATTTATACGCTCGGCATTTCAATTAAATACTTACTTTAAGTGGCAGCCTATATATATACATACGTGTAGGCGTATGCGACGCTGTATCTTTTTGGCATGCATTTTCTACTCAAATTGTTTCACAACGAAATTTTTTTATATAAGGACAATATTGTGAAATTTTAGTTTAATGCTTGTTTGGCTGTTAATAATTTTATTTCCGTGTCATGCATTTGACTACAATTGAATAGATAAAACGCATAATAACTAAGTTTGTATATCTATCTATATCGGTTTCGAACAATGAAGGGAACAAGTTAACTGAGGAAGACACGGTCATATTTCCGTGAGCATTTGAACTTAGAGGGACACTCTGTAAGCCAGTTTAGCCTCTTCTTTGTTTGTAGTTCTAGGAAGACTGTTGCCTCAGGAAGCTTTGGGTATAAATGTTTTGTGTTTATGCATGGAAAATTTATTTAGTTAGTTTCTTGGTGCTTTCTTAGGCACGAATGATTTATATGGGCGTGTTCCGCTCATTTTTAAAGCTAGCCCCATATAAACACTTCACTTATAAACTTTTTTTTCACAATGCGAAAAGAAACATTTTATTTTAGCAAGTGAGCCACGTGTTTCGAACTCCGCAACGAATTCATCATCAATCAGCGATGCTATGAAGATCGCTACAGCTGAATCATATAGATTGCTTCGAGAAGCTAATAGTGAAAATACTACATAGCAAGTCACGTGTCAACGCTGGCATTGGTGTTTCAAAAATGGTGTCGTTGAATTCCAAAGGAACACGGGAAAAAGTTCGCATTTTTTAACTAGTACATTTTTTAAAGTATTTTTCGTAAACGACTTCATTTCTCTTTTATGTCTTCTATGGAATGAAAACGTGTTCCTCGAAGTGATAACTTCAGTTTTGGAAAAAAAAAGTCGATCGAAACCGTATCCGGTTAACGATACGATGTTCTTCGATTTTATTTATTGAGTTTTTGCTCAGAAATGCGTTCACACAATGAAAGCCTTTTGAAATGGTCTGTTGTCGTGGAGCAAAATCCAAGAGTTTTGTTGCCACAGAGCTTGCCATTCTCACGACTTCGCTCTGTCAAACAACGAATAACGCTTAAGTAATATTCTTTATTTAACGTCTGTACTTCCGGCAAGAATTACGAGTTCACAACACCATGCTAATTAAAGAAAATAGACTACATTACCTTGACTTTTCAAAGATTATGTGGTGGTTTTTTCAGTTTCGGCACAGTTGGAAGACGCCATTCTGAAGCTTGTTGACTCGTTGACCCATGTCTCATCACTAGTTACAATGTGTTTTATTAATGTGGAGTCGGTATTGACTCGATCTACCAAAACTAAACGACATCAGATGCCGAGTCAGTATTGAAGGCAGTTGTGTCAACTTAGTGACAAAAAGAATTTTAACCATGCCTTGAAACCGGGCTTTTTAAATAACCAATTTCTGGCACATTTTTTACAGAATGTATTTCCATTCAATCAATTTCAATTTAAACTCAAAAATCTTAACTCAAATTCACTCAATTAACTTAATCGACTGAAGGCTTAGTACATATTTCTATTTCTTCGAGGAGAAGTGTCATTTAAACTTCTACACCCAAGAGACATTTTTTCTTAGATTTTTTCTTAAAAAATGTGGTTTTCAGTTCCCTGAGCAACTAACTATAGCGTCAAAGATTGCGTTCGCATTCAACCAAAAATTCCACAAAGTGAATAAATAAATGTAAACATTAAATAATTTATAAATGGCTGCATAATTAGCCTACAAAATTTTATTACATATTTTCAGCTCAATGAGTTTCGGTTTGCATTTTATTACACAAAATTATTTTATAATAATATATTTATTAATTTTTTCCAAACCAATCCAATATCAAAAATATCAAAGCGCGCAGCCAAAACAAAAAAAAAAAAAAAACAACAAAAAAAAGATTTTATACATTCAAAAAAATGTAATATTAAAATATTCATGCGCTATTTAAGCAAGCAAACAAAATAATTTCGGAACACAGAACCGAACCGAATCGAACCAATCCGGCATGAATCAAATCATTTTCGAAATCAAAGCATTCGCTTGACAGACAAATTGTTTGCACACTAAACTGAAGTGAACTGAAATGCAGCGAGGCGAATGAATAAATGGATCTATTGAATGAGGTGAGTGTGTGTTAAAAGCAGCTGTAGATGGAAACTTTAAATCAACAGAAAGGCGAGAATACGACAACTCAAAGGAGCTATGAGGGTATACTCGAGTATATATGCTTTGCTTATTTGCTATACGTGTATGTATGTATGCTTTACTTAAAGATGCCGAACTCTGCTACAAAGTTATAAATAAATAATAAATTAATTAAAGCATGTTTATGATACAAAATGTTATCATAAAAAGATAAAATGAGCAAAAAGCAGCGTATGTCAAGCGAAGCCGCCATTTTAAATTTTTTAGTTAGGCAGAAAAACAAAATTTAAATTTCCATTGCATACTTTTAGAGCTAACGCCTTAAACTGTTGCCATGTCAGGTATTTGTTTTGCGCGTTTCCGTTTCCGCTTTGCAGCTGCTGCCGCGTGTTATTTTTTTTTCTAATTTCTTATTGTCACATTACATAGCCTGGAGTTGTTTATTTCTGCTTATTGAAAAGGAAATTCGAAACACCAAAAGCGAAAGTTTTTTTTTCTTATTTTTGCTCATTTGCTGCTTTCGTTTTCATTTTAAACACTTCATAAGTTATGAAAATACTACTAAGAGTTTAACGCATAATTTATAAAGCATTGAAGGAGAAATCGTAGATCCTTATAGAGTGTATATATTATTGAAAAGCTCAACTATGCAATGCACGGATACAGGACAACCGAAAAAGTTTAAATATGAAGAATGCATGTCAAACTCAAGATGAACTCAGATGAAGTTACTGGTTAGTACAATTTACATCGTTTACATGTATTTAATATGGTATTAAAGCAAGGAAGTTTGATGAAGTTTACAAACTCCAACTAAGAGACGTCGAAAAGCATTTTTTTCCATGTGGATTCATGATTCGTCAAAAAGAGTCGTTCTATTGGCGTAAAGTACATACTACGATTTCAAGAATGGATTGGTTCTTCATCGCTATATTGAAATTGAATAACACTATCAATGAGGTTTGAGCTGCAGTCTTCTGTAGAAGCTGTAAAACAATTTAAGCCCAGATACCATCAGACATTTTCTATGCGACTAAACCGCAGTTGATATGCGAAATGGTGACTATTAGGAACACAAAGAGGACCGTGTGAGCCTAAACAAAGTTGTTACCTTAAAGATACGAGCGCTACTTAGAGGCATAGACTCCACCAACTAACTGCAATATATTAGTTTAAAGTGGTATAACAATGAATCTCGCTAGGTCTTAGTGTGAATGCCATGCTTACCTAATCTAGATATTCATACATTATCAAAAAATGTTTGACGCACGTAAACTCTGAAGCATAGCATCATATACATATGTATAGGTTCGGTTAGGTTGGCCTAGGTTCGTTGTGGTACCATAAAACTCTTATTTTGAGAGAGATAGAGAATGAGACCACACCTTCAGCCATTGGGACTATTTAATATATTTTACTATTTGACTGAAATCAATTTTGGAGATTTCTGGAATCTCACTTAAGAAGTATACCTCCATGTGCCTGAATCTCCTTCTACTCATCACCGGGCAGCTGCAAAGCAGTTGGTGCTCATCTTCTGTAGAAGTTGTGTTGTCTGTTAAAGTTGATTCCTAAACTGTTGACATTTCTGCCTTCCATTCAGTGTCCCTCTGTGACATATATCAGAGAGATCGGTTTTGTTTAAATTCAAAGTTAAGCAGATTCTTCTTTGCCTTTCGTTACCAAAGTTTGTTTGATTAAACTGATCAAATGTGCATATGTCGTGCTTGTTTTCATATTTAATGTGCATCTTGTATGTTGGCAGAGAGGTACCTCAACCAAGTCATTGCTAGAAAGCATCTTAACGGTGATACTAAGATTTGTAATTTCATCTGCTCTGCAATTTGCCTCAATTTAATTTGTACTCGTGCGAAGTGTATTATACTATAATGATGGTCCATCTCTTTAAGAGATATGCATTCAGTGATTTTTGATTTGATTGTACAAGAGTCTAGTGTTTTAAGCGCAGCATAATTGACTAGTTTTGAGAAGGCCATTCTGATCTAAAATTTTGATAATTCATATTTTCATTTACAAAAATTCAATATAAATAAAATAATAATATAAATAAAAAAGAGCCCCACGTTGGGCGCCAAAAAAAATTATTTTAAAACTACTTTTTATTATAAATAAAGTTAGTTTTGGTTTCAAATACAACTTAACAATAGAACTTATGAAGTGTATTAAAGCTGCAGTTACACCGAAGTTAGTTTTTTCATTTATTTGTTTCGTCGTTTATTTTTTTTTTTCTTTGCAACTACTGTTTTCATTTGATTTATTTATTTTTCTTAAATTTACCTAAAGAAAAACTGTTTTTAGAGTTTGCCTAAAGCATTTAATATTTATTGCGAATTTCAACGTAAAAATTTTACACACAAATTTTGGCAGCTTTCATTGCGGCTCAAGTGTCTCATGCCTCACAACTTCTTTACCCTCTGGTAGAAAAAAATGCTTCAAATACAAGTAAAGCGCAAACAAATTAATTTCTTATTGAAAACAATTTAGAAAACTTTGCATGGTCAATTAATTTTGTAAAACATCTTTCTAGGTGTACCTTTTACACTTTTTTTTTCTTGTGCTCTCAATTAAAAAGTGCTTAGGCGTTAAAAAGGATGCTTGAAAGTTACTCAAGCGCCTAAGTGTTTCTTATTGTCTTCTTTTTTCATCCGGTTTCACGCCAGTTGAGTTGAGCTGCGATGAGTTGTCTTTGCAAGAAGCCAAAATTAAACACAATAATAGTAATATGTAAATTTTTTTTACTCTAAATACTAAGACTAAGGACAATGGCTTAGGAAGTTTGTATTTTTTGAATATTTATTTTCTTAAACAAGCATTTTTGTAATTTTGTACGTTTTAAGCCATGCATTTATAGTTTCTAATTAGTTGCGCTTTTAGTTTGTTGGTTTTTTTTTTATGCTAATTAGTCTCTAAATTTTTCTTCTAAATTTGCACTCGAAATTCTGTCCGTCCGTTGCCACATTCTATGGTTTTAATCAACAACTTTCCCTGTTCTATATAATTAAATTTGCATATTTATTAATACAAATGTTTGCATTTCCCTAGCCGCAATATTTACTTTTGGTTTTTCTTCTGGTTTTTAATTTTTTCTGGGTTTGTACATAGTAATTTAATAGATATTTGCTTGAACGAAAGTTAAATAAGTAGCTTAAATATTGACTTACATATGTATTTATATGCTATTTAGATGGTTAAAAAGTTTGAGACGACACGCAATTTCGTGGAGTTTATACAATTGGCTGAATGAATTGTTCTAGAGTTGCTCATTTCATTTTCGATAATCACCATCAAATACATATTAAAACGTGGTTTACTGAATTCCGTTGTGGTTGTACCAGCGCAAATGGCGCCGAACGTTCGAGTCGCTCAAAAGAGTTCGTTAAATTGCCGATAAAATCCATGGAATGATATTAGACGATCAGAGAATGTTTGTGCGTGAGGGGACTAAAGCTATAGGCATCTCCACTGAACGGGCACAACACATTTTATATGAATATTTGGTTATGGAAAAGCTATCCGAGCCATGGTTACCACGATTGCTAACACTCGACTATAAGTGCAAACGTGTGACCACTTCAAAGGTGTGTTTAGCGATGTTCAGCCGCAATTCGAATCAGGATTCATTACAACACACCAGAGATCAAACAACAGTCAAAGCAGTAGACTACTCGGAAGGAACGTGCACCAGTGGATATGTCAGCCGACAAGTTTATGGCGACAATTTTTTGGGATGCATTTATTACCTGTTAAAAAGATTCGACATTGAAATGAAGTAAAAACAACCACATTTGACGAAGAAAAAAGTGTTCTTCCAACAAGACAATGCACGGATGCACACGTGTGCAATCCACAAATTCGTATGCAATCCACAAATTCGAACTTCTACCCCAATCAGAATATTAAAATTTTTGATGGTCAAACAAGCATCATCTCAAAGTTAGAACCCACAGATTTTGTTCTGGGAGGACCGACGCGTAACGAAATTAATTATGTCAGAAACAGCTTGACTTTAAACCGACAAGATTAACTAATTATTGCTAGGATCTTCTCTGCATACTCTTTAGTATACTGAACTTTGGAAAACTGATTAAATATATAAAATTAGAAAGAATTCGTGACAACAGAACTCTTCAAGAGACATGTCTATATCGACTATTCTTCCGATGATAATCAAGAATATATATGTATATTCTTTATAGAGTTTTCCACGCCTCCTACTGTCTGCGACATACATTTGCACAAACTCAATATACCCTCACACTATGGGTACAGTGTATAAAAATTAAATGCTGCATAAATTTGCGCTGCTTTCATAAGTCGAGAATGCTTTCTCATTTTTCAATTAGCATTTATATATTTAAAAAATTATTACGTAGAATGTCATTGCCGACGGTAGCCGCAACATCGCTTTTATTGTTTTTTATAATAAATGTTTTACAATACATTATCTCAAGAATTAATGGAATTTATGAATTTCAAGAGCGTCTGTAGCTAAAGAAGTCAAACGAAAACGGTGATTTTCTAAACAAACACCCATTTTTCTGTTTAAAAAAGCTTTCTTCACCTCACCTCACCTCACCAATTCTTGCCTGTATCATTCACACTGTTCATTAGTGATTGACCAAAAAAACTTGGAAAAAAAAATATCTAAATGAGCGTTCAAAAAATGTTTTAACAAATAAATTTCAGTCTGTTTCATTATTAATATTACGTCTCGGATATAAGAAATATGCTGAAGTAAGTGACCGATATCGAAAAAACATTTATGTGAAGGCAGAAAATATAGCACTTATAAGATTTCTTTGAAACTGATTTTTAGTTTTTAAAAATTTGAGAAGATATCGACAACTTTTTTGTAAAATTTGTAGTTTCACTACCAAAGTTTCGAAAATACGACAACTAACTTAAAAACTCTTTGTGTGAAGACAAAAGAATAGGTTTTAAAATTACACTCAATCTGCTTTTAGTTCTTTACATTTGTTCAAAAATATTCCAAAACAATAAGATAAATGTTCTATTTTAGAATACAATTTATAAAAATTAATTTTTATGGCTTCATGTAGTGGCTATTTTCTCGGAAACAAGTTCGAATCGACCAATAGTCGGACCTGGTTACATTAATTTTTTGAAAATATTTACTACTTGTGAAATCTCCATCTTTTTCTATTTTCAAATTCAATGGGCTTTAAAACTTACGATTGTCTTCATATACATATAGAGTGTTTGTTTTAGGGGTTCCATTTTCCGACAGACATTAAACTGTCATAAATTGGTCAGATCTATGCTCATTTTGGATTGGCATTTTAGCATGCAAATACTTGCAAATGGTGTAAATTTATTTTGAAAATAGTTCAGTTCTGATAGTCTGCACTACGTACATTTTAAGGTTGAAATAAGCGTCCAACCGAAAACCATGGATCATTTTTGCAACACGTATACTTTAAAGAAAAAGTGTTTGAAAATTGCACTTACAGAATGTGCCAAATCCAAGCTATAGGCCCGAAATTATATTTAAACACTAATGGCATAAAATGCTCTTTCTAATAAAGCCAATTTTTAGTTTGAAATTATGTAATCTAAGTATTTTAATTTAGTTTGAAGTTGTACAGCTCTAAAAAAAAAAAAACACAAGAAAATAGAAATTTTTTGTCTAAAAATCCCGTCGGTAAATTGTTTTTTATCAAAACTAATTACTGTCTATGCAATCTATGCACCCTAATTAAAGTATAGTAGTTTGATTTGATCTAATATAATTTATTTATTGCAGTACTCACCTTTTAGAAACCTTTTTCTTTTCAAAATTTAACACACTTCACGTTAGGAAAAATGATTTTTAAGCTCAAAGTTACTTTTAGCACAATTTAAAGCTCAAATATTTTATCGATGCACTTAAAGTTTTATTTATTGAATCGATTCGAAATTATTGGTTTCCAAAAACACTTTCAAAAAACACTTTCAACACTATAGTTGAAAATTTCTCAAAATTAGTTAGAAATATTTGCCGTGATTTGGTCTGTCCTGGTTCTGGCTATTTCAGATACTCTGCACCGCTTTGAAACTGAAACGTTATTGAAGTCAGCAGCCGCAGACGCATCAGATTTATAGGAACACTGCTGTCGTTGAAGATAGCGTCGGAACAAGCAGCAGCAGCAGAAGAAGAAGAAGTAGCATTATAACGGTTGTGATTCGAAAATTCCGACGACACTTCAGTCGTGTGTGTGTGTGTGTGTGTGTGTGGGTGCATAAACGAACGATACGTACGACAGGTAAATGCCGAATGCGATTGTTGCCGAAGTTGAAGTCACACATCGTATCTGGATTATGCGCACTCTGCCTTTCGTTTATGGGTGGCGTATGAGTAATATCAATCATACGCATGCAACACGTGGCTTCTACTTCTACAACACATTAAATAAATAAATACATACTTCATTTTTTAGCTACTTCAGCAAATGCAGCGTGAACAAAATTTTTTCGGTCGCTTTATCAATTTATCATCAATTACTTACAATTAAGTTAATACTATCAGTAAAATTTATGATATTCAATTCAATTAGCATTGCATAGCATAGTTTATATTCTTCTGCTCATTATACTGTGGCATTTCATAAGACGAAGGTGGATTGAAAAGTCAGTGACTTCAAATGCAGCAATATTTTTATTAACTATTATCTTTTGAATAGAATACTGTTAAGTTTTGGAGCAATCATTATCATGCATCATTAGGTTTGTATTGGACTGATGTTTAAATAGAGAGATGGACAGATAGACGAATAGAAAGACGGACGAATCGACAGTCAGATAGACGGACGAACGGACAGACAAAAAGATGGATGGATGGATGGACAGACGGATGGACGGACAGATAGAAAGAGAGAGACAGACAGAAAGAGAGACAGACATACATACAGACAGACAGAGAAACCGACGGACTTACAGACGAACGGACGTATATACAGGCAGACAGATGGACAGACCGACAACTAGATGGATGAACGTACAGATAGACATAAAGAAAGACAGGCAGACAGGCGGGCATACATACAGACGAAAGAAGAAACTCAATGTTTCGGAGAGCTGTTTGAAATCTGATATGCTGTGATTGATGTCACGAAGGTAGCACACGGTTGAACATTGCCAAACACTACTTTGAAGTTGTCAATTACATTTTTGTTCAATGTCAGCATATATTTAGCTTATTTCTTTGGCAAAGACTGGCAAACACAAACTTAATGACGCAGCTTGCTCAAAATTTGACAGATTCTTTTTGAAAGTAATATAGTATCTTATTAGAAACTATAAGTTAGTGACAACTCTTTGAACCGCTCACATATATATTGTCGCATATGTAAATTTGTGTGCTTATTCATTTTTTCGCCGAATTCAGACAGATTAGATATCACGCTGGATTTTCTAACTATCAACAATGACTTCATCGATTTTGAAAGTGGCATCATATGCGCCCAAATATAGATGGAAATATATATATATATATATACATATAATGCCTTTGTTGCCTTTATATGAATGAAACGCTGCATACCCAACAATCTGTTTATACTTATGTATATTAGGTATATAACTATTTCTTAGAACCATATTTATATGGTATATGGGGAGGAATGTCAAAAAAAAAAATAATAATAAAAAGAACATTCTTGTTTAATTCTATGAGAAAACCCTTCCGCAGGGAAGGCACATTTTCCCATCTTTCAGGCAACCCAAGAATCGACCCAATTTTTGGCATCTTCATAAGAAAAGAAGTGCAGCTCCGTCAGACCATGAGTCTTCGACCGGAACAACTGGTAGTCGGAAGCAGCAATGTCAGGTGAATAAGACGGGTGGGGTATCACAACGCATTGAATCGCCTCCAAAGCTTGACGACTTTTGCTGAGCGTTTTCGTGCTGGAAGATCACTTTATCTTGACTTTTGGCATATTGGGGGCGTTTGAGCTTCAATGCTCGACTCAATTGCATCAACTATTGTTGGTAACGTTCCCTAGTGATAGCTTCATTACGATGGAGTAGCTTCGTGCTGATTCCACCAGCTGCACAGCATTAGCTTCTTGCCATAAATATTCAGACCGTTGCAGTTAATGCGTGACCGGGCTAATTTCCACGATTATCTGCGCTATGAATTGCCGTAGTGTATGCACTTTCCGTCGTCCCCCGTCACGGCTCGATGCAAAAACCCTTCCAATTTTAATCGCAAGTGAAAATACGGCGTACGACATCTTTCGGCTTCAGTACATACGGAACTCAATTTTCTTGTTTTTGCAGCATAGCTATGGCCTTGGGATGGTTCAAAATTGCATGTTGATTGTAACTCCCAAGGCTTCCGTGAGCTCTTCTTGAGTTTGGTATGAATCTTGGTCCAAAATAACGCCTCCAACTCAGCGTCTTCCAACTTTACTGACATACTTTTGCGTTCGTCGTCACTGGCATGTACCTCATATGTTCATCGATGTCCATCAGCTGCACTTTTCTTTGAATTAAAACAAAAAAAGCAACGCTGCCCGCAATTTTGTTTTGTTGGCACAAAGATTGATTAAGCACAATGCAAAAATGTGTTACTTACACATACTGATTTTTAGAAGGAAATGATGACGGTTTAACATAAATATAGTGACAAGATGGTCCGATGCAATTTATTACTAGAGTTACGTCATCTTTTGTAAATACGGCAAAACTTATTTGTACCTGATATTAGGGGATCTAGTTTATAAAACAATTTGTTGCAAATTGTTTTGTATATTCTCACCCAAGCCAGATTGAACAAAATGTAGCTAAAATAGTCGACGTACCTTCGAAACAAAACTTCGAAAATTCATAATGCGAAAACGTAATTATTCAAAATATTTTAAAGGCTATTTTCGTATTCAGCACATCAAAACCAATAAGTAAATAAAAATAAGATCAAATGTCTGTAGACTAGTGTAAACTACTCCGCCACGAGGCAAACATGTGAAGATCTTATGTGTAATTTATTATTGCGCCTTGCACGAATGCATTCAAAAGCATTCATTTCATATTTTCAAATGATTCGTGCAAGGCTCTGGCTTGAGTGTAAAGTATGATTTCTTTGCTTAATTATGTAACATGTGATTTTCTGAAAGCCGCACACTTTTAATTTTGCAGTGTATAATATTGTTGTACAGCTCTAATATATTCTAACTCTATTATTTGTTTTCATACGTACTTTGGACAAAATTTGCTTTCGCCTGCGCGTCATTTTATGCCGTCAATTACATTGAATAATTGGTATTTTTTTTTGGCAATTTTTTCGAGATTATATTTATCAAAATACGTGCAAATGTCATCATGAAAATAATTGTATGGCAATTGTATCTACATAAAAACACTAGTAGTCAAATGTTTTAACAACTAACAATACTACGATCAAAGGTTGTAAACTCTGGTTTTGTGCTGTATAACTTTATGATGTTTCAGAGATCTGATAGAATTGTTCACATAATGATGACAGAGCACTGAAATTGAAGTTAGTCTTTTTTTTTGTGCTTAAAGTATTTTAAGATTTACATGAAATATGAAAGCATACACATAAATTAAACGATAGCATGCCATCAGCCAGTTGATAAGACTCTGCGACAGTGAAAGAGATAGGAGATTACATATTTTATTTTGCATGCGCTTCGCTATTATATAGGTGACTGTCTCTTTGTAGCTGTATTTTGCTTGGCAATAACACAAACACATAAACCCAATTATATACAAAATTAGTCCTAGATTGCAGTCGATTGAGTCGACCGCTGGAATACATACTAATATATATCAATGGGTGCTATCCCCCACTTTTTAGGTTAGCCCCATAGAAACAGTCGCCCACTTTTGAGTTTTTGCATGAAAATCTTTTTTACTGCAGTCAATATTAACTTATGTTAAATTCTTAAGGATGAACGCTTCACATATATACAATGTGTGCGATTGTCCAACTTTCTGGCGCAGCACCATCCAAATCAGTAGCCCACTTTTGCTTTTTTTATGAAAAACTTTTTTATTGCAGTTAATATCTACTTAAAAATTAATGTGGTGACTTTTTATTGACGGACGTTTCACATATATGAGTGTGTTCCTCCACTTTTAGGGTTAGCCGCCCTACGAAATTACCACCCACGTGTAGAATCTTAGGTTTTCAAAATTTATGTAGCTCCAAAGCAACGGTTCCATCGAAGTTAAAGTTTCTTTTTTTATTATATTTTATTACAAGCTACCATCGTGCAATTCACCATACCATAGCCCCACAAGAGGAGAAGACATACCTATGCTCTATACTATTTTTACAAAGACAGCTGGGCATGGCTAGATCGAATCGTATTGTCAATGCTGATCAAGAATAACTATATATACACTTTTTGTGGTGTCTGACGCCTTCCTTTGGGGTATTACAAGCTTCCGTTCAAAATGAATACTCGTACAGTCATATACTAGTATTCATATATTTTGTAGTTCCTTTAAAAATTCGATAATTTGAAGAAAAAAATCCAATATCAAAATATTTTAGGTTTTCTAAAGAATTCAAACAAAAATAAAAACACACAAACAAACAATTTCAGCGTACAAATTTTCAAAAACTCATTACTTTTCAACGACTTTGCCAATTTTCTTGATCTTGGACTCGTCTCGGTTCCAAGAATAAATAAAAATAAGTTGGGCCCATGAGCCCAATACCCCTAGCTGGCGCATTATAATTTTTCCATTTAAAACTTAAAGGCACTTATAATTCTCAACCAGTTCTAACAAGTTTCATATTAAGTATGAGAACCAGTGTCACGTTGTTTATTTTTTCATTTTAATTCATCTAATGTTATTATAAAGCTAAACTTACTATTTGTCTCATGATATTCACGTTTCTATGGTCGAAAGCTTTCAGTGTGGATTATTGCCATTTGTGGTATATCTATATATATAGAATATTAATAATTTAGTCATAATGTTTGCGAAGCATTCGAGAACAGTATATATTCGTGATCAGCTTGAAATTGAGGTATGCAAGACGAAAAATTCACCATAAACCAAAAAGAAACACGGAAAGTTCCATCAAACATTACATTGCATTACATTTTTCGATAGCAAAGGAATTGTTCAGAGGAAATTTTTTCCAACTGGAAAAACATTCACAGGCGCATATTATCTTCAAGTTTTGACGCGTCTGATGGCTAGAATCTGTCGTAATGACACGAATATCGTGAATCAGAAACCTGATGTGTGCTGCACTGAGTCACACTTCACTTCGTCAGTTTTTTACACGAAATCATGACTGTGTGTTGAAACATTTGGCGTAGTCAGCTAATTTGGCCCCACACGATTTCACTCTATTTTCAAAATTGAAAGCTTGATATTTTCACCATAATATCATCGCTCTTACTCTCGCCAACTTAGAACTTAATTTTGTTGCACTTCTACTGATCGGATTAAGTTGAAACTGCGCATGCATGTTTATCCGATGCCAATACAAATGAAAAAGAGAAATATACAAGGTGTCTCAAAAGAAAGTTCAGATTTAAAAAATCTATAAAAACAAGTAAGTAGTTTATTGAAAAAATGTTTAATGTAGTGGTTTCTGATGTTTGCTTCTTGCTTGCAATGTTTGCAATTTTGCTTCTTTGCATGTCCATTAAGATGGAAATGCGCCTCATCCGAAAACAAGATGTTGGTGAACGTTGAAAAGCTCTCAATCATCTGGTTTATGAATTCAAGCCTCTGCCCAGCATCCTGAGGCTTTAATTCTTGCACCGACTGAATTTTGTAGGGGTACAGCTTTAAATCTTTGTGAAAATGCGGAACAATGATGATCTATGTACGTTTAAAGCAACAGCACGCTTCCGAATCGAAAGGTTCGGGTTGTCCCGAATAGACTGAGTAACACTGTCTACGTTTTCGAACATTCTCGAAGACCTTGGACGCCCGGATTTTGATTTTTCCAGCGTTGAACCGGTCTGTTCAAACTTTTCGACCCATTTTGCAATGAGTCGAGGCCTTGGCGCATCATTTAAATGGCGAACAAGTCGATTACTGCAGAATTTTCTACGCGCTGGAGTCGCTAAAGCTCACGTTTTTGTAAAGCTCACGTACGCACAACGCATGGTCCGCTCCCGAGAAACGCTCCATAGCGACTAAATTCCCAAAAGCTAGGCTACCGATTGACATACCCCCGCGTCCCGCGGAATAGTTGCGTTCACGCAATCAGAAAATCAAATGTGAACTTTCTTTTGAGACACCCAGTATAAGAAAATCATTTCGTTTTATTACATTTATTTCATGGCCACATTTTAACAAATTACATTTACAAAACCTGTAGCAAAAACTTTATTCACGCTAAATACATTTTGTCACATATTACGTGGAATAATTTCTTTCTTCGAATTTTTAGTCTACAATCCAAATTAAACAACAAAATGAAAACAATTCAAATCGTACTAATTTTCGGTAAGAAGCATTTTATTAAATACAAATATTTTTAAATAATTGCATATTAATAAATAAAAACGAATTTTGAAGCTCTGTTAGTTTTGTCTAGTTTCATTTTCGGTGCTAAAAGTAGCTCAGAAGACTACGATGATTGCGACTGTGGCAGCCTTCAGGATGAAGTAAGTTAAAATATTGACAAATATAGATGTAGATATTGCATTAAAATAATTTTATGTTTTTTTTTTTTTTTTTTTAAAGTTAATGAAAAGCGGGATGGAGCTTGTTCAATCCATAGTAGGAGCAGGAGTGGAAACTGGTATTAAGTCTGCTTCAAATATGATCAACCACTATGTTAGCACAGTATTTGACTACATTGATCCAAAAATGTTTTTTTGGGGAAAACGTCGTTTCGACGAAAATACTACTAAATCTTCTAATCGTCGTTCAACTACTACTAAAGCTTATAATCGTCGTTCAAGTATTCGTTCTAAAAAAACTACTACTAAAACTTCAATAATTAGACCATCCAAAAGAGTACAAAAAATTGGTTAAGTTTCCAATTTGGTATTTGTATTGTACGGGTTTCCATGTTTTTATTCAATTCTATTTATCCAAACAAATGTAAGAAAAACTTTTTATAGAGATTCATGCGTACTTAATCAATAACAAATAAAGAAAAAAATATACATGAACAAATTTCAACTTCGCTAAGAAATGAAATATTATTATTATTTTTACAACTTGCAAATGACCATAGCAAATTTGTTTTATATCTTTAGATATGCTGTGTATACATATATATCTTTACCCTTCTTGAAATTTATTTAGTTCAATATAAAAAAATGAGTTACTTATAAAAAAATACCATAAAAGCTGAGTATAAAATCGAAACCGGAACCGTTAACCGAAATTAACCGTTTCAAATTGAGAACCGGAACCAGAACCGATATATTAATATTTTTATATCAATAACCTTTTACCGAATTAAAACAAAATGAAAGAAGCGTATCGGAACCTAAACATTTGTAGCGGTATACTAGTTTGGGTACTCACTTTTATTCTTTTTTTTTTAAGAAAAATATTTACCTTTGCATAGTGTACTTATGCATAAGTAAATTGCTACAAGCTCTTCACAGAAGCCAAAAAAGATGTTAATGGCGATACCCGCCCTGGATGCACTCCCATGCCAACAAGCCAGGAAAACGTTATAGCAGTGAAGTAAAATTCATCCATACACTATTAGTGAAGTTCCTGAGAACATCGGCATAACGGTTGGCTCATGCCATGCATTTTTTTCGCATGTTTTGTGCATAAAAATGTGACAGCGAAGCTTGTTATTGCGAAATTGCTAAATTTTAACCAAAATAATGACGTCAACACCGATCCAGATTTGCTCAAAAGGGTCATAACTGTTGACGAAACATGTATAAGTATTCTAACGTTGTAAACAAAGCCCAATCCTGAAAAAAGCACGGCAAGTTCGGTCATGGGTTTTGCAACACGATAATGCATTTCGGTTTTATTTCCTCATTTAAAAACTATTGGCATAAAATTACACTTGTAGTTTACAAAAACAATTTTTTTCTTATACAGAAAACTCTACATTTTTGGAACTGTCCGATAAGATCATATATTAAAAGATAGTAAATGGGTAATAAATTATCCAACAATCGCTTTTAACATATTTTCCAAACGGTTTTGTAGCTTAAATGTTATGAGCCAAAATATAAGAAAATGGAGTTTTTATTTTATATTTAGATTAGAAATATTTTTTGCCCTTGCTTCGTCTGCTATTCTCCTTTGCGTCCGTTTCCGTTTGTCTGTCCCCTTCGATCCCATTAACATGTATTCAACATTTCATCTCTCTATCTTTAATGGTACACCCTGCGCGTTGCTGCCCCTCCCCCTGCCTCACCTACCTATACCAATCCTTCCTTATGCCTCCTTACCGTACCTCCCATTTCCCACTGCCCCTCTCCCGTACCTTTCTTCCCCCTGCCCCCTTTCTCTACCGCTCCGTCCCTTACCTCCCACCTCTTTACCACGCGCCGCATCCAATGTAAAACATCGAAAAATGAAGAACAACAAGTAAATGAATTAATTAATTAAAAAAAAAACGTTTTCTAGTGGATCGAATTGTGAATCTAAACCATTCTCGAACACACACAACTGTTCATCAAAATTGATCCAGCCGTTAAGGAGGAGTTTAGTCACGTACAGGCCGTTCAATGCTGTTTATCACTAACAGTATATTGTACTGAAGAAACACATTTTCGTGGATATTTTGAATCCTGCGGTACCTGTCAAACGGAAACTGAAGAGAAACCTTCCTGCAAACTAACATATGTTGAAAATTTGGTGTCATTTGGTGCAGCGCTTTTGAGTTTTTGGATTTCTCACCAAGCACGAACATTTTTATACAATACATTAAGCTGTAGAATTTCCGATAGTTTATTTTAGAAGTAATATTGTTTGGTCTTGACATTTGTTATCATCTGTGTCGAAACAAATTTGACACTTTTAAGCTATAAAAACCTTTAATATGATAATTCTAGCAACCCAATCGAACATTTTTTATTGTGATTTTCAAAAAAAAAAAAAAAAATAGTGAAATGGAATGTATATTTTGTCTCGACTTTCTAATAAAGCTAATTTTTAGTTTGTAATGTAATCCATGCAATCTCATTATTTTAATTCAATTCAAAGTTCTACACCTTAATATAATGAATACACGTCAATGAATATAATGAATATATTTATACAAAACTCACCGCAGCTGAGCATAATACATAATTGGCTAATCTTTATGAACTCAGCACATTTCCGGAATCATATTAATAATACGCACGTAATGAGAATTTCCATATTAACGCATTTAATAGGCATTTTATTGGGCACAAAAGAAAAAAAGTGACAGAAAAAAATCAAATGCGAGAAGGTATGCGAGTATTTGAGCTGCAGGAATGCCTAATGATATAATAATGCGCTGATAAAAGCTTTACAATGTTTTTGCCGTGACTTTGTATACGTAGGTACGTTGTCAGACGTGTATACATATGTCAACATATAAATATTGTACATACATTTACGCATATACTATAAATGTTTGGACCTTTGACTACTTTACCTATGTTGCTACGTGCCGCCACGGTCTGACCTTGCCACGAGCCCGCAAAGTATGCAACAGTCGCAGCAACAGCAGCGGCGGTGTACATCAAACAAAACACTTGTGTAATTAGTTCAACAGACATATAATCTTCATATACTATTCTAGCGTATACAATCATCCATCCATCTACTTATGTCATTCAGTACTTTTGCTCTTATCATAAATGACGACGTCTGGTTTTATTGACAGCGATTTACTGCATCAATTTATATGGGAAAAAAAAAACGACGAAGAAAAGTTGGAAATTCTTTTTCATGGCGTTTTGGAAAAAGCATTTTCTTGTAGCCACCGGGGAACAAATTCGCAATGTAGTCGAACAACATAGTATCGTTAGACTTAATATCAAGTCACATGCTAAATTATGGTAAATCTATGAAGAAAAATAACAAAGATATTTAAATTTTAAATAGCTTCGATATAACATTTACTTACAATAACAGCGTGCGGAATTTTCTATGAAACAACAACAGTACAAAGTGCTACAGCTACTTAGATTCCGTCCTCATGGCAGTATGCCATACATACAGAAGCATATTCTAAATATGTATAAGAAAAGCTGACGATGTATTTTCTATTACTACTTTATGATTTGCATGCATAAAGCAGAAGGTAGTACTTTTTTTTTAAATTGTTTTCCAAATAATCAATTTATGGATGGAAGCTTAGGATTAAGGAATGTAATTTTTGAAATTATTCAACAGTGGGGTCATATATATTTTTATAGTAAAAGAAAATGGGTACGGGTGGAAGGGCGGCATTGAGAACTGTCCAATTACTCTCCTATTTTGTTTGGATTTCATTGTAAGAACAGAGCGCATACCATACGGCGCCTTACATTAATCCACCATGAGATGAGCGAGCTATTACTTATATTGTAGGCGTTAAAAGGCGAGAGACATTGAGAAAATGCCAACCGAAAACATAGGAACATAAAAGAGAGCAGCCAAGTGAATTAAGGCACCTGTTGCTTCATGTTCGCGTACAAACCAGTGCCAATGTTATAAATTCACCACATTAAATTGAATTTAAAATGCATGGTGAATATATCTTTAAATATATATATATATATATATATATATATATATATATATATATATATATATATATATATATATATATATATGCATATATGAATATACTAGCTGTACCCTGCCACGCCTCGCTTTGGCACATTGTCCCCTTTCACCACTTCGCCTACCACCCTTTAAAAAAGTATGATATAAGCGCTGGAAATCAATTTTTAAACGAATTCGTTGAGACACAACCGTTAGCAATATATAATGTTTCTATATAGTCTACCTATCCTTTGTCTCCTCTTTGTGCTATTGTTCGTACGTCCAGACTACTCTATAGTCATATACGATCTTTTTGTTGTTGTTGTTGCTGTACTCTATCATCGTCATAAACGTTCTTGTTGTTGTTGTATTTGTGGCTGCTGTTGCTGTTGTTGTTATTGTACAGAGATATTAGGCATCACCGTTGATTTGGATGGTTGGCCGGGCATAACTTTTGACATTTTTGGGTTTGTCATTGTCATAGGACCTAATTTGCCTGCTTTTTGATTATTCCCATTACTTTGAGTGACTGTTGACAAGTCAACTTCAGCATATTCTTGAAAAGTTTGACATGGATCTTCATCGAGCAATGTCTTCGAACTTTTTCGGCTGCAGAGTTCGTTAATTGTCGTCCAGCTCAAAATCATCACTTTTAAACAGAGCAAACTACTTCCGATACGTTTGCTCAGCTACAAATTGTTCGCCATCTGACTCACTCGAAATACGAGCATCGTCTCTAAGAGTTTTAAACAGATTAACCAGTAGTAGTTTGAACGTCACGTCCACAATGCATAGTTCAATGCACAGCTGTAGACATTATCTTTTATGTGTATAAAATATAAATTTGTTTAAAAAAACCGATAACCGGTAAATTTCAGGTGAAATAACCGGTATACGGTTAACCGATTTGGTATGCACTACTTTGGATATATTTTCGCGGACCAAAAAAAATCATTTTCTTTATTTTACCACAAAAAGGGATAAATCAAGCCATTACCAAATGTTATGTAAAGAAAGAAAAAAACTATTTTAAATTAAATCCTGCAGCGAACACTGAAGTCAACAGCAATTATATATATTATATCTAATAATAATATAAACAATTTGGAACACTAACATAAAATCAAATGGAAAGTGTTATTAAGTTTCATGCGCTTGAAACGATTCAAAAATAATTATAAATAGCCCATTCGAATGCAAATGAATGCATCGATTAACAATTGTAATAATTTCCGTTAAGTACTGCATAGCAATGAGTGCTATTAAGTAGTAAGGGTACTCACGATTTGTAGTTAGGAAAACATTAACAAAAGATAAAATTGAGAAAGGTAAGGAATTTAAGATACTCGCATTAATCAGAAAAATCCAATACGAAATGGTTTTTGCGATTCGTTTATAATCAAAGAAATTTTGTGATTAATTTTGAGCTAGTCCGTCAAGCAGTCACTGTTTTACGGATTTGCAATCCAACCGCCAATACAAGTGCATACTCAGTAGTGATGCAAAGATTCGTGGATCCGGAAAGATTTGTTAATGACGAATTCAAAATACGCAAACGGATTCATTGTCTTCCAGCTCAAAATCATCACTTTTAAACCACTACCGATACGATCCGCGGTTTCGGATCTAGACTCGAATACAGATTCGTATACAAATTTGAAGTCGAATAAACAAATATTGAATCTAGAATCTTAACATCAATGCTGAATGGTAATTTAAGCCTTTTTATATCGTAAATAAAGAAACTCTAAAAAAAACTGTAGTGCGAATAGTATTATAATTTTCTCACGGAGGTTGTAATGCACTAAAGGAAGTATCGGAAACTGCATAAAGTACATATAAACTTGATCAGCTCGACGAGACGTATCAAACTAGCCTTGTCCGTATGTAAGAGTATATACCCTGTCTGTATGAATCAAAACTAGTCGCCCAGTTTGTAAAATATTGATCGGGTATGCACACTTCATATGTACCTATTCTGAACAAATATACCAACTACCCACATTCAGACGTAGCCGCTATAGAACACAAGCTACCATATGTCGAATTTTTTATGAAAAACTTTTACTTTTACTATTAATATGAAACTTGCTTTTACTATTAATATGAAACTCGATATTGTGGCATCTAATGGACGCAAGCTTCAGATAATAATAGTATTGAATCTTCGGTTCTACCGATTAACATTTTTTCTCTTGTTTCTTGAAAACTTAATTGGTTTATTGACTCGTCATCAATTTTCACCTCGTCAGTTCACAAACCATCTTTATCAGAGTGTTTGTTTGTTCAGTACGTATGCATGTTCTCCAGCACGTTGAGAAACAACACGGCTTGGTCGTATTTTTCCACCTCAATGTTACTTTCTCCTCTGCACTTTTTATGCATTTCACGAACATGATGCAGGATTGATTTCTATGATGATCGACAAGTTTTACAAATCGTGCTGATTATAATTATTGTTGAATGTTGGTAATTTTTAATCATATAATTTTAATTATTTAACTATTTTTTGATTGTTTACAATAAAAAAAAACTTTAGAAATGTTACGTAACAAACTGAATTATCCCCATTGTAACACTTCTTAAGAAATCGAGAATCCCTCCCCTCTTTGAATTACGTTACGTAATACTTGAAGCGCTTGTTTATAATACATAACTATAAAGTTTTGCAACAACAACAAATATAAACAGTTGAAATTTTGTGTATTTTTTACTAATTTAAAATTAGTAAAGTAATTTGTTACATTTATCTGTTTATTAAGAGAAAACATTTGCTTTTGTGCAACTGAATTATAAATATTTATTCTCAATATTGTAATAAGTTACGAAAAAAATCAATTTAAAGCGCAAACACTGAAAAATATTAATTCAAATGCAACGGCGGCTATCGCAGAGAATTGCGTTGTGTAACGTTTCACTGTGAGTTTCAAAAAGAATTCAGGTGATTGTTGGTTATTTGTACTCTTCTTTTACACTTTACTTCTTAATATAAAAAAAAACCCGCACGTGTTGTTTTGCGCCGCATGTTTGCAGCGGATTTATTTAAAAAGTTTTAATAGTTTAAACAGTAATAAAATCAAAAAACAAAAATGGTTAAAGTGCAAAAACCGCTGCCCAAAACACTAAATAAATTGGGTAAAGTAGAGCCTTCAATAAAAAAGAAATCGGCCGACAATACGAAGCAAAAGAAGGAAGCTGTCAGCAATGTGAAGTCAACCAAGGCGGCTGGAAAGCAAGCAAAGAATGAGAAGAAATCGTTGTTGGAAAAAACAGTTAAGGAAGGCGCGCTAATAGCGTTGAAGCCGGCAAAGCAACTTAATATAAAAGAGAAGAAGCCAAAAGAAGAAAGTTTGCCGCCAACAACAAATAAAAAGGATGAACACAAGAAAAAATCAAATAAAAAAGTAACACCTTTGGTGCTAGCGCCACCGGAATCGCCGGCGGTAGAAAAAGCTAAAGCGAATAAGTCGAAAAAAGCTGCGTTAGAGCAACCGGCGAAGCGTAAGGCAGGTCCTTTAATACTAGCACCGCCGGAGTCACCAGCTGCTGCTGCTGTAGCTGCAGCTAAACCCAAAAAGCAGAAGCCGGCAGCCAAGCAACAACAAGAAAAACAGCAAAAGAAATCGAAACCACCAAGTAAGCCAGTAGCCGTTGCATTAAAATCGAAGCCTAATAAAAAAGTTAAGCCGGAAAAACCTAAAAAAGCAGCATCGGCAACGCCGGCGCAACCATTAACCAAGAAACAACGCACCAAAGCGGTGAAGCGTGCCTTTCTCAAACAGAAACGCGCCAAAAAATTAAGCAACGCTGAACCAACTAAGAAACAAACGCAGCAACGTACGGTGACTTATGAGCCGGTAGCCTTTGATGAATCAAAATTCCATGCCATAGTTAATGCAGATAATATCGAAAAAATTGTCAGCGCTCTGAAGCAACAGGTTGCCGAAGAGGTGAAGAAGCAAAAGACTTCCATTTTCAGTGATTATCGTTATTTTCTAAATGTGGGCAGTTTTAAAATTGCAAATGCACCACGACGCATGGTTAAGCTAAGCCTAAAGCATACACTTATCGGCAAGGAAGACGATGTAGCCATCATTGTGCCGGATTTGCAACGCGGCGCAAAAGTTGATTATGATCCGACCATACAACACTATGAGGATTTATTCCGTGAAGCAGGCATTGAAAGTTTGAAGATTGTGCCATTCAATCAGCTACGCAACGAAATGAATACATACGAAACGAAACGTAAATTCTGCAATACATATGAATATTTTCTGTGCGATGGAAAGATTGTTGGACAGGCGCATGCTTTTCTGGGCAAGGTGAGCATTAGATCTATATAAAATAACACTTGTTTACAAAATGAAACCGAATTTATAAGCCATTTAGATTTTTCCTATGTATTTTGATCCGCTAAACAAGAAAATTACATTGAAAGATTTGTTTATGATCTCCTCAAAGGAAGATCCGAGGAGTGCAGTCCTTTAATTTTTCTAAACAAGTTCTCCTGCAGATCTGAGGCCAATGGGTTAGGGTGATAAGCAAGATGATGACTTATCTCCTGCGTCACTGTGCGTAGACCATGATCTCTATGAATAATATTATTAAAGAAACCATCATTTAACGAAAATCCAGAAAAAATTAGTAATTAGGTGTGGAGAAATTGAAACTGAAGAGGCGCTTTTTAGTTCTTTTTCTTCAAATGTTCGCCATAACGAACAAATTTTTACGAATTTAGAAACTTTTTGTAGCTCAAATTAATGTTTAAACCCCCAATTTACTAATCATACCGACTCTGAATTTCGATAGTCATTTATATTAATTGCAAACGTTGCTCGTTCGTGAGCTTCACCATCATAAATATGTTAACATTAACTTGCATTTTGACGTTGACAGAAAAAAATGGGAAAAGGTGACATCGTTGTCCCCATAAAGTATATATATTCTTGATTATCTCATTTTTCTTTTTAGATATCTGGCTGAAAGCCTGTATTCGAGCTTATTTTGTTCCAAAGTTTATAGAGTATCCATATTGATAGGCTAAGCCCACTGTTTGGGGTAGCCCCCATAAAAACCCACCGCATAATTATGTGTTTTAATATGGAAAGCTTCTTTATTTTAGACAATATTATCTTGAAATTTCATTTTTTTTTCAAATTAAGTCCAGTTTTGTATTGTTTTAAGTATATATCGCATATTTACGAAGAAACAAGGTATTGGATAGACACCGGAGTTATAAGTAATTGAATGAAGGTACCAAAAGAGATTCATATGCAACTCCAAAGACTTGTATACAACTTTGTTCGACTCTACCGGCCAGGTCTCTCTCTCCCTTCTTGAACCAATCAGGAATATCCATGCAAAAGCATGTTTAACCTTGTTCACCTATTCCGAATCGGTCTCTGTAGTACGCTAGTTTAACATTCGTAGCCAGAAAGTTGTATTGTATCTTCTGCGAGCCAATTGGATGTTTTCAACTCAAAATATGAACTAAAAAAATGTATGGTAAAAACTCATATCTTGTAAACCTATCCATAAAATTTTTTTCCAATGTGATTCTCGAGTTCAGCGTTCCAAATTACATAAATAAAATATAGTGGATTAGAAGCTAAATTTATAAATAACACATCTAATAAACAAATTGTATTTTCTCCACACCAGTTCACGCAAAAACCACGCGCTGTTTTACATGCTGTACGTCTCGAGAAGCATAATCTGAAACAGGAAATTGAGCGTGGACTATGTCGTACCGCCTATAGACAATTGCAACGCGGCGATTTGACCTCCATACCCGTGGGCAATCATCATTTCACCGAGCAACAACTTGTCGACAATATAATGCATGTAACTGAACAATTAAAATCATTGCATCCAGGCGGTCTGTCCAATATACGTGCGCTATATCTAAAAATTGATATAAAGGGCACCTCATCATTGCCGCTTTATGTCAGCATGAATTTACCACCACCGGAGACACCATATGTCATCGGCACACGTGAGCAACGCATGCATAAACTGAAACAGGATGCCAACAAGGTTTTGTCACAATTTACGCTAACCAGAGATGCAAAATTAATTAAACTTAATCCGGAACAAGTGGAGCATAAGCGTAAATTGCGTGAAGCGCATGCAAAACTTCAGCAGAAAAAAAATGTAACTGAGATAAGCAACAGCGATGCTGAGGATGAAGACGATGATGAGCAACAGGATATTGATGATGATGACAGAACAGTGCCAACAAAGAAGCCACGCATTGCTGATGAGGACGATGACGACGAAGATGATGATGTGGAAACTGGTGATGAGGATGATGATGAGGATGTAGAAGCCGGTGGAGCGGATGATGATGTAGATTCAAATGATGATGAAGAGGAGGAAGAAGAAGAGGAAGATGATGAAGAAGCAAATGCTGAAGATGATGATGATGAAGATGATGCTGAAGAAGATGAAGACGAGTAGTTATTTGTTTTTATTAGTAAATAGTTGTCCGCAACTGTTGTATTTTGAAGATTCAGCAGTTTTTATATTCTAAATACGATACATACCTATTATTTTACTTAAGCTTCTTGTAATTGTTTCTGAATTATGATACTTACAACAAACAAACATGTCATTTAGAAATAAACTGAAAATACAAAATACAGTGAGTTTTTTTTTTAGATCTCCTATTTTGGCAACGCTGTTATATATGTGCTCAGTTTGGTTCCCATTATATCCATTTTGACAGACATAATTAATTGAATAACTCAATCCTATCTCTTAACAAAAAATGTTTCTAAAAATTTTCATCGGATCTGCTATCCAGTATGTAGAATTAGGTTGTGAGACATAGTCAAGCTTGTTTCTGTTGTTTATGAGTTGTGATCGTGGCATCCACAAAATTTAATATAAGACATCTGCGTATGGTCAATAAAAATCGAAGAGTCTAAGTTGAAGTGTCCAGCTCATAGTTCCTGAGATCTTCTGTCTTATACATCCAGACGGACGGGAATTATTTTTTTTTTTGCATCTGTATTATATTTAAATGATATGGTCTTACCTATCTATGTTATGAGACGTATCACAAAGTCGTTTCATATATCAAAATTTACCAAATAATACAAGGTATTATTACACAAAATATGAACACGAATTTTTGGTCCCAATTTTCGACCAATCGACCAAATCTGTTTTGATCCACAACTTTTCCAGTTAGGACTTTGAACTTAGCAATATAACTCAGCCTATGAAAACAAAAAGATTGTTTAAACAGGTCCCCAGAGCTCCAGTCTGTGGTAATTTAACACCCCCCACGCCTGTTTGGTAAAAACCAATGAAAGCGTTTTTTATTTTTTCACCCTAGCTCTCTTGGTTCTGGGTCTGGGCCCCTGCCTAATGTAAGATCTAGGGAAACGATTTTATTGACTCTAGTGCATATGGCTCCTTACAAAAATCATCACTCAAACAGACAGATTACTACAATAAGAGCTTAAAACGATTCATTTCATCGAGCTGATACTTTAGAGTTTTCTGAACTGACCGTTTTTTCTACTTACAATATTTTGATATTTTAATAATGTGCTGTGAAAACTCATCTTCTAAACATCAAATTTCATACATTAACTTAAGTTTTATGAATGAAATTTGACATTTTTGAGAGAAAAGTATTTTCTCAGCACATAGTTTAAACAATATAATTCTTTCTATATTCCAGACAAAAATCATAGTAATTGGAGTGTTTTCCATTTGCTACATTTCTTTGAAAACCATGCAGAAAATAGACTTCTTCAGTTATTTTTACGAAAAGAAGTTAGCAATGTATTTTAAAAATAGAACTATTGACATTGTCATTATGCGTGCACGCGCCAGAAATTACGCTAGCATGTCCTTGTATCGTATCGTCTTCAGTACAGCGCGTGCAGCTCCCGTGGGTAATAATCATTTTTGTGAGCAGCAACCACATGTGGAGCATAAAATAAAAGAGTGGGCTAACTTATATAGCGAAAAACGAGTTAACTAAACTAGTTCTGCAAACTTTGCGTAGTAGCAGTTAATGCGCTCATTACGGTTCACGGCACGTGACTGTTGCTATGTACTAACATACATAACATGACGTCAGCGTACTTGAAATCAGGGCATTGTTTGAATTTAACTTTAATTTGCATTTACATTAAATTATATACATATGCAAATATACATACGTATATAGGTATATACAAACATATGCTTAGAAGCAATAACTACAATTTCAATTTCTTTGCATTGGCGCGTGTTGGATCACCAGTCGCATGTTTCTTAGCAGCGCGTTTAATATTTGATTTTGCTGTTGTAGTATTATCCTGCAGTTTATTGAAGAAAGCCTTTGAAGATTTTAGTGCGCCTTGATCATTGCTGGCAGTTATCTGTAATAGAAGTATATACATAAGTCAAAATTTATGGCTTTAAATAAACGCCGCACACTCACCGTTTGCACATTACGTTGCTTAGTAATGCTCTTCAGTAGTTTAGCACCTTCCGACTTTTTCGACAACGGTTTACCCTGCCGTTGACGCTCCAGATCACGTGCTTCTTCCACGCGATTAATGGCACGCTGTTTCTGTTTCTTCTTGCGTCGCTCACGATTCTTGTCGGTACGCGTGCGTTCTGTTTTGCCAAGTGGCTCATATTTTGGTCCACGATAGATCTCCTTCGGTGCCAGCAGTGTTGCATCACTGACAGCCAACGGCGCTACCTCTTCCATGGCCACCGCTGGTGTATTTGTAACGATTTTCGGTTCCGGCGCAACTGGTTTCGGTGTAAAATGGAAATTTGATAGTGCATCTAACTTTACAAATAATTCACGCATCATACGACGTATTTCCTGATGTTGTTTTGGCTCTGGTTCATCAGCATTTGCATCACCATTGTTTTCACGCTGATATTCCTTTTCATATATTTGCGCTAGTGATTCTTTAGATTTCTCCTGATCCAAAACCAATTGTTTGCGATACTCTTGTGCCGTTTGTGTTGGACGCACTGTACGCACAACATCATCCCAAGCCTGATCCTTGATGCGTTGCCTAATTATATCCTCGAGGCATTGTGTTGTTGCTTCGGTTATAACAGGCGTTGGGCGCACTGTCGAATCAAATTCAAGTATTTCCTCAAGCAGCGAATTCTGTGGACGTCCAACCGCTTTTACCTCACCGCGCAGTTGCCAGGGTTTTTCACCGAGCACTTCTTGTTCATAGTCACGTATGCGCTGCTGCAAACGTGCTTCACGTAGTTCGTATGAAGATCTGAGTTGCTCTTTGGCCTCGCTATCTGCATCGGAGTCATTATCGTCATCGTTATCATCCTCTGTGTCGCTAGCTGCTTGCAATTTGTTAGTTTCCCCGTCTGCTTCTGAATCTTCATCGTCGTCATCATGCGCCGCTGCTTTGACATTCTTCTTTTGCTTCTGCTTCTGTTGCTGTTGCCCCTCCGTCTCATCAGCACTTTCAGCAAAATAATCAATCTGTTTGCTTTTCTTAACTTTAGCGGCAGTTTTCGTTTGCTCCACTTCATCCATTTCAAAGAAATCCTTATAATTTGTAATACCCTCATCACTTTCCTCATCCTCATCGCCAAATTCATCTGCAAAGTAATCTATAGCCTCCTCGCCTGCTATTTGTTTACCCTGCTGTTTACGCTCCTCCTTTTCATCTTCCTGCACCAGAAAAGCCTCCATTTCGCTTAATTTAAAGAAATTATCATCTACAATGGATTTACGTGCGCCAGCTTTACGCTGCGCTCTATTGTCTTTGCTGCGTGGCTTAAGTCCCAATACTTCATCCTCAGAATCTGGCTCATCTGTTGCAGCTTCTTCTTCTTCTTCTGACACTTGCAGCTCCGCTTGCTCCTCCTCGTCCGTTGTATCTACAGCATCTAAATCATTCTCCGATTCGATTTGCTGCTGCTCCGCTTCCTCCTCAGCAGACAAATCTGCATCATCTTTCAAGCGTATTTCCAGCAATACCTCTTGCATCGCCATTAACTTTGCACTGCGTTCCAGAAATTGTGTCATTACTATATCATTGCGAAGCTCCAATTGCTGCCAGATTTGCTCCTCATCCATGTCATCGTCCACCACCAATTCCGGCAGTATTTCCGACTGACGTGCATTTGTAGCATCGCATTGCAGTGTGGCGCTATATGTTTGCTTTATCAGCTCGCGTATTGCAGCGCAACTGTCTGCCTGTTGTACTCTGTAATTGTTTTGTTTATTTATTTAATGTACATGCATATCAAGCATAAAGAATGTGGCCGGAGCAGAACACGTGCAACTTGTAGCGCTCAACTATATTACTTACTTGAGAAATTTATCCGGTTCATTTGTTATGTCAGTAAAACGCCCTGATATACGCTTAAAAATACTTTGTTTAGTTGCAGTGTTTCTCTTTTTAGCAGCAGGCATTATTTTGCATATATATTAACTATTTTATTAAAGCAGCGCAGCAGCAAAGAAACAAAAACGAAAACAAATTCAGTTAATGTTGAACGCGCGTTTTACAACACTGCTTATAAGTAGTGTTGGTATCGCTGTGGACGATAGTACACGCAAGTGGTGAAAGCCCACCTTAGAGCGGTTGTAGCACGATTATTATATTATAGGTGGAATGTCGAAGTTTGTACTGATAAGTCCAATCGACACGTATTATAAAGCATTAGAAAGGTCTTAAAGCGTACATTCAGCAAATGTTAAAATATATATTGTCGGCCTGGGGTAAGCGAAACATAGAAGATAAAAATATTAACCCTCACGGGATATTGGGGCACGTGCGGGACCGATAACTCCAAATATATTTACACAATGTACCCAAAGAGAAATGAGTATAATAAATAAGAAGGCTTGGCAGACTACATAAAGTATATATATACTTGATCAGCAACGGAAACTCAGTCGGTTTAACTTAGGCCCTTCTGTCCGCTCAACCGTCTGGAAGTCTGAGACAATAGAACTATAAAATCTAGAGACTTCAACTTGAACATTTAGATTCTCCATACGCCATACCATACGCACGGATATAGACAAGTCCGTCTCTCCGAACGTCCGTCCGACCGTCCATTTGAACGAACAGATTTCGGAAACTATAGGAGAAAAAATCGACTTCTATATTCGATATTTATACTCTCCTTTTCCCTCTTTCAGATAAATAGTACTTAATTAACAAGCCAACTCAACTTGAAGGCGTAAGCCCATTCAAACCTGCCTTCCATTTTTATGTTTTTTGTATGAAAATTTGTTTGGTGTTTGTTGTTAAATACGCTAGTAACGCCAAATTTGGTGTATCTTTCTTTTAATCCAATAAAATATGCCGTACAGGTTTAGACCGGGCAACTAAGCGTGACATCGAAAAACAGTATTAACATTTTTCCTCTTAATTTGACGAGATCACTGAACCCCTGGAAACGTAGAATCTCCCAACAAGGTTTAGTCACTTGGTTCTTTACTCGTCAAGAGGGAGTTTTTTTTTATTCGATACAATACCAGCACAAAAAGCAACACATCACTAGCGGCGGCTATTCGGTTTTTGTTTATGGCAAATTAGGCTGTAATTAATTAATAAATAATACAATAGAAATTGGCGCAATGCGTGCAAATCTGCTAACGCTGCTCTTCTTGGGCAGCGCTATACGCTACTATCTAAGCAGGACTGGGCTGAGCAGCTGGGTTGGCGAACGCGTTGAAATTGCAACACCGCTGAACGCCTACCGGCGCAGTAAGTACAAAAAAGAAATTATCCATTATTTTAAACTGCGCTACTACTATTTAACTGCTTATCTTTCCTTATCTCCACAGTGCTCGAGGGCATAACGCTGACACGCCACGGCATTGATCCGTACAGCGGCGATATAGTACATGAGCCACCGCTGTTACTTAAACTTTCCGGCATAGTGCATGCCCGTACACCAACACTTGTGCCATTTCTTTACATTGCACTCGATATACTCACAGCGCTTGTGCTCTACAGACTCAGTATTAGTTTTGTGCAAAGTAAATTACATGCACAACGAACGGAAGCGGCAAACTATGCGCCCAACAGTAAGCCACTGATGTATTGTACGGAGGATATTAATGATATTGCGCGTCTTGTGCTCATTGCATATCTCTTCAATCCACTGTCCATACTAAATTGTGTTGCCCTAACATCTACGGTATTTGGCAACTTTATGCTAAGTTTAATACTGTACTGTCTAGTGAGACGTCATTTATTGCCGGCTTTGCTGCTGCTTGCATTTGAAACGCTTCGTGGTCTCTATCCGGTAGTGCTGATAGCGCCGCTAGTGCTGATTTTTGCGCGTCATTCCATAGCGCGTGGTGCTGCTATAATTACGCTATTCTTTGGCGCCTGTGCATTTGTTGCTGTACTCAACTATTTAGTCTACAATAGTTGGTCTTTTCTGGACGGCACCTTGGGCTTTATGTGCGTAAATTTATAAAATTATTGAAAACAAACTAATCTCTATTTTCACTCTCCCCACACTACAGCTTTCAATATCGTGATCTACGTCCAAATATTGGTCTCTTCTGGTATTTCTTTACCGAAATGTTTGATCATTTTCGTACGCTATTTCTAATAACATTCCAAATGAACGCAACTGTGTTGTATCTGGTGCCGCTGTCTGTGAAACTACGCAAGGAACCATTACTATTGGCCACCGTGCTCATTGCGCTTATGACTGTATTTCGTTCGTATCCTTGTCTGGGTGATGTTAGCTACTATTTGGCACTTATACCTCTGCGGCGTCGCTGTTGGAAATTCATGACTCATACTTTTGTCGTTTGTTGTTTCTTTGTCACTACGCTCGGCATGATGGGCGCTCTATGGCATCTATGGATGGATGCTGGCTCGGCAAATGCAAATTTCTATTTTGGCGCTACATTAGGCTTTTCCACTGGTCAAATATTCCTAATTACCGATTTACTGTTTGCGCATGTCAAGCGTGAGTTTAGCTTGCGCTATGGACAGAAGATTCTGGTCAACGGTAAAGAGGCAAAGATTATTCTAGAATAGTTTCCAAAGAATGAAAGAACGAAGAGATTTTAGTAAGATATCGATACGACGTTTGCATTTGGTTAAATAAATGTTAAATTATTTTTTAAATGTATAATACAAGAAATCTAATTTTAATGCTTTGAAAGAATTGAGCCACAACTTACTTCCACTATTTAGGGTAGCCACATACAAAGCAACCACCCACTTTTGTAGTTTTGCATGAAAAACTTATTTATTTATATTAATATTTACTTGACATTTTGTGCGGTGGATGGAAACTTGCTTATTTGGCGATTAGAAACTATACCGGCAGAAAAGTTTTAGTTCCGTAAAAGGCTCTGGTTTAAAAAAAAAATTTTATTATTGGTTTTAGTTCCGATTCTCTATTTGAATCGGTCATTTTCGGTTAAGGGTCCGGCTTAAACCCTGGTTGTAATATGTGCTTCTGAAGCCCAATACACCTTAGGGTGTGTATATATATATATTTCGGATATGGGTGCACCAATTTGGGATATTTTAACCTTTTCTGAATGTGAATTTTAAGAACTTTTTGATGGTGACGTCTCGATAGTAAAAACTCTTTTATTGCTCGTGCTGCAGCCATACTGAGGACTACTCTACGACTACTAAGGCTACGTTTCCACCATAGTTAATATTTTCGCTTATTTTTTAATGGTTTAATTTTTTCATTTACTGTACATATAATTATTGTATTTCACTGTGAAACTTTAACTTAAGAGAAACAGAACTTTTATTATTGCTTCGAGTAGCCGGTCTTCGTCTTTCGATTGAGGAATTTGTACAGATACAAGATACGCTTTTCCATTTCTTTCCATTTGGTTGGACGTGCCAGCGGTGCCACAGTATGTTTCAGCATGCGTCGCTTGCGCAATAGCACTTGGTATTCATTACCAGAGACACCGCGCAGCCAGGATGGCACCGAATACAGTACACGCGTCGGATGCACACGTTCACTGCCTAATATATCAATATAATCGTTTTGTCCGAAGAGCGCACGTTTAGCACTCCATGCATTCTTGGGACGATAGAGCGGCATAGGCAGTTGACGTCCATTGTCGACGTGAGGCAATAAGCCGCTCTGCAGTAGCTTCTCCTTATAGCCATAACGACGCACCGTGGGACCGCGTGCACGTTTATCGGCATGTGTAAGCTCCCGCGCAGTGCTGTTGGTAGCAAAATGTGCAGTACTGGACGTTTTCACAGCATTCAGCGTGCTGCGCAACGTGTTCACCAGCCAGGACATTGTATTTTTAATTAATGATTAGATAATTCAATGCACAAATACGACAACAGCGGCACTTGGTTTACCAGCTGGCTGTGTTGATTGATTACAAGCTGATTTTGACATTAGTTTGAAGCAAAAGTTTTACAACACTGCTTAACAGCTGTTTTGAAGTAGTTGATTCATTCAGCTGTAGCATTCGTATTTCATGAAAACAGAAAAACATTCAACTAGAATAAAATCGCAAAAATGAGTGCTTCTAATAACACGGATACGCATAGCAATGTTGCAGATAACAACGCTGACAGCATTAAGTTAAAAATTGAGAATTTACGCCGTGAAATACATGGCATAAACACTTTACTGAATACAAAGAAAAACCTTTTAATGGCGCTTGAGGAGCAGCAGGTTGCTGCTAACAAATTGCTAGAGAAGCATGCGCCTGTTTACTTCAATGAATTAAACAGTGAGGAAATTGAACGATACAGCCGTCAAGTAATACTTCCCAAGTTTGGCGTCGCCGGACAATTGAAACTAAAGCAGAGTTCCTTTCTCATTGTTGGCATGGGCGGTTTGGGTTGTCCGGCAGCACAATATCTCGTTGCCGCTGGCTGTGGACGTTTGGGTCTCGTCGACTATGATATTGTTGAACGCAGTAATTTTCATCGCCAGACGCTGCACAATGAATCGCGCATTAATATGCCCAAAGTAGAATCGGCTCGTATGGCTCTGCATGAAATCAATTCACATTGTCAAATCGATGCACATGAGTTTCTGATAAGCAGCGATACTGCTTTGGGTCTGATGGAAGATTATGATGTCATACTGGATTGCACCGATAATGTTGCAACGCGTTATTTGCTCAATGATGCTTGTGTCATGCTTTCTAAACCACTTGTCTCCGGCAGCGCGCTACAATTGGATGGTCAGCTGACTGTATACAATTATGGTGAATTGGGTCCTTGCTATCGTTGCATCTTTCCAGTGCCACCGCCACCGGAAACTGTTACCAATTGTGGTGATGGCGGTGTACTTGGTGCCGTAACTGGTACTATTGGTGCACTACAAGCACTCGAAGCTATTAAAGTCGCTATCGGTAGCAAATTGTGCGGCGAAGTGCTTGCCGGACGTTTGCTAATTTTTGATGGTGCCAGTTGTGTTTTCCGTAATATCAAACTGCGCTCAAAACGCACAAATTGTGATGTCTGCTCTACAAAGCCGCTTATCACCGAACTAATCGACTATGAACAATTCTGTGGCAGAGAACCAACCGATAAATATCTAGAATTGGCAATACTTGAGGAACGTGAACGCATAACTGCTGAGAAGTATCGTAATGTGGAAACTCAACCACATCTACTGATTGATGTACGTCAAACGGTTGAATTTCAAATCTGTCATCTGCCGCGTGCGCACAATATGCCGCTTAAAGAGGTGCTCGCCGATGCCTATCTTAAGGAATTCGAAAAGCAGCTGCAGGATGAGAATTTGCCGATATTTTTGCTTTGTCGTCGTGGCAATGATTCACAGATTGCTGTACAGCATATGCGCAATAAATTGCCTAAGCATTCCATACGTGACATTGCCGGCGGTCTATATGCCTGGCACTATAAAATCGATAATGATTTTCCGATCTACTAGAGCGATACAGTGAAATTTAGAGAGAATAGCTGTGACAATTATTGCTTATTCTTGGGTAATATTTTTATTATTATTGTTTGTTATCGTAATATTTTTGTTTTGTTTGTCGCTCTAATGTATACGAGTTGAACTCTAGAACTAGCTTAGAAGCAACTATATCTACTGTAAATATTTTTACTAAAGCATAATCTATAATATTACTAAAAGTAATTCTTATATGAAAAAATTATGTATTGAGTACTAGTACGAATTAAATCGTATAGCTTTGTAATTGCAAACATACATATTCAAAAATAGCTGATTTAATTGTTTTTTTTTATAATTGAAGATTAATTTATAACAAGAAGATAGGAATACTGGCAGACTTCTGTTTTTTTTCTCTGAGTAACAGTTTTTCTAAAATTTCTTTAGAAAGTGACTAAAACCCATAAGAGTAGATGGTACGTTAATAGAATCATATAAAAAAGATAAATATCTTGTAGTAACATTCGACTACAAAGAAAAAACACGTGAACATTAACGTAATGTAATCGACGATAAAGTCTATCCCATGGTAAATTGGTTACGAAAAAAACTTCAGACAATGGCAACTACATATTTACATCACAGTAGCCATGAACACATGTCCTATTGCAGCTTTGTATGTCCAACTGGACCTAATGTTGTTGAGTATAGGTAGAAGTAATAGTAAGTAGCTTGAATAATATAGGAAAGGAAACCATTGGACGCCCACTACTACTATATCCCAGTGATAACCACGACTTAAAGCAAAACTTCGTCAAAAGGATTAACATAGAACTCAGCAAGAAGAAAAATGGAGGAACATAAACCTCAATTATAATACATATAAAACCGGGGACAATAAAGTTGTACACAAACGGCTTTCTAACGGTTGAAGGTGCAGGGTATTTTTGAACTCGCATGAGCTAATTTAAACCGTTACTGAAACTAGGTAATATCTTTAAGGCAGAAATATTCCCACTTTAACATAAGTAGAGCCAATAGGAACTAAAATATTGCAATAATATCTGACAGTCAAGAGACCATCAGATCAATAAACTCGTATTCAATAAATTCTGTTATACTAGGATATACCACGTAACGAGGAGGCATACAAAGTAGCGAAAAAGAGCGCTGCCAGTCCGCTTATTGACACGGAACCCTTCTGTGGTCTGAAACCAGGCACATTTAGAATTATACTGAAAAAGTACAAAAATACTGCGGAAAACGCAGTGAGAATGGTATCAGAGTTTTTAACTGATATTGCAGGTTTGAAAAACACCTTTTCAAAATATGTATTGAAAGTGACAGTTCATGAATATTCTCTCTAGAAGACGGGGAGTATATGTATTGTAAGATTGCCCAGCCGTAGCTAATTCAAGTTTTAAATATCTGGGAGAGTACCACCTAACAGGGAAGAATGTGCAAACACTAAATTGGAAAGACCTTGTGGCGCTCAATAGAAAGGAAACATGGTTTTGAGGGCCCCAGGAAGCGAAACAAATGGAGTAACAAAAAAAAAAACACCCAAAATTTGAGGCCCCTTGATACGCCATTGCCTTTACATATGTACTAAATTTCATGCACCTACGTCAAATAGATTATCCTACATATATGGGTAAATGGTACATGTTTAAAAATAAGCGCTTTATTTGTCCTTTACATCCAATGGAAGGTGTCACTTCCCCATATATGTAGAATAAATTCAAAATTCTTCATATCTCAGAATCTTTTTGACGTAGATGCATGAAATTTAGTACATATGTAAAAATATGTAAAGGCTGTGGCGTATCAAGGGACTTTGGCCTTCTGGGGCCCGCAGAACCATTTTTCTTTTCTTTGAAATTTTTTTTTCGCTACATAGAGTGTATGCATTCCTTTTGTCAACGCTGATTCTCAGTGATCTTTACTAAACAACTTTTTTAACTGCTTTCAATTCAGCTGATTGGCATTTTTACATGCATCGATTACAAATAAATAAATAATTTTTAAGCAAAATATGCCGTCAGACTTGTCAACTTAATATATCACTTTTATATTAACATTTTACTATTTGTACATATCAAATTTCAAATTTAAGTTAACAACAATCTCTTACCAGTTCGAACACTTCAAGCCGCACGTTGAATATGACCTTGACAAAGTCACTGCACTGAGTTTCAATTTACATATGGACCATATCAATTTTTTTACATGCCCATTGCAAAATATATAGTGTAAAAATTGTATAAGAAACAACAGCTGGAATAAAATAATGATAAATTTTGTAATGAACGGCGGCAGGTGTGTATTGTATAATTATTTAATAATGAAATAAACATATGTTCGACAGATCTGTGCGTTTTCGAATTCGAAAAGCGTTGATAACGGTAGAACTAAAACATATATATGTGTATGTGTAAATGAGAGCGCAAATTTGCATAAAAACAACAATTGCAGCAAATGCAATTATTAATGTGCAATGAAAACGAAGCGCGACAAGTGTGAAAAATCAATTTACTGTGTAAATAAATAATAAGTTAAAAAGTAATTAAATAAAATATTTAAATTGTGTTTAAAGGAGTGTGCAGGCAGACAATCAACACAGATAAGTGAAAACAAGTGAGTGCAGGAGAGAGAAAGAGATCTCATACATACATACATACATAAATACAAACCAGCATAGCTGTGTAGAAGCGAGAGCAGTGCAGCGGCGGCAGCGTGGGATGATAAACCAGTATAGCTAAAGCAAGATAGAAACAAAAACATTAAGCAAAGCAAACAGCATCCATAATCAGTAGAAGCCGCAACGCCGGAGCGTAAACACGAGAACGCGGTGGAAGGACTTAAAAACAAAGTGATGGTTTTTTATTGGCAGTATTTCTGTTTGCTGCTCTGCATTGCGGTAAGTAGCTAAAAATATGTACATACTTATGTATCTCAATACACTTGCATAATCATTCAATCTTCTACAGCATTGCATGTGCTTTGACTATAGAGGCGGCGGTTACAGCGGCGGCGACGACTCTTGCTCCGCGGATTTGCTACGTGCGCGTCAATATTTTGCACGTGAAAATGAACTACTTCGACAACGGCGTCATGCGGGTTTCTCTGCTGCCTATGAGTAAATACATATGTATATATTATATAGAGGGGTTTCAATAGGCAAATAACAAATTTGTATATTAATACTAATGCACCACTAAATGTTTTTCAGGATCTGTCAACGTCATAACGTCAGTCAAGGTTTATATTTTTATCATGTTGAAATTCAAGAATTTGTATGCTTAGTGTAAAAGTGCAAATTAGATTTGTACAAGTGTATGTACCAGCCAGAAGAAGACGTGGCAGACCCTATAAAGAATATACGGTACAAACCGATCTCGCAGACTATAAGAGATAGAGATTTCAAATTTGAATATTTAAACTCTTCTTTCAGCCGTTCAGACTAATATTAAAGGAACATGATAACCCCATTTTAAGCGGTAGCCCCATAAACGCGTGGAACTCAATTTTTAAGTTCTTGTATGAAAATTTTGTTGGTTTTTGTACTCTACATCCGTGGTAAACCCTATAAAATATATATTGCTATATTCTTAATCAATCGATTTGGCTATGTCCATCTGTCCGTCCGTCTGGATGTATGAAATAACAGATGTCAGGAACTAGAAGAGTTAGAGATTTCAAATACGGGCATTTGTTCCGTATATGAACACTTTCCAAAAAAAAATTTTTTTTTGAAAATCTACAAAGGTCTACATTAGCAAGGGTGCAGGGTATTTTGAAGTATCTTTTGTAAAACCTAATAAAATATATTGCATAGGCCCAAATCGGTGCAGTACAAGAGGTAGTCCCCATACAAACTTGCGCTGCATTTTTACATTTTTGTATGCGACTTTTTTTGGTTTTGTTATTAATTAGGCTCCAAACCTTTCAAAATATTTCATACAGATTCAGATCGGACCACTTTAAATGGTAGCCTGTGGTAACCTGCCCTTGTGCTTGTGTGTACGTCACCATGATAAAAATTTAACAACATTTAAATAGTATTAAAATACAAAATTGTTATATCCCCCTACTAAAAAACCGTATATAAATTTCTGTGAAATGTACATACATATTTCGAAAATCTACTAAATATTTTTGCAGCTATAATACCAACGTTACGGAAACAAATCGCCGTATAATGATCGATGTTGCTGCGGATAATGCACGCAAGAATAAACAACTCGCTGCGGATATACGCAATTCGAAATTTGAACAACTTGATGATGCCTCTATACAACGTCAAATTGAAAAACTTACTGATATTGGTGATGATGTACTCACACCGGATGATTATCTCGCATTACAAAATGCTATAAGTGCAATGCAAACAAATTATGCAACAGCTACGGTTTGTGACTATGAGAATATTACAGATTGTACGCTTACGCTGGAACCGCATGTACAAGAGCGTCTGTCGAATAGTCGTAATCCCGAGGAATTGGCCTGGTATTGGCGTCAATGGCATGATAAGGCTGGCACACCGATGCGTGAAAACTTTGAGCTATATGTGCAGTTGACGCGCAAAGCAGCAAAATTGAATAGTAAGTTAAATAGTAGTAAAGTTCATTTTTTAAGGTTTGTGCCAATCTTCTTGAAATTTGGAATAAAACAGCTTTAAACTATAAGCTATTGAGTACATTTTTGTCTTTTTGATATACTTTTTAAATACAACCAACTGAACAAATTTTTTGTTAGCGCCCTTATTTTTAGTTAAGTACATACATAAAACGTTGACAGCGATAACCTTTTGTACCGCTGTCTGCTACGAGTTTATATTTAAATTTATACCTATTTAATATTGTTTGAAGATAATTAATTTGTATTCCATTATCTCTTAATGTCACTCTATACAGATTATAACTCATACGCCGACTATTGGATACACTTCTATGAGGATAAAGAATTCGAGCAGAATTTGGATGCAACATACAAAGCCATTCTGCCGCTATATCGTCAGGTACATGGCTATGTGCGTTATCGTTTGCGTCAGAAATATGGTAATGCTGTAGTGCCTGCTGAGGGTAATATACCCATACATCTATTGGGCAATATGTGGGGTCAGCAGTGGGATAATATAATCGAATTGATTACACCATATCCGGAACGCCCATATGTCGATGTCAGCGCTGAGATGCAGCGTCAAAATTACACGGTACGCAAAATGTTTGAACTCGGTGATCAATTCTTTCAATCGCTTGGCATGCGCGCATTACCCGCAAGTTTTTGGAACTTAAGCGTGTTAACACGTCCGGCAGATCGTGAAATTGTCTGTCATGCCTCTGCATGGGATCTGTATCAAGATAGCGATGTACGCATTAAAATGTGTACTGAAGTCGATACGCATTATTTGTATGTGGTACATCATGAGCTTGGACATATACAATATTATTTACAATATGAACATCAACCGACTATTTTCCGTGGTGCACCAAATCCCGGTTTTCATGAGGCAGTGGGTGATGTTATTGCGCTGTCGGTGGCATCGCCTAAACATCTAAAGAGCATTGGTCTATCGACGGTGGATCGACTGGATGAGCAGAGTCGCATAAATGAGCTGTTTAAGACGGCACTAAAGAAAATTGTGTTTCTACCATTTGCCTACACTATGGATAAGTACCGTTATGGTGTTTTTCGCGATGAAATCGAAACAGAACAATGGAATTGTGCTTTCTGGCAAATGCGTTCTGAGTTTTCAGGCATAGAACCACCAGTGGCGCGTACCGATCGTGACTTTGATCCGCCTGCAAAATATCACATCGATGCGGATGTTGAATATTTGCGTTACTTTGCTGCACACATTTTTCAGTTTCAATTTCTTAAGGCTTTGTGCAATCTGGCTGAACAATATGATGTAACCAATTCGAAACATGCGCTGGATAATTGCGATTTCTATGGCAGCAAGGCTGCGGGCAAGGCATTTAAGTAAGTGATCACTCAAATATATTTTAAATTGCATTGTTTTATAGCTGCTTTCTATGTATATATTATAGCGAATTTCTTTCGTTGGGTGAATCGTTGCATTGGAAAGAAACCTTGGAGCAATTTACTGGTGATACTGAAATGAATCCCGCTGCGCTACTCGAATATTTTGATCCACTTTATCAGTGGCTGAAGAGAGAAAATGCACGCTTGAATGTGCCTTTGGGCTGGGACAAATCAAATAGTAAGTAAATAGCATTTCGAATTATTTGAAATTGATGTGGATTAAAACATCTTTTTTACTTGCAGAAATCGCTTCAAATTGTTGTCCTCCATTTAGCACTTGAATGAAATTCACCTAAATTGATTAAGTAACTACTAATGAACAAAAATAATTCTTGACTGCGCCAATTATTTGGTAAATTTTTATTACTTATAATTTTTTTTATAATTAAAAGCAATACTCGACTAGATATTTTGATGGAGATTTATTATTTTAATTAAGCTAGCGGTAATAAGCTGATTTACAGAATTATTCTTAATGAAAGGAGGAACTATTCTCATTCATGCAGAAATCTATGACATAGATATATGAAAAAAGCAAAAATTTAGGAAAATCAGAAAAACGCACGTATATGAGAACTAAGTTCTGGAGATGAGGCCTACATTTGTAAACTAGTGTAATAATTTAAGTTTTATTGACTTTAAATTACAGACTAGAGGACATCCATATTCCCCAAAAGTGGAATGGAACATAAGACAGCATTTTTAGCTTATGTTTAGTAGATGAAGTAAAATCTCTTAGAAGTCCATCCAACTTTGGAACTGAGAAGATTGCAATAATAATACGAATAATAACAATAATATTAAACTTTAATAGTTTTATAGTTTTGACTTGGGTTTCTTGCGCAACAATTCGCGCAGTACACGTCGCAGAATTTTGCCGCTCGGATTCTTTGGTATCTCCTCCACAAAACGCACACCGCCGCGTAATCTCTTTGCCGATGAAACGCGTTCCGCAACAAATGCTATAATCTCCTTATCCGTCAGTGTTTCATTGGGCTGCACAACAACAAAAGCCATAGGCAGCTCTCCCGCTGCTTCATCGGGCTTACCAATAACAGCTGCATCTTTTATTTTCGGATGTGTTAAAAGCAACGCTTCAATCTCAGCCGGTGGCACCTGATAACCTTTATATTTAATCAGCTCCTTGATGCGATCAACTATGAAGAACTCATAATCATCATCGAAATAACCAATATCACCTGTATGTAGCCAGCCATTCCTTATAGTTGCTTGTGTTGATTTCGTATCATTAATATAGCCTTTCATCATAAAATCACCCTGAAAGCATAGTTCACCGCGTTGATGTGCGCCCAAAGCTTTGCCCGTTTCGGGATCGATCACTTTTGCATAAACGCCTGCTTTGGCAGTGCCCACGCTGCCCGCTTTACAATGCTGATCGGTTTGTATAAGCACACTAAGCGTTGACTCACTCAAGCCGTAACCTTGACGTATACTAGGCACACCAATGCGTGCTTTTATTTGATCTTCAATCTCCTTACTAAGCGGTGCAGCGCCGCAGAGCAATACGCGCAAAGAGGATAGATCGAATTTATCCACCAGCGGATGCTTAGCTAAGAAGACCATTAGTGGCGGTACCATAAAAATCATATTGACGCGATATTTCTGTAACGAAAAGTGAATAGTTTATCATAGGTATATATGTAGGGTAGAAAAATTACCTCAATGGCACTCAAGAAGAGCTGCTGATCAAACCTGGGCAAAAACACCAAACGTAGTCCTTTGCAAGCGCTGGTGACAAGCGTTAAACAGCCAAAGATATGAAACCAAGGTATAACACTGAGTAGTGTTATTTCCACGTTGGGATCAAGTGCTGTCGGTTGACTATAGGATGCAAAAAAAAAAAAAATGATTAAACTGTAACATTTAAATTATGCCATTAGCCTTTACTTGGGTGAATCGATGACATTAAGTATATTATGCTGTGTCACTTGTACACCTTTAGGCAAACCCGTAGTGCCTGATGAGCAAACAATTAATGCTACATCGTTTTTGGTATTTGCCACCGGTGCTTGGAAATCGGAACGCGATGCTATCTTTTTGTTCAGCATCAAATCAGCAAAGCTATATAACTTCAATTTGGCTGCCTCTACAGCGCCAAATGAGACAATTTTCTTAACAAATTTATTACGCTTCACAATCTTAGCCAAACGTTCCACTGTTATCTTCGAAGCAAATATAATTTTCGGTTTGGAGAGGTTGACAGCATGTTCCAATTCACGTTCCGAATAGGTTATATTCAGCGGTGCCACTGTAGCACCCAGCGCAAAGCTGGCAAAGAGTGCTACGGCCGATTGTACACTGTTCTCGCTGGATAGACCAACCACATCGTGTTGTTTAATGCCAAGTTTTTGCAGTACATAGGCCAAACGCACAATATCATTATAGATTTGTGTACCGGTGTATTGTTTGCCAGTAACGCCATCAATCTGTTGAATTGGAGTCGAATGTATATATTGAAGACTTCTTTTTTTTAAACACTTACCATAATCACCTGCTCGCCATGCTGCTTATGTTGCTCTAAGACATACTGTCCCAATGAATGTGAGTTCAGTGCCTCACCTACGGGCATTGGTCCACCGTAGATTATATTACCATCTAATAGAGTGGGCATGGTTTAAACTGCAACGATCTTTGAACTGTTTTAGCAGAGGTTGCATAAAATGAATTATTGTGTGAACGATTAGATACAGATAAAGTACTTTGTGTACACAGTTGAAGTACAATCTTTATTTTTAAACATGATGCGTTTGCATTTGTTTTTTTTTTTTTTCTAATATGACCTTATTATGTACTTAGATCGTACTTAGACTTAGCTCGAGTTACGGTCTTTTTTCAATGGTTTTTTCTTCTACTGAATACAAAGTTCATTTAAATCAAGTACTCACTTGTTTATTATTTTTTGTTTTCAGTGTTCAGCTCCAAACCAAAATTGTATTTGCGTAGTGTCCGTCTGTGTGCGTGCCCAATACCAATGTTGCCTGCAAAAATTGAGTTAGACAACTGCTCCAACGCTCGATCGAAGCACAACTGAAGAGCATAAAAAGCAGAATATAAGCTACAAGTTGTTATTTTACGTAGATTGATAAGAAAGAGCGAATGAGTGAATTGCTATGTACGAATGAAAATTTGCTATACTTTTTGTAAAAATGCCAATTCGGGTGCTTTAAGTTTGTTGAGAAGTTTACAACACAAAGTTGATGCGACTCTATAAACCCATAACATATGACTAAATCGACTCGTCGAGTGAATCGCGAATATGGTTATATACAAGACTTTTTGAGATTTTCCATTTATTGTATTATATATACATATATACTCTTGATCAGCTCATCGAGACGATTCGATCTAGCTATATACGTCTGTCTGATAGTTGCTGTGCATTTATGTGTTTTTGATAGTTTTGTTGTAGATAGCTAACCGAAACGAAGTATGGAGTTTATTTTGTAACTAAGTGTGTAGAGTATCCATATTAATATGCCACGCCCACTTTTTAGAGCAGTCTTCATAAAAACCTATGGACGGTCACTTTATATACTTATACAAATGGGCGTGCCTCTTTGCGTTAGCACTAAAATCTGCCGCCCACTTATAAGTTTTTGTATGAAAAATGTTCTTATTATAGTCTATATGAACTTAAAATTCGTTATGGTGGCTTTCTCTAGACGATTTACCATACATATTATAATCCGGGTGAGTTTTAACTGTATTGTATTGTAAGTACTATTACTGACATTGGAAGACTTCGCCGGAGAAATCAAGAACTAAGTCAGTCAGAAATCAGCCGATAGCCTTTTCGGTGTGGCTAAAAGTGGCTCATTCCCACTATTCTAATTTAGGTGATGCCTCAATACACTTAAATCCATTTTGATTTTCATAGGCTCTTCTCAGAACTTTGAATAAAGTGAAGATCTGTGTTGGTAGGTGCATTTCATAAGATTGTTAGAACTTTTTGTTTGATGAAGAGTAGCGAAATATCATGTTACGAGTTGGCGCAGCTTATCGGATGATATGTCTTGTTTTCTCAGTATAATCGATTTGGAGAATACACTCTGTTTTCAGATTTGCATGTTTTACTTAGAAAACTTTGCTAAAATTGTAATTTATAAAAAAATTTATTTCACATCGTTAATATTTAACTCGTTTATTTATTGTGTCGATTCTTCGCATTTCTTCATTATAATATATAGGTTTTTTTTTCTCCTCCTCTACTTTTTTTTCAATACATCATTAAATGAGACTGCTTCTTCAGCTAGCTTATACTGCTTCTTGTTCATAATTATTTTATTAGTTATTGTATGACTTGACTTTCGTTTACTTTATTTAATATTTAAATTTTTTCGTTTTTACACGTATAATAATTGTAATAAAAAATTCGCATATGCTGTAAAATTTCATTTCATTGTGTTATGTATAAAAATTTTAAAAACATATGTAATATTTTTCTATACCTCAACACACAATATATAAAATGGATGTTATTAGTTGAAGGGGAGGTATTACAGACAAAGTATTTTTAAATTTTAAAGGTTTTTGTTTACTGTTATACTGGTATAACACACTTCTTTTCAAAGTGCATTATACTGTAGCTGAAACATAACGGAAATTGAGTACTAATGTGCAAATACCGTTGTTTTTCATTGAAATCAACGTTCAATTAGTAGTAACTAGTTTGGATTACTACCATGTTTCAACAAATACCATCAACTTGTTTGAGTTAAACCAAATATGAACGTTTCTAAATGGACAATATCTCAGATTTGCACCATTAAATTATTTTTACAAGTCTTATGTCAGTTAGTAGACTGCTCCCTCAGCCTTCTGCTGTCATAGCTGTGTGTGTTGAGTTTAACAACTTCGGTTGCACCGAAGTTGATTTATTCAATTTTTTTTTTTTTGAATATGCACTTTGTTATACATACGTAATTAATACAGCATTACATATTTGTAAATGTATTTATAATATCATATACGAATATATATGTATGTGTAAATCTTGTATATGTTTCTCCATTTTTTACGTTCAAAGATTTTGCTTATGATTTTGATTACATTTTACTTCATATTCAACGTTTTGAAGCTTTGGTTCCATTTATGTGTATGTATTGTTGTATTGTATGGATCGTTTCAGCACTCTTATTGCTTTGAAAGTCAAATCAAATGTAGGTACCTATTTATACAATTTCTAAGCACTATTAACAACAAAATTTAAACAGGACAACTTTAGCTTCGATTTTAGAGAGTTTAGGAAATAGTTAAGATTTTGATATTTTGTTTTTCTTTTGGGTTTTCCATATTCTTATAAGTGAGGATCTAACATTTTCTTTCAGAGTAACTAACATTTTGCTTGGTTTTTTTTTTACTTTAAATAATTAAATACAAGTTTATAGTTTAGGTTTAGTTTAGATACTCTTCACACTTTGTGTAGTTAGTATAATAAATAATTTTATTGTGGTATATGTAATGTATAGCTAAATGTATGTAGATATTGGAGGCGCTAAACTGTTATATATATTTATCACCAGTTTATAGCTTCTACCCATAGCGTAAAAATGGTCTATTAAGTTGTGCAAATGTACATATGTAACAGACAAAGGGAAACGTGGCAGCCTCCATCAAAAATTGAGTCGATATATTGTATTCATGACCGTCTGTATGAAGGCCAGTAACTCGAAGACTATACATAATAGTTCAACCGAACTGTAATACATATTTAGATTCACAGATTGAGTGTATGAAATGAACAAGTCAAATCCACCACTAGCGCACATAGAAATATTTACGTCTTTTTATAATATATATATATATATATTTTTTTTTGGAAGAAAGTTATTCTCTATAAAAATATTCCACATAGTACCAGATTGTTCCACTATTGAATATTGCGCCCATACAAATATATGATTTAAATAAAGCTCCTTAGATAAAGTATAGGGTATCTCGAAGTCGCGCATGCTTCGATTGATATACTTATTGCGTAGGGCTGCTACGTAATCCTTTTATGTAACTCTTTTTCTTGCAACTGCCTTAAGCTATTCCCTTATGCAGTGGATATTTCGTGTAATATGAACCTACGCATGATTATTCGATTCCTGGTGGTCTGAATGCGCCTTCAGTTTACTGTACCTGCTGGAGACTAATTGGTAATACCACACAGTTCCCTATTGCATACTGCTATACACGTTTATTCATGATTTGATGCAGAGATATGTTGGTATATGCCTGCTCTATCATATCTAGAATTTACGAAGTTGCGCATGGATAAAGCAGAACATAATTCATGTTAGTGTTGAATATATGGAATTTTTTTTTAGTACAGGATGAAATTATTCAGACATTCAGTTATTATGCCGATCACGGCTTTTATTCAACGTATTTGTGTTTTGACTGTAATGTTGTAAAGTTGGTTTGGAGATTCTTTAAAGTCTGCCACAATAGATAAATATCATCTCCGCAGTTTAGATTCTCCACATAAAAATAAGCGAATACCATTTGATGCCTTGTCTGATTTAGGTTTTGCAATGCCTGCCGAATTCTTCTTTTCCGGCGGCATATCTATACAGCTACAGAATCTTCACTCACAATGCTCCACAGCTTATTATGGCAGTTTAGCCGGAATTATCTGTGATGCTTACGTATTTATTAAAAAAAAAATACCTGTGTTCTGCATTAATGGTTCTTTTTAGTAGGCAAGTTGTGAATGGATTTGATACGTGAGTTAAATATGCTTAGCTATGTTTTCCTTTAAAATTTCTATAGGACCACATTCAATAGTTTAAAATTATTTATAACTTTTGAAAGTAAATTGATTTCACGCCAAGAACGTCGAGACTGGACAACTTCTGCGCCAGCAGGATAGACTTTCCATTCAACTACGGCCTTTTGGTAGCAAAATATAGTGATATCGTACGATGATTTCCTCACAGCATGTCCAATCCAAGTTCATATTCGGAGTTTGATTTCCTTTTAGATCGTATGCTGCTTTGTTGAGATCCACCAAAGTCGTTTTTTTTTATGGTTTTTAGTCAAGAGATACGTAGTAATTTGCGCGGAAATTTGTTTGTAAATACCTGTAGCGAGGGAGATATGTAGCTGATGAACGCTTTTTTAAGTAGGTTTGATATGAGTTCACAGTATGCTCCATTCTATTTTACAATGATCACATCACATTTTTTTTTTAAATTCCCATTTCTTGGCATATTTGCTTACTGCTTCAAGCTTCAATATCATATGGTGTACGATTGTGTGTAATAGTATGCCTAATCTACTGCGCTGGGGCTACCCTATAGCTCAAAGGAGTAATATTTTTGTTGCTGCTTTTTCAATTATGTTATTAAGAACTAGGTTAAACATAAGCAGTTGTATAGATGTACGGATTTTATACATGTGTAAACTTCGTTTAGCTTCGTTTTTTCTGCCTCCAAGTTTGACTCTGACATATTTATATACATATTCGATATTAATTCAATACAAATTGAACAATTTTAAACGAAAATTATTTCATAAAAACAGCTGCTTGGAAAATTTATATGTATCAAAATTGTTCGTAGCTTGTGTGAAGAGTATACAAGCTTCGGTTCGACCGAAGTTAAGGTTTTCTTTTGTTTTTCGTTTTCTACAATTTTCTTCGTTGCTGTTTTATATAGTTTCTATATTCATTGTTGTTGTATTTATTTAGAGCGTACTATAACGTGCGAACTTGAAAAATTTGCTTGGTTTTTTAAATACTAGAATTAAACATAAAAATATTGTACATAATAGCATACATTTTTTCTTCTACATCGGTGAATGGACCTGTGCAGCTTCCCATGTTGTCTGGTCTTTCTTTGGTTTTATATGTTGAAAAAAATTGTGATGTACAATAGCAAATCTAGCATGTTCTTTTTTATGCTGCTCTAACTCCTTGTGGTCCGGAGTATATTTATATTGCTGGAGTCTTTATTTTATGCTACTTTATGTGAATTTTTTGTTTCCAAATTTTCTGCTAGATAGAGCAACTAGTACACATCTCATATATGTATGTTCTCAACTCTTCTTTGAAAAAAATTACACTCTGTTGCGAGGCCTACCTCGAATAACTTATATAAAAAAACCAATACAATTTTTCTAGTTCGCCTTTCATACACACCTATATATGTAGATATGACTCACGCTGGCCTCCTAAGTTAAACTGCTAAATTTCTTTGAAATACATTTTATAGTATGGTAATACATGATAATTGATTATTGAACTAAAAAATCAACTAGTTGGGTTCGGCTACAGGGTTTTTCAATAAGACTATAACAATTTTTTAGTTTAATAGAAAAGCACACTTAAATTTATTCAGGATCTGTCAACGTTAGTCAAGGTTTACATTTTTATCATGATGAACTTCAACAACGAGTAATGTTTGGAAATTATTAAAAATTACTAACGAAATTTTGAGTCGGTGATTGCAACTTTAAGCTCGCTTACTTCAATATTCGCTTGTAATCTCACGAGACAGGCTAAGCTCCTCTAATGTTATTGCTTTGTTGGCCTAAAACAACCACTTAAAGTAAATGTATTAACAGAAATCCAACGGAGTTAAATCGCTTGAACAAGTTGGCCATTCAAACGAACCATTTCTTGAGATTACACGTTTACCGAACTATCACTATAATAGATCAATTGTTTCAATAGCTTTGTGGCACGAATTTGTTGGAAGCATATATTATTCGATTTTGGCCAAAAATAATCTTCCAACAAGGCACAATAGAGTACACCATTGACTGTAAAATGTCCATAATTTTCATCGATCAAAAAATATGTTCCACTCACACCTCCGGCATGAAATCTACACCACACTTTTTGTGCATGCAATGGTGGCTCTTGAAGAACAGGTAGGTCTGTTGCTGTCCAATAACGCATATTTTACTTATTGACAATGAGCTTCATCGCTGAAGATGACATTTCTTAAAAGTTCCAACCACCGAAATTTTTTAATATTCTCCAATCGTTGCGTAAACTTATTGATACAAATTTAAGCCTTGACTGACTTTCTGACGTCGACAAATCTAGGAAACAAATATTTAAGTGTGCTTTAGTATTAAAACACAAAATTGTTATGTGCCTATTGAAAAGCTCTATAAATATAGCTTAAATTACAATGTTTTATGGTTTTTTTTTAAATATTATTATGCTAAATATGCATTTTCATATGATAACATTTATTATTGTTTGTTGTTGTTGTTTAATTTTAGTTGGCATGTTTTTATTTTGTCGATAAACGTTTTGGGCCAAGAGTTTAGTAGTAGTTTTAGTTTTTGGTTAGGAAGTAGAAATTCTTTTAAATATATGCTATATATATATATATATATATATATATATATATATATATATATATATATATATATATATATATATATATATCATATATATATATATATATATATATATATATATATATATATATATATATATATATATATATATATATATATATATATATATATATCTCTCTCTCTCTCTCTCTCTCTCTATATATATATATATATATATATATATATATATATATATATATATATATATATATATATATATATATATATATATATATATATATATATATATATATATATATATATATATATATATATATATAGTATTTATTAAGCTTTAGACAATATCTATTTATGCGTACTAAGCCTTTCTATATACCAATTGAAGTTATACGAAAATTATCATTAAAACATGACAAAGTAAATAAAAGTTTAAAAACAAAAAATTAGCATATATAAATTGCTTAGCACTTTAATAAAGTTGCTCATTGTTTAAAGCTAGAAAACAAATATATTACACACAAGTCTGCAAAATACAATTTTTAATTTCCTTTTTGAAGCCCAATACTGAGATCGATGAAAATTTTTACTACCAAAATTAAATTAAATTATTACTGCTATATCAAACAAACAACAAAAAACAGTGTTCCCAAATGAGCATGAAATATTAAAATCAGATATATATTATGTGAAAAGTCCACACATATTGATTTTTCTTTGATTTTTTCTGAAGGATATGCAAAAGGTTCACACTCTGTCACCTGTTTTTTGAGTATCTATAGTATTTTCGGTGGCAAACATTTTTGTTATCTGAGTACTCAATGAAAAACAGTTCGGGCCGAAAATTTTTGATTGTTGTTTGACAGCGTTTTTTTATATGAAGTTTTTTCGGTATCAAATCATTTTCATCGATCTCAGTATTGAGCTTAAATAATAATGTATTTTTCGGTAGATAATGATTACTAATGCAATAAAAACGTTGTATCAAAAAATTGTATCACGTCAATTTTCTGAGTTAAGGGTATATTTGTGTTATTCGATTAATGGTTTTACTTCAACCAGTGTTCAAAGTCAAGTTCCATGATTTAGCAGTAAATTGTTATTCTAGTTTTTTTCTTCTTTCTGCTATAATGTCATATTTTAACTGAGCTTGGTCTAGTTGAAGTTTCAGGAATTGATTAAGCTATGGATTAAAAATACGACACTTGAGATATTATTTGTTATAGGAAAAATCTAAGGAAATGATAAAAATGTATGAAATTCGTTAAAAAAGTTGCATGAAATTTGTACTTTTATCTGCTGTAACCCAGCCATTGCATGCGATCGAAACGAGTTGTGTACCGTCATTCACTACGATCAAATTTTGCCATTCACTTTGAACACTTTCGATTTAGATGAGTTGAGTACTGTCATGGTGAATTTACACTAAAGTTGAGGTATTCCCCTTGCCATTCACTTTGGATACTGATTTAAGTAAAATCATAAACTGATAAACACAAAAATAACATTAACTCGAGAAGTTGATGTGATAGAATTTTTTGTTCATTTTTTTTTTTCATAAAAAAATACCGAAATTACTACAGTTTTGTAAAGAGAAAACCATTGCAGGTCTGTATTATTAAACAAATATTAGGCTAAATTTATGTTTTTTGCTTAAAACTAGTTTTTGTTTAAATTTTGCGCTTAACAAATTTTTGTTTTGTGAGTATTAATTCGATGCGTTAATTTCGAAATGTTTGTGTGTTGCTGTTATTTGCTTCGATTAAATGTTGTGTTGTATATATGCTATATAATAAATAGTTATTATATATGTGTATTTGTATAATTCATCAATGCTATAATACAATATGCAATTAGTTTAAATAAGAATTTCATTCTTATTGCATTTTTTTCTTGCTTCCATTTTGCGCATAATAGTAATAATAATAATAATATAAAAGACTATTTTTTTTAAAATATACAATAGTTACATTTTCAATATATATATATAAATATAATAATTTTCAAAACTTTATAATTTTGAATGCGAGCAGAAGCAAAAAAATCTTGGAAAATAAGTAGCTTTTGTTAAATAAACACTTTGCTGATTTTCATCATTCGTTTTGCTTACAAATTGACGCTGATTTTGTTATTTAGATTTTTAGTTAGTTTGTTGAAATTGACTTTGAAATTTTGCGTCAAATGCCGATTATTAATTTTGTGCACCGTATTACTTGGAACTAAATGGCCGCCCATGTTTAGTCCAAGAACGGGTTTTGTCATACGGGCCTCTGTTGTTGATGATGATGCTGCTGCTGATGTTGTTGTTGCTGCTGCAGATGATGATGATGTGTATGATGATGATGCTGTTGCTTTGATGTTGCTACTGCTTGTTGTTGCTGTTGCAACTGCAACTGTTGAAATTGTTGCTGTAGCTGTGTAACGCTACTGATGCTATGATTGCTGCTGCTATTCGATGATGTTGGTTGTGCTGTAACAGCAATTTTTGTTGTTACAGGACGTGTTGTTGTTGGCGGCGGTGGTGGTGGTGCATGCCGCATACGTTGCTGTAATATACGCGGTAATTGTGGATGTGCTTTATGCTGTGCAGGCGGTGGTGGTGCAGGCGCTGCAATACCAGGACGCTGTAGATGATGTTGTTGCGGTTGCTGCTGGTGTCGATGTTGATGATGTTGGTGTTGCTGTAGCAAATGTTGTTGCTGCTGCTGCTGTTGTTGTTGACGTTGCATAAGCAATTGCTGCTGCTGCAATTGTTGTTTACTCATCGAAGACGTTGCCGATGATGAACCTGATGTGCCTGAATTTGAACTAGTCGATGCATGCGATGTTGTTGAACCGGTAGCCAGTTTTGTTGTATTTGTTGTCGATGTTGTTGTATTGTTTGTTGCTGCTGCTACAATAGTTTGTGTTAACATTTTCGCTTCAATTGCATATGATTCATCATCCTCGACATCATCTTCATCAACATCGGAGGTCAGCGAATTAGCATCGGATGGTGTACGCGAACGTGAGGGTGGTGAGAGCGCCTCTTGCTCTTGTAGAAATACACGAAAACCCTGTATTGATTCATTGAGCGCCCATAACTGTGATAACAATGAGAGATCAAGTTGACGCAAGCCATACATTTCACGGCGCAACAATGCAAGCTGTGTATCCAGTGTAGAACCAGTTGCAGCTGCAGCAGCTGCCGCAGTGCTGCTATCAGTTGTTGTAGATGCGCTGTTGTTATTGATGGGCGTATGTTGTTGTTGTTGCTGATGATGACTGCTGCTGTGCGTAGATGAGGCACGACTGTGTACACTTTCACGATCACTCAAAGATTCTTGTGTTGAGGAGAGACTACCGTGTCGCTGCGACTGCTGTTGTCCATTGCGACTACGTGTCGCACCATTACTTGTACCGCTTGCTGATGCTGCCGCTGCAGCGGCGGCTGAAGTTGATGGTCCAAGAAACAATTCACTACGTTCAATTGCTATATTTGGCGATGCGGTATTCGAGCGTGTTGCAGCGCTAAGGCTCTTGGGCAGTGGTGGCAAACCCGTCAGCATATGCTGTCGTTCGTTATCCATTTTGTTTTTTTTTTTTTTGTATTTCCTTTCACAGTACACAGTATTACGTCTGCTACCGCTATGCTAGTATCCTTTTTTTTCTTTTGCTACTGTACAATGCCTTTTTTTGTTTTTTTTTTTGTATACTTCTCGCGTTTTTCACAAATTCATACGCTTCTGCTTCTCTTTAGTGTATATTAAATTTCCAACTTTGTCGGCACATCGGACACTGCTTATTTAATGGTTGTAAATTCAGCCACTTAACAATGCAATGCATGTGAAAACAATGCGAACAGACACCCCAAACCAGCGGGCAATCGTCACCGGGCAGCGAACACTCGGGGCAAGTGGACTCAAAGGACATTCGGCAAATGCCACAATTTTCGTCATTTGCAATCCAACGCCAGCAAGCAACTCCGGTCCATGATTTAATTGTTACTTTCATTTTGCGCACAACGACAGCACGCAGCGCAATTCAATTGAAACTGTTTTCTTTTTGCATAATGCATTAAGTAGATGTAGTTGGTTTAACTTTTGCTTGTTTTGTTCTTTTTCTATGCGTCTTTTTATTCTTTTTTCTGCTACTGCTGCTGTACTTCGAAAATAAATAGGTCGAACGAAAAAGGCACACACTAAATAGTGTTGTAATGCGGCACATGCAGTGTTGTACATTAAATAGCAACCGGAAACAAAATGACTTCGTGTGCGCTCACTCACACAAATTGTGCATATTACAAGCTGTACAATTTTAACTGTACATCATAATTTTATGTGCGTGCGAGCAGTATGTAGCTAGTTTATTAGCAAATATTGAAAGAAATGTGTAAAGCATGTTTTTTTTAGAGATGTAGAACTTTGAATTAATTTGATATATTGCGAATACATACAGCGTTACTAATAAGCGACTTTATCGCAAAATGTCTACAACAAGTCGATTTTCATACTAATAAACATTTAGTTTTGACTTTACCTAAAAAGTCGTCTTTTAAATTAGTAAAAATTAAAATTTAGAAGCGAAAAATGTTGACTGATGAATATAATTCATGTTCGACTTGCAGGCAGTGTCAGTCTGCGGCAAGTAAGTCTCTTATGTAGTGGGGAGCTGATCAATGATATAGACGACTGTCGACGTAGTACTTATAAGTTGTAAACTTTCAATTAATCTGATAAAGAATGCGTATGTGTGAAGGGTGTATAAAAAAAAGAACAACAAATTTTTAAAACTAACAATCGTTTATTATGCGCATGTAATCTGCTGCAATAAAAATAAACTTATTTCTATTGACTTGTTTCATTCGTCTTGCTGCAAAAATTTGATGTACTCTTTGGTAAGAAATGTAAACTCCGACTGATCCTCATATATTTTGTGGTCGAAACGTTTCTCTTCGTGATCATACGAGAAAACATAAGTAGTATAGGGACAGTTTACATGTTTCATGAGAGTCTCCACTTGCTGCAAGAAGTTGTGCAAAAATCCAAAACAATTGGCTTGATCATTTTTTTGGCGATACTGAAATTAGAATTGGAAGTAGAAATAATGAGGATCATTATAAATATAATTGAACAAAAAAAAAATATAACTACTGAACCTACTTTAGCCAATTTGTGCTTTGTAGTGTGCATAAAGGGCTGACGTACTAAGCCAGTAGAAGTTGATCCAGCAACGTAAATATCTTTGGTACATGTAAAACGCGCCAGATTCAACCAAGAACCGCCAAGATCATCAGCACGCCAGTTGCTAAATAACGAAGCCGTACAGATCAATACCGGCTGACATTTGCCCAATGCGATGGGATCATTTCTATGGCAATTAGTTTGATAAATTAAATATTAATAGCCATACTAAAATTTATATAAATCATTGTAACTCACAGATCACCAATGGGTACATCACTTTTTATGGCATCTATTTGTGCTGAATAACATAAATCGAATTGCGCTAATTTGGCGCTAAAGATGCCTAGTATTTGGTAGCGTTCATCAACTGGTACATCTGTATTGGGTTTGTCTTTGAGTGAAGCTGAAAAATGAAACAAATTACTAAAGTATGTCACTTGAAATACTGTATAAAGCAGGTAATTTGTTAAGTCAGTAACTTTTTAAGCAATCTGCATCATTAAGTATGTGTTTGACAAACATTGAAAGCAGTTATAAAAGGCAGACAGATGCACAGAAATCAGAAGGTTGCCAATCCGACTAAAGAAAGCCACTATTTCATCCACTGCTTGATCGCTGATGTCTGCTTTCAATGGCTGTCACACACAAACTCAATGTTGCAGATTTTGTACTTCAGGAACTAAACTCAAATCAATATAATTCGAAATTCAAAAAATTCACTGACTCATCTAAATGCACTCGTACATTAAAATACTTACTTGTCGTACAGTATTGTTGCAATTTACGTCTCCATGTATCTCGCACTTTTAGCGGACGCCATTCACCATTTAACCGCTTGGTCAAATATAGCTTACCATTAAATTTAGTGGCAATCAAATCAATGTGATCTTTTGTATGCCAAGCTTTCCATGGAAGTGACAATTGCCGAATATATTGAAAAACGGAACGCTTGGAGTATATCTGAATACGTACATTTTCCAAGGCAGCGGCGTCGGCGCGAAACTCATTAAATTTGTTATGTAGAAGACTTACGCGTTTGGACATAAGAAAATGAAGAATTTTGTTCAAATATGTCGTTTCCCTTGCATTGCGAAAAATGTAAGTCTCATAGCCGGCATTTAGATCCAATGGAAAGCTGTCGGGATGTGGTGCAACGTAGTACAATAGCTTCTTTGCTGGAATTATCTGCTCTTCAAAGACTTCGAAAAGATCAATCAACTGCACTTCTGTCAACATTGAGTGTTCGTTCAATGGCAGCTTTTTTAGACTGCGTGGATATTGCAGTTAAGACATTTTTAGCGGTTTTTGTTTCAGCAAATATAACGACGACGCGAATATTGTAAAGAAAAAAAGTTTATGATTTGCAATAACCCCATCAACTTAACTTACTTCTGTAACAAAGATAATAAATTGCGATATTGCCTTGTGTCTTGACAGGCGTGTGCTTCTAGTGTAGTGTTAATGTGATAAAGAGGTTCGAACGAGCCTCGCATCGTTAAAATTGTTGATATTTAAAAATTATCGGAATCGAATAAACAGATCGCTGCAGTCGAGTGTGCTCGACATCGAGATACTCTGTAGTACTCTGTTTAAAAACTCTTATTTGAAATATAGATTTAGTGGTCCGAATTAATCTATAACTACTATTAATATTATAAAGAGGTAAAGTTTGTGAGTTTGTGAGGTTGTAGGGGGTAATCTCTGGATCTACTGAACCGATTTTTAAAATTCTTTTACCAATAGAGGGCCACGTTATTTGTGAGTGGCTAGGCTATATATTAGGTAGGGTACGGGATCAAAGGGGAAGGAGGGGTAAACTTTCATATTAGGCTGCAGTTAGACACTTCATAAATTTATTGAAAAAAAATGCTCAACATCCAGATAGAGACATATGGTCTAACTCAGCTGATCATAGATATCTGGTCACCCTAAATCGATCATAATGCTGCTTTTGTCGCTGCTACTGCTGTCGCTGCTGACGATCAGTTTAGCCGCTTCATATTCGCTTCTGGCCAACAACTTCCGAGCAGATACTTTGCGTCAGTTAACCGACGTCTGTTGAACTTGGCAAACGTGCGTGTGACGTTCCCGGAAAGTATTTCATAAATACATAGTTTTCAAACAGCAACTTTCAAGTTTGTGTTTTGTTTTCTTGTTGTGCAGTGTTGTTTTTGCTTCCTATTCTCATGATCAATCAAACGAATCTCGATCGTATTGTGAGTGTTTGTGCTACTACGTTAGTATTTACTTAAATAAATAAAATTTTATTAATACAATGAAATGAGTATAAAAATCGCATGTCATATATAAAAATTAAGAAATTATATGCAATCAAATAAATTGCGTATAAAGTGATTCAATTCGGTATAATTAAGCGATGTTTTAAAATCCGAAACAAAATGTGAAATACAAATGCATCTAGATACATATATAAGGAAGAATATGTCTGAGAATTCAATCAAGTGCAAAAGGAAATTCATACAACTTATAAATATCCCAAATATATACAATAAAAGTGCATATAAAATTACAAAAATAAAATTCAGCAACTCATTCGTTATGAGATACAAATATAAATGCGCGTTTTGTGTATCTTTGAGATACTTTTTGTTTTGAGTATAAAACAAGGAGTTGGTCGTCTGTTAAGAAAAGATATAAATTTAATAAAATTTACACGAAATTAACGAGTTACTTTTAATTGAAGATTTTTATACACTCTTTAAATAAGCATCTTAGTTCTTTTTTTATTTTGCAAAATATAGGTTTTGTTATACAAAAATGGTTACAAATAGATTATTGAAAGTATTTCCTATCGGCAGCCACAACTTTTTCTCATCTTTCTGGCAGCATACGTATTCCGCGTTCGAGGATCCACTCGTTTTTCGAAGAAATCAACCCAATTTTTGGTACCTGGTTTGGTTTATCGGTTCGTCGAAGGGAAAAAATGTTAATCGAAAGGAGCAATGTGTGGTGACTCCACATGGAGTAGTACTATCCATTTAATTCTGAATGGTTTTGCACCATGAGGTCTAGAATTGTGTTGCTGAAAAATCACTTTATTGTGTCTCTGTTTCAATTTCGCCCGGTTTTTCATTAATACTCGGCGAAAACGCATAAATTTTTGTTGGTAGCCATCCACCATGCTGGTTTTATTGGGTTTTATTAGCTTATAGTAGATTACACTTAGCTGATCCCACCAAATAAAGAGCATAAGCTTGGATACATGGTTTTTTTCCTTCGCCGTTGATTTTGTTGGTTGTCAACTGTTGATAATTCAACTGCCAATGATTCAGCTAATTCTTGAAGCGTTTTACATGGATCTTCATCGAACAATGTCTCCAATTCTTCATATTCGAATTTTTTCGGCTTCCCATGTCGTTCCTTGTCTTCCAGCTTAAAATCATCACTTTAAAACAGAGCAAACCACTTCGTATACAGCTAGAGTATACTCTCCATAAACTACCATCAAAATTCGATGGCTTTCGGCTGAATTTTGCTTCATGTTAAGGTAATGAAGTAGAACTGCCCACAAAACAATTAAAAAAATTTATTTGTTACGAGATAGAAGCTGCTTACTTCAGAAGCTACATGTCGAAAATATTTATCATATTTATAGCTTTTCAAACCTTAACTCACACTTTTAAGAGCTATTTAACTCAATGAACCAACCGCACGTCAATTCATCATCAATTCAAGTCATTTATTTATCTCATGTTTAGGCTACAAACAATTTGATTCTGAGAATCTTAAAATGACTCAATTTTAGTTTTGATGGTGTAAATTGTATATCGGAATCATCATACCTATGGAATTGTTATTATACGTCAGTTTGTTTCTGATCAAATAGTGCCCGGAATTTTTCATTAAAACGAAAACGGTTCAATTATACTTTAATATTTATTTTGACCTCTTCAAGATTATCTCCATTAGATGTAATACACATATTCCAAAGATTCTTTCAATTGTCGAAACATTATTTATATACCGATTTTTGGAATAACTTTCGTAGAGGACTCTTCTACGAACAATGATCTGCTATATCCCTGACGATTTTCAAGGAATTTTTTTTTATTTAGTTATCGTTTTGGCCAGTCGAAGAGTTGGCATTGTCAACTCTCCGTAGACTTTCTTTATAATTTTGAAGGCTTCAGCTTATTTCAAACACTTTCCTCCTTACCAATGTATTTCGCACGAACTATCTGACAGTTGTACCAACATTTATATATGACACTTACGTAAACCACGAGAAAAGATTTGTTTCACAATATTTCTCAAGCAAGGTTCGTTTAAATGAGAAAGTCCGGGTATTTTTTGATCAGTAAGTAAGTTAAAGTGAGTCAGCCTTTAAATATAAAAATTATAGAAGCCAAGTTGTCGAGGACAGCCCAAATGTACTTCAGCAGTATAGTCTTTAACAAGTTTGAATTAGAATATGTTTGTTTGCTTAAGCTCTAACTATCAAACTATCGGTCTGAATTAGTTGTTCTGAAAAGAAGTAGTTCTAGAAAGAAGCAGCCAATTAGAAATAATTAAAACCTGAGAAATAAGCGCAGATTGATATTTGTTAGTTTCAATCTGAGTAATAGGGTAAAACGCTACTGAACTTTAACCTGGCTACTGTTAGTCGGTTAAAAATGCTGTAGCAATTAAACTATTTTCTCAGATTTTTACTTAAATCAACTAGCGCATCGTTCTCAGATTTCAAGAATCATCTCAACTGGTTGAATCCAGTTGTTGGGCTTATACCAAGTTCTAAACGTATAGTTCTAACAAATTAATGGCACGTTTAATAATTAAAAGTTTTCAGATTGTAAGAAATATAATATAAGGTTAATTTATTTATTTTTTTTTCAATGAAAACTAGTTGTTGTGGCGAAAGGTAAATCACCAACTAAAAAAAGTCGATGGTGTTACATTCACTTGGTCTGGTTGATAAAAATGTTTATAGTGTTCGGTGTTGTATTCTTAAGTCTTCCGAGTGTGATCTGGAGTGGAGTGATCGATGGTTATGGGTTGTGGTTGGTTTTCTCATAACCGTCAATGTTCCTCCCACCTGGAATACATATAAGAGTGATCGTAGTCAGGTCACTAGTCACATTTGGCAACTGTTTGCAGCTTGTGATCAGCTTGGATTTGGGATTGAATAAGTCAATTGCCTTGATAACTGCCTGGCTATCAGTGAAGATTGGCACCTTACTGTACATGAGGCTTTGCTTAAAAGGAAGTTTGGCTGACTTCATTTCTAGGCGATGTGAGTTTATACTGGTCACTACGCTGTAATTCTTCTAACAACTGTAGGTGAAGAACATATCATAGCTGCCAATATTCCGCATGTAGTTCCAGTCTTGTCTTGCAGGAAAGATACTCGTGAAATTTAGCTCGAAATTGAGTTTGGATGTGGTATAGTATAATGCTGTATAAGTTAGCCAATAGTTTCTCTGAGGCTAAGAATACTTTTGGTTGCTACATTTGAGAATCGCATTTAGAGCGGCGAATGGACACGATCTGGTAGTTCCATTGGCTTCTGCGCAGGCCGTACGTTGTATACTCGTAAGCTTAGAAAATTTTTAGGTACAACCTACTTTCGAGGATAGTTCTAGAAGTACCCGACCTGATGCCAAATGGCGTTTGTAGTTTTTAAACAAGTTTTTTTTCTGACAAGTACTATCTAGACAAATGTTAAATTGTAGGCAATCTTCAACATAAAGTTTGTGTTTGACAGTCATTGGAAGCAGACATGAAAAGCAGACAGACGGACAGAGATCAGATGAATTGCAGAAATGGATCACAAAAGGAGACGTGTGACAATTCATGGTAGTGTTTAGCGTTGGTCAAATTCTAGGCCTGTTTAAGGATCGTGGATGAAACATGAAACCATCGCAACACATCTGAGATCAAATACTTGTAATAAGAGTGAGTTATCAAGCCGAACTTTCTTATTGTCTGCCACTCATATCTGCTTTCATATCTGCTTTCAATGGCTGTCGATGATGGCTTTTAATCGCACTTAATGATGCATATTACTTAAAATTTGACTGTACTCTAAAAATAGATAGTACCACACAAAAAAAAAACTTGTTTAAACATTACAAGCGCCATTTGGCATCAGGTCAGGTTGTTCTGAGACTTCCTTCGTACGGCCATTTGCTAAACAGACAATAAGAAATGGGATTTATAGTGCCAGAGATGGTTCTTATACCTTGCTTTGTATTATTGTATGGTACTATGCTGATAAAGGTATAGAACTGCGCAACACAGCTTTTATTGTTTGTTTATGTATGGTGTTGGCTTCTCCAGCATTTTTTACCACTTTGGTGTTCTGTGCATCAGTGGAGTACAGTGGAGCGATTTAAGCAATTCTGAATGCTTGTCGTTATTAGTGACGTAATGTATAATTTGTAACTCCACATATTTGTCAACCACCCTTACTACATATAGTAACCGTATACCTTGTCACTTATTAATTATTTGAGGATCAGTAGCATTATAGGGATAAAGAAAACTTTTCACGGCAATAATGCTACATGAGGTAGATAAAGCTGTTAGCCAGGACTTTTACTAAAATTTACATAGTACGCGACTATAGACACTTGATTAACACCAAAAGCGAGAATGGTTTGTTTGTTAACTACGTTAATGCTGGCGACAATAAGTCTTTCTCATAACTTCGATACCAAAGGCACAAGTCTGATCGGCTGGCAGCATTCAGAATCGTTTCCGGCTTACTTCCAACTCTCCGGAAAGTGATGCAACACAACTAGGGCCTTGAAAATTATTGTCTGAAATTACATCGCGCTCCCTAACAAAACCTTAAGTGTGCGATTACAAACGTTGTTGTGACCCGGGAATTGGCCGGAGTTCTGATGATCTATTGCTGTTTCCTACTGGATTTGTGTGTAACGTTACAATGAGGGGGAGGGGAGGGGGTAGAGTATACACAAATTTATAATAAAGTTTTACATGGAGAGGGGAATTAAAAACAACCAGGAATTACTTGAACGGCACCTTATAAAATTTTTTTGAAATTTTTGACGATTCAATCACTTTTAAAAACTGTATCAACCATTTTGTTTTCGGAAATTTTAACAATTCGCATTCAGAGAGCTTAAGAACCTATGAACCATGATTTTTGGCCGCTTTTTTGAATTTGGAACCATTGTAAGAGGTTAAAATTGTCTGGCACATTTTTTTTAAGTGGCTGAAGACTCCTGTTTAAGACATCTTCTTGTATACTAAAGCTACTTAAACACAATTGTGTAGTTTTTTTAGTAGCTGAACCATTTAAAAGAAAGTACTTCGATACATAGAGTCCAATTTTTTGGAACCATGGTTTATATTTACAGTATAAGGTATAATATCGCCATTTTGAATTCAACTCATACTCATATACGGCAATTCACTCCGCTACTTCATAGCATAACTACTCTACCAATAAACAACAATTAGTATGACAAGCAAAAACGCTTTGTTAAACAATCTTTGCTTTTATAAAAAGTGTATAAAATCTTCCAATTTAAAAGCGCGCTTGAAAGTTTCGTATCCCAAAAAAAAATTTTTATAAAATTTAAGTGCGCTAAAATAAATTATATAAAATTATATACACAAAAAATAAAGTGAACGGTTGTGTGTAAACCAAAAAAAAAAAAAAAAAAAACAAAACCTGTAATCGAGAACGCACTTGAGAATGAGAATGCGTTGCGTATTGAGTGATCGCAAGTGATCGTACCGCCTTAAATAATATAAAATATATACGTAAAACCCGCATGTTCAAAAGGAGATCGTTGCGACTGTTGTGCGTTGTTGACCCTGGGCGCATTTTCTACCAAGAACAACACTTGACTGTCCCTCAACCGTCCCGCATTGATTGCCAATGTTTCTATCAAAACGGCAATTACTTATCTGCGTATTACCTGACGGACGAACGGACGGACAGACATACATACATACAGACAGACAGACGGACGGACGGACAGCCAAAGCTTGGTTCGCTTCATCATCGACACCGGTTTCTAAAGCTGCTGAGAGATTCTTTGAGTTTCGTTTCAGATCGTTTGGTTTGGTTTGGTTTGTTTGGTTGTTAACTTGTCAAGCTGGAATTCCAAAGCACAACTTAATGCTTCTTAGAATTCTGTATACGTAATGGCAAACTGCAATCTAAAAAAAAAAAAAATACAACAAAAATAAAGAAAATCTAATGGGAAAGCACGATGTTATGATTTAGCTTGAAAGATATTGTATCTTTTTATCTTTACGCAACGTTGAAATGAAATCTTTGTAATCTTTATTATAGTTTTATTATTATTAAACTTAATTATAAACATATGGTTTAGATTATCTGTTTCGACACAGTTTTTTATAGCTAGTTTTAATGTTTGCTGTTTGCTTGAATGAACTTATAAAATTCAAATATTCCAGAACACTTAATTTTGAAATATTTCTAAAAAAAAGCACAAATGAATATTTTCCACCACAGCTTCTCGTTATTGATTTGATGTATTAAAACAATTTTTTTTTTTAGTTGTTTTACTACAGCTCAGTGCAGTTTTAATGGTTTGCCACCAACCGGATTCGCTTCTAAGTTTTCTAATTAAGCGCGAATAGTTTAACATTTCATAAATATTTACTTTGCCATTAACACAACTTGAATCTGTTTGCTTGGTAATTGAAGTGTAGTAATGAGCTTTATTATTATACAACAGATTATGAAGTTGATGCTACGAGATAATGATCGTATTTCGATACTAAAGCCTTGCAAAAGTGTATTCGAAATGGCAAACGAGGGTTTTGTAGACTTGCATGTTTTCGTTTTCGATAGTTTCATTTGACCAAGCAAAATAAACCAAGCAGCGTGCGCATATTTTGGAGAACCAAGTTACTTTGTCAGATTTCATGTACTAATGAGTACAAATGAGAGTAAACGAGCAAAATGATTACCTTTTTTCTCTCTTTCCTTTTGTCCTCTCTTAATATTTCATAAATATGAGAAATTTGTTGGTTTGTGCTCTAGTACGTACAAGTGACGCAAATGTTTACATTTGGCCACAACTTCTTTTTTACCAATTGAATGAAGACGTGTGAAGAAAATGTGATGTTAAAAACATTTACCAAGCATATCCACATTGTGGACTGCTGAAGTTTGGCCAGAACTTTAATGAACTTCCTACGAAAGGTTTTTGTTTATTGACATTTTCCACAATTTCTATCAGAGTCTCATCGCTTAGCGCCATATTATGCATTTATATTTATGCTCATATGCAGGTAGAGAAAATAAGAAAGAACACTGCAGTCGAGTTACCGTGTACCTTGCTTAAGCCACCTTGTGTGAACCATAGATTATATTCTTTAATAGTCAGATCTGAAGATTTGAGAGATATATTATTAGTATTGATGAAAAGTTAGAATTAGAATTAGAAATAAAAACTAAAAATGTTGATTAAAACTCAAAAATGGAGGGTAGGTTTGCATGGTACTACCCCTCAAAGTGGTGCGGTCTGGGATAAAATAAAAGATTTTATATGTTTGTTCAAACAGACGGACATATCTACTCATATATCGACTCGTACTCCATGCTGATCAAGAATATATTTGCACAAACTTAAATACTTAAAACACATATTTTGCTCGTAGAGTGGAAACGTAGCTGCAGCTAAAGTGCGAAAGAGATGGACGAGCGAAGCACTAAAAAATAAGTTTGAGCTTGCACTGTTGAATCAGAAGACTGTACTGTTTGTTTTGCTCGTTTACATTGTCCTTTCACCCGGCTTGTACGTTTCTAGCACCAAACCAAGTTCACCAAAACTTACAACTAAGTAGTTGAAACATTTCGTTTGCAATATTTTTTTCAGTACCAAGTGAAAACAAGAATAGAGACGATTTCAAGCATTTGTCAAATGAGTATTTTTGTGCAACAGTTTAGTAGATACTAGTCAGTTACTGTCAGAGTACTGTATGAAAAACTTTGCTGTTTTTTTTTTCTGGGATACTACTCAGTTTTTTATATCATTTGTAGTTGGAGGATAGGATACTGGCTAATAATTTTTTGCTCAGTTACCGAAATTTAAGTGTGAATTTATAATTCGCATCTAGTTTAATTTTTCTTTTAAATGAAGCGTGTACTCCAGATTACGCTCTTTTTGTATTTTGTAACTCTCCACTATACGCTCATCTCTCCACCACTCCTTTTCTTGCTCAATCTATGATCTTTCTCTTGCAGATGAGCTCAGCTTTTATGCACACTTCACTTGATCATTACTAAAACTAATCGTTAAAAGAGATGTTCCCACTTCATTTAAAACTTCTGGAACAACGTAGTTCTACATTAAAATCAAACCAGTAACAGTATGAATCACTTTGTGATTTTATGAAATTTTTGTTATTTGAAGCAGACAATATCACACCTATAAAATATTGTATATAAAAGGAATTTTCCATTGAATAAAAGTTGAATGAATTTCTAGACATCAATATATTCCCATGACTTTTTATTTTGTTTAATATACAGAGGAAGTTAAAATGAATTTCCGTATATATTGCGCTCTTAAAGTACGCTGCACATTTAGAAACAATCAAAGCTTCTGCCGTACTTTGAACACCGTTTCATCAATGTACTTCACGCTTGGCTGGCTTCATTTTAATCATAATGCTGCTTTTAAATAATTATATAAATTCTAAGCAGATACTTTGTATGTTAAATTATGAATCAGTGTGAAAAAGCCGAAAAGTTGTTTTATATATTGTACTACTATACTTATAGTGGATAGCACTTTTTAAATATTAGCTTTTGCAGATTTAATCTAGCTTTGAAAGACTGGTTTCTTTAAACATATTTTTTTTAATAATTTGCTGTATAAAGTACAGTACAAATTTGATGTACACTTTTTGTTGGTATACTTAAGGTCTATAAAAGTTAGTAAACATTAATCAATCAACACACTTAAAGCTTATCGATGTTTTAAGATTAATACTGTGCAGTGTCGTCGTGCGGGAGTACTGTCGCCGAGGGGAATTCGTCTAACGAAGTTCACCACTTTCAAGTGTTTTCTAAATATTGCAGACTTAGTATTTTCAACGCGTGTTCGGACGCTCTCTTGGACGTTGTTCCGATGGTTGTGTTTTCACTGCTAAAACTTTTGCGGTGGCAGGAACCAAACCCTTTAATTAAGGTGAGGTTGGCTTCTTGCAGTTTGCTCACCTCAGAACGTATGTTCAGTGGCTACTTAGCTCAGGGGATACGTCTTCTAAGAAACGTTTGTGAACTGCTTGTGTTCCATTTCCAAGTGAATGGAAAATAATAAGTTTCCCCGCTAATGTGGATACCATAACTACAAAAAAAAATTTGGTGCTCTAAAACATGTGAACACGACAACCGACCCTCTTTATTATGACTTCTCTGCTTTTCAGTTAATTGCCTAAAACGACACTTTGAAAATGATAAACCAAAATATTAAGTTTGAAGAAGAAAAATGTGTTTTGTGTATTTTTTAAGTTAGCTCTTTTCTTCTTTATCAACTTGACAATTGTTTGACATTTGTTTTAATAATTTCTGATAAGTTACAGAAACTCAAAGACGTTAACGAAATTTATACTTGTACATGGTAGAAACGCAACAGAAATTCAAGCAACTATTGACAAATTCTCTTAGCACTTATCAGAGCTTTTTTGAATTTAATTATTTTTTTTTTTTTTTTTTTTTGGAGTGTGAGAATAAACAAAGTTTAATTGTGTTAATTACTATGTACTGTCTCGTTTGATATATTATTGTTTTATAGAGAAAGTCAACAATCAGTCATAATAAAAGAAAATGGTTTGTCTTTAACGAATTTAGAAAACGCTTCTGAGAAATTAAAAAAAATTTAACATAAAGCTCTTTGCTGCGTTTTTATTGGTTAAAAGTTTCTGCTTGCAAGTTTGGAAATATACCGAAAGCTTTTTTAAGATTCTCAATTAGAAAAAGTTCGTTAGAGCTGGCATCTGCTTCTCTTCCTGACCAACTACCTTTATACCTTGTATAAAAGTAGGCGGTACAGACTCCATAAAGCACCCGTTTGTATATATTCCTGATCAGCATAAAATGTCGTGTTGATATATACATGTCCATCTGTCCGCCCGTTTCTACGTCTGCATAAATGCCAAAATCTTGGAGACTATTACAGTTCATGCGAAAAATATTTGATATTTGGAATCCTTAATTGCCGCTTTAGACATAGCACGGTATATAAAATGAATCTTCCAAACCAAAAATTGGATAGGGTAGCCCCATTCAAACTTTGAAGATTTGTAAATAAGTTTTACGATATGTTTTACGTAAATTGAGCTAAGACCACCATTCATCGGTGTGTATGAACCTTACTTTTCTAATAAAATATACCTAATAGATCCAGATTGGATCATTCTAGTATATAGCACTCATTGAAATTTGTGGTTAAAATAGACACACTAATACTAAGTACAGAGTATCTCGAAGACGTTCATATACAGAAGTAGCGTTCTATCTTGTTTTTCAACTTTATGTGCTTATGACTTAATCTGCTTTATTAATATAGCTATATTCCAAATCTTTAAAACCTATTTGAAGATGCTCTAATTAAACATAAATAAGTTGTTGAAACCTGTTTATTGAAGTTAAAGTTTTTAAGCGTATTCTGTGCTTTACTTTTTAGACTGTAACTATCTATAATAGTATCTACAATGTCACTTGAAACAAAGTTGTTGGTAACTTCTATTTTTTTCTCAGAAGCTCCGACTTATCACAAGTAATTCGATATAGTGAAGCAGCTCAGCTAAGTGGAACATGGAACTAATCTGCTATTTTATTGCATCAAAAGAGATATTTCTAAAATTCAAGATTATTCACACATCCTTTCGATGTACGTGTCTAGTACTACTAGTACCTGTACATGGTCGACTATGGTTGCATAAACTACCTACATATTATCGATGAACCATTGTACTAGAATTGTAAGTGGAGAATTTGAACTCTACAACGATAAGATAATCTTCAACATTTTAAAGCGCTAACGTCTGTAATGAATGAGACATGTAAACAGGTTAGAAAAGATATGGCCGACTTACTGTGGTCTTTTTAGCGACAAAAAACGGCGACAGACCGAAAACAAAATGAGGTCAAATCAAAATCTATGAAACATGATTTCTGAATATCTTTGTTAAACCAGTAAAGTAAATAGTAAATTGTGACGCAAAAAGATAAAAATCGGTCTTTACTTGGGCTAAAGTAAATAAAAAATTGGCAAAATAAATAACAAAAAAAGAAAATTATAATACAAAATTAATAAAACTTCCGCAAGTTGAAAACGAAAGACGCTTTTTGGCAACGTCAGTGATTTACTGTGCACGTGATTTTTTTTTTCATATAGACCATTTCATGTATTGTATCTGAGACAATAGTACGTTTTCATTATTACTGGCAAGCCACAATGAAATGCAAAATTCACAACAAGTTCAGGGGGAAAAACCAAAACATCGACGACGGAAAATCAAATGACTGAAACTTAGTTACTTAAAAAAGTATAAATAAAACGAGTGCTGCATACTAAAATACTAAAAAGCTCAGCTTGAAACGAGCGCTGAATCGTCTGAAAAAATCTCTGGCTCAAAAATTACGTTTCAGAATTAAACAGAATGCACGGACAGAATCACAGTATCTAGAGTTACAATGCGGCATTTCACTATAAATTCGACTTTAATGAATTTAAATTAAATTCCCATGATGCGCGTTGTGTAGCGACAGATGAAAAACATTCAAATTGATTACACAGTGGAGCAAAGAGTTTAAATTGTTTTCCGAATTTGTAATAAATTTTTATTTAAAATTAACTTTTTGTTACTGTTGCTTGACAATAAGTAAATTAGAGTTGAGGCATCTTGCCTAGAAGAACGCTTTTTTTTCTTATTATCTTTAATGTGAGCCATAAATTTACTTTTAAAATAGGGCAAAAATCGAATTTATTTGATTTTATTGGATGTTTTGGCATAAAGAGCGAACATTTATGAAGAAAATGAGATACATATGAACAAAAACTATGCATAGGCTCCAAAGTTATAATCTTATGACGAGAAGAGAAGAAACTATTTGCTGACGATTATGTGCTCAATTTGAATTTTGGTTTGATCATCGGTTGATTTGCAGGCATACTTGTGAATTTTAGAATGTGTGAATTTTCCAAATGGTCTACAAGTCGGTCCCCATTTTTCTCTTTCAAGTCAAGAGATCGTTAATACTCATTATGCATTAAATTTTAGTATTGCAACTACCCAATGATGTCACTGTACTTCATGGAGTTAGGAGTTGCTTCAAGTTGACCGTAAAACTCGTGTTTTAGGGTATCTGTATCAGGTTCAGTTATGGCAAAGTATTGTTTGACCCTAAATTTTCGATACACAGTATTAAAAGGGACTGTAATTATTCGTTCCAGCACATATTTCTTCGCCCTTGGAGGAAAACAGTATTCCAACTTCGTTTTTCTAGGTGATAACCTTTCTAGAATACATACATTGGTGTCCTGCAATCCGTTGCTCTGTCACCTGATCTCGCTTAGTCTTTAGACTGGAATTCTCAACAAACGTATTCAACTTTGGAAGCTTCAGAGAGAGTTCTGACGTTCCATGCGGCGATCAGCATTCGTGTCATGCCAAAAATCGTCATCAGAGTGGAGGAGTTGTTTTCTAAAATTGTTTGCGTTTCTGTAATATGTAAATGTTCTTTATGAGAATAGGTTAGTAGCCCTAAACTTAAACTGCTTGATAATGCTGAGGGTAACAAACTGAGATGAAACTTTTTCGGAGGGAATATTTTGTCACTAATTGAAAAGCCAGTTAGGTTATAGTTCATCACAAGCTTTCATGAGAGTGTGGCTTCTAAGAAGTTAGCTTACCTTTGACCAAATAATCAGAGGCTACTCATGGTATACTTGACGAAGAGCTGTAGATTTGTGTAATCAGTCGTCTTAGATTGACACATTTAATTAACTTAAATAGCTGCAATAAGACAATTAATTTGGTAAAATTTTTGTGTGAGCCATGTCTGTCTGCTCGTCCGTCCGTCAGTTTAAGCTCCGAAATCTTGAAGACTCCAAGATATTTGTAAAAATCGATTAAGCCGTTTAGGATACAGAACGCGCAATCTATTAGTTTGCGTAGTAGCCAGGTATGGTGGCATGCCTTAAATAAGTCCACATACCTAAAGCTGATGGAAAGGACCCAACGGCAGGCTGCATTACGAGGGCGTTCACCCTCACAAGACCACTGAAAACGTTGCTAGGAGTCTACCCTCTGGACATCTACACGCGTCTACTCGGACAGAAGTCTGCGCAACGATTTTGTTCGACGGACACCATGTTGCCACAAAGGAGAGACTGCAGAAGCTTGGTAGGCATTCTAATACGGCATTGTCTAGAAGCCACTCATGCGAAAAAAACTAGGCATCACCAACATGAACGGTTGCACGAAATGTAAGGCAACGGCAGTCACAAAAACTCTAGAACACGTCATCTGCAGCAGTCCAGCAAGCGCAAAGTCAATACTAAAATACCTTCACACCATCTGGATCGCGTCACTGGAAGAGATGGCTCTTAGTGTTCAATAAATGTGCTTAATGATTTGAGATTAATAAGAAAAGAAAGCCTTTATTCTTGTATAAAAGGATTAGGTTTTTAATAAATAAAGACATCAACAATTTTTTATTCTACACTAGCTTGACCCCCGCTCAACCTTCTCCCTGCCCCACCGTCCCCATGCCCCTTTACTATACCTCCAATTCTCCTACCCCTCTTCTTCTGTCCCTTCCACCCCTTCTCCAACCACCCCTTACGCTGCTCCCCATTCCCCTGGCCGCTTCCCCTACCTATCCTTACTTTATCACCCCTTTTCCCTACCCCCTTCGATCCCATTAACATTTATACAACATTTCATCCCACTATCTTAAATGGTACCCAGCGCGTTGCTTTACCTTTACCCCTCCTTCCCTATGATCCCTTACCCTATCTTCCATTCTAATTCCCCTGCCCCTCTTATACCCCTTTCCCAACACTCCCCTTTCCCTTTCTCTTCCCCCATTCCCTACCTCCTTTTCCTCTTTAAAAGTAACCCGGCTCGTTGCTGCCCTTTCCCCAACCACTCCTTCCTTTGCTCCTTTCCCATACCACTTATTTCCCTCCCCCCTTTCCCTACCTCCCATGCCCTCCAACACTTAAATATGAAAGTTAGACATATGCTGTCTCTGACTTTTTTTTAGGCATTATCAACCACTACAACTTTTCTCTAGAACTTAATCATACATTTCTCATCGTTAAGACAGCGTTCGTAAGAAACGTTCTCGTTCGACAGTTTTTTCTCCGTCTTACTTGCAACTCCGATTACCACGAAAAAGTCTCTTAATTTATAGCCGGGTTAATATATATATAGCCTATGACACTCACAAATAACGTGGTTTTCTATTGGTAAAAGAATTTTAAAAATCGGTTCGGTAGATCCAGAGATTACCCCCTACAACCTCACAAACTTTACCTCTTTATAATATTAAGTATAGATAAATGAAAAATGTTATAAGTTCTATTAAAAGTGGTTTGCATAGCAGTGCACTCAATCGACAGTAAGCTAGATATAAATTTGTATATTATTGCACAATAACTACACACAGTGAAACAGTCTCCAAAATAATAGCGTAGCGCATGCAAAGTACAATGGCCGCTCGCAAGCTATCGTTTAATATTTCTGTGTGTGTCTAAGTGTGTGTAAAGCTTATGTGCGTTTACTTCATTGTGTGAGTGACGATTGTTTGAGCTATTTACGCACAAAATATTCAACCAAATTTAATGAAATATAGTTTGTGCACATCTGCAAATGAATACCTGGTATATTTTTTGTACAAATCGTTTGTATACTGTGAATCTACTTGCCTATTACTAACTACACACCTAAGCAATAAAATCTGTACCCCGTTCATAAATTTTTAAGCCATATCTTTACACATTCATACACAGTACCTAAAATTACGAACTTTATAATTGCATTTATTATAGATTGTATGTTCAACGAAGCGTATGATCGCTAACATGTTAAATAACGAATCATACTACAAACGATAACAATAACAACAACAACAACAACAAAAACAATGCAAAATATTTGCGTGTTCATTACTGTTCAGATACTAATTTTTATTATAAACCATACACGAGCCAAAATATTTATGCCAACGAAATACTAGTAAATAAAGTTGAAATTTTCTATCACAGTATTAAACGTTAGCTTTGCTTTCCTATCACATTGATACGATACGATAAAAAAAAAAATCTAAAAATGTAGAGCGTAGACCTATCAATCACCATTGAAACCAAAAAAAAAAAAAATCACATAAATAAATTTCTGATCAAGTTGGCAAGTCACATGCACTGTTGCTGATCGCTGATCGCTGACTTACTACAATTCAATCTTGACGTTCCGAACGATTGTCAAACTTTTCAGTTCACATTATTATAAAGGTGGACAACGGTCGTTAACTCGAGTTAGCTGGCGGCCGTGAATGTAGACAGACGGTTATTGACATCAGCTTTTTTTTTTTGTATGCGGTGTCTGTCTGACGGTCTGTCTGGCCTAAATGCATTTTTTAGTTTTTTTTTTTTGGGAGAAGAGAAGTGGGTTTTATTTAAAAACTCAGCTATGTTGACACAATGTGTATCCGTTGAAATCTGAGTGCGTTTAAAAAAATGTTTGCACATTGATTGTTGCATGAGCTACAGACAAAAAACATATTAAGGAAGTAAATATTGTGAAAAATCACTCAAAATACTTATATACATATGAACAACTTAAAAAGCTCAAACAATAACTTCTTTGTTTCACCAATCAGCACACTGTATAACAGCTTTTTAAAAGCTTTAGCACAATTTCAATACACATGTGGGTGGTAAGAAGATGGGGACTACCTCTAAATGTAGGCGGTACACGCCCCCTAATATTTCTATGTATCATTGACCTATCAGCAGTCACGATATCAAATCTAGAGTTGATATTGCCTGTAACAAAAAAGTTTTCCATTTAAAAATCTAAAAGTGGGTGATGAATTTGTGTGGGATCTATCCCTGAAAGGAGGTATATATATACTGATATATATGTGAAGCAACCATATTAAATTTGAAGTTGATTCTGCCTGTAATAAGCATGGTTTTTATACACATCTCACAAGTTGGTGGGTGGATGGTTTGTTTGGTGTGAGCATCACACCCAGTTATATGTAAAACGATCGTTCAAAAGTGCGTGCAGGGTTTGTTTGGGAGATACCCTATGAAGTTTGTGGAACACACCCATTGATATATATTTGAAACGTTCGTCCACCATCCACCGTCCACCAAACCACCATTTCAATTTTTAAATTGATATTGACTACAATAAAAAAATAAGTCTGTGTGTCGAGTTTTCGCTGGATAGCTTAAAAATTAATTCCTAAAAAACCCGCAATAAGTACAAAACACACAGATGGACGGACATGGCTAGATCAACTTGTCTCATAGAGCTGTTATGACTAATTTATGTGGTTCAATGCGATTTCAGACAACTGATAATTCCATTTGAAACTATGTGTGTGTGAATGGCATAACAAGAAAATAACTTTACTTAATACTATTCACACTAAATTTGAAATTTTTTTATAAAACATAAAAACACAAACGTAAATGGTGGGTCTATATAGGGATCACCCCTAAAACTAGCTGGTGCACACGCATTAATGTTTTTGTGATGCTTCTATTCACAAGAAACCACCATGTGCAATATCAAGTTTACGCTGACGTTAAAAATTTATATTTTTAATAATGCAAAAACCCAAAAGTAGTTGGTGGATGGCATTGTATGGGAGTTATGCTTGGGTGGAGTACAGCTTCTGATATATATGTACTTAAGAAGCAATCTTATCAAATTTCAAGTTGATATCCATTGTCATAAATAAGTTTTTCAGAAAAATACTCAATAGAGCAATGAGGTACGCATATTTATATATACTAAACAAACTATATGTAAAAACTATGCGTGAATTGTGAAATGAATAAATAAAGCTTAAAATGGCCACCAAATTACCAATCTTTTTGCACATCTACACATAATCCCCCTACAACACTGTAAGAAAATATTCACAATTTTTATTTGAAACCTTACAACGGTACCACAAAATGTTTATGTTTTTGTATATACAGGTGAAGCACCCTTTTTGTCAAGCAAATAATACCAGTTTACACTGTGTACGAGTGCTAGTATACCAAGAAAGAACTCTGCAGTCGATTGTGCTCAACTTCCTGTACCTTGTCTAAGGCGCTTTGTTTGAATCAGATATGTTGACTATATTCTACAATGGACTGATCCAGATCTATATGGTATTTTTTATATATTATTGGAGTGAGATACAACAAATTTGATGTTCCTAGCTTATTTAACAACAAAAACCATAAATTTCTCATAGAAAAACTTAAAAATGGTGAGCTAGTTCCTATGGGGCCTATTGATTTTAAATCTTTACTATGGGAACGTCTAAATATGCAATTTTGAAGTCTCCCTGCAATTATAGTCTTCAAGATCTCGTTGTTCATGCAGACATTTTGTGAATTGTAGGTAGGGTTTCGTCAAGTGTGAGTGAAAAAATTAATTTTATATCTTAAATTTTCCTACAAATTTTTGTCTTTTAAATTCTGAATTGTGTAGTTAGGTCTTTTAAATGAATAATACTATTAACACAGAAGAAATTTATATTCCAAATTACGGGTTTTCAGTACGAACATGAGTTTTTAGATCAGGAATTTCTTGTCTTAGATAAAACTCATTAAAAAGTCTCAAAATGTTGTTAATTTCGTAGATGAAGGCTTGCTAGTGGTTGTCAGTATATAGTATACCGATCTTGATGTCAAACATCCGTTTTTGAGCTTTGAATTTGTAAATGTAACCGAACCAATATACAAATTGGTAAAGCTTTGCATATTCATGACATTAAAACCATGCTGAGCAATACTAAAATATGGAATTGTTGGGCCAAGAACTTCCAATGTTTCCTTGCGTAGTAACTCAATTCCAGTGACACATGTTTTTCTGGTGCAAGCTATGGTCTCTAATGATTCAGCGTTAGAAATGATTTCAACGAAAATCTTCGCATAGAAATCACAAATTTTTTATATCATGTCTGTGTATTCTGTTGTTTATAGAATTGAACTTCAACGGTAACTAGCCTTATAGTTTTCAAGATCACGTTGTTCATACATAGAATCATACACACATACTACTTAAATCTCACTGATCAGCTTCCAATTAATGATATTTTAATGGATGCAATGTTTTGCTGTGATTTCGACATTATTTCTCTCTTCCTGTAGCTTTAATATATGACCTATAATCTTTTCTTTGTGTTCAAGCATCTTAATGCTCATGGAGAATACTTTTTAATTCAATCACGTTCCAAATAACACTAGCTTTTGTCGTACCGGCTCATAATTCATCTGCATTATGTGTCATACTTTTCAACTGATTCGCAATTATAAACATTTAGAATTCCAATGAATTGCGTCTGACTTTTGAGTGAAATGTCAGTTAAATTATTTTTTACATTTATATTTTTATACTGATTCATTAAAGAGCAAATCAATTAACTTATTGACGTATACAGGTCGTTAATGGATTTCTAAATTTACATTGCACTAAATGATCTTCAAAGCTTTACAAGATAACATTGAAATTGATAAAAAGTTTTATAAATTGAGGAACTAATTTTCTTTTTTAACTATCATAATACATTGCAAACTAGCTAAACAGCTTAAAGTTTCAGTTATCAAATCGATAAATAAACCCTTCTATTTTCCCCCAATTACTTATCAATGAAGCTTAAAAGTAAATATTTTTAAAAATATAAATAAATTGGAAAGCATTGCTGACGAACAACATTGAAAAGCATTTGACAAACTTATATCAAAACTTTGCTGTACAATAATTTAATATCAATTTGTTTTTTTTTTTTTTTTTTTTTGAGATGTGTTGTGTTTGGATATGATTTATTTTTGTTCACTCGTTTTCAACTTTTATGTGGTAATTTTCAGCAAAGTATGACTTGTTTTTGAGGTAATATGATTCGCTGCACTTTTATTTGTTGGCTGAAACTTGATAGTAGTTGATATTGTTTGTTTAAATAATTTATTGATTTTTTGAGTTTCACTTTTCAAAACATTTTGTAGAAAAATTTGTTTTTTTTTTATTTTTATGTGTGTAAGTGATGTAACTTTCATTGATTACATGAAGTCGTTGAACTATGGGTTATTTAAAGGGTTTTGGTTATAGTTAAAAAAAAGATAGTTAGAAATTTATCCAATTTTGGAGCTATAGTATTTATATTGTTTAGTTTAACGCATTAAAGGAGGCATCGTAGACCCCATAAAGTATATATATTCTTGATCAGCTCGTCGAGACAAGTCGATCTAGCCGTGTCCGTCTGTCTGTCCGTCTGTATGTTGCTGCTCATTTTTGGGGACCAATTTTTATGCTATCCAGTTGAAATTTTACCCATACACTTATTTAATGCAGTTTAATAGTGTATCAAGATTGACCTCCAGGCCCAATATTTGGTATAGCATCCATACAAACCCACCGTCCACTTTTGACTTTTTGTATGAAAAACTTTTTTATTGTAGCCAATATCAATAATTGATATAGTAGCTTCTTATACACGGACACCTCACATATACATTAATGGGTGGGACCCGCTCACTTTTTGGGGTTGCCCCTATACAAACCTACTGTCCACTTTTGTGTTTTTGTAAGAAAAACTTCTTTATTAAGGTCAATATTAGGTTGAAATGCAAATGTTTTGTAAGAAAAACTTCGTTATTAAAGTCAAATGCAATATGGTACCTTTTGTAGATAGCCGATTAACATGCATAGACTAATGGGCGTGGCCCACCCAGTTTTTGAGGTAGCCCCCATGCAGACCCACCGTGCAACTTGGTTTTTTTTTATGAAAAACTTCTTCATTTAAATCAATATTAGCTTGAAATTTGATTTGGTGGATTTTACTGGACAACCGCTTTTCATATGCATATACAAATGGGCGTGTACCGCCCACTTTTTGAGGTAATCCCATATAAACCAACATTTCACTTTTATGCATTTGTATGGAAAACGTCAATATCAACTTGAAATTCTATATGGCGGCATCTTACAAATCTACTACATCGCTTCAAGCACATCTACTAGTGGGCGTGTACCGCCCACTTTTTGGGGTAGCCAAAATTATGTTTTACAATACTATTTTAAATTTCGTGTGAATGGTATTAGAGATAGATTTTGTTCTGCTTTTTATGAGTATTTTTATAGTCTTCTATATTTTAACATACTTATATCTCGACCTAGGGTTAACTGATTTAGTTAAGTAAAATATCACTTTAAAGCTAATTAAATTCCCCACAAAACTTGTTCAAAAACTTTTTCAAACGGCTCGGTAGTTACGGAGCAATACCAAGAAATAGGGAAAAAGTCATAATTTTGTTTGTTTGTTTCTTTCTTCAGCTGGATTTATTTTCTATACAAAGGTATTTTGCACCCCTCTACAAAACAAGATCTTTTATTAATAAAACATTTTAAATGATAACTGCTTCTAAGCTATTTATAATTGTTTAACAATTCACTGCCTATTTCATCTATAAAAAAAATAATTTATTCGCAATATATCTGCATTACGTATACATTTTGTTGTTGGTATATTTATTAAATTTACATATTTAGTGAGTCGATACAATAATTTTTACATTTCCGATAGATAACTTACAATATAAGCAAGAAAAATATAATGAAATGCCATTATTTCTAAAGAATAGCAAATTAGCATCGTTTTATTTATGTAAATTACTTAAGAGAAGTACTCAAAACTAATTTTAAACAAAAGGCTTTTTACTAAGATACTACAAAATTCATAAAAAAAAAACAAAATTGGTTTACTAAAAACTCATTAAAATCTAATTAACTTATCATTCGAACAAAAAAAAAACCCCAATTGTTACTAGATAATTACCATTCAATTATTTGATATTATCATGTTTCAGTTTGAAAAATTTCTCAAATGCCTGAAAGTATGTAAAAGATAAATTGAAACTAAGTTCTGAAATCGGAATTCTTTAGATACGAATCTTTTATTTAAAGCTTACGTTTATCTTACGCAAGTTTGCCATCTCTTTCACACTTAGCGTATACGTAATTTCTATGTTACGTATACGTATTAAACCAGTTTAGAGAGCACAATTCGTAAAAACTTATCATTAAAAGTGTAAAGTAAAGTAAACATTGTTATCAGGCGCGCCGCGCTCTGAGAGAAGAGAGAGCAAAACAAAGAGCGCACTAAAAGACAAGAGCGTGCTTAATAACTGTTTTATTCAGTGCACTTGTGTGTGTGATTATTGATGGGTGGTCTTTCGTTTTCTCTTTTCATGTATACAAATAATATAATATGTGCCTGTGTGTAAATGTGCTAAATTTTTACATTCCGCGAACTTCAAAGAGAAATTCTTGTATTTCAACAGTACAGAAACAACTCGAGTGTTCCTTTATTTTTTTCAGAAGTTGCATTTTACATGAATTGAATTGATCATGCATTAAAGTACTCTCATTCCTGGTTTTTTGTTGTCGTCTCTTTTTGTTGTTTTTTCTAATACAACTCTGTCTCTCTATCCCTCTCTCACATACCATTGCGTTGCGCACGTTAGTTTTTCTCTTGCATACATTCACCTGTTTGCTCCACTTTAATTCAAATATTAACCCACCCGTCACAGCGTGTAGCGCCACGCCACGCCACGCGGCTCGCAAAATGTTTTATATCTTTAAAACGATTAAACTCCCCATTTTGGTCAATGAGTCATTTTAAAGGGAAGAAAATTTACTTTCTTTTGAAGGTATTCCGAAAAAAATAAAAAATGTCTCGACTGGTAAAAAATCAAAAAACATTTTTTATTATTAAATTTTAAATAGAAATTTTATCTTTTATAAATTTGAAGTGAAGCCGCTGTGTAGTGCGTAAAAATAGCTTTTCAAAACATTCGTAGTTTTTTAAAATGACTTTATTTTTATAGGAGTTATCATTATTTGAACTTAGACGTGCATAGTAAAAACCAATTTTTTACTTGTGACAGTTCATAAATAATGCCCCATATGTAAAGATATATCGTTAATTGCGACCTTACATTTATTTAAAATGTATATGCCACTAGTGAACCAGGCGAGTTTAAATTATTGATTGAATGAAACACTTTTCGTATTTGATTGAATTCAGTATATGTACTTTATTTACACTGAATGTAAAGAGTTGAGGGAATCACTTGTCAGGTCAGTTCAATGCTTTGTGGTAGACTACATTCTTCGTCTTTTCGACGCGCCAGACAGTCAATGAAGATGAAGACTTTCCAACATGCGAGCATGCCACATGTAATTGGCTCCGAGAGAAGCTTGGATATTCGAGATTAATTCCACACACTTCAATAGATTGACCTTGTGATTTTTTGTTTGTGTGATTTTGATTGTCATGGTTCTGGTGGTTGAGTCGACAGTGGTAATTTGACTTTGTCAACTGTGTCTCCGAATGTGACACCAGGATTGTGTTGTACCGCCAGTTCACTGTAGTTAATCGTGCAGTCATATAAGAAACCGGCGCGATGTAATTGGACATTTACGCCACTTCACACTCGACGATTGGCGTTCGATTCAACTTATACTTCAGCGTTATGATTTGTATTACAAATCGCCATTGCGACAGCGTGAGCTAATGTTTGTTCTTCTGTTCGGCGGCATAATGTCTCTCGAACACTGAAAGTGAAGTGTCGAAGAATTCGAATTACACAGAAGCACAAACAAAAAATTAGTGGAGGGTTCCTTAAACCAGACCAAGTGGATTAGCTTTAAAATGCGAAAACCATATATGTAATAAAACTTGTGCCAAATGTTAACCACAAATAAATATTAGGGTTAAAACTAAGTACATTTCCAGCACACGCGCGCTCTTCAGTTTTTTCAAACGCTCTCTGCTGTGCGCTCACCTGTTCACTCCAGCGATCTTCATGCGCTCACTCTCCCACAAACCCATTTGTTAAATAGCATCTGTGTGTGTGTGTGGGTGTGTAGGTTTCGTACTCACTTGCGTGTTCTCTGCTCTCTTTAGTCGGTTATTGTAGTTGTTAACAGTGGCCGTTAATCGTTTGGTTTTTTTTTGCCGCACTTTACTTCATTTGCCGATAAAACGTCAAGCAGAGCACGCGGTTCGACGCGTAAACGATAAAAATCAAAACGACAACAACAACGATAGTGCAAAACTTCAAGCGTCGAAAGCAATAACAACAACAACAATACTAATAGCAGCAGCAACAACAACAACATCGTTCGTCACCATAAGACAACGCATATTTTAAAAAAAATCACTGCCGCAAAAAAATTAAAACAAAAACAAAAAGAGTATAAAAATCGCTAAACCCCCTCTCTTTCGAGACGAAGAAGAAAAGGAAGTACGGCTTCAGAATGTGCCGCTGCTGTCAGAAGTAAGTAAATAAGTAAATAAATAAAAAAAAAAGAATTTTGTCTTGTGTTTTAAATGCCGCGTTTTTATTTTAGTTTTTTTTTTATTTTATTTAAACATTTTATTTTGTCTTTGCGAACTTTTCATACAAATTTTTTACATATTTGTGGTAAAATTTTAAGTGGAAGTTTGCTGAAGGCATTGGGAAATATGTAGAAGATTTTATATACATAGAATAAAATACAAATTCAGCTATTTTTGGAGGGGAAAAGAAAAATCACCAAGCGTTAACAACAGCGTTTTCTAAGAAGTCTAAAGTGAAGTTCAATGACACTAGCTTACACCAAAAAAGGGGATGTATTTTGGGGCATAGATTTCAAAAATGTAATTTTTTTTTAAGAACCGTTTTGGAGATATTCGCAAAAAAAACGTTTTGTGGCACTTTTTCAGTTATTTTCAAATAGTATGTATCTCCAACAATTCAATATCTGATTTACATTTCGCGCGGAATGAAAATGTCCAGAAAAACCATGAAAAAAATAAAAGTTTCGCTGAAAATTAAATATTCTCTGAAGTTGGTATCTCTTCTGGCGATGTAAATCGTTGTCTGAAACAATGTAATCTGTTCTTTCTCCATTCACTTGCAATTTCGGGTAAACGAATAGTTGTATATAACGCAGAATTAACTGTCTTTCGATGCTCTAATACTACAGTAGCCATATGTTCCATTTTTATGAAAAACCAAGCGACCATTTGCGTTTTGACGATCTTCTCTATATTCATCTTTAAACGAACAGAGCCCATTTTCAAATTCAGCATACCAGCCATAAATAGTAGTTTTCGACGGTGATGCATTTCCAAATGTCGAAAAAAAAGTTGATTTGATCTTTATTATTTATGTATTTCCTCAATAACAATTGAGGAAATACATAAATAATAAAGATACATTTTTCAAGTCACTGTAAAGCATACGAGTCAAAATATTCTGAGTACTTTTACACAAAACTTTACGTTCGAAACATTAGTTTTTTCATTTCCGGAAACTTTTTTAGTGCCTCATGTATCTTTCGAAAGATGATATTACCTTTTCAACGGTATGATAATTATGGGTGACAAAGACTCAGCCACATTCTTGCCAGTTTCCAAAACGACAGCCTCCAAAGAGTGGATTGTGTTTCTAACAGCTCTAACTGATACGCCAAATCGAACTCAGCTATGTATGTATGCCGTGATCTTAACTTCTCCAAAGACAAATATGTACTACTACGAGTTAATTATTACCGAACACGCAACGAGAAGTTCGTAAGGTTTTGTTTTTACCGAAAACAAAAGCAGATTTTCTACTGCAATGAAGTAAATGGGTTATTTGGTACATTTGGAGACAATTCGGACAATTGGTGCCTTTTTATTGACAGCGGCAAATATAGTGAAAATATTTTTGCAATTTCCAAAACTAAAAACTATGTAAGAATTAAAGAAATATGGACAATATCAATAAAAATAAATAATTTGGTTGAATAGCCTTAAAAGGCTTTATCTAAATCGGAGTCGATGTCTTTGGTGCTTTCTGGGAGAACTTCAATTCATTGTGTTTGCATTTCAAATTCAAAAGTGTTTCCAGATGCATTAAGACGAAGCTTTTCATTACACTCTTCCACGATTCGATTCTTTGTAAAATCACTTGTAAAACGTTGCATTATAGAGTCCCAAAAATTCAAATTTAGTAGCGCTCTCTTTGATACCTCGTCTTTTAAATATGTTGTAGCTTCGACATTTAAAGCTGTTCCAGAAAATTTTTACCTACTTTTAGCGGTTGATCACGTCTCACACTGGCTTTGAGCAAGCTATGATTACAGTGTATAAACAATTCGTTTAAGCATTAATAAAAGTATTTTTCTTTCACTTACGCAATTACTTTTTATTTACTAATATTGAATTGTTTTCTAACTGATCTCTATTTTATTTGTTTTATTTGCAGCTGTTGGGAAGATTTTTACTGGAATTGCTTCGAAGAGCGTTTCTGTTATGATGAATCGATAGGTAAGTTTTATGTTGAAAGCACTCAATCAAGTATTTTTTTTTTTTTTGTATTTGAACCACTTTGAGTTCAAGTTATCTTACGCATATAAATTTTTGATCAGTTTATAGCCTTCATTATAACTATTTATTTCGGCAAATCATGCTTCAATTTTTCGTTTTTGTACTTTCAATTAGCAGTCAAAATATTAGTCGACGCTATTTTTTCGCACTTTTTTTGAAGTTAAAATACGTAATTAAGAAATCAATATTTAAATTATAGCATGATTTTATAGCAGTCATAGCAAATACTTATATCATAAGCATCAAATTGTATTAACTCGTTGTGAAATAAGTTAGCAGCTACCTACTTACGTACTTACTTACTTAGTTTGGCTTAAAGAAATTTCGTTTTAATCAAATTTAAAACAAGTTTTGTGTAGTTGGCAAAAATAAAACAAAATTATGTCAGAAATTATAGCAAGTATTTTTATAAAAATATACGATATAAAGTGAATGGTCATGGTAGCTGCATTGGTTAGCTTTAGAAGTGCGTATTGCGTCGCTAAAACGATGGTGACACATTTTAAGACACGAAAACTATGCGTTGAACAAGTTAAGTTTGTTAATCCTTAGGGTATATCGAGGTGCGGCACACTCAAAACCCACAACAGAGCACGGCACGTGCGCTGTATATGATTTTGTATGTATAAGTTTTCACAGAAAACTAAAAAATTTTCTATTAAATATGCAAATTTATTAGAAAACTGTCTATTCTAACGAATATGTCGTAATAGGCTTTATAACTAATATGGGCAGCTAATTGTAAGTGTTGTTTATAATTATAGCTTAGCTTAGCGCAGCTAGCAGTAGCTATCTATAAAATATGTAATACAACTTAGAATTGTATGATTTATTTAAACTTCAAACCATAATACTTACTATTAATAACGTAGTTTAAACTAATTGCGAATTGTAAGTGCTAAAATTAATAGTACCAGCAACAGTGTACAAACAGTTAAGTGTTGAACACTAGGGGCGAGTGCTTACTTCCCATCTATGCAGCTTAGTCGTAGACAGCCTATTATGCAGACTAAGTGAGAATGGCATACTGGATAATCTGTCAGAAATGGCTTCATACCTGGAGGAAGGGTGAAGAAGGGTGTCAAAGAGACGAAATTGATTGGAGCTTCACCATTAAATGATCCGACAAAAAATAGTGGACGTCGGAAAGATCATACATATTAAAACCACACACCATCAAGTGATACACGGATGGATCCTTCACGGAAGACAGTATAGACCTAGGACTCATATTCTAAGCAAGTAGATAGGCTTGTCAGAAAAGGAGCGGCAACGCTAATGATAGTATCTGAGCCATTTTGTGGCATCGAGAGACACACTATATCGGAAGTAATTTCGGAAGAAGACGAGTATACCCGTAGTGAATGAACAAGCCAAGTACTAAGACAAGCAAAGTTACTTCTAGGGAGTTACAATTCGAGCAGATCGGAAACTGTGCTTCAACTCTGTAGGAACCAACTAAGAATACTGACAGAACTGCTAACAGGCCACTGTAGACGAAAGAAACACATGTTTGTTTTGGTTATACAATATTCAACCGAATGTAGATTCTGTGACTATGAAGAGGAGACGTCTCTTCACATTCTCGTGTAATGTGAAGCTAAAGTTAGAAGCAAACTGCAAATGCTAGGTAATCACTTTATTAAAAAGAATCAACTGAATAGATTGAATTCTAGGAAAATACTAAGATACATTCATCACGTAAGACATAAGTTTTTAGACCATCATAGTTTGAAAAACATAAAACTGTGGTTTTGTAGAGCAAGTACATTGTAGTGTAAGTACATTGTTTTGGACTTACTTAGATAAGCCACCCTGTCGAAGTTTGTCAGAAGTTTAAGGTTCTTTTTTAATCATGGCCCTACTGTTATCTGTGCTCTTTGGTGTATATGTGTGAATAAATACAACAGATTTTGACAAACAAAAGAAAGGTATTCATTTGCAGATGTGCACAATCTATATTTTTTTTAAGGTAGATTGAAACTTTTGTGCGTTAAAGGCTTTCACAATCGTTACTCACACAACGAATAAAACACACAGAGGCTTTGCATGAAATACAAACGGACGCACACAAATATTAAACAATAGCATGCCAGCAGCTAATTATAAGTTGACAAAAGTCTGCGAAAGAGATAGAAGATTTCGTTATTTACTTCCCTATTATTTTGGCGACTGTTTATCTGTTTGTATAATAGCAATAACATTTGTTGCTATAAAAAATGCTATACAAAAATACTGTGCAAATTATCGATTAAAAATTCAGACATAAAGCGAGCGAAGAACGCATGGACAACATGCTATACTTTTTTTTTGACGTCAAGAACTTTAATCATTGATGCTCATCTATGTATAAAACTTTTATGCATGTAGGAAATGTATAATATAGAAAACTATCATCATAGATCCAAAAATTCAATAAATTTACCAACTCAAAAATTGATTTTTCTTAGGCAGTTTTTGAGAACTTGTTTGGAGACATTTGTTTTCATTTGTAGCAATCAACTTCAAAAAAACCGGCCAAGTGCGAGTCGGACTCGCGCACGAAGGGTTCCGTACTATTACCTATAAAAAATAACATGTCTGTTGTGGGAGCCCCACTTAAATATTTGTTTTATTTTAATTTAATTATTTATTTTTAAAGTGAATATATAACTAAATATTCTGTGAATATTTCAGGTGTCTATCTCTTGCCGTTATCAATATCGAGCAAACACGAACAAAAAAATCATGTTTGTTGTATGGGAGCCCCCATAAATATTTATTTTATTCTGTTTTTTTCTTTTTTTTGTATTTGTTGTTATAGCGGCAACGGCAAAAATACATCATCTGTAAACATTTCAACTGTCTAACTATCACGGTTCATAAGATACAGCCTGGTGACAGGCGGACAGACAGACGGACGGACAGCGGAGTCTTAGTAATAGGGTACCGTTTTACCCTTTGGTACGGAACCCTAAAAAAGTAGAGTTTCTCACTTTTTCATTATAGTTTACTTTACTTTAGTTACGTATGTTCAGCGATAATTCTTTACCACATGGACCAATTTTGATGGTTCTTATTTTAACAGAAAGTGCTGCCTTAGGGGTAGTGCATATAGTTCCATGGTATCCATGAGTAAATTAGCAATATCTTAAACCTGCATGACAAACGATTTTGGAGTTATTTTTGTTTTAAGCTTCGTATAACTATTTAGAAAGTCTAAACCTGTGGTATGATAGTAACTATGGTACAATAGGTACTTATAGCATTATATTATATTATATACAAACCGTGTAGCTAAAATCCTAAATCATTTCACAGCATGGTTTCTGTTCGATAAACCTAAGAACTCTTTATATAAAATATCTTGTGCTAATCTAATAATACCATTTCAGCCAATTACAATCCCGAAGAAGATGAGCAATATCTTGCAGCACAAAAGAATGGCAACATCATTGGACGCATACAACAAACAACCACAACAACAACAACAGATAATAATAATCTGTTGACAGTACCACAGCCAATTTGTGATCAACCAATGGGTCGTGTTAATTCGGGTTTGGGTCTAATGAGGTACGCAAAACTATTAATATAGCGTGTCTGTGTGCGTGCAGCATATGATCATTAATGAAACGCATATGAATTGTACATACAAATAAAAATATACATACACGTATGTATACAAGCAATCAATTTGTGACTTGTGACTGACTGACAGTTAATATTTGCAAAATTTATTTACACATACTACTGATAAAAATACATTGACTGTGTTTATTTAATTCTTTCTTACATGTTTTTTTTTTGTTTTTTTTTTGTTTTTGTTCTTTTTGTAGCGCCAAGATACATGAGGAAGACTATCGTCGCGAAACTCAAACAAATGTACCCATGCTCGGTCCAGAAATATTGGCGGTCTTTGCTAATTCACAAATCTTCCAGGATCATCAGCCCACTAAATTGACACGTATTAATACAAAGACCTATTTAACGGGCATACATTCACCGAATCGTGAGATACCAACAACACCGCGCATGAGCGAACAGGATCGTCTGTTGCGACGTCTGGAAGGTACGTCCATGTCAGATGGCATCAGCATTATGCCAAGTGGTCGTATCAGCGGTAAAAGTACACGTAGTAGTAGTGTCGTTTCGACCAATATACCCAAGGTTAAATTCTTTCTGCACGAGTGCGAGTGATCGCAAAAAGAAAAAGAAAAAAAACATAAAGATATTTAAACGATTTAGGTTTTGTTTTTCTTCTTTTTTTTTACCAGTATTTATGCCAAAGATAAGTTTCGGAAATATTTTTCTAGTGCTTTTTCTGTACCTAGTACTTAGAAATAATTTATGCGACAATGGCAAACGAAAAAAATGCAAGTGTAGTATTATTATTATTTCTATTATTAAAATTAGTTTTAAGCGTGTGGTATATTTATTGATAATGACTCTTCATTCAGTTCTTTTATTTCCTTTTTTTTTGTTTTTGTTTTTTTTTTTTTTTTTTTGGTTGTTGTTGACAATAATCTAAAGACTTGACGTACTTTTAACGACCTTGTAACAAATACAAAACTTTGATTTGATTTATAGTCAAAATTAAAGAAAATATGAAATGAAACTGAATTCGAAATATGAGATATATCGTACAATATAAGTTTTGTCACATATATAAATAGTACTTATATCTATAATCTAATGATTATGAGTTAAGGCAGTCTTTTTCTATATTTTTTCGAGTTGGTTGTATGAATTGAGCTACTTTATAGATAAAATAATAATGCTTAATCTAAAAATAATATATGTATTACTATATGATAGTTAGTAACATAGCTACATACATAGTATGTGTTGTTACTTACCATATATTTATTATCAGTTATTAACTAAAATATATGCGCTCAAATCACAAACAAATGTTAGTCTATTTTAGATTAAAACGCATTTATTTAATAGACATTGGCATTTAATCGAGAAAGTTGTATTTGAAGTGTTTGCTTTTATAATTTTGTATTTTTCTTTTTATTTGGTTTTTATTTTTTTTTTTATCAGGCATGTACTTTAAGTATGTTGTTTTTGTTAATTTAATTAAATTCGACTGGTTGCAAATATATAATATTGTTAGAATATGCATTAAAACTCTTTAGTTTTTGGAACTACAAGTATATATAAAACTAGCTGCGCCCACTGCCGAAATATGACGCACAGGCAAAGTTTCAATACCTGGTTTGCGTTGCTATGTAAATTTTGTCCTTTTTCTCTTCTTTTTATATGGGGCGCGTGGTACCGACAATTTTTCTAGTGGTTATAAATTCACGGTGTCTTTTATATACAAGGTGGATCTAAAAATAACCGAACTTTTAATTTAAATCATCGTACTCGTAGCGCCATCTATTAAATGTTGGCAGCGTTAGAAAGGTATATATTTCTTCTTTCGAAAGCAGCTAAATTCATCGCTTGACAGATTACAAAATGACACACGTTTTAATAACAGCAGTTTTTGTAGTTATGTCGTCAGCACATAATGGTACAAAAGAGCAAATTATAAATTTTGTTTTAAACTCGGTAAAAAATTTGCTAAGACTTACGAATTGTTAAAAAAAAGTTTATGTGATCATGATTTTATGAGTCGTACGCCAGTTTACACGTGGTTTACACGATTTATAAAATGATTTAAATGATAATTCAAGACCTGAACGACACGAAACATCTAATCGTGCTGAGTTAGTAGAAAAAAGTATGTGAAATATTCGCTATCGATGCAAATTTCACTGTGAGAATGCCGGCAGAAGAATTAAATGCATCCTTACTGTATAATCTACAAAATATTAACTGAAGATTTGGGTAAAAGAAAGGTGTGTGCACGTTTTGATTCACATCAGTTAAATGATTATGAAAAAATTGCTCGTGTTGAGCATTGCAAAGACATCATTTCAACAGCTGAAAACGATCCAGATTTTCTTGGTTCGATCATAGCCGGTGATGAAACATGGTGTTTTAAATATGATCCTAAAACTAAGCGATAATCTGCAGAATGGAAGTCAAAAGACGAGCCAAAACCTAAAAAATTGCGTTCTCAGAAGTCAAAACTCAAGACAATGTTGATAATTTTCTATGATTCCATGAGTATTGTTCACAAGGAATTTGTTCCAGAAGGTCAAACTGTCGATGGAGAATATTATATAAAAGTTCTACATCATTTGTGTTCGGTAGTTCTACGTGTTAGGCCCCAATATTCCAGTTGTTTTTATTGCATGATAATGCACCACCAAAAAGTCAATGAATTTTCGATGAAAAAACATATTTGTCTCATCGACCACCCTCCGTATTCGTCTGATCTATCACCGTGCGATTATTTTCGCTTCCCAAAAGTTAAAACTGTAATGAAAGGAGCTTTTTACGATGACATTCCAGCCGTGACACAGGTGCTAAAGAACATCACAAAAAACGATTCTATGGATAAATTGGTTGAGCGTTCCAAACGTTGTATTGAGTTAAATGGATCGTCTTTTGAATAAATATTAGTTTTTAAACATAATACCATGCTTGTTTTATTTTATAACTAAAAAGTTCGTTTATTATTAGATCACACTGTGTATGTATCGAATCTCAGCTAACGTTACTGAGGTATGACGATTTCGCATTTTCTCTTACATTGTTGTTGTTGTTATAACAGCTTTACCACGATATATAATGGGTGATTCATTTAGTGGTTTCGTTTTTCAAGCGTGACTGCTTTCATACTGTCATCTTATTTTTAATCAGTATTGTTTGACAATTCATTATGGAAAGACTCACATCGCAATAACGTCTTCAAATTATTCAGCTGTATTACGAAAATCAGCGTTTGGTGTGCATCATCGACCTACCGAATACACTATTGGCAATACCATCCGCAAATTTAAGTTTCAGTGTACGTTATTGAATGATACGCTACCGAATGGTGCACATGCAGTCCATAGTGAGGAGAATTTTGTGGCTGTAGCGTAGAGTAAGGCTGAAGATAATGACCAATCGATTAGATGCCGTGCGCAGCGTCTTGGCCGCTCGTATGGCGAATTTTTCCCCAGAATTTTGTTTTGAAGGTCTACAAAATCCAACTCGTTCAAGAATTGAAGCAGCCAGACTTGAATTTACGCTTTAATTTCAGTCAATGGCCTCTGCAACCGCTTAATGAAGATCCTCTATTTTCAAGTCGAATTTTCTGCAGTGATGAGGTAGATTTCTAGCTCACGGGATACGTCAAAAATAAAATTGCCGCATTTGGGTTGAGGGTCAACCCGAAGAGATACTCAAAAATGCACTATTTGATGTGGTTTATGAGCTGGTGGAAACATCGGTCCGTATTTCTTTCAAAATGTAGCCGGACAGAACATAACCGTCAATGGCAAGCGCTACCACACCATGATGACGGACTTTTTGTTGCCTGAAATTGAAGCCCGTAATGTCGGCGACATTTGGTTTCAACAAGACGGAGCTACAGCTCACACAATGGCTTAATTGAGAAATCATTTTGTTGAGTAACTAATTTTGCTTTTCGGACCTGTCGACTGGTCGCCTATATCACACCTCTGGATTTTTTGTTTTGGTGTTATGTGAAGTCAAAAGTCTTCGTCGATAAGCCAGCTACGATTCAAGACTTGTAAGTCAACATTACTTGCGTAAATCGTGAGTTAACGGTAGCAATGCTGCAAAGAGTGATTGAAAATTGGAACTTCCGAATGGACCACCTATAGCGTACTCGCGGCCAACATTTGAATGAAATTATGTTTAAAAAGTAAATATCAGAGATTGTTCTTTCGGGTCATAATAAAGATTCCGAAATGCAATACTATTTTAAATGTTTTGTTTACAATTTAAAAACAAAATCCTCTAAATATGTCACCCTTTACATAAGTAGTTAGTTGTAAAATACTTGTTGGGTAGAAACTTCACATATATATATTAATGGGTTTGCTTCCCGCTCACTTTAAGTGGTAGCACCATATAAACCCACCACCACCGGTGGAAAACTTTGTCATTACAATCAATATACGATATGGTGACTTCTTATGAACGGAAGCTTAATATATATATTATAAGCGTGTTCCGCTCACTTTTATAGGTAGTTCCCATAAAGATCAATCGACCACTTTGTCGTTTTAGTAGGTAAAATTATCTTATTTTTTGGAACTAGCGCATTAAAAGACTTCAAAGTAACTTGTTCGTTGCTTGTGCAGAGTATTGAAGCTTCAGTTCTACCGAAGTTTACATACTATACTCTGATTAATGCATAATTTTTTTGTTTGTTTTTTAAATAAATATAACAAAATAATTCCACTTTCATGCTGACGTCAGCGCACTGTCGAGTGCATTGGAAATTGCATTTATCGTTTCAATTTGTAATTTATGCTGACGTCATAGATGGATAAAACAAAAAAAAAAAACATCCGAGCAGTCGTGCCCTCTTCCAAGTGTTTATTTATTGTAGGAGCGGCAGCTGTATAAATAAATAAACCAAGTATTTACGAATACGTATAGAAGTGCTGGTATATTTAACTATAACTAATTCGTGTTTCATATACAATAATACCTATATAGAATATTTCATATACAATTTAAAACTTTTGATGATGCCAACCAGAATTTCATTACTGCATTAAAGTCTAAGCGTTTGCATAGGCGAAGTTCTGCCTCCCTTCAAGCACTTCACTTTATAACTAAGCCAAACAGTTTTTAACTTAATAAAACAATTATTGACTTTTCTAAGTCATCACTATTATCTGGAATTGTTTGCTGGGCTGTCATGCGATATATTGTACTATATATATAATATTTTTTTTTTCTGTATATGATAGATTGCTGCTCTTCGAATACTATTATCAGCTGTTTTTTGCAATTAACTTAACTGATAAGTTTTATAAATTGAAGAAATTCATTAAATAATTAAAATAATTGACTAACATTTTATAGCTATCAGTTGTTTCTACAGTTTTGAGTGCAGTTTGATGTTGTTACCAAAAAAAAAAAAAAAAAAAAAACCAAAACTGCTATAGTTTTTTATGGTGTTCCAACGCGCAGATTCTCCGAGCTTCAATAACTCAGCTGTACTACAGCTATTACAGATGCATTTTCTGTTTTACAAGCATTGACAGACCTGACTATTTGGTATAGAAGTTGCTCTGGATAATGAAAATGACATACTTCATATTATAGCATATAAGTAGTAGAGAATGCGAACATTGCATGACATGGACGGTTATTTTCAAAAGCTGTATTAATCACCACTATATTCCGGTTTCCGGTGAGAAATTAAAAATGAAAAAATGAAAGTTGATCGGAAAATTGGAAAATTTAGTCAAAATTGAAAGTGCTTTTTTCTACGAAATTTTCTTATGAACTCAAAACCATAACTACCGATTCGGACGATGGATATGCGTAATTATTTTTTTGGTTTGTAATAATTTTCTCTTTTTTTGGCAGTGTTACGCCCCACAATATAAGAGTTCTCTCCACTCCCATGTTCAACCTGTATTTGGCACAATTGGTGATCTATGCGGATGATTGTACCATTTTATTTTCGGTCGTGGGTGTCGATCAATGTGCGAGAATTAATATCTTTTTAGAGCAATTCCAAAACTTTTTCAGTGCTCGCAATTGAAAACCCTCGGCTTCCATCTTCACCTCCTGGACTAAGCAGGTTAGGTTGGAACTAGATGTCTCTGTTGCGGGCTTGAGTATTCCGACAGTAGACCAAGCAAGCGCCTTCAGCAACGAATCGGTAGTAGCACTAATGATAGTAGCTGTTCTCAGTGTGGTCAATCGCTACATAACACGATCCACCGTTTCAACTGTCCGTCCCGTCCCATCCGACGCAAGAAGTGGTATGGGACGTGGTGGTAGGGAATGATATGGTAGAGAAAGGGGGCAGAGGAATGGGGCAGCGTAAGGGTGGTTTGAGAAGGGGAGGAAAGGACAGGAGAAGAGGGGTAGGAGAATTGGTGGTAGAGTAAAGGGGCATTGGGAAGGTGGTGGGAAGGAGTGGCAGTACCAGCTAGTAAAATTATATATATAAGTATATATGCAGCTTCCGACCATAAGAAGACACCATATCGGAAAGGGTGTAATGAAAATATATTTTTTGATGCAAAGTCTGAAAAGTGGGCGGTGGGATTTTATGGCGGCTAACCCTTAAAGTGGGCGAGACATGACCATTACTATATATATGTGAAGCATCCGTCCATAAGAATCCACCATTTCGAATTTCATTCAAAACACGAAAAATGAACGGTTGGATTGTAAGTGGGCTGCAATGCACATGGGCATTTGATATATAAAAACTAAAGGACTAGTTTTGATTCACATAGACAGGGGACAGACGGCAAGATAGATAGACAAACAGACGGACGGACATGTTGATTCACACAGACAGCGGACAGACGGACAGACAGGCAGATAGACGCATGTGCATACAGACAGGCGTGGCTATTTCGAATAGCCTCGTCATGCTGACCACGAATATAAAGTTTACGGATCTTCGATGCTTCCTTCAAACTTCGTAACAATATTACAATTTACACAACGTGTGAAGAGTATAAAAACATTTCCGCAGAAACTAATTTTAAACATTTAGCACCTTTTGTTGATGCAGTTAAGAACCTGAAGAACTGTGTATCAATTCGAACAATATTATATGCCTACATATACTTATAATTATACATATTAAATAAGCTAATTAAACGATAAACTTCAGCAGAGATTAGGCAAATTCACACCTGAAAAATGTTTAAATTAATGCACTTTTATTAGCAATGTTATAAAAAAAAAAAACAAAATTATACTCAGCAGATAGTGTCGTATTTTTAGCAAGAGATAATTTTTTTATTTGGATTTATAATATAATATATATACATATAACCCGTACTTAGTATATCTCGAATCATACAATGTCAACGACGCGTACACTTAATTTCATGTTAATGGCAGTCCAACAAATAAATATTGGTTAAATTGTTGTAGTTAATCAACCAACCAAAGGCGAGATAATTAAAATTAATCAGTATTTAAATCGACATCTTGCAGTTCGCCCCTAACCCCTTTCCAACGCTTCGATAGCAGACATCCATATGGAATTTTGGTGTTGTTAGCGAGAAGAGAGAGTATATTGATGAATTCGTTGGACTGTATCATTTCGTCGAATGCTTGACGTCTTTATTTAAAGACAAAATCTTAAAACTACTTTTTAAATCTATTCCTAGATACTAAATACATTATCGACAGTTCTTACTTATCTGTCTGTGCACAGGCCTAACCTAACACGTAGAACTTTCGACCACAAACGATGTAGATATAGAACTTGTAAATAATATTCTCCATTGACAGTTTGACCTTCTGGAAAAAATTCCTTCAGAACAATAACCTTGGAATCATAGAAAGTTAGTAACATTGTCTTGATTCTTGACTTCTGAAAACGAAATTTTTTAGGTTTTGACTCGTCTTTTGACTTCCATTCGTTCCATTCTATGTGTAGCACTTCAAGGCAGCCGTGGCCTAAGTATTACTGTAAGATAACTCAGTGCCTACTTAGAATGAGTAGAACAGATGTAGCAATTTTAAAAGGAGTGGTAACAGCATACTGTCTCATAGGCCAGCATATCTGTAGAATCTGCAATAACTACGAGGAACCTGAAACCGTTCATCACCTTCTATGTCATTGCCCCAGACTGTCCAAGAGTAGATTCAATCACTTGGGAAAATACTTCCTAAATGACATATCTGAAACTTTTATGCTTTAGGTGAATAATGTAGTGAAGTATGTAAAATTTTCCCAATGGAAGTTAAAGCATATGGTTCAAAGTCTTAAAGCAGATTCATGTGGATTCATCACAATGGACCGTGTGCGGCAGGAAGTTTATATAACAAATAATATGTTTTCGATTTCAACTAAAAATACTGAAGATCTCCAACAATAAACTTCTAAAATTAATAATTAAAAACATGGATTGCATTAAAAATATCACTTTCTCTTTAGAAAACTACAATAGTAAACAATTCTAGAAGTGCATTATAAGCATTTAAAGCTGATAAAGCAGCATTGTTTTGCTGTTTAGCACATATCTTTACGATTTATCATCTTTAAGTTATTACTTTTGCAAGCTCTCTCAGGCTGACTATAAATAAATTGCAACAACAACAAAAAAAGGGAAAAAAATAAACAAACAATTGTAAAGTCAACTTAAACCAGTAAGCAATTAGTTTGCTTATCGACAAAATGCTTTGCCAAGCTAAGAAAACAATAAGAAAACAAGAAAAAACGTTAACTTCGGTTGAATCGAAGCTCTAATACCATTCACACGAAATTTTAAATCGTATTGTAAAATAAAAAAGTGGGGATAGCCTCTACCGCCATTTCGAATATCAAGTTGCTTTTGACGTTTTTCATACAAATGCATAAAAGTGAGATGTGGATTTGTATGGGAGTACCTCAAAAAGTAGGCGGGACACGCCTATTTGTATATGTATATGAAACGGTTGTACACTAAAGAATTTGTTCATAAAAAATACAAAAGTGGGTGCTAGGTTTGTATGGGGTCTACCCCAAAAAATGGGCGGGATACGCCCATTAGTCTATAAAAGGCACCATATTGCATTTCAACCTAAAATTGAATTTAAAAAAGTATATTTGTAACGGGGGCTACCCCAGAAAGTGGGCGGGTCACGCCCGTTAGTCTATAATTGTTAAGCGGCTGTCCACAAAAAGGCACCATATCGCATTTCAACCTAATTTTGACTTTAATAAAGAAGTTATTCAAAGAAAAACACAAAAGTAAGCAGTAGGTTTGTATGAGGGCTACCCCAAAAAGTGCAATAAAAAGATGTGTATGTGCAAAATTTGAACTGGATAGCACAAAAATTGGTGCCCCAAAAATGCGCAACAACATATAGACGGACAGTCAGACGGACAGGGCTAGATCGAATCGTCTCGTCGAGCTGATCAAGAATATATATGTATACACTTTATGGAGTCTACGATGCTTCCTTGAATGCGTTACAAACTTGCAGACAAACTGATAATACCATTTCACACTATGTGTGTATAAAAAATTGCCAGATTGTTCGAAGTAAAAATAATAAACAGATAAATTTTAAGGAGAAAACATAAAAATTTGCAACATGTGCAAATTTCTTTTGTAGTCAGATACAAATGAATCGACTGAAAATGAAAAAAAAAATTCCTCTCAATCTTTTTTCCAATCTGGAAACTTATTGTAAAAGTATTTATTGATCACGTTTTCAGCTCTACACTCGACTCCATTATATAGACATAGGTACACTGTGCAAACTATTCGCTACACTTTAAAAAAAAAAATAAATAAATAAATATTGTGACATATGAAATTATAGAAAATTTTAAATAATTCTCACGTCATACGTTTCAAGTTCATAGTTTCACTGTGGACGGCAGTGTACGCAAGTGACACAAAACGTGTAATATACGAGAGCAGTTCGACTTTATTTAAATTTCCCACATAGTAACTTTAAATGCAACACTGCTACTGGCAACAACCATCTGGTAATAGACTTTACTGTAAAAGTGTTGAGTAATTGGGTTTTTGTTTTACAGCCATTGAACATAGATATGAAAGGCAGATAGACGAACCGAAATCAGAATGTTGACGCGCCAATCCGATCAAACAAAACCACTGTTTAATCTACTGATTGGTTACCGATATATTCATATTTTATCCCCGTTAACCAACGTCAAACACTACTTCGAAGCTATCACACGATCACGTTTGAGGTCAATTTCGGCGCCGAACTGGTTTCTGCCCATCTGTCTGCCTATTAGTCTGCTTTTAATGGCTATCAAACACAAACTTAATACTGCAGATTGGGTACTTCAAGGAGTACCTTCAAAACAATATAATTCGAAAATTCAGAGACTACACTCAAATCAATATAATACGAAATACAAAAAGTCACTGACGCTCGGAACATTAGAAAGGTCTTGAAACATTCATTCAGATAATGTTAAAACGTTTAAAATCGGATCACCCCACTCCGAGATATAGGCGGTTGAAAATAGCCACTGGTTCTTGTGGGGGACCTATCGCCCAAACTATTTATTTTTTAAGTCTTTTTGATGTTAAACATCTAATGACGCATTTTCATGGTAGTAAAAATGTACTGATGACACGTAGCGTCATCCGGTTTCGGTCAGCTCACCGCCCTCACTGTATTTATACTGGATGCTAGCACTAACTACACAATATGTACATAGATAAGTCACATCATACAAAGAATTATCAATACAAATTTTGTTCACGGTTAGTAATGCTAGTCACTCTACTGCACTACACACTTGGTAACGTTTTGGAGCAAATTTAGGGGGTACATTTGGAGGGACGTTTGTGGGGACATTTGGGTAGGGAAGGGGCCATGGAAGGAAAATTACATAGAGCAGGTGTCATAGGGAGAAAGGGTAAGATATGAAAGTCGTGGTAGCGATAAGAAGGTATGGGGGAAGGGTGGCAAGGGGATGCAGTTTAATGTAATATTTATTTTTATTTATTTTATAAATTAACTATATTGAAGCCTATTCAGTGGGTCAATGACAGAAGAGGAAAGGAGATAAGGGTATATAGGGAATATGGACCAAAAGGAGATGGGGCAGGGAGATGTAAAGCTATAAAATGGGTCACTGGTGGGGTGTGTTACAGAAAACGCTATCGATTCGAAATCTTCAAATATCATTCACATCATTCATTTTTTTTTCTGTTTGATGAATTCTTTCGAAAACCTAAATTTTTTTGAAACATGAAACTAAGAAACTTTTGTTGTACAGCCATTTTTCAAAATGTCAAATTTTGGCGGGAAAACCCAAAAAAAAAAACTCAGATTTCCATTGGCTTGCGTCACTTGGTTTTTACCACGTCAAGAAGTTTTTTTATTTGATTTATTAGACACTGAATTGACGATGTTCTGCTCTGACTTTTTAATTGTTTGTCGTACTTACCATTTTTTTTCTTTTTGGCTGTCACGGTTTTTTCTTATCAGTTCGGTTCAGTTCACTTGCCGTCGTTTAGCGTGTCGGCGTCATGGAAATGTCATTTACAGTTATTTAGTTCGTTGTGTTTTCTTATTTGTTGTTGGCTAATTGCGTTAACGGGGTTTGCTTGTTGTGTGTCTGTTGTTGTTGTTGTTAACACTAATTAGCGTTTTGAGATGTTCCGCAGACATTGTTTCCCAAATGATACGCTGTTGTGTGTGCAACGGTTAATAATAAAAGTGTATGTACGCCTTTTCTCAGTAACACGTGCACCCAATATGTCATAACTCTATTAAATTTTCATAGGTTGTTAAGTTGTTTTTCAAAAAAAAAATATTTTTTGGGGGAGGGAAGGGGGAACGTTCCCCAGTTCCCTACCCCTGGATCCGCCAATGCCTTAATGTAATCAGCAGAGACCCCATAAAGTATGTTTACTCGTTATCGTCGGGACAATTCGATCTAGTAATGTCCGTCTGTATTTCCGTTGTTGCGCATTTTTAAACACTATACCCAAAGGGTATGTAACAGGCAAAAGGAGGCGTGTCACACACCATAAAGTATTTATAATCTTGATCAGCTTGGAAAACTGAGTCGATATAGCCATGTATAAAAAAAAATTCTCCTACAATTCTCCATAAAGTTTAGTTTTTTTTTACTATTTTTATGAATAAGCAGAACGAATTTTTTGTGTTTTTGTGTGAAAAGCTTTTTTATTACTAACTAGATCAACTTGAAAATCAGCGAACCCAAAACACCGGGTTTCAAAGCTATTTTATCCAAAATTGTTCTACCATTTTGGGTCCGTAAATTATAAATTTAATATCAGATTCGTAATCAGCAACCTCAAAAACATATAACCCATAACACTTTTCAATTCTGAGCAGTTTTTTTTTTTCGATTTTGAATCCCGGTGAGTCAGAATAGAATCGTCGGCTGCTCTAACACTTTCGTCATAACGTTTATACATTTCTCTAGCTTTGAAAAGACTTTCTGACCTCAGTTATAAGGTCTAATAGTCAAACGTACCTTATCACAATAATATACATAGGTTATTAAAATCTATTGAACAATAATGATATTGCAATATTGTTTCATTCAAGGGAAATACCAATATAATCTTTGCGCATAGTAACTGAGCAAGTGACTCAATATTGCGTAAGTTTATTTATACATACGATATATTGATCCATAAAAAAATAGCTGGGAGTTACCCAATGCAAGTAAGTACTTTGAAAAGGCGAAATTGTAGATACAGATAAAGAAAGACCTTTGGATATAATGAATTCAGCTACATAATTGTTTGCAGTGTAAGCCATAGATAATCTGAATCTTATATTTATCTCTCAGCATTTACTTAAAATGTTATAGAACTATATAGTATAATATAATTTATGAGTATAGTCAGGTGCTAAATGTTTAATTTGGTTTATGACTTTGCAAAGCTGTAAACCACCTTGAACATGCTTTGACATATTTAGTTAGAATTTATAATATTAATAATACTTTATAATTTAAATATGTTTCCAAGGAGTTAATAAATAGCTTGACTCTAACTAAATCATTTAGTAGTAATTAGAACAGGCCTAATAGTTAGATGTGTAACGAACCGCTGTTAGTAATATAAATAATATAAGATTAAAAAAAAACTAATTTACTTCTTTCTATTTTCACCTTTTTTTTTTTTTTTTCTTTTCACCTACATACAGCCAATCTAAACAACGATGCCACTGATAATGCACCCACAGCAATTCGAACTTCTGCACCAGTCTCCACCGAATCGATTGTCTCTAAGGATGGTTCCGAAAAGCGTATTACATTTACATTGGCTTCAGACTCATCACCCGAAGGCAGTCAAACACTGACACCGAAGAAATTCGAGGCAATTGCTGAAGAGGACGCTGTAATAGCTGCAAATTCGAACAATGACAAGGATAATAATGATGAAGTTATACTACGTCCACGACTCATTGATCGTCATCCGCATTTGTTGCCGTCACATCATACCGCTGCCGCAACCGGTCCAAAGCGCACATTGCGCAGTGTTAAAAGTGTGCCACACTTTAATGTACGTTTGGCGGCAAGTGAAACAGATATTTTCTCCATAACCGGCACCGGTAGCCAGATTAGTATGACACCCGAGGTGCCTTCGATTTCGTATAGTAATTTACCGAAAAATTATGAGGATACACCGACCATTGAGAAGTATCGTGTCTCGCAGAGTCTCTATTCAATACAGACAGCAAATGCTGCACGTGCCTCGCAGCATGATTACTCAATGCCACGTTATTTCCGTCGTTCAGCCATGATGGATCGTTACGGTTCGGCACAGAGCAGTGAAATGCTTACACCATCATCTGCAGCAGTTGCTACAATGGCTGGTTCTGCCTCACTGGCATCCATCTCCATGTCTATGTCCATGTCGATGGCATCGACTTCTTCATCCTCCAGCTCATTGCGTCGTCCGGAAAAGGAGAAAAGCAAACGCATGCAGATGCTGCGCGGAAATTTGCCGCCATTGCTGATACACTCGGTGTCATTCAAGCGTAATCGTGACGAGTCCAAGCAGGTGGATTAGAAAGGAATAATATATCTTTGAGCATATTTATATATTTTTATTACATATATTCTTCATATATAGTTAAGCCATTTGTAGATTTTTACTAGAATATAAATGAACCGTCCAATTTTTTAGCGGTCTTATTAAGTACTTACTTACAGAAATATGATTACTATTGATATATATTTTATTTTATTTTTCATTGTGGGTATTTTTTGGGTATCTATACTACAAGTACATACATATATATATAAATAGATTCTGATATGCGCAGCATTTTAGAAACCGTTTTATTTTCATATTGTATATAAATTTATGTATTTGGTTTTAAATAAAATTGAGTAAACATTTTCTTTAAAATATTGTTTATAAATTTATTCTACATACCTTTTAAATTACACAGCACCACAAAAATAGAATGGAGAATTGGAGTGTTCCTTAAACCAGACCAAGTGGATAACATATTTTTTAGATCGCTGAAACCGTATGCGAAACCTGCTTTGCCACAACAGGTCAACGTTTTTCTCTAACTTCAAAAAAATTGCATGAAAGTATAATACCAAACAGTATCAACCCTTGAGCCATATAACCCCATAACTTCGTAGCTGAATAACCCTGATATCGGTAACCGATAACGCATAACCTCAAAATCTATAACCTCAAAACTCATAAATTTCAAATGTACCCATAAACTACGCAGCAAAAAACAAAACAAAAAAAAGTCACACGCAAATCTCAAACCTCAATCTCGTTGAGTTTTAGCTTTATAATTCCATACGACCATTACTTCATAATATTAAAACCTATAAGCTCCGTAATCCTGAAATTCCATAACACTATAACCCCAACAACCTATACACCAGTAATTCAAAACCTCATAACCCTATAAACCCAAAAAAAACAAAAAAACATCGAAGTGGACAGTTAAATCTCCAAGTCACCACCACATGGTCTTTAAAAATTTCATTATAGGTTCAGTCGCCGGGCTGACCATTTGAATGATTTATTGTTTAGATCTTAACTTATACCACTGTTAAGATCTTAATCTAAATTATACGTCATTTTTTACTTCACTCGTTTAATTCGAACATGTTTAAAATTGACTTGAAAACATATACAAAAATTTGGTGTACTGGTTTGCGGTATTGATGCGTGGTGTACCTAAAATAAGGAGCCGGTAGACGCTATTACATCGACATCGGATTACATGGAAGTGCATATCTCGTTAAGCAAGGCTCACAATGGTGTGTAGTAAATCAGCAAATTGTCTTCAAGCGTTCTCCCTCTAAACTCAAATCAAGACCGGTTACCACTCTTGTGACATCCGATTCTGCAAAACCATCGCTTTCAATTGCCAATAGTACAAACCTGCCTTTTTATTATGCAGACGCTGTTCGAGGTGCGCAGCCAGAACAACAACATTATCAACAGGAACGTCAGCTACAACCTCAAGAGAGCTCGTCACCATCTTCTTTGGATCAAAAGTTCTTGGGCAAGTTTCAGGATATGGTGTAATGCATCTTCTGCCAATTCTGGCGTCAGTTGGAAGTGGATTCCGATATCAGCAAAATAAAATCCATTTACAGCGATTTGGGACTGTGCCAGTCCACACGAGGTCCATCAAATGGCAAAATCACTGTTTGATGTGTATTGCAAGCTAGCGGCATCGTCGGTCCGTACTTCTTCGAAAACGAAAGTGGTATTACCATCACCATTAACGAAGAATACTACCCGATTGATGGAAATACCAATTTCTTGTATCCCAATTTGATTGATATTGTGAACGACTGATATTTTCATGCGTTTCTTTATATCCAATCTTCTCTAGAAAATGACATCGCAAGCCATTGTGATTTCCACGTGTTATAGTGAAGACATGTCACTTGATCAATACTGGGAACAACAATCTGTGAATCACGATCTACAATCAGCAATTAGAATATGGATAAACCGGATGACTATCTGAAATACCAAGTTCCCGCTTCAATTCCCATTATTTTTGCCTAGTAATTGGAACTATAACCAAATCTCTTCGATTGGTAAGAGAAATGATAACACAACCAGCTAACACCAGTGGGTACTACAAAATAATTTGAAGGTACCCATGGAGTTGTCAAAAATCTGCTTCCTAATACTACTTTCTGCGTTTGACAGTTCGTTCACGATTTCACATGGTTTTCGAGGCAATTACGAGTTTAGACGAATACCCAAACGATTTTTAGTATATATAATAAAAAACTGTCAATATAACTAACTACATTATTAGAATGAAAAGAAATGTTAGTTTATTATTTTATTGAAATTAATGAAGAGAATGAACAACAAAAACATTACTTCAATTGGTGATTATTTATAATGTAACTTTGAGAGTTTCTATAAGCTACTCTGATATTTTATTTATTTTTCTGCACAAATTTGATGTACTCTTCGGTAAGAAAAGAATACTTCGACTGGCCCTTGTAGATTTTATGCTCGAAACGTTTCTTGTTATAATCATATGTAAAAGCATAAGTCGTATAGGGGCAGTTTACATCCTCCATGAGCGACTGCACTTGCTGCAAGAAGCTGTGCAAGAAACCATCACAATCGACTTGCAATTCTTTCGGACGATGCTGAAATAAGCAAAGTAAAATTTAATTTTTGTGCCTGATTTATGGTATCGTAGCTAAGTTAAATCGGTACGCAGAGAACACCATATTTCAGTGAACTATGAGTCGATAACTAAATTATAAAAGATGTTATACGTCTTCTTCCCCCACCCGACACTCGTATGAACTACTCGATTACTGCAGCATATTCCAGGTGAAAGTATTCGCAATAAGGAAAGCAGCAGAAGTAGACCAACAGAACTCAAGAACTAATAAACATATTCGTCTACACCAGAAGTGTCCGAATTGCACCCCTAGTTGATGCCCTCAGCACCTCAAAACAGCTGCACATTTTCTGGATTCCCGGACAAACTGCCATAGAAGGCGTCAGGCTACCGCGATAAGTAACAACAGATGTACGAATCTCTCTATAGACGCTATATAACAAAGTAGAAGAGCACGCATGCATCAAAGCTGTAGAGCGGTGGAAGAATACCCCCAGTTGCATAATATCTAAGCTAATGTGCAAAGAACGTAACAAGAAAATCACGCGCTCTACATGCTGCAGCTCCAGAGGAGAGACTGCAGATTGTTGGTAGGCATTCTAGGCATAACCAACAGGTTGCAGGAAATGCAAGGAAACGGAAGTCACAGAAACTGTGGAACACGTCATCTGCAGCTGCCCAGCAAACGCAAAATCAAGTTTAAAATAGCTCGACAGTCTCGTGCTCGCTCCACTGGAAGAGACTTCGACCAGAAGGACTCGTAACAAACTATTGGCGTTTGCCAAACACCCAAAAAATTTACTGGACTTCATTAACTCTTGAACGACCTCCATCATTGGCCTCACTAAGAACCATATTGGTTGAAGTTATTGAAGTCCTGTATGTATGTATGTAAATATCTTTTATACATAATAAACGCGTAGAATTCAACCATAAAGTAGCACGATAATTAGCACGCCAATTTTTAAATGTCGGAACCACACATATAAACACCGGCTGACATTTGCTCAGCTCGTTGGGATTGTTGCTATTGAAAATATTTTTGATAAAGTGAATATTAAAAGTAAATGTACTGTAATGTAATGTGTAATACATAAAACTTTGCAACATACAGATCACCAATGGGCACATCACTCTTTATGCCTGCTATCTCTGCTGAATAACACAAATCGAATTGTTTTAATTTGGCGGTGAAGATACCAAATAATCCACAGCGTTCATCAACGGGTACATCTGTACTAGGTTTACCTCCAGGCGTAGCTGCGACAAAAAAAATATGACCCATCAAATTAAATACTCATACAATGAATAACTTACTTGCAAAGCAATATTGTTTCAATTTACGTAGCCAAGTATCGCGCAAGTTTAGTGAACTCCTTTCGCCAATATTCATTTTGGTTAAATATAGATTACCATTAAATTTGGTGGCATGCATTTCAATGTGATTCTGCATTCTCATAGTACCTAATGGCAGTGACAATTTCATAATATGTTGCAAAACTGAACGCTTCGAGTATATCTGAACATTCTTGCCGACATTGGGGTTTAATTTTAGATAAGGCAGACTTCCACGTTTGGACATTAGAAAATAAAGTGTTTTGCTTAAATGATTCAGTTCCTCTGATTTCCGAGATATGTAACTCTCAAAGCCGTCAGATAGGTCCAATGGAAGGCTGCTAGGTTGTAATGCAATATAGTACAATAGCTTCTTTACCGGAAATATGTGCAAGCCATCAGTTTCGATAAGTTCAATCAAATGTACATCTTTTAATATTGCATCATCATCATCCAATGAAAAATGTTTTAGTTTGTGCTGTAATTCCATTTTAAATGTTTAAAATGCGTATTTTTATACTCGTATAGTCAAATGTGAATATGATACTGTTGAAGAAAGTCTATTAATTTGGGATATCACCCTTTTCGCATCGAACTACTATTTATTTTTTAATCTGTAGTATTTTATTTGTACAGGCGTATTTTTCTGCGCAGGAGAGCAGGATAGTGTTATAGTGACAGTGAGCTCAAAATACAATGTTATTTTTACACAAAAAAATTTTTTTTTTATATTTAAAAAAAAAATTTTCTATTTCTTATTTTCATTAGGTTATTTTTGACCACTGCGGTTTGTCTAAGTCTTCTCTAGACAGATAACTTTTCTCTCGTACAGACATACGGACGAAAGGACTCGTCTCGTCGCGCAGATCGTGAATGTATCTACTTTATAGGGTCTACAATGCTTTCTTCGTTATGTTACATACATTTCGATAGTTCAACAAATCCAATGTAAGCTTTTACAAATATTTTCTATACGGTGTATATATAAAGTAGTGTATATTAATAATAAATTTAAGATATAGTACTACACAAGCATTTTAATAATTTTCTTGTATGAAATCGATGTACTCTTTTGTAAGAAAAGAATACTCGGACTGACCGTCGTAAACTTTATGCTCGAAACGTTTCTGTTCGTTATCATATGAGAAAACATAAGTCGTATAAGGACAATTTACATTATCCATGATAGATTGTATTTGCTGCAAAAAGTTGCGAAGGAAACCAAAACAATCGACATCCAATTCTCTAGGACGACGCTGAAATGAACAGAATTATGCGAAGTAGTGCACAATCATTATAAATAACTATTTTAGCTTTTTAACTTACTTGAGCGAAATCGAGTGGTGTAGCGTGCATTATCGGTTTACGCATCAAACCTTTGCTATTAGTAGCACCAACGTAAATATTTTTAATGTTCGAAAAACGCGTCAGAATGGACCACAAAGTGGCACGATAATTAGCACGCCAATTTTTAAATGTCGGAACCACACATAGAAATACCGGCTGACATTTGCCCAACTCGGCGGGATCATTACTGTTGTAAATATTCTGTTAAAGTGAATATTAAGTTATTATTTACAACTTACAGATCACCAATGGGCACATCACTCTCTACGCCAGCTATCTCTCCTGAATAACACAAATCGAATTGCTTCAATTTGGCGCTAAAGATACCAAATAATCCACAGCTTTCATCCACAGGCACATCTGTAGTGGGTTTTCCATCAGGCGAGGCTGCGAAAAAAAATTAAACAAAATATATATAATGCATTAAAAAATGTACATTACATAACTTACTTGCAAAGCAATATTGTTGCAATTTTCGTCTCCAAGTATCGCACGGTTTACGAGCACGCGGATCGCCATTATTCCTTTTGGTCAAATATAAATTGCCATTAAATTTGGTCGCAATCACTACAGTTTGAACCTGCATGTGTATAGTCTCCAATGGAAGTGATAGTTTCATAATGTGTTGAAAAACTGAACGCTTCGAGTATATCTGAATGCGCGTATTCTCGCCAGCAGCGGCGTCGGGGACAACTGCATTAAATTTTGAATAGAGAAGAGCTCCACGTTTGGACATGAGAAAATGTAGTGTTTTATTCATATGTGCCGGTCGCGCTGTTTTCTGAAAATTATAGGTTTTAATGCCGGCACAAAGGTCCAATGGAAAGCTGCTAGGTTGTGGTGCAACATAGTATAATAGCTTCTTAACCGGAAATATTTGCTCTCCTTCGATTTCGATTAGATCAATTAACTGTACATCTTTCAAAGTTGAATCATTATCCAAAGAAAAATATTGTAGTCCGTCTTGTAATTCCATTTTAAAATTATGTAAAACGAATAATTTTAATACTTGCCTCGTCGAATGTGAACATGAGACTGGTCAAATGGTTTAAGAGACACAAATTATGGGATATCACCTTTTTCGCATCGATCTACTGTTTATTTTTAATCTGTAGCATTGTATCTGTACAGGCGTATTTTTCTGCGCAGGAGAGCAGGATAGTGTTATAGTGACAGTGAGCAAAGCGCTCAAATGTTTCACACGGAGCTTCTGCAATTCGTTTAGAGTAGAGATGAACGCGGATCATGATTTTCCGATTTTGCACGATGTGTTATTTTCGGTTGAATCAAAGCTCTAATACAAAAGTGTAGGGTGGGTTTGCATCGGGGATGCATCAAGAGCTTTTCATAGCACGCCACCATATTAAACTTCAACCTCAAATTTAATCATCAAACGTGGTAGATATGTTTCTTTGTTTGGTGAATATTCCAAAAGTCGAGGAGATAACACCCATTATGAAGTGTCCGTTCATAAGAGTCGAACATGTAGATTTTTAAGTTGTAATTGACAACATTAAAGAGGTTTTTCATAGAAAAAGTAAAAAAAAACACCTTTTTCGCATCGATCTACTGTTTATTTTTAATCTGTAGCATTGTATCTGTATTGAGAAAGTGACAGTGTGCAAAACGCTCAAATGTTCTATTACACCTTCTGCAATTCTTTTAGAGTATAGATGGACGCGTATCGTGATTTTCTGATCTTGATATGATTTACTCGTGATGTTTCCTGCATGATGTTACGTCTCGGATTTCTATGCCAATATGTTAAATTTTACTCTAGTCAGATGTGTACTACCGCCAAATAGTTTTTAGCATGGATTGAAGCAGAAAAATATTTCGTGTTCTTGTTTCGTCAGCTTTGTTTTGGAGTCATAATAAAATTAACGCTTGAAAACAAACTTCGAGTGTAACTTTTGATAATTCGAATTGTTCTGGGAAATTTGTGGAATTTTCTTACCGTACCAGTTGTTTTTTTTATTTTGTTTTCCTTTGAATTTTATGCATAAGTAAATATTTATCTCTTCCGGTTGTACCGAGGTGGCTGGTAGAGGCTTTTTATGAGTGTTAAATTCCTTCTAATTCCTTTTAAACTCTGTGTACATCCTGCACATAAATAGGTTAGAGAAAGAAATTTGAGTCCTTTCATACCTAGAAGCTTTATAGATACTTTTGGTATTATTAGGGATATACCCATTAGGTATACCAATGAAAAAGGAATCCATTTTGTCTAAAATTGAGGTTAACTCAGTGGAAAGATGGTTTCATTTGAAACTGAACTACCTGAGAGTATACAAATATATTTCTCTAACTTTAAATTTGTCCAGTCAATGCTACAACTGTGGAGACTGGGCACACCAGTAAAAAGAGTAGGTGCATCAAATGTGATAAAGATGGCACGAATGCACTAAAATAATATGTATTTTGTGCAATCAAGACGAGCATAATGTGTGGAACAAAAAACTATGTCCCAAATGGCCTAGTGAGATAAAAATTAACCAAATCATGACAATTAGAAAAATATCTCGTAAGCAGGTATTTCTCGTGCTAATTATTATGACTCTCGCAAAGTATGTGCAAGAATTTTCACTTTTAGCTTCTAAGGGAAGAAACATCTAGGTCCTAAAATCTAATCCCATTTTCCTTGGATGTATATTCATGCAAATTTTTGAATTTTGTAGGTTATATTCAATATGAAAGGCTGAAACATAATCAGTTTTTCGTTTCAACTGCTGGATGAACACCCCTAATAGTTTATATATATTCAAAAACTAACTGGTCACCTTATATCAGCATATGATAGCATACGAGCCTATGTGCAGGTGAGATAGCACAAGCACGCATAGCTTTTGTCAATCACACAAAATGTTCACATATTTTTCAAGACCTGCAGCATTTATAAAAAGCAAAGAAATAGGTTGCGGCTGATGCAATTTTTGTTGATTGTTGAGTTGAACCGCAACCGGAAATTCTCAAAATAATTAGTCATAAAACAACTGAAAATGCCAACAGAGCAAATGGAGTCGTTAACACTGAGTAAGTGCATAAATAATAACATATCTATGCTGGATCGGCAGCAGACATGTGCTGCAGTGCATGAGTGAAAGAGAGAAAAGAAATGTGTCCACGTTGTCTCCGGCGGTGAGACATTTTCACCCGCACACGCCACACAGTGTTGATATTTTATAAATTTTCCATATTCTATATTTGCAGGTGCGCTCTTCACCTCGGAGAAGCATGGCAGCGATGAGAATGGTAATGGCAGCGAATCCAAGCCATTTAAAACCATATTGCAGGCTATGCGTCATGCCGGCAAGGAACCCTTTCCAACCATTTATGTCGATAACAAGGACACCGAAAGCGCTGAGCGCTTTGAACCTGCTGCAAAGTCACAATTGAAGAAAATACAAAAACTTTTTGTGCGCGAAGGACATAAGAATGCTGAGAAACAGCAACGTGAAGCTGGCGATGCTGAGAAGCGTCAACAAAATCTTGAAGATGCACGCAGGATTAAGCTCGTGCAGGATGTTAGCTTGCCGGCAGCGGTTAAAGTGCGCATTTTCGAGGGTGTAGACAATCGTGAGAAACGCGTTAAGATCTACGGTTGGGTGCATCGATTGCGTCGTCAGGGTAAGGCTTTGACTTTTATAACACTGCGCGACGGCACTGGTTTTCTGCAATGTGTATTAACCAATTTGCTGTGTCAGACCTACGATGCACTGACGCTGACTACGGAAAGCTCCGTGGTACTCTTTGGTTCGCTCAAGGCAGTGCCAGAGGGCAAGAACGCGCCCGGTGGACATGAGTTGCATGTAGACTATTGGGAATTAATTGGTTTAGCGCCTGCTGGTGGTGCTGATGCCATACTCAATGAAGATGCGCTGCCCGATGTGCAGCTAGACAATCGTCATATTATGATACGCGGTGAGAATACATCGAAGGTCTTGAAGATGCGTTCGGTAGTTATGCAGGCTTTCCGTGCGCATTATTACGATCGTGGCTATAATGAAATAACACCACCTACGCTGGTGCAGACACAAGTCGAGGGCGGCTCTACGCTTTTTAAGCTGCAGTATTTCGGCGAAGAGGCATATTTGACGCAGAGTTCGCAGCTGTATTTGGAGACTTGTCTGCCCGCATTGGGTGATGTTTACTGCATTGCGCAGAGTTATCGTGCCGAGCAGAGTCGTACGCGACGTCATCTTGCTGAATATACGCACGTTGAAGCTGAATGTCCTTTCATAACATTCGATGACTTGCTCGATCGGCTGGAAGATTTAGTTTGCGATGTGGTAGATCGTGTGCTCAAATCGCCCTGGGGTCAAGTGGTTTATGAGTTGAATCCCGAATTTAAGGCGCCCAAGAAGCCATTCCGACGAATGAACTATGTCGATGCTATTAAATGGCTAAAGGAGAACAATGTCACTAAGGATGACGGTACTTTCTATGAGTACGGTGAGGTAAGTTAGGCCTAAATCATAATAATAATGGCATTTAAATAAATAAACTACTATTTACCTTCCATTAGGATATACCAGAAGCACCGGAACGCAAAATGACCGATACCATAAATGAACCCATTATGCTTTGCCGCTTTCCGGTTGAGATAAAATCATTCTATATGACCAAGTGCCCTGAAGATGCACGTCTCACTGAGAGCGTTGATGTGCTGTTGCCTAATGTAGGCGAAATTGTTGGTGGTTCCATGAGGATTTTCGATAATGAGGAGCTGCTCAAGGGCTATGCACGCGAGGGCATCGATCCTACGCCTTACTATTGGTACACAGATCAGCGTATCTATGGTGCGCAACCACATGGCGGCTATGGACTGGGTTTGGAGCGTTTTATCTGTTGGCTACTTAACCGTTATCATATACGTGATGTCTGTCTCTATCCACGTTTCCTGGACAGATGCCGCCCTTAAGTTGCACCTCATTTGATTGTATGTCTTAATATATGCATACGCTAAAACACTCAACTAAAATACGCAATACGTCTATGCTGCGCGCATTTAAAAATAAATATCTTTGAATTATGTTTACACTAACTTTTTTATTTTCAACCAAATACAAATAAACGCTTCAGCCTTCGCCATCACTTGTTATTGTTTTAAATAGACTCTCAATATTTTTATCCATAATGCTGCCGCTGCAGACAGCATCATCGTCTAGCAGTTCCAGCGTTTCATCATCATCGCCAAAACCATCGACTTCAGGCTCTTCATCGTCATCGACTGCTTCGACTTCGGCCGTAAGCTGTTCTTTGCGATAATGATTGCGTAGCAGTTCCTTAATATTGCTGCAAACTATTTGACGAACTTGTGCATCAAAACAGGGCGGCAGCCAGCCGGTATTCTCATTACATTTGGCGCCCGTCAATGGTGAGGGTATCTTCTCTAGCATATCCTGTATTTTTTCAATATGTACATCGCAATACTGTAAAGAAGAATTGGTTAGAGAAACGAACTTCGAATATAATGACAAACTGCTAATATTCATTTCATACCATGTCTGTTCTGCGTCTCAATTTGAGACCCTTTTTTAAATAACTTACACGTAAAATGCATTGACGCGAACGCGGCAATTTATGTTCATCCAAATATGGATAATCAATATCCTGCACCAGTTCATTAAGCGCTGCAGTCTCCTCATTAACAACTCCACTGATTTGTTTTTGCTTCAAGAAATCACGGCGCGAGTAAACCTGGCATATAAGTAAATAAGAGAAAACGTTAACATTGGTAGAACCGAATCTTCAATACTCTTTACAAGCATCTAACAAATTACTTTCCAATATTTTAATGCTCTAGAGATATTTTTCATACAATTTTTGAGAAACAAAATTTTACCTATAAAAACGACAAAGTTGACGGTTGGAATTTATGGTGACTACCACTAAAAGTGGATAAGATAGGGCACAATACGAGTAAAAACTATGTAATGCTTTCGTCCATAAGTCACTATATCGAATTTAAAATTGATTTTGATTAATACGAAAGTTTTTCATATAAGGTTAACGGTGGATTTGTATGGGGGGCTACCCGTATAAGTTGGTGGGAGAAGCACATTTGTATATAGCAAAGTGAAGTTTCTATTCATAAAAAACCATCACACCCAAATTCAACTTGATGACTGTGATAAAAGTTTTTACTATAAAAACGCAAAAGTTGGTGGTGGGGTTGTATGGGTCTACCCCAAAAAGTGGGCGTGGCATGTTGAATATGACTTATGTTCACTCTTGGAATATAGAAAGCCTGCATAACCGATTTCAGATCGATATCTTCAAAACAGATGAACTATTTTTGATACACACAGACAGGGAGCAGACAGTCGGACATGGCTAGTTCGATTCGCCTTGTCAAGCCTAGCATACACATATATACTTTATGGGGTCTCCGATGCTTGCTTTAAAGCATTACAAACACCTTGACAAAATGTAATACTATACACACTACGTGTGAAGAGTATAATGAGGAAGTAATTTAAATATCACTCTCCCATCTACTTACAAAATCCAAAACGCCAGAACCGAAACGTAAACGAAAATCAAATGCCTGATAGTAGCGACTGGCGAAATCCTTGCGCGGATCATAACCATAGCGTATATAGAGTGAACGCCACGGTCCGGTACTGAAGTAGTAAGCCAACGATGGTGTTATGCACTTGAGTTTATCATTTGTCAGACCCGATTCATAGATTAGCGCAATGCGCGTCCATACCGGACACTGATCGAATAGCGTTTTAACACTTTGAAATTGTTCATCGGATATATATTTGACACGCATGCGTTTAACCACGCGTCCATCCGGTTTCGATGGAAACGGATCGGTCATGTTAAAAGTTATAATATCACTAGTTTCTTGCGCAACTTTCTGCAGTATGCCAAGTACATCGTTTTGTCCATGCTCCGCAGGATCTATACGAAAATTTCCGGTGTAAACCAGATCCACACGTGCAAAGACCTCCGGTAGACAGACGAATGGTACATCCGTGCGGCTGCAAGGTGTTATATTAGTTTTAATATTCAAGGAATATTAGCAAAACAAACCTAAAGTATTCCAAGTCGTTTACATCACGTGGCTTCAGATCGTCCAAGATATAGCGTAGCGTGCTATTAACCTGGGACGGTTCACGCCAAAGTGGCAGATACTGAAAATCGCAGAGTGCTGTGCATAAATATAATTAAAGCGAATTTCAAACATGCATTTGTTAGACTCACTATCAAAGCGGTATACGCGACAGCAGTGTCCCAGCACGCGCACAAAATGCTGCGGTGCACGTACAACGTCATCCTTACCCTTCTTCTTTTTCGGTTTGCGACGCCGCACAGTTATGGACAGCAGTATGCCGCTATGATTGACACTGTCTCCGTTTACGGGTTTATTATATGGATTATCCGGATGAAAATGCAGTTCCAAACGTTTTTCTTCATCGCAAAATACCTGAAGTAGAATAATTCGTAATGCTAGCAGATCTTTAGCTGTTTAAAAACTCACTCGTGAAATTTTTGTTAAGCCGCCTAGTGTCTCCAGCATGCGTTCCGTGTTGATTATATGTCCCGGATATTGTATGACTTCGAATTTTTGCTGTGGATCATAGTTTAATTGTTTCGACATGTTGCTCTTTTATTAATATAACATCTGAGGACTAAAACTCTCCCTGGGAGCATGCTATGCAATATTATAATTTCTTGTTTACTCAAATCCTCACATATGATCTGAGCAAGGGCTGGCAAACGGTATGAAACACTGTATGTTGCACAGTGGTCTAAGATCAACACAAACTGAGAGCAAATACCTAATGCAGTATGAATATCAGAGGGAAACCATACAAAAGTTTTTGTGTGGGAGCTATACCTTCTCATGGATGAATCGCGGTCATTTTTGATTTTAAACTATTTCTAGTTATAAAAAGTCTGCATACCTGCATAGCTTTCAAACCAATATTGACTGACTAGCGCGGGCAGTAACACAAACACAGCACCGGCCAATTGACGTCGCCAGAATGTGAAATTACTCCGTCTAGCGACTTATCGAGCAATAGAACCAAAGTTATTTATGTTTTTTTACTTTTGGTCACTTCTTGTTGAAACCACATATTATCCAAGTCGAAATCTTTAATTGTAAAAAAAATCGGTTGTCATAGCATAGCGCTCCGTAGTGACAGTATTCGTTCTTTCAGCGTCGTTTTAAAAAAAAAGAAAGAAAAAAATATAGATGCAATATACGTACATATGTATTAGACTGATTAAGAATGTTAGCCCTATGGTTTCGAAACCTCGAAATTAAGTTTCTAAGAGCCGTTTTCATGACTTTGAAATACATTAGAGTATACGAATTGCCAAGACATAATAATAATAATAATATTGAGTAGTGCATATCACGACTTCACAATTGTATTGTAATTAATCTATTTCAGATTTATACTAAACTAGTTTTCAGTTGCATTCAATGAAATTTCAATAACTATTTCAACCATTTTAGTTGTTTTCAATTTAACTTTGGATTTGTATACTTCAATCTTGAAAACTATTATAAAAAAATATATTTTCTGTGATTTGTACCACTGTGCTAGCCCTGCTAATCAGCTGTGAGTTGTTTTGTTCTGCATTTCGCGTCCGGCAACAACAAAAATTTTTAATTAAAAGAATTAAGTAAATAAAATATAAAATAAGAATTGGAATGTCCTCCAATCGCAAACGGAACGTAAGCAGCAGTAGCTCCGATGAGATTGACAGTGCCGAGGAATCACGTCTGCAGGATTTACGTGAACGTGATGCATTCTCAGACCGGCTTAAGAAACGCGATGTTGAACGCACGCGCAAAGTGGTCGAGGCCAGCGGTGGCCGCAAGGCCATTGAGGAGGCAGCCAAGCGACTAAAGCTAGAGCATGAAGATCGCGATAAAATATTGCCACATCTGCGCGTACAATCGCGACGCAATTATCTCGAGAAGCGTAAAGATGATAAGGTTGCTGAGCTTGAAGCGGACATACTGGACGATGAGTATCTCTTCGAGGATGCAGTGTAAGTAGCTTGTTGTTTAGGATAATAAAGAGTTTGTAAGTCATATAATATACACTTGCAGCTTGACAAAGAATGAGCGCGAAGAACGCTCGTACAAGAAACAACTGCTGCATATTGCCAAGGAGCATGAGCGTGCACGCGAATTGGAGCGTCAACAGCGCTATCACATGCCGCAGGACATGAAGAAGGGCGAGCACGGTGATTACGTTGAGGTTGATGAATTTGAGCGACAACCAAATTCGGAGCAAAAGAAATGGGAGGCAGAGCAGCTGGCATCGGCGCATTTCTCATTCGGTGCCAAAGATGCACAACGTGCACAGGAGGAATATGAATTATTGCTAGATGATCAAATCGATTTTATACAAGCGCTAACCATGGACGGCAGCAAGGAGGATAGTGATAAGGAAAAGCATTCGGAACTGACCGAAGCGCAGCGCAAACGCATGAGCCTGGAAGAGACGCGACGCTCATTGCCAGTCTTTCCGTTTAAGGAGGATCTTATAGCAGCGGTGAAGGAACATCAGGTAATTAGTAGTTGCTGTATAAGCTATTGATAATATAATAATACTATAACTTTTTTGGCAGGTGCTGATCATCGAAGGTGAAACAGGCTCCGGCAAAACAACACAAGTGCCGCAGTATCTTGTCGAAGCGGGTTTCACGGACGACGGCAAAATGATTGGTTGTACACAGCCGCGTCGTGTGGCTGCCATGTCCGTGTCAGCGCGTGTTGCTGAGGAAATGGGCGTTAAGCTGGGTAATGAAGTGGGCTACAGCATACGTTTTGAGGATTGTACTTCCGGTAGGTTTGTTCGTACATACAACACGTATAAAACTATAAAGCTAAATAATTTAAATTTTAAATTTTAAAACTTCGCTGCAGAACGCACTGTACTCAAATACATGACAGACGGCACGCTACATCGTGAATTTCTCTCCGAGCCGGATTTAGCCTCCTACAGTGTCATGATGATTGATGAGGCGCACGAACGTACACTGCACACGGATATACTTTTTGGGCTAGTCAAGGATATTGCACGTTTTCGTCCCGAAATGAAGTTGCTCATCTCAAGCGCAACACTGGATGCCGAAAAGTTTTCACAGTTTTTTGATGATGCGCCCATTTTTCGCATACCCGGACGTCGCTATCCCGTAGATATATTTTATACAAAAGCACCGGAAGCTGATTATATTGATGCATGTTGTGTTTCAGTACTGCAAATTCATGCGACACAGCCGCTCGGCGATATACTTGTCTTTTTAACGGGACAAGATGAAATTGAAACATGTCAGGAGGTCTTACAAGATCGTGTTAAGCGTTTGGGTTCGAAAATACGTGAATTAATTGTCATACCCGTCTATGCCAATCTGCCGAGTGATATGCAGGCAAAGATTTTCGAACCAACGCCACCGAATGCACGTAAAGTTATATTGGCTACAAATATAGCCGAGACTTCTCTGACTATTGATAATATTATCTATGTCATTGATCCCGGGTTTGCTAAGCAGAATAATTTCAATTCACGCACTGGCATGGAATCATTGATGGTGGTGCCCATATCAAAAGCTTCAGCAAATCAACGTGCTGGACGTGCAGGACGCACTGCGCCGGGTAAATGTTTTCGCTTATATACTGCATGGGCGTATAAGCATGAATTGGAGGATAATACAGTGCCGGAAATACAACGCATAAATCTGGGCAATGCGGTGCTCATGCTGAAAGCTTTGGGCATAAATGATCTCATACATTTTGATTTTCTTGATCCGCCGCCGCATGAAACTCTTGTGCTGGCGCTGGAGCAGCTGTACGCATTAGGTGCGCTCAATCATCACGGCGAGCTGACAAAGTTGGGCCGACGTATGGCAGAATTTCCGGTGGATCCAATGATGGGCAAAATGTTGCTGGCCAGTGAGAAGTAAGCCTCTTTGTATCATTTTAATAAAATAGTTAACTAATTTTAATATTTTTTTTTATTTAAGATACAAGTGCTCCGAGGAACTAGTATCCATTGCTGCCATGCTTTCTGTGAACAGCGCTATATTTTATCGTCCCAAAGATAAGATTATACATGCAGATACTGCGCGCAAGAATTTCAATCATATGCACGGCGATCATTTAAGTCTGCTGCAGGTCTACAATCAATGGGTCGAAACGGATTATAGTACACAATGGTGCTATGAGAATTTCATACAATATCGTTCTATGAAACGTGCACGCGATGTACGTGAACAACTTGTTGGTCTAATGCAGCGTGTAGAGATTGATATGGTTAGTACACTGCCAGAAACATTGAATGTGCGCAAGGCGATTACGGCAGGATATTTCTATCATGTGGCGCGTTTGTCTAAGGGCGGCAACTACAAGACTATTAAACACAATCAAACAGTTATGGTGCATCCGAATTCATCGCTATTCGAGGAACTGCCGCGCTGGGTGCTCTACCACGAGTTAGTCTTCACATCGAAAGAGTATATGCGACAAGTTATTGAAATCGAAAGCAAATGGCTGCTCGAAGTGGCGCCGCACTACTACAAGGCCAAGGAACTGGAGGATTCAACGAATAAAAAGATGCCTAAGACTGTGGGACGTGCCGAAATGACGCAATGAATAAAGTTGGATAGTACAAAATGTATAAATCGTTGAAAATTTTTATACGTTTCACAATTACAAAGTGTGTAAATAAAGAAATAGCTTGGGCTGGGAATAAGTGGTAATTAAAGGGGATGCGAATTTTTTGCTGAAAGTGTTGCCATCAATGACACAAAAGCATCCAGAAATTACTACCCAAAGTTACAGTCAAAGCACCACTCACAGTTTTAATTATTCATTCGAAGAACTTCCGCATCTACATCGATGACTCCAAGATGGAATATAGGGTAGTGACAAAAACATGTTTGTAGAGAACAACGTGAAGTCGTTTTTCAAATTCAGCAAGCATTTTCATAGTGGAGGAAAACTAACACCACAAATCAACTGTTGTAAGCTGTCATACGTTCATATCGTTAGCCATCTACTCCAATCATAAAATTTTTCTACTACAAACTTGAATTTTTATTAATTAAAAAATGTTTTGGCGACAAAAAAACAGTCCAAACAACTTAAAATCTACTTAATATATTTATCCATGAACTTCTTGTGGAATTCGGAACGTAAAGCATCGTTGATGAAATGCGTTTTCTTCTCTGGTGCCGAGCGTGCGCAATTTTTAAAGACCACATCATCATCCCAGCGGCGTTTAACTTTTAATTCGCCCGCAGCTGCAGCAGTATTGCGTCCTGCAGTGGCCGTAGTGCTGCCCGGTTCAAAATTGATGAGCGGATTGCCCGATAGAATATTTTCCATGCGTATGCGTTCCTCTTCTTGTTTTTTCTCTTGATCCTTGCGTGCGGTATCTTGTAAACGCTCCTGTTTGATTTTATTTAACTCAGCCATAAGTGCAGCAGCATCATCTTCATCATCATCCGAATCGCTATCACTATCGGAGCCATCTTTATCTATTGGATCATCAGCATCGAGATTAGCGGGTGCTTGTGTTTGATCAAGTTTAGCGCGTTTGCTGCTGCTGCTCGAAGATGTTGTTGCGCCAGCTGTTGATGACGAAGACGATGAAGAGTTATTCGCCTCGATTGCTTTGCGTACAATCGATGGCAAAGATTTGCCCGAACTGGTGCGTTCACGCTCCTCCAACTCTTTGCGGAAGTCACGGTTGCGCAGCTCATCGCTGGTACCCTGGCCGCTTTCTCTGTGTATGAAATTAAAAAAAACGTGTAAATTTATAATTTATGACGCCATTATTATTTATCTACGCACCTGTATTTTAGTTTTGTATGCCCAGGCAAATCTCGTGCTGAGTACTGTTTGCTTAGCGCACTTAAGTCCTTCTCGCCACGTCCACTGCCACCGCGTGCAGGATCAAATGTAGGACGTGCTGCTGTAGTCATTTCGTGTTAAATTGTATTTTAGTTTTCTTAAATTAAATGTTTATTTTGTTAAAATTGCTGCTGCTGTTGTTGAACTTCTCTTTTGTTTGATGACTACCTCTGCTTCCTCTTCTTCTTTGACATCCAGCTGTTGCTGCACAGTGCGTCGAAACATGCAAAAGAGAACACAAATTTGATTTGTGTGATTGTTCACTACGCCTTTATTTGCAAATTTCACATATATTAATACGTATATGAGGACGTATATATAGATCAAAATATATATAGAAATGATAACTTGACGTATACATGATAACTGATCACTACACGGACGACCTTCGCCCCTTTATGATTTAATCTATCACAAAACACAATTAGAATATATTTTAAATTTAATATAAGTATGTATTCCAAGAATTCTCATCTATACTAACCTTTAATCTGGCAAAACGAGTTTCAACGTAAATAAAGTACTCTACTGACTCACTTCTACTCAACCGTATTAAATTTAATCCCACCTCAGCATCACAAACAGAGTTTTGCGAATCTTGGGTCAAACTGTTAAATTGAGTTAAAATTGTTATGAATAAGCAAGATGAAATGATTCTTTGCACTTTCTATTTCTGACGTTTAAAGTAATGCTTGATATCTAGGGTTCAAATTTTCAAAAACAAACATGACTAAAAGCTAGTCATTTAGTATTAGGAGCAGTGCTTTTAAAGCGTATAAAATGTAACAACTAAGAACAGACAATAGAAAACGTAAACCACTCCAAATCGAACTACTTTATTAACTTTAATGGTTCGGCTTCTGCTTCTGCTTCTAAACAATTATATGCTAGCCAAGTTAATTCCAAGTTTGCAGATGACCTCCCAGTCCTGGTAGTTTCAACGCATGCTTTGCCGCATTTTCGTATCTTGTCTACCAATTAAGTTTGGGTTGCCCGTAGAAATCCTCTGTGCTGGAGCTCTGTTGTCTACGCAAATAAGAAAACCAGCTCAGTGCAGCTGCTGAAAATGCAGTCGGTGGACTATGTCAACCTTATTATATAGCGCATACTGCTCGCGGTTCATGTGTATCCGGATAAATAAATAAACAAATACAATAATTTAGCTGCAAAATAAAGCATAAATATTACCTTTTGTTTTCTATAAAATTTTAATTTTTTATCGTATCTTGCTCCGCACTTTAAATTTCGATTGAAAGCTATTAAGTTTTCGTTTTAGTATATTTGTTTTGTGCTGAAATTTTCCATATATACAATGCACTGTGCCCTTTAGCAAATCACTTGTAGATTTTTTTTCTTTTATATGGCAACTCTATTGCTGTTTGTGTGACAACTCTACACATTGCAACATCAAAATCTCCTCGTTTCTTTTATTGTCGAGCGCTGCGACAATTTTTAAGTTATTTACGTAAAAAATTCTAGAAATTTGTACTATACAGAGTAACTAAAAGGTAATTAAGTGAATAAGCCTGAATTTCGCAAGTGAATTAAGTAATAAATACATAAAATAACAAGTATAAAAGTATAAAAAGTAAAGCCGACTGATTTTCTAACCTAAAAAAATGATGAAATTTCAATTAAAAAAGCGGCACGCAACATTGTATGCGTTGCACATGCATACATAGTTAAACTTATGAACTGAAAATGTTTTTGTTTTATTCCGTGCATTTTAGCTAGCGCTACACGAAATGGCAGCACAATTCTTCAATCGCATCGGACAGTTTGGTCTTGGTGTGGCGCTGGTGGGCGGCGTTGTTAACTCTGCGTTATATAATGTCGACGGTGGACATCGCGCTGTAATTTTCGATCGTTTCAACGGCATTAAGCAGGATGTTGTCGGCGAGGGTACACATTTCTTTATACCCTGGGTACAACGTCCAATTATCTACGATATACGCTCGCAGCCACGCAATGTGCCTGTGATAACCGGCAGCAAGGATTTACAAAATGTAAACATTACATTGCGTATATTGTATAGACCCATACCGGATCAATTGCCAAAGATCTATACGATTTTGGGTCAGGATTATGATGAGCGTGTTTTGCCATCGATTGCGCCTGAGGTGCTTAAGGCTGTTGTTGCAGAATTCGATGCCGGCGAGTTGATTACACAGCGTGAGGTAAGTGTTAATTTAAAATTTTATATATAGGCTTAAGTGAAGTTCTACTTCAATTGAATTACTGAAATTACATAATTTCAAACTGAAAATTGGCTTTATTAGAAAGTTAATTATGGGCGCCTCGGATGTGATTCGGATGTGGTGTTTTCGAACACTTTTTCAAGCAGATGGAGGTCGTAACTTGGTATGGTTTGCATAATGTTGTATTCTAAATCTTCCAAAGTAGCTGGTTTCTTCGCATATACCAATGAGTTCACGTAACACCAAAGATAATAATTTAAAGGCGTAAAATCGTACGATCTCGATGGCCAATACACTGTACCATTGCAAGAAATAACGCGTTCACCCAATGCTTCATTCAACAACTCGATTGTTAGATTATACGTAGTTCGAAAACAATCTATAGTTAATCGAATTAGTTGCTCGTTTATGTCGACCATGATTTTTGAAGTAAATTTGCACAATTTGCAAACGTTGTTCTGACGTAAGTGAATTTATAACAGAATAAACCCTACCAGAAAATTGAAATTCTAAAAAAAAAAAAACACCACCATTGTATTTGCATAGTATTAATATCTAACTTACCCTTGCAGATGGTCTCACAACGTGTCTCCGAGGAACTTACAGCACGTGCAGGTCATTTCGGCTTCATACTCGATGACATTTCCATAACACATCTGACCTTTGGTCGTGAATTCACACTGGCCGTTGAAATGAAACAAGTGGCACAGCAGGAGGCTGAAAAAGCACGTTTCGTGGTCGAAAAGGCTGAACAGCAAAAATTGGCTGCCATTATTTCCGCGGAAGGTGATGCTTCAGCTGCGGGTTTGTTAGCCACTGCATTTGGAGAGGCTGGTGATGGTCTTGTTGAGTTGCGTCGTATTGAAGCAGCTGAAGATATTGCTTATCAACTATCAAGATCGCGTGGCGTTGCATATCTGCCCAGTGGTCAGAATACATTGCTTAGTCTGCCCTCAAATATAGCGCAATAGATCGAGTGAGTCCGTGCGTACAATCGAACGATTGATATATAGTTTTTTGTTAAGCTCTAATTTAGCATTTAATAAGTTCTACATATTTCGTTAAATTTTATGATTATATGGGTTTCTTTTTTCTTTTTTTTTTGTTTCGATCAAAATTGAACTACGACGTAAGCTATTCGCAGCATTGATTATAATTGATTTTATATTCCTAGAACTCTTCACCCAATTTAATATTATTTGGGCTGCGATTTTGGTTAAAGCGTGACAAGTGTAGTCAAATACTTGTACCATTTTCTTGGCTACACTATACACACTAAAAGACTGAAACCGCTGCGTACAAGTGCAAGAAATTCTAAAAATAAAAAGAAAAAAATTGTAAATTTCCAAACAAACAAATGAAAAAATCGCGAAAAAGTTGCAAGTCGACTAAAATACAATTAATTGTTATTATGTGAACAATCTAAAATAAACATCTACAATACTTATGTTACAAAACTCTATATATTTACAATGATTTATCATTTTATGGCTGAAGTAGAAATTTAAGCACAGATTGATTGATGGTAGTGTATTTATAAATTTAATTAAAATTCGAGAGCTTTTCTAGATTTTACAGTTATAGACATATAATGTTCAGTGTCCAATGATTTCAAATCTGTAACTTGTTTTATTTCTCTTCTGAGAAAAAAAGTACATTAAAAATATTTTAAACTGTCTTAAATTTGCAGAATTAAATTTAAAAATAAGAAGTAATGCTACAGTCAAGTTGTTCGATTTTGAAATACACTTGTACCTTGTCTAAGGATCTTTATTTGAACCAAATATTTATATGATCTAGAACTATTTGGTATATTTTATTAGAATTGAAGGAGATACACACAATTTTCAATTTAAGGTTTCCAGCTTAATTAACAACAAAAAGAGAACAATTTTCATAGAAAAGCTCTAAAATATGGGGTAAGGAGCTGCCCTAAGTCTAAATACCCAAATTTTTAACCTCTATCTCTTATAGTCTTCAAGCTATCGTTGTTCAGACAGATAGACATGTCTATATCGACGTGACTTTTGATGCTGATGAAGAATATATTTACATATATACTTTATGGAGTCTGCCACGCGTGCTGCTCGCTTCATACATTTTTTTATCCAATGGGGGTGCGGGGTGTATAAAATTTAATTTACGTAGGATACGCATTGTTCTGCCGAGCGGATTTCTGGCGTAGCCGGTATTTTCCTCCGTCAGCGAAGTTTTTAGTGGGACAGAAGGTTTTTGTTCTTGTGGTACTGTACGTGGAAATTTGGCAAATAACTTTTTAACCAGCGGGGGCCTAAGTTCTCTAATGTAGCTTGGAAGGAAAACTTTGTTTTTGCTGTTCCTGCTTATAAATATTTGAGCGGGCGTGCCACTCCTACTATAATACATATTCCGCAGTTTAAATCTTAATTATATTTCCATTATTTTGCAAAAGTTCTATTTGAAGCAGAGAAGCCACTTCTTGGCCAATGGACCCAAATGACTCGAAGTATATCCTTTTGCTGTTTCATATATTTCAACAGGATGTACTATTTCACTCATTGCCATTTGGCAATCCTATAATTTTCCTAACTGTTTTCAGATCTGGTCATGACAGCTCGCGTTAGAAACAAAATTTATATCACGAAACCACAGCGCGCTGTTATCCTGTAGCTTTACATTCAAAATAAGTTCTCCATAGTAAAAATGTAACGTGCAACGTGAGAATCACTTTTCGCTGAACGGAGTTGTAAACAACCAAAATTTTCGGATTTATGCCAATGAAAATCATTAAGAAATTTAGGCCTTCAGACCTTTTCAAGACTAACAAGCCACTGTGTGGGCAGAATATTGTGTCGAGAGACTCCGATCTTCTTCAAAGATGCAGCTGGAGCGACCGTCACCGTTAATGAAGCCCATTCACAGACAATGATAATATATATTTTTTAATGTTATATCCGGCTGATGTCATACACATCCTTTGATCCCAACGGAACGGGATATATATTAACAGTTTATCTGGGTGCTAACCACTAAAAGAGGATGTAGCACATCTAATTGAGGGTTTGAAACGTTTTTCGGTCTTGAATAATTTGTTAAAAAGTGAGAGGCTCGTAGTGTTATCAATTGACTTGTATAGACAGACGTACAGAAAGGTGAACAGACAGACGGACAGGTGTTAATTCGATTTAGAACATACATAATTGGATAAGTTTTCGAGATTGATTTCCGTGTGCTATATATTGAATTTCAAGCCGATCAGTTATAAATTAAATAAGATGTTATTAAGGTTATTTTAAATTATTTGTATGACAGATGGACGCGGCAATTGTGCTACACCGCGTACTCTCTTATATAATTAAAGCTGCGGTTGTCCGCTTACACACTGCTTTAAGTTTGATAGTTTTTAAGATATTGTATTAAAAGACGCTAGATTTGAAATTTTGCGAAGAAAGTCAAGTTTATACTTGACGCTTCTTTTTAGGGGTTTGTTCCAAACTTAAGTGTTCTGATCAAATTCTAGGGATCCAGTTACCAATTAATATAGGTAATTTAAAGTCAATAGTTGTCAATGTTGTGGATGGATAGGAGTACGATGTATATATGCATTATGTATATAAATTTCATGTAAACTGTAACCACTATTGAGAATCGCCTATTTGTATATATATGCGTACCTATATAATACTATATACATATATACTATAATAAACTACAACATCAGAAACTTACACAATTTCTACCCACATTATCTACTCTACTTTTAACACACACACAATAATAGTATCTATATACAGGAACCAAAATAATCATCAACACCAACTACCATCATTCAGCCACATAGTAAGTAAAAAGTCTAAAAAAGAATTTAAACAAGAACAATAAAAAAACTAACCCATAACTAACTACAAAACGTAATAGCAACAACAAAAGCAAAACATCTCAAAGCCAACAACAGCATTAAGAACCTGAACTGATGGCCATCAAACACTTCACTTTGACTTGACCCACTTCAAGTTGGTTCATAGAGAACATAAAACGCTTTTCAAGTGTCTTCAATCTGTTAAATGGAGTATGGTACTTGGTCTGTATGTATGTATGTATGTATGTATGTATGTATGTATGTATGTATGTATGCATTGGTGTGGCTGGGGGATTCCACTTAGCGCGTGCCCAAGCTTCTCCAACAACAACAACAGCAGCAAAAAGCAAAATCTGTTGATTCATAGAGAAGTGATTTACTAAAGTGGCATCGTTAAAACGTCACCGGCAGACACATACACCATACATAGATGCGGGCGCAACAGTTGACTGCATGAGTGTATGTATCTGTGATAAAATGGGGGATTATATATACATATCTCGTATATAATGTAGTACAAAAATCCCCAACAAATGTATGCGAATTCAATGGAAGCCAAAACCGAAACCGAAACGAAGCGCCACTCTCGGCTTCTGACGTCACAGCATGATTTGTGGTTGTTGTTGTTGTTGTTTTTGTGATGCTAGTTTATAACGAATTCGATGTTTTATCTAGATACATACTACAATACATATTTATGATGTTTAATGTTCATGCATATGTATTTTGTATATACATAAATATGTACATATGTAGATATGTATAACATCGAAAAACAAAAATCAAATTCAAAACAAAGTTTCAGTTTTAGTCAGTTATATGCGACTAAATGATACGCTGTCAGGTTTCCTCATTGAATATATCCTATGCCATTAGATCTATGTATTATTAGTTCTTTCTGCAGTCTAAACTCAACCGGAAGTTTTGTGATTTACCCACTTTGATTTCTCTACGTTGGATCGTGTCTAAGTTCTTTATGTAATTATGTTAGAGCTCCTTGTAGGAGTTTCCTTATTATTTGCCTTAAAAATCATGCTTCTAGCTTCTTTGCTAATCTTTTAAGATTTTTGTTTCAGCAGGGAACATCCCTAATGAACCCTTCAGAAAAGTCGTTCTCGAAAGTTGTGGTAATGTAAGCGTGAAGCTAATTATAATCATGTTCAAGTTCGTGTAGTGACCAATTAACGAAAGATTCCAAACGAGAGTTTTTATTTACACAATATAAACGATAAGATGAAGATAAGTTATGTAATTTCAAACTGAATGTAGCTTACATCAGCCTCTCCATGGCAAATCTCCCACTGTCCGAAGCGTAAATATTTTGCTTGACATAACTTAGCTGCCCATTGCCTTTTATAATGTGTGAACTACCATGTGTGCCGCTGATACGGCTGTAAACTTGAAATAAAAGGAATGCAATCATTATATAAAGTGTTTATAAGAAGAGACAAGTGTGAATTCAAGGGAGAGTATCTGCGGAATGTTTCTTTCAGTATTTGATATAAAAAAAAAAAAAAAAATTTGTTTTTAATTTTTAAATTCTGTATATTCAAGATGATTCAGAAGAATTCTTGGAAATCTTATGACTTGTAAAACTTATTGAATTTGGCATCATTAAACTCAGATTTCAGAATATATACTTATAAATATACATGAAACCAATATACCAATCCATCTAAATATAAGTGTAGTGTATAATAAAAAAATCACAAATCGAATTTGCTTAAATAATTCTGCAAATGACAATGCGACACTCTGACGTTGGGGCAAAGTGATAATGAATTGCTTTCAGCTACCGCCGAAGTACATTCATAAAAACCTGTCTTGTTCTCTGAACTGTCGGATAAAAATTCGCGTCATTAAGCATTGCAAAATATGTTGTAGCTATTGTTTTACAGATACTTACTTTATGTTTAGTATCTTTTTCTTATTTGCATCTACTTTTGAGAATATAACTTAGTTTTTAAATGACTCATGGTGGTTCATTTTGAACGTGACGAGTGTAGGTAATAGACATTATACAGTCGATTTTGAAAGTAATTTAAATACTGAAAGTAAAAATAATGAAACAATTGTATTCTATAAAATTATGAACAGAAATGTATATCAAATTCAATGTCAGGCATTTTCAGCCTTGACTGAGTTATCTAGTATCTATTTGTATTATGACGAAAATATTATAAACATTTTAACTTTTATTTTTTGTATTTACAAACAATAATATTGGTTAATATTATACACTGTACACATAGCGTAAATGGGTGTATTTAGTTTGTGCAAATGTACTATGTAACAGATAGAAGGAGGCGACAGCATCAGAAGACGTTGTATGTCCATCTGTCCGACTGTCTGTTTGAACGAATAGATTTCGGAGACTAACAGGTGTCTTACAGTTTTCACTTTTGTTTATAAAAATAAAATGAAATAAGCCGCATATGTTCAGATCGGACCCTTCAGTTTAACCCTTGGACGACCACTGGAACCGGTGACCCATTTACTTTCGAACTTTTTCTGCAAAAACCAATGAATCGATTTTCCTCAACAAGGTAACATTTAATGGGGAATGAATGTGGCTGTCAGAAAGTACCTAATTTTCAAGGGCAGATTCATCCGTTTGCATACCAGATCACACCAAAGTAAAAAAAAACTTTTCTTTTTTTTAAGCTTCTTCTGGCTACAATATTTTGGAGATGGATCGAGCTATAGGTTCGAAGTTTTTCGACATACACATTGGAACACATACATAGGTACCATTCTATTTGCCATTTTTCACAAAAATAAATAGAATACATTTTTTTCGCAACACTTTACTTTTGTTGTTGTAACAGCTTGGTTTGGGCTGTATAAGGAAATATATATATATAGATACAATTGATTATATAATGAATGTATCCTATTGTGCAAAGCAATTTTGGATGCGAGAGAAAGATATACCGAAATGTAACCCAGGAAGGAAGTTACTACTATGCGTCGTAACCAGAGATCTAAAGGACTCAATTGAGTCGGATGGGACGGGCAATTGAACAGATGTATTGTGTCTTGCTGTAACTACCGCTTTCGGGGCAGCAATTATTAGCGGTTATTCCAAACCGTTCCCTTTAGCACTCGAGCATTTTGCTCCATCCGGATCGCAACTGTGCATTAATAGGTGGTAGTCTTCCACCTAATACTATGTTGTCCCTATAAGAGCTTAATGACCGTTCAATTGCAACTTTATGCAATTGAGCTGTCCCTGAAGTATAATCATACTCCTCTATCTACCAGGAATAAAACGATCAATACTCGTTTTGTAACTTCTAATATCCTTTCTTATTCGGGTAGGGGCTATTCCCGTGAGGGTGCCATGGTTTGGATGATTGCTCCTGTACGCACCTAACAAGAACTGCTTCAAAAGCAGTTCATTATGTTGGTGAACGGGAAGTGTCATCGCTTCTTCATGCAAATGGTCTTCATGGGTTATTTGCAAACAACCAGTGGCAGTCCTCAGAGCACTATTCTCACTTCTTTGCAGGCATTGCTATTGAGCTTTCTTTGCTTTTGTAATTCTGGTCGCTGAATACGAATCTGTTGTCAGATTTGCGAAGCGGTCGACAGGGCAGGGTATACTAAGTTTTTGCAGATATATGTATTAAGCAGAAGGAGGCGTGGGAGACTTCATAAAGTGGTATTCTTGATCAGCATCGAAAGCTGAGTTGATCTAGTCATGTTCTAATAAAATATAACGCATATCTCCAGGTTGTACTATATAGGCCCATACAAAATTATAGTTCTTATAAGGAACACTTAAAGAAAGTATAGGGTATCTCAAAATCGAGCTGCAGCGTTTTTTCTTATTTTTTTGTTGCAATTATTGCAGTTTAAGTTTGAAAATTTTTATAAACCATTTTTTTAAATTAAATGCAAGTTTAAATTTTGCACTTATGTACAACACTTACAAGTTACTTTAACACTCTAAATTATTTAATTAGTATAATTAACGGCACAAAAACCTTGACCCAAGTTAACTTAAAATATAATAATAAAACGAAGGAAATTCATGCTTTATAGAAAGTTTGTTCAACCCAAAATTTGCAGGTCAAGTTCGTCGAGAACACTTTAAGAACGGAACTTAGCATGAAAAAAATTGAAAGTTAAGATTAGTTACAGCGGAATTATTTTTATAGTATTAAATGTGTGTATATATAGAAAAAAAAGAAAAAAAAAATACGTAACTAAATTCAAGTTCAGCGAGCTTTGTAGCTATTAAATCTAAAAACTTTTAGATTACAATTAGAAAAAAAATCTCGAGAATATTGCATGTTACTAAAAAAAATCTCTTTCTCTCATTTTTGCGCTTTCCCACTCACTCTTTAAATCTGTCTCTCTGTCTCTATCTATCTCACCCTTTTCTATAGATACAATATGTATTTGAAACGACGCTGAACCTGTCCTGACAACTCTTCGTGGTGATTTTTCTGCTTTAAAAGCGGCTGCAAAACGCAAAATCGTCTCAGTACGTCGCCAAAAGTTCGTGTGTTAAGTTCGCAAAAAACAAACCGAAAAAATACGCGCTAAAATAAATATTTCAAATTACATTTGAATCAAATGAACTAAAACTAACTAAGCTTATACTAATTATTAAACAATATCGTCGATATTTTAGCTTTTGTACAGAAACTTTTGCAAAAAAACAAAAAACCAAATACATACTACAGAAAAAAAAGCAAACTAAAAAAGTACAAATCGACATAAAAGCGCATTTAGTTAGTTATACAAAGTCAACGCTTTAAAACAAATAAAACTTTTCGTTATCGTCTTTGACAAATAATTTTACACGGTGAGCAAAAAAAAAATCAAAAGTTTCCAAAGACTTTATTAATACACGTAGTAGATAATGCATAAAATCAATGAAAAAATAGTTCATTAAACTACAGAACATCAACAAATATGTTGCTAGTCACAAAAATAATCTATCTAATCTGGAAACACTACAGATATTGTATAAAATATTTTCGCTTTTCATTAAAATTTTTGCATATAAAAATGAAATGTATATAAAAAATAGTTCTCATACTAATTAGTTAGTTTAAAACAATAATTTTTTTAAGAACCATGCTAAAAGAGCTCCGCATAAATTTTGGTAAGAACTATCTAGAGAGCTTAGAAGTTAAAAATTTAAACAACAACAACAACTAATTAAAATAATTTCAGTATTTAGTACTTCCATTCGCAAATTGTGAATAGAAAGTTATCAACATTGTCTTGATTATTGACTTCTGAAAACGCAATTTATTAGGTTTTGGCTCGTCTTTTGACTTCCACTCTGCAGATTGTCGCTTAGTTTCATATACATATTTAAAACACCATGTTTCATCACCGGCTAGGATCGAATCAAGAGAATCTGGATCGTTTTCAGCTGTTGAAATGATGTCTTTGCAATCCGCTATACGAGCGATTTTCTGATCATCATTTAACTAATGTGGAACAAAACGTGCCCTTTCGTGTACCTTTGTACCCAAAACTTTCTTTTACCCAAAACTTCAGTTAATATTTTGTAGATTGTACAGTAAGATGAATCTTATTCTTCTGCCAGCATTCTCACAGTTTAATTTGCATCGATAGCGACTATTTCACTTACTTTTTCCACTAACTCAGCACGATTAGATGCTTCGGTTCGTTCAGTTCTTGGATCATCATTTAAATCATTACGACCATTTTTAAATCGTGTAAACCACGTGTAAACTTGAGTACGACTCATACAATCATCATCATAAACTTTTTATTCACAAATCGTAAATCTCAGCAAATTTGCTACTGGTTTAAAACCAAAATTTAATATTTGCTCTTTGTTCTTAGTTGCTTTCGAAAGAAGAAAAACGTGCCCTTCAAACACCAACAATATTTAATAGATGGCGCTACGTGTTCGATGATTTAAATTATAAGTTCGGTTATTTTTAGATCACAGCTTGTCTCGTTGCGGGAGTGACATTGAGTAAAGTATTTATATATAACGTCTGACGGGTTTTTCTAACATTTTTCAATATTTTCTAGTCTAAATGACTGATGCTATATAAAAATAGTGTATCCATCACACTCCCGCAATCACTTTGTGTATTCTTTGTGTAGTGGCTATACGAAGATAAAAGTCTACAACGATAATCCAGATACGGAAAATTGCATCAGTTATGTCTTTGAGTAATTAAATTAAACTTGTAAAGAGTGCACCACTTCACTCTTTTAAAAAATGAAACCCTCCAACGCGTTTCACAAATTTTCACCTTACAAGATGAATGGTATGATATGATAGAGAGTTTTACCTTAACTTGTAAGCGAAAAAAGGTAATGAGCCAATCTACCCTGCGAACCACTCCAACCCAAAGCATGCTATGTTTTTACGCTATGGGTATAAGTTATAAAAAAATGATAATAATATGTCCGGTGTACTCAAGTTTTATTGTTGTATCGTAGAAAAGGTGTCTCAAATACTAGCTTATGTACCAGATGTAATTTTTAGTTTCATTTTAGCCAAAATTTCATTTAGAAAAATCTGTTGTGACTTTGTTTATTAACATAGCTGACACAAGGTGAACGCTGCTTTTCCATTAATTTCAAACATAACCAAAGAAACGAATCATTCTTTTTCACCAATTTTCAATAACATAAGTAGTCCAAGTATGCCTACAAATTGCAAATTAAACTCAAATAATAGCTTTGAGCTAAGTCAAATACACTTAAATGCCGCTAAGCTGAGCTTTTAGAGTTTACATTTTAATTACCTTCAAAAATAAAATACAAGTAACCAAAGATACAACAAATAAAAATCATTCAAGGCTAACAAGAATTTAAAATATACAAACTGAGTTCAAACGTATTCGTGTTTGGATACAAAAAAATGCGCTCGTTTTTTACTGCACAATTCTAGTTAGTCAGGTTATTTGTAACACTTGCTAACTTCTGTTTAGAACAACTGAATTAAGATGTAGTTAAAGGTTTTTAATTTCGCGAAGCAAATTTTATTGAATATATTATTTTCATAATAAATTTATGTAAATTAATGTTACCTGTGCTATTTTTTAAAGGAAATGTGTGTCGGTTTTAAAATGGAGTTTAATTTTCCATAAGTATTTAGTTATTTTTAAGTATGTATTATATTTCAAATATAGTTTTAAAATATGCTTTTATTTTTATCAACTACACTAATATAACTAACTTTCCTTTTCCAAAAATTTAACTAACATTTGCTCTTCGCATAATAAAAGATTTGGTCCAAAAAGTTTTTCGTCAATCCCTTACCCAAAATGTCCAATTTTCTAATGTCTAAATCTAAGCCTAAAACTAATGGTGCTGGTACAACTAATACGGATAAACTGGATCCGAATGTTTCGGTGAGTTTTTCTAACTAAGTACATACTTCAATAACTAACACCGCAAATAAATAAAATATTACAAATTATGGTGTAAATAATTATTAATATATAAAATTGACTTAAAAATTTATTTCACAATACAGATCGATATGGAGGCACCGGAGTTCAGAGATTTTGCTAAATCGATGGTTGATTATATTGCTGATTATTTGGAGAATGTTCGAGACAGGTGAGTGTACTCTACATACTCATACGAGTATGCAAAATGCTGTATGCTGTCATTTAAATTAATTTAATTTATGTACTGCGTTATACGATACGCAACATTTTCCGTTGACCTTAGTCAATTTCAAGTCACACTGATTTATTTATTCAATTTGAAAGTCAGAAAAAAAAAGAAAGTTAATTGCTGTTCTTGAACTGTATGAGTATTACGCACGTGTTTTGGGTACTTTTTTTTATTATGTGATTTGATTTGTGCTGAAATATTTTTACAATCTGTCAGCTTAGTCATGCAAGTTGTTCTTTACTCGTTTCAAATGAAAAACTTGTTGTGAGTAAGTATGTAGTTCTTTACCTTAATTATGAACCAGAACTTAATTTATTAAAATTTAAGTTTAATTTCTGTTAGGCTTGATTTAGTTTATAAAAATATAACACAAAAACTTCTGTGAAATGCAAAGAAATGAATGTATATGTATACATACTCAGGACTGAAAAGTCTACGTAACTTGCAAGAAAACTATTACTTGAAGCATTTTTTCTACTAAGTGAAGCGCTGTGCAGAGGGGGGTATACTGGGATATTTCCAAGAAAATATCTTTTATAAGATCTGCAGATGGACTTTGGTTTGCTGCTTAAATTTATTTTTTAGAATTAGAATTTCTCCGAAGATTCTCCGCCTCAGCACGTCAACAAGCGTTGAAAACGTTAAAGCAGTGACGAAAATTGTTATGGATAATAGTCAAGTGGTAGTAGTTTGGGCATGAAACGTGTGACTGCGAAGTTTGTTCCGAAATTTCAAACATTTTGACCATAAGAACATGAGCATGAGACAAAAACGAAACATGGGTATATAGTTATGACGTGAAAACCAAAGCCCAGTCATCCCAATGAAAACGGCAAGAAGAGCCAATACCGAAAAAAGCACGCCAAGTTCGGACAAATGTCTATAAGGAATATTATTTTAAAGTTATGCGCCGTTTGCGTGAAACAATATGAAGAAATTGCCCGGATTAATGGCAAAACAATTCATGACTTTTACATGATGATAATGCATATGCTCACGAATCGTTACTTCTTTCTGATTTTTGACTAACAACATCCCAAAATTGAACAGCCCCAGCCCCCAGTGTTTTTAACACTTATGATACCGTCATAAAACGGACGCTCAGATTAATAGTAATAACAATAAATTATAATAATAATACTGAGCTCCCAACTTTGAGAACAATTTTGTATTGGACATTCAACTCCTACGTAGGTGATATAGTGGTCGGAGACTATTTTAAACTCCTTCAGAACAGACTTGGTTGCAATGCAACTCCACATCGAGTATCCGCAATGAATATTAAACGCACAAGCCAACACGTTGCACCCAGCAAGGTTCTCAACAGAAGTCAGCATGAACTATGGTTCGTTAAGCTTGCTGACTTCCCATGGCACAGAATAAAACATCTTTACGGTGTCGTACGATACGTATTCTCCACTTCATGTCCAAGCCCACCTGGCTAGCTGTACCATATACTTTTTCATGCACAAATACCTCCAATTGAACAGCGTAAGGCAAGTGAAGTGATACAAAGCTGCCTAGGCAATCTTAATATCACTTCAACTTTTTATGAAACACAAGTGAATCATCGATATGTCTTCCTCGTCATGAACTCTTCAAGATTATAGACCATAAAACATCTATAAACTCCGTTACACATCAAAAAACCTCATAAACCACAGAGGTAACACACTTTTGGAACATCGTTGCAACGTCGGACTTGCTTTCATCATGTAACCATAAGGCAACTCTTAAGGAGACACCGTTACACATCTCATTCATGCTACCACAGACTGAACACTTCTTGGAGCATCGATTGAACAACTTAAGTTCGTACAGCCTATAGCTGCCGAGGAACTCTTGTTTACTTCAAACACAGATTCCTTCTTCAACGGGCTACAAGGCCCACATCGAATATCTTCATATACAACTTTTACCGGAAGGTTTCACCAACAATTACACCAAAAGCAAGGAATCATTCATTTCGCTAGATACGTTTACCTACAATAATATTATTAGCATTAATTAAACGAGGAAAAAAACTTTAATTATTATTAAACAAACTCCCTAATTAGCTAATTTTCATAAAGCGCTGCTAAAAGCTGCGCATTGAAGCCTCCTTGAAGCGCACTTTCAAAATATACAATTTAATTATTTCTGTTTTTTTTTTCCAGCTTTAATTTTGCAACAATATTGTTTTCAATTTAACAAGATTCAAGTTTAATTGTAATTAATTAAAATACAAAATCTTAGATTTTATTAATGAGCGTGTGACGTGTCGAGGTCTATCCCTCGCTCATATTTTATTGTTCTTGAAAAGTTTCTTTTTACTGAAACAACGATTGTGTTTTTAACGGTTCATAGTAGCCTTGAGTATTACATAACTTTTGCAAAGTCATACAAAAACACATATATCTACAAATGTATCTAGCTAAGCTATGTATCTACTACAATACATACGTGTATGTACGAGGGCAATTTGACAACTTAGTGAGTTTTTTGAATTTCGAATTATATACACTTGAGCATAGTGCCTGGAGTACGCAATCTGCAACATTAAGTTTGTGTTTGAGAGACATTGAAAGTAGAGTTGAGAGACGGACAGCAACAGATCGGTGCAGAAATTTTGATTTTCTGATTTATGTCCGTCTGTCTGTCTTTCCTAACTGCTTTCAAATGCTGTAATACAAAAAGTCACTGACTTATCAAATTGCCCTCTTACGTATGTACATATGTATCTCTGTGTTGAGTGAATGGAATTGCTTCAAGTTGGGCGGTGTTCGGCTGTGATTTGAGTGGAGAGAATGTTACTTTACTCCATTATATTGATTTTTATTTCATTGGCATTGTTGTTGCATGTACATAATTTTATTATATTATATTATGAGGCAGTGCAACAAGTGCTGCTGCTGCTGCTGCTGTGATTTTGAGTTACTTATTGCCATAGATACTAAGAAGTTAAACGCGTTGGTGTGAGCTACAGTTGAAGTTTAGTAAATTGAGTTTCTCTGTATAAAGTGGTTAACGAATTTAGCGTAGCTTTTAAAGTTAATTAGTGCTAAAATTTAATTTTATGCATTTCAAAAGACTTTTGTTATAATATAATATACATGAATATAAGAAATTTACTTTAGATTCGAGTTTACTTTAGATGAGAGTTCTGAATTTAGTATTACAAGTACATTCAATCGGTCTAAACTATATTAACCTTACATCACCAGCTTATATATATCTATTGCAGTGTATCTATGTAAATTTTCTTAGTACTTTTATATAGTTAATGCGCATTAAAGCTCGAAATGCGCTTCGCACATGGATTATATGATGCCTTCCCAGAAAAAATCATTGGAAAGCATCTATTTCAGAAAAATATTGGTGTTTCCATCTTTCTAACGGATAATGTTGGAGATGTGTCACTATAAAATGCTATATAACAAAGTAAGTCGTATAAAAACACATATTAATGAACAAGCGCTCTGAAATAAGTATCTAAAAAGCTTGTAAGTTGAACATTGTTACCCTTTTTATCAATAATTTTCCGTAGACTTCTCAGAATTTCAGTTGAAAGTGACTCTAGGACTCTAGAGCTATAAAACTTGCCCGTATGCAAGTAAAACACATTTTTCTTTGCTTTTTTAAATTTTCAAAGAATAGGTTTGTAGGTTGAACACCCACTTTGAAATTTCGAAAATCATTACAAAAATTCAGAAAAACACTTATATTATGAAAATACATAAATAGTAGTGTACACTACATAAACTCATCTTTCAGGTTGGATGAAGTTTTCTGAGTTCGAATTATTTTAAATTTCACAAACACACGAAGGTTGCTCATTTTAATGACGGTGACAGTTCGTAAGTTGGTGTTCCCGCAGTCACAAATTCGAACTTTTTATCCATGCAAATATTTTTTTAGTCCGGGCCCGGAATTTCGGACGACTGCTCTGAAGGCAGCATGGCATACAGCCATGTCCATCTGTCCACCCGTTTGACTGAGACTATGAACAGCGTGATCTCTGAGGCTATAACAACTAGAGAAGCCAAAATGCCCACACTTTTCAAGACCTCCCATTTCAAATAAAGTTCTGACTTGATATTTTTTAGCTCTTTCTGCTCTGAGCAAAAATCACACAATATAACTACAAAAAAACTTTATAATTTCAACTTTTCCACTTTTTCATTTCAGACGTGTACTACCCGATGTCAAGCCCGGCTATTTGCGTCCACTCATACCCGATGAGGCGCCCGAGAAACCCGAAAATTGGGAAGATGTTATGAAGGATGTTGAACGTGTTATTATGCCCGGTGTAACACACTGGCATAGTCCCAAATTTCATGCATACTTTCCAACAGCAAATTCCTATCCGGCTATAGTGGCCGATATGTTGAGCGGTGCCATAGCATGCATAGGATTCACATGGGTAAGTTGGAAGTTGCATGGCATGAAATTATAAACTCAATTTTTTTTTTTATTTGTACACTAACAATAGATTGCCAGTCCCGCCTGCACTGAACTCGAGGTAGTAATGCTTGATTGGTTGGGTAAGATGTTGGAACTGCCAGCCGAATTTCTAGCTTGTTCCGGCGGCAAGGGTGGTGGCGTTATACAGGGCACTGCTAGTGAGGCTACGCTGGTAGCATTGCTTGGTGCTAAAGCAAAGAAAATACAAGAAGTAAAAAAGGCACATCCCGATTGGGATGATCATACGATTATCTCAAAGCTGGTAGGATACAATTCTGCGCAAGCGCATTCTTCGGTAGAGCGTGCCGGTTTGCTGGGTGGTGTTAAGATGCGTTCTGTAGCAGCAGATGAGCATAATCAGCTACGCGGTGCCGCACTGGAGGCAGCTATTAAGCAGGATTTGGACGATGGTCTAATACCATTCTATGTAAGTGAAGATTTTGTGCACATGCTAATGGAACTGCTTTTACTTACTCATTTATATTATTTATATTTTAGGCTGTTGTCACACTCGGTACAACCAACTCATGCGCCTTTGATCGCCTCGATGAATGCGGTCCAGTGGGTAATCGTCATAATGTCTGGGTGCATGTTGATGCTGCGTATGCTGGCTCTGCATTCATCTGTCCCGAGTATCGGCATCTAATGAAAGGCATTGAAACAGCCGATTCTTTCAATTTCAATCCACACAAATGGATGCTGGTGAATTTCGATTGCTCTGCTATGTGGCTAAAGGATCCCAGCTGGGTGGTGAATGCTTTCAATGTTGATCCACTCTATCTGAAGCATGATATGCAAGGTTCGGCGCCCGACTATCGTCACTGGCAAATACCGCTCGGACGTCGTTTCCGTGCACTAAAAATATGGTTTGTCTTGCGTCTCTATGGTGTTGAAAATCTTCAGGCGCATATACGTCGTCATTGCGGTTTTGCTAAACAATTTGCTGCACTATGTGAAACAGATGCACGTTTCGAGGTTGTCGGTGAAGTAAATATGGGTCTGGTCTGTTTCCGGCTAAAGGGCACAAATGAACGTAACGAAGCGTTGCTGAAACGCATCAATGGACGTGGTAATATACATTTGGTGCCGGCAAAGATAGGCGATGTTTATTTCTTACGCATGGCGGTGTGCTCACGTTTTACAAAACCCGAAGATATGGACTATTCATGGTCAGAGGTAAGTGCTGCAGCAGATGATCTCATCAAGCACGAAGAGCAACAGTAACTGCAGCCGTAAGCAGTATTTAACTTTGGAAACATATTTTTCAATGTATGTATTCTAAAGGAAGAAAGGGACCAAATTTATTTAATTAACTCGTAAATTGACTCCATTTAGGGAACATCGCATGCATGTTGACAGTTATAGTTCGTAATAAATATAGAAACACTTTTAAATAAATTTAGTTAAAGAACAATTTATTTAAAATCATTTTTAAAATATAGATAATTTTTTTTTTAGTAATAGTTCAGAGATGAAAAATGTTTCATTGCTGGAAATAGCGTAAAAACTTATAAGAGCCAAAAATCATTTGAAATATTACAATTTTCTTTAACAAACATGCAATCCCGAAGTCTGTATACCGCATTCACTTTTATGGATTCATTTAGTTGATGAAAAAAATAAAAATAAAGATGAATAAAATCAAATTTACACTTCGGAGAAAAATGTCTACCGTGAAGAAATTTTTTAACTCTCGCTTCAAAACATTCACTCAAAAGAATGTTTGTTTTTCGAGATAAATAATGCATGGTGAATAACTTGTTGCATCCTCGCCATATTGATGGGGAGTTTATGGAGCAAACTCTACATTTAACAAGCAAAAAAATTCCGGTTTTCACAATTCTGCGAAAGTGAATTCGATAAAAACGTAATGGTACATTACATAATATGATGTTAATGAAGACCTCATCGAGCGTTTGCAACTCGAGATATGGCCTAAAATGTGAAACTATATTCGAGAAAAAGAAGAAAATGAAAAACTTAGTATCTCGAAAATGTATCCATAAAAAAGTTTTTCAACGTGTTTTTCGAGTTTAGCGGGCCATAATACATAAGACTAATATAGTGGCATTTTTTTGGTGTTCTGAGTCTTAATTTTGACAGTATTTATATGATAAATTTCGATTGGATTTTAATGTCGTTGGAAATCTAACACATCCCTGCTAGTTTTTGTACATGAGCAAACGTTTTGGTAAAACTGTTACATAGTAGGTTAGTTCTATAGGGATGCAATGTGAATATTAATAAAATGGGAGGGAGGGATCAAATAGCATTACTCGTATACCAACGTTTTGATTCAAATCTCTTAAAATCAACTGAAATTAAAGTGTTTCTATTATATCGAACTAAACAGTAACCTGTTTTATGTGCTTGTTGTGTGTGTTGAAAATACTCGTACTCGTCCTTATATAATATTAAAAAAAAAAAAAACTATTTCAAAATGTGCTTAACTATGTATTATAATATTATTATTCGAAAAAATAACTGTTATTTTATTGTATGTATTATTATAATTAAAAAATAATTTAGTATAGTAAGCCTCTTTCATTCTAGTACAACAATGTCTATGCTTAAAATGTATGTTTAAAGCTTATTGTGCAATAAATTTTGAGATTTAAAAAATTTGCAAAAAATCAAAAACCAAATTTGTTTGACGTAAAATTTTTGTACAATGCAACATCACTTCTTCAGGCTGGGAACTCCAATATCACCACCACCACCAGCACCAGAAGCATCATCATCACCAATGTGCATAATTAGCTATTCCAGCGTTTCACGCCGATAATGATCGATTATGCGTTGCGCTTCACGTATGCCACTTGCGCGTGCACCATCTACACTACCGAATCCTTGTACAATTGTTGCATCGCCGGCAAAAAGTAGCGTAGGCACCAACAAGCTATCACCGCTTAATGGATACGCCAAACGTTGTACATCACGCTCACTACTGCTGGTCGTATAGTACGGACGTCCGCCGAGATAACACGCCGATGAGCTCCAATTTGAGCGTAATAGCGCACTGGGGTATGGCACTGTTTCGTTGGCCAAACATTGACGCAAAACGGCAGTAATCTCTTCCAGCAATTGCGTATCGGATAACTTTTCAATGTCATCGCAATAACCACCACCGACTTGTACCTCCAATACACGACTGCTGCTTGGTACGCGTGCTATCTCAACGAGTTGTTGCGTCCAGCCACGCTCTGGCCATGTTTGCGGCAAAACACTACGCAGCGGACGTACACCATCATATGAAAACCATTCGTCTATGGTGCTTTTATATTCCAGATAGATTTTGACCGGATTACCATAGCCAAGATTTTTTATAGCCTTCAGTTTTTCAGCTGGCAGTGTCGGCTTAAACATTATATTAGCAAATGTCTTCAGTACACCCAGCGGCAGCGTACATATTATATGATCCGCGCTATAGACAGTGCCATCCAAACAACCAACACATTGTGGCTCTATGATAAGACTACCGGGCGCTGCGCCCAGCAGCGTATGCCGTCCGTAATAGCTTGTTGCTTGCCATTGTATTTTACCCACCGGTTTACCTGTTTCCAAATGCTCTGCACCAATATTATGTGCTATGCATTGCAGCACATTATCGAGTCCCGTGGGCACGTATATGGGACGCGGTTCCGACTGCAGCTTGCTTATATGCTCGATATTTACATATTCCAGACAACAGCCCAAAACGCTGCCAAATTCACGAAATAGCGTATCAAATATTTCGCTAGCCAGCGGCTGTTCCTGTGCATTGAATGTATTTCGTATTAGTTTATTGCTTTCGGCACGAAAATACGTCATAACATTATCCAACGGCTGTAAATCAGCGCCGACATGCACCTTCTCTGCCAGCCGAAAGCCACGACATAATTGCCGAAATAAACCATCGATACGTTCGGTCATGGCAGCATCCACCGCACAGCCCTGATGCTGTACATATGCCGTTGTGGCAGGCGGTTTGAATTGTTTTTGTAGTCCGTTGGCGTTGCGCAACAGCTCATACATTGAATCACGCCGCGCATCGATATTTACCCATTTGGCGCCCAGCTCACAGTAGGCATCACCGAAACGTTTCGAATTAATACGTCCGCCATAGCGATCGGTGGCCTCCAACACGTGTGTACGATAGAAGCCATGCTTGATGAGATGACTAGCCGCCGACAGTCCTGCCAATCCGGCGCCTATGATTATAATACGAGCATCGTTTGAGATTAGCTCGCCGCAGTCGTCCTGTTGCTGTTGTCGCTGCTGTCCAAGTTCGGTGCTGCTGCTGCTTGGTTTGAGTGCAGACGTGGCATGATAGAGATTACGTACAGCACGTCGGCCGCTATGCAATTTGGCACTAATCATAAAGTGTTGCACTCTGTTTACGGCAGCTGCTCCGATGTTGTTCCGCATTTGGACAACAGTTTGAAGCGCCGCGCTTACGCCAGGCACTTGTGCGTCTGTTTAGGTGCACTGGCTGTTTTCAATAAGCAGCAGCAGCAACAGCAGCAATGTGGCGTTGTGTCTTAGCCGATGGCAAGAATTTTGTCTATAGCAATTTTTTGTTTTAGAATTTTTCTGTGTACATTTGTTATTTTTGTTGTTATACAATTTTGTTGTCAAAAAATACTGGAAAATCAGCTGTCGCTCGAACATCTTTACGTTTCGCAGCAAGCAGCTTTTTGTATTGTGACGATCTAGAGATGTGCGTATTTTTCATTTCACTAAAATTGTGATCACGATATCACTGTGTACCAGTGGTGAATTAAGTGTTCGTGCTTTGGGTCACCTTTTCATTAAAATATTTCTTAAATGTTGTAATCAGTGTATATAAATGGAACCGTAGCCGCTAACCGAAATTAACCGTTTCAAATTGAAAACCGAAACCGGAACCAAAAGTTTAATTTTTTTAAAACCGTAAACTTCTACCGAAACAAAATAAAATGAAAGAACTGTACCGGAACTAAAACCCTTGTACCGGTATAGTTTGTCACTTTTATTTTTTAAGAATAATATTTTCTTATGCAGTATGTTTAAAGAAAAACAAAAAACAGATGATATCATACATAAAATGAGCGACAGCCGATTAGCCCAATAAACATACGCACGGATAACTCAAATCTATGAATACATATTCAAGCAAATTATTTTTCTTTTTAAACATGTGTGTCAAAAAAGTAATCGGAACTTTTTTTCTACGATACTAGCAGAGATACGGAAAATGTAGCCATATACAAAATTAAAGTACATTCAAGCTAAAAGGTCATTCCACGTCGTAGGAGAGATATTCGTTTCCGAGATATAGGGACGCAACCATGTGTGTCAAAAAAGTAATTCTATACTATCTTTCTAAAAATTGACTTTGGCTACACCATATTTATTTATTTTTTTAAATTTTCTTTGAATTTAAAAAAAAAAAAAACATGCATTGTTTTTGCGACAGTTTTTACGTGAAAGTTTTGGCATACAAATAATTTTTTACTGATCAATTCGAATAAGAGAGGCTTCCAATAAATATATTGCATAGTCGTGTTGGTGGAGTTATGGTATGGTGCGCAATTATGGCACCATAAAACTGCCACTTTTGACACGGCGTATTATTTCGAAAACATACAATGATGTTTTACAAATGGCATTCCCTGCAATAAACGATATTTTTTGAAATCTTTGAAGTGGACGTTCCAGCAGGATAACGCACAGATTCACAGTGCCGTATCGGTATACCGAAACTAAAATCTAAGAAACGTACCGAAACCAAAATAAATTTGGAACCGGAACAGAGAAATGTCGGTTTTTGAAAAATAGAAAACGTCAGATTAAGAACACTTAAATAAACATTTTGATTTATGCAACTCCAGAGATTAAGTTCAAATTGCTGATAGTAATTAAAATTGAAAGTTTAAATATTTTTATTTTGAACATATTCATACATACATTGTATATAAATAAATTTTCCAATTAGATAACTTTATAGAACGCAAAATTCATAAAATTTCGGTTTTTGAATTTAGTTTTCCATAAAGCTTATCTAATCGAAGCACAATATGTTGTTTATAGGTCAATGCATAAAATAAATTGGACAAAAAATATAAACCGTTTCAGGAATACTTCTCAGAGGTTTTTATCTGAAAAATATTTATTTTGTTACGCAATTCCTCGACTACAATTTGCAGGCGTGCAACATGTTCCACTGTTTCATCATAATCCCTTAATAGCGATGGTTTATCCATTAGGCCAGCATTGAAGCTAATTTGTTTTAACTCTGTGCCTAGTTTTGAGTGCTGCATTTTGAGCTTGTGTATGCGTTCATATAATTTAGCCTGAGTCCGGATAAGCATATCATATTGTTTTAGAGACTCCATAATCTCTGATCTCAATATGGATTGTTGTTCTGTGATGTGTGCTTGCTGATGAAGAATTTGTTGGTAGTGTTTGTTCAGTTTGGTAATTGCGTTTTGTTGTTCTGCAAAATTTAGAAGTAATAAATCATTTATTGTTGAATATATATATGTATATATATATATATATATATATATATATATATATATATATATATATATATATATATATATATATATATATATATATATATATATATATATATATATATATATATATATATATATATATATATCTCTCTCTCTCTCTCTCTCTCTCTCTCTCTCTCTCTCTCTCTCTCTCTCTCTCTCTCTCTCTCTCTCTCTCTCTCTCTCTCTCTCTCTCTCTCTCTCTCTCTCTCTCTCTCTCTCTCTCTCTCTCTCTCTCTCTCTCTCTCTCTCTCTCTCTCTCTCTCTCTCTCTCTCTCTCTCTCTCTCTCTCTCTCTCTCTCTCTCTCTCTCTCTCTCTCTCTCTCTCTCTCTCTCTCTCTCTCTCTCTCTCTCTCTCTCTCTCTCTCTCTCTCTCTCTCTCTCTCTCTCTCTCTCTCTCTCTCTCTCTCTCTCTCTCTCTCTCTCTCTCTCTATATATATATATATATATATATATATATATATATATATATATATATATATATATATATATATATATATATATATATATATATATATATATATATATATATATATATATATATATATATATATATATATATATTTGTCAATAACAAATTACCATTTGTAATTTGACCCAATTGCACAACTCGATCTGTTATACGTTCATAAACATCCCAGGTTACAGTTGGCGATATATATTTGATGTTTTCGATTTTCTAAAACGTATTTGTTTTGAATTAATTTTGCAATGGTGTATTGTATATTATTTAATTTATTATTATTATTTATTTTTATTTTTACCAACCTGGTTTAACACGGCCATTGTGTGCTGTCGTTTGATCATTTGCCAGCGTACTGATGAAATCTCCTCGCGACTTGCCGCCATTCGCGATAGCATTTTATTTATAAACTACGAGTAAGTGTATGTACATAGATTTCAAAGCTGTACTATTAAGTTCAAATCCATTAAAGGAAATTATGTCACTTACATTTTTATACTTCTCTGAAGACTTTGGTTTGACAAGGGTACTCAAAATTGTATTTTCTACATCGGTCTCCTTTGCCGTTACCATACGTTTTATATCATTTAGTTTGTGTAGCTCGTCCTCCACCACTTGATTATGTAGTTTCTTTGTTTTAGCCTCAATGTACAATTCATGATCCAAAAGTTTAAGTGCTCTCATCAATGTATGATAACGTTTTTCACTCTGACCCTGCGTATCCGGTATAATGGCACGCATCATTTTTCCTCGACGATAATAATCTGTCACTTTTGAATTAAGAAACTGATTTATGTGCCTTTCTACAAACAAATCTTGAATATCGGTGATAATTTCGTCCATCATGGCACGTATATTGAGCGACCCGGCTAAACCGGTTCTCGGATCAACATTTGCATCGACACTAGCATCAGCTATAGAATATATAATATTTTCGGTTGTCTCTTTCACTAGCTGCAAATGTGGCTTCTCGAAAATCAATTCTTCGATGTACTCATCTTCTTCAACTTGTGGTTGAAATATTAACGCAACGTTGAAATCTGATTTTTTCTCTTCGTCGATTGAAGTCTTATCCATTAAATCTTGGAGATCGATGTCAACACTTATTTCTTCTTCTTCGAGTTCAGCTTCCTCTTCACTATATAAAGTAATGGTGTTTTCTGAAGATGAAGTTTCAGTGTCTCCAGTCAACGGATCGACAAAGTGACCATAGTCTACGTAGTCTATCTCCTGAAGATCTTGCTCAGAACTTTCGGAAGATATATATAAATCTGAATATCTGTCTGAGGCTCTGGGCATCTCTTCAAAATCTTTGAAAAAGTCTGCTATGACATTAGTTAAAGATTTCTTCTTAAAGTAGTCAATTTCTTCGTCAGTGGTGGTGCTTTCAGTGGAATCATCTTCGATTACTGTAATTTTGGCATTAAATTTAAATTGTTTTGTTGGAAGTCAAATTAAATATGTAATCTTGTGTGAACCACTTACAATTTTTGCTCGATGAGGATTTCATATTAATCTTTACATTAATACCTAATTTTTTAGAAATGTCGCCAGCTGCGCTACCGCCACGTTCATTCAATGAAATAGTACTGCGGTATTGTTCCAAAGAATTTTCTAGCGCCTTCAATTCTTCAGCCGTCTCTTGAATATAGGACGGTATTGCATCAATGTTCGGTGTTATATCAACGGTGGGTATTTGATTTTTGACTGCTACTACAACATCGCCCGCTTTTGCATCTTTGTCCGTAATTTCTTCTTCTTTTCCAGGCACCGTCACACCATTAGACCCCAAAGAAATTTCAGCAGAACCATCAACATTTGTCGCCTTCTCTATTTCTTTTGGCACTTTTAGTGTGACACGTCGTTTTTTAATTTTCGTGACAGTATCTCTGACGTGTACCTTCTTTTTTTCATCAGTAGCATCTTGGTTCGTTTCATTGTGGTCACTCTGGGGGACTGTAACACTACTAGCGTGTTCTTGAAAATCAATTTCTGGCGCATGCGACTCATCGGCCGGCACTGTAACGTGGGCTGCTTTTTCAGATACACTAGCAACATTCTTCTTTATTTTATTTTGTTCTTTTATTGTAATACGCGGTTTTTTAAGTTTCGTAACAGTAACTCTAACTTTTGCCTTCTTTTTTACCATTTTTTTTTTTAATATTTTAAACTTTTCTTATTTTTGTATTAAAAATTCTGTTTTTTATTTTACTTGTTTTTTTATTTAAATAAAAAATATGACTGCTTTTCACAAATAAAGTAAAGATAAGACTGAGCCATAGCCATAGATGACATAGCTTGACATATATTCCATAGATTGCTGTGGATTAAAGTTAATATGAAAGTCTTTAAATGTCAGACGTCACTGCGCAAAGGAGATGATGTCGACACACTAAAAAGTTCTGCTTTATATTCGTAGGATATTCTCGAGCTAAACTTCGACGCCAGAGTGTGGAAAGAGCAACCCTACACCTTCGGGTAGCCCACAAAATTAAGATATCCACCAAGAGATCGTTGCAAAAGTGAACATATAGCTGCGTAATGCTCGATCTGGACAATTGGACAGTTGGCGGTACGCGCTGGAGCGTACGGGCTGGTGCCACCGACTGTGGATTTTGTTTCATCGATTAAGTAGGGATAAATTAGATATAAATTTTAGCTGACTCAATGTCTTTCTATTTTTAAGAAATTTTTACATATTTGTCTCAATGTGAAGAGAGAACAATATTTGCAAGTTCTTTTTCATACCCAAATGACAAAATTCATTGAGCTGTTGCAGAGCCAATTGGCTAAAATAAAGCGTAATGTTGCCCATGAATCTTTTCATGATGAATTGTCAAAGAATACTGCATAAAAATAAGACGACACTCGTGATCTGTGAAAAAAAGCTCTAAATGAATATCCCGTTATAAACTAGATATGTAATTCGAAAATTGTTATTACGATAATTGTTGAGTCTGCTAGACTCATCTCTAGTTGACTTTAAATGTAGCGCGCATAACTTATAGTTCTGTAGCAGTTAGCTTTTAGTTACGTTAAAAAGTAACGGAAATTCAAATATTCATAAATAACTAAAGAAACAAAGTAGTTTCGAATTTATTTTCAATGCCAGACTATTTGTCATACTCTATTAACAGAAATAAAAACATTGAATCGAAAAAAAATCAAAAATTTAACAAAATTCCTTTGTATTTTGAAAAATCCAAAAATGTACACATTAAAACATTTTATTGAGGATTCAAAACCAATATTTTGCTGCGATTTTGAAGTATTCGGCAAGGTGCAGGGTGTTTGCTTTCGCCAATATACATTGCGTTATGCGCGTTCTCTGGGTGTCAGCGGTTGGTGTACCATGTCCAAGGAAGGTACGGTCAAGGGACATCTCGAGGCACCGTTGGTCGAGATCAATGAGATGAAATTCTGGCTACAGAATAGCGGTAGTCCAAAATCGTTAATACAACGTGCCGAATTTACGCCGACAAAGGAGATACCCGTCTACTCGGTGAAAAACTTTAATCTGCGTGATTGAGCGAGCATGGAGCGCCAAACCGCAAAAGATGAAACTAAAGATGAAATCGTTTTTGGAGTTGTGCAAAGTTTTGACAAACAATAGCTATGTACATATGTACATATATATTTTGCTTATATAGTGTATACATTTAAATTATTAAATTAAATATAGCGCTGGTATGACATATAGCGGCAGTATTTTACTTCTACCGAATTTTGTTTTTGTTTTTCCTACTCCAATGTAGTTTCACTTGGATTTCTCGCCATTAATATTTAATTCTAGTTTAGCAGCAAATTGTTGCGTTAATTCGGTTACCTCATTTGGCTTGCGACTTGTTATGACTACTTCTTCGTTTGTGCTTGTTGACTCCTCGTGCAATGCGGTCAGCTGCGTTTCAATTTCATGCCAGGCAAACTCAATATCTTGCGGCTTTGGATCCATGCCACACACACAGAAGCGTAAAAATACACGTCCGGCATGTTCTGCCTTTACCATATAAATTTTCTTGCGTTCCATTAGGCGCTGCAGCAGCTGTGAGGTCAATGCATTCTCGCCGCAAGGACGAAAACATACCAAACCCAAGGCGCGCGGCGCTACCATCTCAAAGCGTGCATCCGCGAGCACCAATTGCTCAAATTGTGCTGCCAGTGCAATGTGTTTACGTACGTGAGCACGTAAACCGGCAGCGCCAAGCGAACGAAATGTTATCCAGACTTTTAGCGCGCGAAAACGTCTGCCGAGCGGTATCTGCCAGTGTCGAAAATCAGGTATCTGCGTTTGTCCTTCGTACTTGTGCTTCAGATAGATACGATCCACATTGAAACTGTCGACCACTTTATTTGCATCACGCAGCCACATTGCCGAACAGTCAAAATTGACCAGCAGAAATTTGTGTAAATTGAAATTAAGCGAATCTACGTGTTGCAAGCCACATCGCAGTTCTGCGCATTCATCCAGCGCAAAGGCAGCACCGGCATAAGCCGCATCCACATGCAACCAGACGCCATGACGCTCGCAGACCGCACTCAGCGTTGGTATGTCATCATAGGCGCATGTGCCCGTTGTGCCCAGCGTTGCAATGCAACAAACTGGTATCAAACCGGCGGCCAAATCCTCTGCAATTGCTTTCTCCAGCGCTGCGCCACGCAGCACACGATCTTCACCAGCGGCCAGCAGTTTAATGGGCATGGCTGCTAGTACACCGGCTTTTTCAATGCAACTATTACTCTGATCGCTTGAATAGGCTACCAGTTTGCCGCGCACTTCACTCTCGCTCAGCTCTGGATGTTCGCGGAAAACACGGCGTACCGCCTGTTCACGTGCTGCCAACACAGCGACCAGTACTGCCTCGGATGCAGAGCCTTGTATGACACCGCCGCCAGGTCCTTCGGTTGCGTGTAGAAAGTGTTCGGGTAAGTGTAGAAATTTTGCTAGCCAATCCATAACAACTACCTCGAGTTCGGTGCATGCTGGACTGCAGATCTATTTGGATAGAGGAACAGAAAAAAAATATTGGTTGGTTTCTTCAAGAAGACTGATAAACCATATATAGATAGGTAGATACAGAGAGAGAAAGTCGGAAAGATAGCAGGAAGTAGTAACATTTGAGGTAGATACATATATGTCGTGTGACGTCACTTGATTTCCGCCAGCACTGTTGTTTTGACATTTGTCAAAGTAAACAAAACAGTTACGGAAATCAAATAACGGAAACAGTGCGAACAAGTTGAGCAAGCCAATACCACTTGTATGCTTCACCATTTTATTTTCAATCTATACAGTGTGCCCATCTAGACCTTCGGTGTGTTAACATTAAATAACTCTGCTGCTGTGATAAATTAGCAAGATTCTAAAACGTCATACAATACCATTTTATCTATCACTTGCAGTATGTCAATTGTTGTTTTTATACTTCTCACACATTATGGCACTCCTGCCTTCATAGTTTAGACATTTGTGAATAATATTCAGTTTACATCGCCCTGAGATTTAGAGAAAAAACAAAACTTAGCAGCGGGAGTTTTTCTGCTTTATTTGTAGGAAAATCGCAGCTGACGATAAGTCAAACAGAAACGGAGCGTGCTAAACGTATTCGACTGTTTAGGTATTATAAGCTGGATTGTGCCACAGAATTGTAATTATGTGTAAACAAAAATTGTAAGAGCGAGATGGCAATACTTAGTTTAAAAGTTCATAATATTCCAGAGTCTGCGGTCATCTCAAATGAATTAGTGTAAAAAAAATGTCTTTGAATATATGTATAAAGTATGAATAAACTAACCCCAAGATGAGTTTTACATTTGCTCTCAGTTTACAACAAACTCAATCGTCTGTCAGTTGTACTTGAACTTGTCTGAATTGTTCTACAATTTGAAACCCCATTCAGCAAAATATCTATTGGGACCTTGAATTAATAATGAGCGTTTCACACAAGAGGCCGCCACTAGTATATGAACCAATATTTGAGTTTCCAGTTTCTTGCCGGTAAAACCAATTGTCAATGAGCGTCTTTGGCAGCTTGTGTCATTTGTTTGAAACGTAAACAACATTACTAAATATTGCCTCGAACAAGGTCGAATTTTGTACCAGATAAAGTGTTTTTGCGGGGAGTTCTTCTTCATTACTTTAATACGAAGAAAAGTACGGACGAGGGTCATCGAATCTTAGTGGAAGTTTACGACGCGCATGCTCTAGCTGAACAATCATGTCGGCGGTGGTTTGGTCGCTTTAAAAGTGGTGATTTTGAGCTCGAAGATAAGGAACGGCTGGGTCAACCCAAAAAGTTTGAAGACGAAGAAAGGGAATCATTGCTCTAAGTGGACCAATGCCAAACGCTTCTGGAGTTGTCAGAATCATTGGGAGTGGATGAGTCGATAGTCAGAAAACGTCTAAAAGCCGTAGAATTGATTCAAAAGCAAGGAAACTGTGTGCCATACGATTTGAAGCCGCGCGATGTCGAAAGACGATTTTTCGCTTGTTAACAGCTACTCGAACGCCAAAAAAGAAAGGGTTTTCTGCGACAACCCCAAAAAGGCATAGGTTTTGCCCGGACAGTCATCAACATTCTTCGCCAAAGCCGAATATTCATGGCATGCAGCTTATGCTCTGTATTTGGTGGGACCAGCGCGGCGTGATCTACTACGAGCTGCTCAAACCGAATGAATCAATCACGAGGAAACGCTATCGACTCAACTTATGCGTTTGAGTCGCGAACTGAAGCAAAAACGGCCGGTATACGAAGAAAGGCAGGACAAAGTGATTTTGCAGCATGACAACGCTCGGCCACATGTTGCAAAACCGGTCAAGACCTACTTGGAAACGCTGAAATTGCAAGTCCTACCCCACCCGTCTCCAGATATTGCTTCTTCCGACTACTACTTGTTCCGGTCGATGATACATGGCCTGTTCCAGCAGAAGTTCACTTCATATGAACAATGCAAAAAATGGATCGATGATTTGATTGCCTCAAAAGATGAGTCGTTCTTCCGAGCTGGTATCCGAAAATTACCAGAAAGATGGGAAAAAGTTTTGACCAGCGATGGAAATAATATATTTGAAAAAAAAACAAAAAATGTTTAAAGCCAACTTTAAGAAAAATAGTAAATCAAAAGAAAAGTACACTCTTACACCAAACTAATTACTTTCGATTGACACTGAACTTGAGTGACCCGCTTTTTTATGTTTGTTTTTTTTTTTTGGACTTCAACGTTGTAAATATTGATAACAAAAAACTTAAAATTTCACAACAAAAAAATCGAAACATTTCAATGAAAACAATTGAAGAACCTGTTTCTGCTGAAGATATTGCTGCTTAACACTTTTCGTATTTAATTTTTTGCAAGTGAAAGTATCCAAAAGATACGAAAAAAAAAAAAAAAAACGAGACTAAACAAATAACAAAAGGCCAAGCAGCATCCATCGCACACAACAACCTACCCAACTGAATCCAATGACACTAAATCCAGAGGCCAACATTTCACCAACAATTGATGGATACGAAACTGCTGTGGGATAGTAAGCATGCATATTCGGTGACTGCCAATGTGTAATGCCCGGTTTTATGACACGTTCAATATCATTGAGTATATCCTTCCATTGCTCTGGCTGTTCGGGTATATCCTTGGGCAATAGTTCGAGCAGATAACCCGGTGTCACCGAGGGCAGCACATCACATTCGCGTATATTTTCCATATAATCGGCAACAAAGTCAACAGCTGCCTTGCCAAATTCACGAAATGTTTTTGCATCCATATTGTAGAAATTATTTACTATTTTTTTTGTTTTTTTTTTGTTTGCTTTATTTATTTTACAAAGTTCAAATTGATGTAAAACAACTTTAAAAGCGTTTTCAATAACACAAACTGAGATTTACGCCGTAAAAACTTTCTTTTCTTTTTTGATATTTCACATTCGAATTTCAAAGCCGCACTGACTAAAGTAAGTTCATAGCAACTGGCTTAAATACACACGAAATGGAGAAAAGTGGTTTCAAGTTAAAGAGCAAAAAAAAAAAAAAAAACGGGCAGCTTTTGTTAAGATTTTCTCTTAAAAAGATCTCTGCTATAAATATTAAACTTATATGAAACTAAACTTGTACTGCAAACTAAACTTAAACGAAAGTAAAGAATCAGTCACTGAATCGAATGAAAATTTTATTTATTTGCTTAAAATCTCTGACTGTTGCATACATCATCAACGTGATGTGAAAACCACCAATGCTAGAGAGCTTACTGCTGGACATTAGTTTTCTTTTATGGTCACTAGGATGGTGGATTTGAGAGATTATGTGGGAAAACACGCTCGAAGGTTGTATGTGTGAAATTTTGGTCAGCTGATTGTCTTCAAACCTGGCTTAATGATGCAGATTACTCAAAATTTGACACTAGTCTAATGGTAATGATTAGAGATAAACTTGTTTAGATGCTACAAATGCTAACCAACTTCTGATCGGTTGCTTCTGGCACTACCCTTAGTACAAATAAATTATAATTTAACTAAACAAAAACGACTTATGTACATATTTCAGAAACCGCCTGTAATACTATAATCGCAGCCTAAAATGACTGTAAGAGTAAAAGAAAACCAGTTCTTTTTCTCTGCATTTTCTCAGTTCATCTTCAATACATCGTATAAAAACTCGCGTGTAAATTAAGCTGTTAAAAAGCTATGGTATCTGACACATGATCAATAGCAGCTATAGACGACAGCATTGTTTATTGTGTCTAAACATCGATAGCGAAAGTGTGATAATTTGTATTTATTGGTTGAAATAGTGTTGCATATAAGTATATATAAACTTTTTATTTTATAGAAGCAACAATTTCTTTATGATATTACACTGTACATAATGTAAAATTGTATGTAACAGCCTAGAACCGCAACAACCAATATGTTCATAGTTCAAAACATGATGCTCTGAAGCAGGACCACTAACGAGGTAAGACGAGATGCTATATATACTCGTACATACTTCTTCGGCTAAGTATGTTGCTAAGGACTTTGAGTTGACTATAAAGTCATCCCAACAGTATAATAATGTAGTGGATTGAGTGCGAGCACGCTCGTATTTCACATATGGATAATATTGCTTCTGTTTCCATCTTAAGAGCATGAGTCAACGCTCAATACACTAACTTACAAGGTCTGTCGCAAAAGAAACAGAAACTTTTTAAAAATAGCTGTTTCTGGTGGCGCCACCTATTGGTAGGTTGGAATGCTATATCCTTCACTGATATCTTGTACAAATTGTATGGCAATCGGACCGCTACAAGCGAAGTTATCGCGTTAAAAGTGACAGTATATTTTGGGCATCGGTCAAAAAATGAATCTCGGACAAAGAGCAAATATTAAGTTCTCTATTAAACTTTGTAAAACATTTACCGAAACGTTCCAAATTATGAAACAAGTTTATTGTGACAATTGTCTATCCCGTGAAGACCTCTGTGACGATGAAAAGTCGGAATTGAATATTGCCAAAGATTTGATTCATCGCATTTTGACGAAGAAATTGGGTGTGTTCACAGTTTGTTCCGCACAAATTAACTGACGACCAAAAATTGCTCCGAATCCAACATTCTAAGGACTTGATTGAAGAGTCGAGAATGGACGAAAACTTCAAGTATTCGATTGTGACTGGTGATGAGACGTAGTGATTTCAATATTATACCGAAAACAAACGTCAACGTGCCGAATGGAAGCATCCAGACGAGCCAAAACCGAAAAAAAGTCGTCTTGAGAAGTCAAAAGTGAAGACAATGTTGATTTGTTTCTACGATTTCGAGGGTATTGTACACCGAGCGTTCGTCCCACCTGGCCAAACGGTTAATGATGTATTTTATCTTGGTGTTATGAAGCATCTTCTGTCGCGTATTCGTCGTGTTCGACCACAATACCGTGAGCCAGGGAGTTGGCGCCTGTTGCACGATAATGTTTCGTCTCATCGGTCGACACTTATCACCGATTTTCTCACCAAAAATGGCATTTTAACCATCAAACATTCACCATGCTCGCCTGATTTGGCTTCGTGTGACTTTTATCTATTTGGAAAACTTCATTTGAAAATGAAAGGACACCGTTTAGACATTCTCAAGAACATTACCTAAAACACTTATTTGAAATGCTTACTGACCTTGTAAAACGCTGTACCGAAGCACAAGGAAACTATTTTGAATTAAAAAAAAAATCACTTTTGCAAAATATTAAATGTTTGTTGTTTTTTTCGAACAGTCCTGTTTCTTTTGCGACACACCTTGTTTTATAGCACCATTGCACCATCAAACCATTAGGGCACATGCAGATATAATGGAGACATGTAATGGAGGCAGCTAAAAGACAGAGTGTAAATATGACTGAGATACACCTTTTGAACTTAAATCTCTTACTTGTAGCGCACTTCGACCACTCAATCTGACTGTGTCCCAATGATCGTCAACGTTAGTAAGTCATAGTAATAATTTCAATCTGTTAAACTATTCAACATGAATAGATTTTAGAAGATTTGTTAAGAGTTCATATAGACAGCACTTTGTACGTACAACATTCATCAAACTAATCAGCTGCCAACTTACCCAACTAAAACCAAGTACTCCAATGCCTGCGATCAGCAGTTCTCCGATGATCGAACCCGCGCATGATGATGATGGATAGAAGGCATTAAAATACGGTGACTGCCAATGTGTTAGTCCGGGTAGTATTATATGCTCCAAATCATCCAATATTTGACGCCAGTGTTCCGGTTGCTCGGGTATTTCACGCGGTAGTTGATTAATAATAGCGCGTGGCGGTGTGCTGGGCAGTACATTGCTAATGTATACACAATAAATTTAAACTATATATTTTGAGCAAAGCACGCTAACACTCACCGTTCACGTATATGCTTCAAATAATCTATAAGAAACTCTAAAGAAGCATGCCCAAATTCGCGAAATTCACTGAAATCCATTTTGTATGTTGTATGTATCTTATGGATACTTTGTTTTTACACAAACTTTTATTGTATTTATAATATTATTTTGAATTTTTTTTTCATACACACACAAAACACAACCACACTGACTACGCATCGAACTTCGAATGATGTGCTGAAAATATTTTGAACAACTTCGGCTTGTTGCTATTTAATAATAATGTATATTAAAGTATCTGTATCTACATATATAAATGAAAAAAAAAGTATGACTTTATATCAAAGTCAATGACATTATTTTTGGTTACAACGAATGAATATTTCTTCATATGAACTGTATGCACGTCTTGGTCAAAACAATGGGTCAACATACGCACTGCAAGATGTGTGAAAATGTGCAGATGCAGCAAGATTTACATATTATTTAAAATTTTTTGTTGCCATTGAAGCGGTTTATATAATTTAGTTATCAGACGCAACATTTTAAACTATGTATAATAAACGATTATAGGAAAACAATATACTATCTACATAGTAATATTTCATTTTTGTGCAATTGTGTACACTGTGAAAAATTTCATGGGGGTGTTTATCTGTTAGTGTAAAAGTTTGTTGAAAAAAAAGCAAAGCACGCCTATTTGTACACGTATGTACATATATCTAATCTAAATTGTGTATCGTAATCAACGGCTCGAAAAACTCAAAATGTCGGAGTTTTAAAGAGATTGAATAACTTTTTCCAAAAATGTTCCATCATTTTGGGTTTGCCATTTTAACTTCGGAAAATTTGATAATCAAATTCGAAATTAGCGAACTCAAAACAATATGTGTACTAAAATTCGTTTCGATTAGAGATGAGCTAGTCAGTGATTTTTGAGTAGCAGTGATTATCGTGATTGCTACTTTCAAATCACCGTGATTTTGAACTGCTACTGCGATCGCTGTAAAAATGAAAAGCTAAAAAGAAAAACAAACCGATTTTATCTATTTATTAACACGAAACTAATTTCTCCTCAAATTGTTTAACAATGATTATATGAATAACACAACATGTGTATATAAATGAAATTTTCTGGAGAGAATTCGCCTAAAATGGTACAAAACAAACATTCGAAAGTATGGAGGATAGTCGGAATCATTGGGCTCCCGGAATAGGATATGGACTTCTTACAAAAATCTTGGGAATTGAAACGCGTATTTTAAGTAATCACTTGATTTGTATGTATTACAAGTGGCATATCTTTATTACAATTCTTTGGGAATAATTCCAAACTACAGGAAACCGCAATCAGTTTCTGGAATATCTTCTTCTTGGTGCCATATTCTGGAGAGAATTGGCATAAAATGTCATAAAGAACCAGAGAAGAGTGTGGGTTATAGTCTCAAGCATTGGGCTCCCACAAAAGAAGAAGTATTTATTGACCAAATCTTGGGAAATGAGACGAGATGATGGTATTTCAGGAAGTTATGGGTTTTGGATTTATTTCAGTGCCAACCATGGCTGATTTCATTTCCGATTCAAAAAATTGACTGGATCACCTATTTTTTTACATAGTCTCCTTCTCAGAGTATTTATCAAGTGTCATATCTTCACTATAACTTGTAAGGACTAAGGCAATACTACGTGAAACCGCAATTGTATGCTAAAAGAGCTCTGTTTTCATGTTATTTTCATGAGAGCATTGGATAAAAAAAAAACCAAGAAAATAAAAAAAAACATTTAATTTTCAACTCCAGTGAAATAAACCAGATGCTAGCAGAGATAGAAGCCAACCAAGCATAAAGATTGAATTCAAAACAAGTGCTTAAATAGAGGTGTGAATACTAGGTGCATGATACAATAGATCAGTTGAGCGATAGTCAACTGCCTGTGATTCAATCACGGCGACTGAAAATCACTAATATCGGTTGCCACTTGATATTGTAATTCACGGCCTATGAGTAATATATCATGCATATCATCTATTTGATACGTTGATACATTTTGTGCTCCTAACTCTACAAGCATGCTATATTACTCATACGCCGTGAATCACAGAGGCAATAGTAAGAAATAAATGATATTTTCAATCACTGACATTTACATTATCGAGTAGCAACTGATATTAGTGATTTTTCAGTCACCGTGATTGAATCACAGGTAGTTAAATATCGCTCAAATAAACGCGAAAGTTTATGTGGATGTGAGGATGTGTAGATGTGTGGTTGTGTGGATGTGTGAATCTTTGTTACTCCATCACGCAAAAACTACTGAATGGATTTTAATGAAACCTTACAATAATATAGCTCATATATCAGAATAACACATAGGCTACAATGAAGAATTAATTGAAGAATGAAGAATGAATATGAAGATTAAATTAACGCATTTATTTAATTAGTTTAAAACAAACACAGCGCAAACATTTTAACCACGTCTGCTGCTCTGAGTAGACGACAAAAAACTGATAGCTACAAAATCGTCTAGCGGTAATGTGTTTGACGTTCTGATTATTCTCGGTCGGTTACCATCTTTACCCGTTCTGATCATTCTCGATCGGTTACCATCTTATCGGTTATATTAACCCTAATACAATATTCATGCTTAGCCCTAATACAATATATGACCCTCCATGCTAACATTTATGTTTACAATATATACATACATAACTATTCAAAATTCTCTCAGTGTATTTTATTTATTTGTTTTATTAAACTACTTTTTTTTAAGCAGGTATAAAGATTTTGTTATTTCTTTTAACATTGTGTCCATTATCTTCATATATCATTATTATTGTCTCGTTTTAACAACTTATTTTTATTTATAATCTATTTATGACTTCACAAAGCACCATGAATGATGGCCAACGAATGAACTGAAGTGCATTTGTTTATTTGATTTTGGGATTCGAGTTTTGTAAGCGCATCGGAAGTGCATTGTTTGATCTTCAGTTTGATCAATTTCTCAATACAAATAAAAGATAAATAGATGTCATCTCTATGCATACTAGCGCATATTATGTATAGTGTGTAAAAAGATGACAAGGTTTGCTTTTGGCTCAGTTATTTGTACTATAATGAAAAACTTGGTATCGACTTAGTATCTAGCTTAAGAGTTAGATACATGGATAGCTAACACTTAAAATATTTGTGAGTAATTTATTTACGAATTTTTACTGGGGGGCTCAATGTCATTTTTACTTACATTGAGAAATTATTTTGTCATATTTTTCTCAATGTGAGGAGAGAACAATAGCAACAACTTTTCATTACACAGTAAAAGGTTTTAGCTGCAGATACACATGTTTCGTACCTAGCTACGAAATCACATCAGTCAAGCTGACCACATATCGCAAATGCTTCTTCTGCTTCTCGGGAAAAGCGCTCTGTGTATCATATGATTTTCTGTATATCGAATGAAAAACGCGTTTACCTTTCCAAGCATTTTAAGCTTAGAATAACAGTTTCTTAAATTTTAGCAAGACATTGCGAAACAAATGCTCAGTGTATTTAGCACCAGAATAATTCCTCCAGTGTGCATAGCACAGTTCCAAGGACACTTCCCTGGTGTACACCCAATGCTATAAAGTGTATGTACAACCGATCATCTCGAACTTTGCTACGAAGTTAAAACTTTCTGTGTTTCTTGGAACAGTCCTTCATGCTTGTTGTGCATTCGAAAACACAGCAGAATTTTACTGCTTATTTTCAAAGAGCCCGAAAATATACTGAGCGACTTGATGGACTTTGCTCTGGAGTACCATTATATTGCTATAAGCCAAAACTGATGGTCAAGAATGGCACTCTGTATACCTGGAGCTGCCAATATACTACTAAGAAAAATTCGTTCAAATATCTTGAAGAAAGTTGTTAGCAAACTTATTCGTTTGAAAGTTTAACACTTTTCAGAAACCTCAAATTTTCACGCATTTAATTGCAGAATAGCACTTTTCGAAAGCGATTTCGCAGCTCTTCCACCCCATCCTGCATAACCAGAGGTTTTGGTGGTATTGAGCCTATTGATGACATGATGGATGGGGAGATAGGTTGGAGCTCAGGTAGTTCGGCACCCAGAAAACCTTCTTGTTCAATACTTTATTTGTTCTAGCTCAAAAGGGCTATCCCGGTTCTATAATCAAATCTCATGATTTTTCTAAAAGTGACACTGTGCATTTTGCAATAAAAGTAAATACATGGGTTATTAAAAAATTTAGCCCATTCAGCGTTCAGACAGCGTTCAGATTCCGATATTGCCGAAGAATTTGCTGACAAAACCAACTAAACTTGTCATTAAAATGCACCGTTTCAGCACTTTCAGCAGAATTGTGCGATTTAATATTCCTAAACGTTTAGATGTGAATTTCATAGTTCAATTTTCGATTCAATTTTTCAATTCGAGGTGTTCGAGTTTACAAGTTTCAAAACAATACCACTAATGCGTATTCACATATAATTCAAATACGAAACTTTATATACATAGCTGCCTCCTTTAAAGGTTTTTCCTTGTTCCAATTAAGTATTAACCAACTAGACATCGGGCTTGGTTTATAGTCTCTGTTTCCAACCATTGCATTCAAGTTTCTGTAAAATATATACAAATATACTCGTAAATAAAGCAAACTAGTACAAAATTTCACAAAACTTTACTTACATGGTACGACATGTGTGAAACCACCAACCAGTTTTATGTTCTCTTGCGCAATGATAAATAATATGCTCAGCATCCCGATCTGTTGTCGAAAATTTAGAATGCAAATGACTTCCGAACATATCATGTGAAGTATTGCCTGAATAGTTTCCAATTTCTAATATCTTGTATTCTTCCGTTTCACTTGCTATAACAAAATTATCATAACGCGAATAGTTTACGACATTATTGTAATCCTTAATGAAGTAAAACATATCATAGCGTTTCATAGAAGTTATTTGATGCAATTTCTCCAAACCAAACCAATATTGACCCTCTAGACTACCGAAACCGTTTTTATAATCCATCCAATTGCGATCAAAGTCGATTGGTCCTTTCATTTGACGTTGAATCAGCATTCTACCAAAATTGTCACAATAAACTTCAATTTGACCAGCTGCGGTGTATATTGTATACACACCAGCATCCAAACCTCTTTCTGTTATATGAGCACACGAATTTGGTAGCACTGTGAATCCAAAATTATAAATATACCATAAATATAAACAATACTTCTTAACTTCATTTACCTTGTTGAATTATTTTGGTGCTTTTTGTCAGTATTTGTTCCTGAGAATCCTTTACATATTCAATTTCATTGACAATATCTCTTTTAGTAATTTTCTCGATATTTTGATATGTTTTTGTCAGCTGTTGGATATCTATTCTTATGTTGTCGTGTTGTTTATGTAGTAAGGCTAAATTAAAAGTTAAATAATTTGTGTTACTTTTTGTAAGCTTTTTTAATATGCCCACACTTACTAGGAAAACGGATCATACGATTTATTATATCCTCTTGTGATTTTTTTAGCACACTTCTAGCATTTTTGGTTGCATAGGCCTCCGTTTTCAAATCTTCCAATTCATTGAACAATCGAATGCCTTGTAATTAATTAAATATTAAAATTATTCTTGGACTTAATGCAAGTGTTTGCTTTTTTTTTACTTATATTATTCAGTTTCTCTTCTATATCAGCATAAGCAAACGATGTATCAGATTGATTTGTTAAACTATTTATATTTTTTAATGCATTTAGTTCAGTTTTACAATTCTCAAGTTCAGTTTGTTTACTTATGGCTGAACTTCGTTGTTGATCCTTTAAGTAAGCTATATCGCGTTCCATTGTCAAGACAATGCCATTACCATAGGGATCCTGAGTTTTAAAAAGGGAACACTTTAATAAATATTGTTTAAAACTTTTCATACACTTACTAAATCTGTATCCTCATCGAAAATGTCTGTAAATAGTAAAATTATTATTATTTTTTATTTGGCTTTAATTACAAAGTGTAACTTAAATTATGTAGGGTGTTCACAAGGTGTTGTAAATAGTGCAAAAGTGCACAAATGACGTCGTGCGCACACTTGTGCAACTCTGTACAGTTAGTTGTTTGAGGCTTTCTTTGCTTCTTTGGGAATTATCAGCTGTTCAGCATAAGTGTTACAACAAAAATAATACTTGTAATTTGGTGTATGCTCTAGTTCGAGTAAAGTAGTACAAGATTTTTAAAGATCCTAGATGTCTTATGATCCTGAGTTGTAGGAGTGATTCTTTCCGAGATATAGGGTTGTTACAAAAAAAAAAAAACCGGAACTTTTTGCATTTTGGCCTGTATCTCCGAAACTAGCAGAAATACGGAAAAAGTAAATTCAGTCAAATTAACACAGATGTGTTAAATAATTAACATAAATTACTTTAGGCATATACGACGCCTTCTCTTTCGGTTCGGTTCCTAATACTTCTGATACTCTGTATTTATCGCATTCTCTTGGAGGCTTGTAGGTTTAGTGGTTTTCATATTACCGGAAAATGAAAATTTCAATTAAAACATTACTTTTCAAATTATATAAATTTGATTACTGAATTCGTTTCACCATCGATTCATAATGGATCGAGATGTTCAAATCGTAACTAAAGTTTATTTTATGTGGTTTTCGTATTTGGGAAATCAAAACTTTATCAAAATATATATTTACTTATTGTTGTATTTAATCCATTCTCAATAATCAGTTTTAAGAAATTTCTGTAATAAAATACAATTATCATTATTAAAATTTTTACTAAGTAGATTTTATGTTTATAAATATTTACCGTTTGTAATCGTTAAGCCGATTTTGCATACTCTTCTGCTTTTCTTTTAATTGGGTAAGTTTCTCCTCCACACTATTCAGTATTCGATTACTGGAACTGAGCTGTATCAGATAGTTAAGATTATAGATACTTTTAAAGATACATGTAAACAAAAAAATATAACTTACTTCATGCTCAGTTTGTGAGTACGAGTATTGCAATAATAAAATTACAATATAGAAATATATGTTTATCAAATACTTTAAATGCATTTGTATACGAGTTATACAAATCTTGAGACAAGCCACTCTTTAAAGTTCAAGCACAACTGATACAGCAAATACGCTAAACGAGAAATAAATCTCATGTTAGCAAAGTTTTGATATATTTAAATTATATAAGTACAGTGAGGTCTACAAAGAAACTATTATTGTATAAATTATAGCCATTAGTAAATATATTTCATTGCATATATGAGATTTAGCCGGCTTAAGCTCATTTAGAAATGTTTTGAGAAATTATATTTCTCAATGAAAAGAGTAACAAGTAACATCATTTTATTGCACAGATAAACGTTTTAGCCGCAGCTACACGTGCTTCGAACTTAGCTACAAGTTCTCATCAGTCTGCTGGCCGCACATTGCATATTTTCGCTACTTATGTAATGCTTCTCAGTAAAAACGAGCTGTATATACATCCTATAATAAAAACGTGCACCTTTCCAAGTATGCTTTATCTGTTGTATTCTTGCAAGTACGGCACTCTTTCACACCCCCTTACAAACTACACCAATGACTAGCTGCACCGCTGCTTAGAAATATATCAACTGGGAACGTTTTTGACGAAAGTATTTTGTTAATAATTTACTTTCTTCTCATTTTTAATTCATTACCTGAAAATTTAATATAGGAAACTTTTACTGTACTAAGAAACAAATTAAAATGACAACATTTCAAGAAAATAAATTTTCATGGTAATTTATCATGGTAATTACCATGGTAAGTTAGATTTACTAAGTTTCTTTTTCTGATTGCATTCTATTAAACCGAGATAATAATATTTTTGAGTAGGTAGGGTTAGGCCAAATAAGCGCCTTAAACGAATGGAGGCACAGACTAATCAGTAAGACTTCGGCTTCGTGAGCAAAACATCACTACTGAGGTCTCAGATACCAGCACAAAATATAAGTTTTATGCTTGTTTAGCATCGGTTCAAAGAGGAGACATTAAAGTGTAGTAATGGAATACTGTAACAGCCAGGTGGGACCAACCAATACCGGACTCCGTCTGTAATGCTGAGTTATGAGGAAAAATAATCTGTACTAGCGGTACTGTATTTTTTCATAACCTTATCCATATGGTCACCTGTGCACCTACGGATCGATGCATTGAAAATCAATTTGACTATATTACCATCAGTACGCAATAAGGGGGAATTAATTGAAACCACATCGGAGTAAACATATTTATTGAATATACAATTCATATCTTCTTCTATATATATACAAACGGAAGTATGTATGTAGGTTCCCCATAGACTCCGAAATCGCTTAACCGATTTTGATCAAATTTTGTGGCAATATTCAAAATAGTCGCGTGGGTGATGGCGATTGGATAAACAGAAAATTTTTTGGATTTTTTAGATTTTCCTTCCATTTGTTTTTTGTTTCAATAAGAAGGAGTATGTGGAAGGTGGGGAAGGGGGAAGGGGGACCTACTAGTCGCGGGGACCTACTAGTAATATATAAAAACGTTCATGAAAAGTGACAAATGCAAAAACTCATAAACCGCTGCACCAAATAACACCAAATTTTCAACATATGTTAGTTTTTTCTGTTGGAAGGTTTCTCCTCAGTTTCCGTTTGATAGGTACCGCAGGAGTCAAAATATCCACGAAAATGTGTTTCTTCAGTACAATATTTTGATGAAAATTGTTCTGTGTGTTAATGGGAATTCGAGAAAGGTTTCGATTCTCAATTCGGTCCACTGTGAATGGGAGGTAGACGAAGGGGTGGTTGGAAAAGGGGGCAGGGGGCAGGAAGAGTAGTGGAATCAGAGGATCCACGCACACAACGTTCACCTAATGGTTGCGTAATGCTATTATCAACTAAAAGTAAACTTACTCATTGTTGTATTTAGTCCTTCCTCATGTATGACTTTCAAATAATTGCTAGAATAAAACAAAAATTTCTTTGGTAAAATGTTTACTTAGTATATTTAATGAAATAAAATGTTACCTTTTACAATCTTTTAGATGATTTTGCATATTCTTCTGCTTCATTTTTAATTTCGTGATTTGCTCTTCTATATTCCGAAGTATTCGATTACTAAACTGTATTTAATAGTTAAAATTATTGGTCGAAATGAAGCTACATGAAATCAAAATTTAACTTACTTCATTGTCAGCTTTTGAGTATTGCAATAATAAAATTACAATATAGAAATATATGCATAACAAATAGTTTAAATGCATTTTAATCAATTTATAGTAATCTTAAGACAAGTCACTTTCCTCGCTATAGTTCACGTACAACTGAGGCTGCAACAGCTCTGGACAAGTATTTATTGAAAATTATGTTACATAGTATGTGTTTTCCTGATAATTCTGTAGCATAATCGCTAAAGTAACCCGATTTGAGATTCTGGTTCTTATGCAGAGTCGTTTGCATGCGCGAATACTGCGTGACAGCTGAACGTCGATATGACGCCAGGCTAATTTAAAACGGAAATTCGGGTTTAAAAGACAATCGAACAACATATGTAACTCGTCACATCAAGCCTTTCAAGATTATGTGTATTTTTTGGATTTTTCTATGATTCTTTCAATAAACTTTCATATAAACTGTTATCACCTATAAACTTCAGCGAATTAATTTTATTTTTGTACAATTTAAATGTTAATTCACTTTGTAAAAAACAAATTAGAAGTCACACTTCCGTGAAAGTGGTCTTCAAGTAAGTTCCTGTATAAATGCAGTACCATAGGTTGGATTCCACAACGAGTGCCCCATTTTTTTGGCCTATGATACATAAACTGTAATTCTAGCTACTATCAGTGCCTATTAAACTGTATGCTACTCAAACTGTAATTGACAAATGAAAACTCTCGCTTAAACAAAACCACGCACAGTGGGACAAATCACGAATCACACGAAATCATATCTCAGCAACTAATTGACTGATCGTTAGAATGAAAATTTATAGACTGCATATAATTTGAAATTAATGAGCGGCGACATGGCGTATCAGAAAAACTAAAACATCATATTCAGCAACTGTTTTTTTTGTGTTCAGTGTGTTACTATCGATGAGAGGAAGCATACATGTTATACAGGGTGTCTCAAAAGACAGTTCACATTTGATTTGCTGATTGCGTGAACGCAACTATTCCGAGGGGCGCGGGGCTATGTCAATCGGTAGCCTAGCTTTTGGGAATTTAGTCGCTATGGAGCATTTCTCGGGAGCGGACCGTGCGTTGTGCGTACGTGAGTTTTACAAAAACGGTAATTTAGCGACTGTAGCGCGTAGAAAATTCAGCAGTATTCGACATGTTCGTCATTTAAATAATGCGCCAAGCCCTCGACTCATTGGAAAATAGGTCGAGAAGTTTGAAGAGACCGGTTCAACGCTGGAAAAGTGAAAATCCGGACATCCAAGGTCTTCGAAAACGAAGACAGTGTTACTCAGTCTGTTACCCATACCTTTCGATTCGGAAGCGTGCTGTTGCTTTAAACGTGCATAGATCATCATTGTTCACACACGTCCAACAGGTCTCTACCACGACTTCATGAAATTTTTCCTGGCAAATTGATCTCCAGGAGAGGTGACATAAATTTTCCTTCACGAAGTCCCGATTTAACCCCTATGGACTTTTTCCTGTGGGGTTACATCAAATCTAGAGTTTACGGCAACAAACGGACTTCCCTGGCACAATTAAAAGAAAATATCCGTCACGAAATGGCAGCCATCACAGAGAATACCGGCCGAGCCGTCATTGGAAATTTTAGTGCTCGATTAAATGAATGCCGTGAACTCAAAGGTTTACATTTGGATAATATCATTTTTTAAAAATATATTCCCAAAGTTTGTTCAAATCGTTCATCCGTCCGATTTTAATAATATTAAATGTGGTAAAACGTGTAGCGTTTCAATTTAAACATTAAAATATATGTAAACTTGGACTTAGACAAATTTCAACTTAATTGTTTGTGCTGAAGTGGTTAAAAATTCGTAGTTCATAGATTTTTACCTAACTTACAAACAAAATCGTGTTTTAAGTTAATTAATAACTATTAATAAACTATTTATGGTAAAGTATCCGCGCATTTTCACAAAAAATCAGTATTCTTTATAGTGAAAACTTACTGTAGTAAATAACGCAGAAAATTGATAAGCTTTCTAGGAAAAAAAAAACTGCAATACAAGTCAAACTGCGATAACACGAAATAATTTTATAATAAATTATATTCATTTAAATGAGCGTTTGAGATTGCTGAATTAATTGGTGGCATACAATAATTGATGGAGCAATACATTCAGTTGCATTTAAGCACTTGTAGTGAATATATTAATAATATACAAAATGCATTTTTTTATATTATTTATAATGCTAACTGTTTTATCTATAGACGATACAATTGCACAAGATGTGGTAAGTTAAATTTACATGGTTGGTTTTTTTTTTGTATTCTATATATATCGTGATTGTTTTGAAAAAAAGACAGATAGCATTAAAACTATAAATTTCTGATAAACTTTACTTTCCAACAATTCTATTTACAGCACAAAATACCGAGCATTAGTCATACTATTATTGAAATTATTGAACAACAATTAACGCAACTGGAATTGAAGCAAACAAATCTACACAAACAATTAAATACTTGCAAAAGGTAATACTTATTTGAAGTTTGGAATTTCCAATTGTTGCCCACACTATTTTGATATATGTATGTTTTGACAAAAAAGTTCAGTAAGGTTTACCAATTCATTATGGAAAGATATATGTATGATTCATCAATGTGTCAAAATTATTTAGTGCTTCTGTGTCAACACTGGAAGGCATTGGATGCATTTTGGCATATTTCATGTGCAATTATTTCAAATATGTACTAATATTATAGTATGCCTTGATGCAGAGAAAATGAGACGATAAGGGGAAGATTATAGGCTAAATATCATTTTGAGAAAAAATGAGCTAAGCACCAACAGCAGCTAACGATAAAGAAAATCTCATATATATATTTTTGTTAACCGTATCAATATCCATCTATTTCAAGAGTATCTAAAACTAAACAATAACGTAAATCACGTCTTACGCAGTTTCAAATAGAAAATTTTTATGCAAATTTATTCTATGAAGAAACAAGAGCAACATTATAGCGAGATACAGTAGTAGAGTTCGCAGTTGTTTCTCATAATTTCCCTACAAATTCTCATCAGCACTTGAATAAACAGATAAATATGCAGATGATCATGTCTATATCGTAATATCTCGCCTCTCTACCCTATTTATTACATTTTAAACACAAATATTAAATCAATCTACTATATCAATTTAAACCAATGTATACTTTCAGTACCTACTTCAAGCTATTACAGGAGGAGCGTTTGAATGCTACAATGAGTAATTTTATAATATATACAATATTTACAAAAATTAATAATTTATTTTAATATATTGCACAGATCTCTACGAAGAGCATACTGATATGGTAAGTGAATATGATAGTAGTAAGCCAACTTACTTTTAACTCAGCATACAAGTATATCTAACATACAAACATAATGGAACTAGTATAGCTATGTAAGTATTTCAGTGCTATAATATAGCACTCTATTATATCTCTCTATCAAATCATAAATCACATATCAAAATTAACACTTTTATAGACGTCCGAAAATCGTGTGTGGTTGTTGTTTCGTTTTCGGCTGTGCCGAAAGTTGTTGTTGTTGTCTCGTCGAAAATCGCAAGCATGCAAAAGTAACGGTTTGAGCACTTAGAGCAACGAGAGCAAGGGCTGATATAGTTCTATATTTATTTTTTTTTTTTTACAACATTATTCAAAAATAGTTTTGAGCAGCGTATACGAAAATGTTCTTACTCAATTCTCGAAATTGATATAATAATGTGCCAAATTCGAAGTTGTCTTTAGTGTTTGATAACCAGAATCCGGGAAAGTTTTTGTGCCGTTTCATGGTCATGCACGAAATATGAATCCATCATAATATATCAGCGGACAAGTAGTTGTTGAAACGATGGTTATCGCTGAGCGGATAGATGCAGCAATCTTCAGAATTTTGTCCGTTTGTCTGTCTGCCATTCCAGTTTACTTTTAATGAATTGTTAAATATTTAATAGTAAGCGAATGTTATTGATGGTGTTGTCAGAAAAAAACTTGTTTAAAAACTACGAACGCCATTTTTTAGATTTTTACGAGACTTCCCGCGGATATAAATTTGCATAGAGTTTCCATATAGTGTGCAACATTTTTGTAGCCTGTGACACACAAACTGTAATTCGAGCAAGTCCGATGTTCTAATAAACTGAGTGCTACTCAAACTGTAATTTGAATAAAAATTTAAAATCTTTCCCATTACATTTTTGTACCCTGTACCCAAGGTATAATAAGTTTGTGCATATATATGTAACAGGTAGAAGGAGGCGTGGTGGTGGCGCCCATAATTTATATATTTTCGATCAGCAGTGGAAACTGAGTCGATTTAGCTATGTCCGTCCAACAGACAACATATCTAAGCAACTGAGAATCTAAGAAACCTGTGGGCTCAGATGCTCCATATTTCTACGCATCGTCAGTAAATGTCAAATCCAATGGGCTGTGTTTCGGGAACTCCATGTGCGGGATGCCTGTGAGCCGAGGTAGTTTGATAGTTAAGTATCATGTTTAGATACCAGTTTCAACTCTATCGAACAACACATTTTTATAAACCGTATAAATACAACTAAATTAAATTGGAATTTACTAAAAATAGTACTAAAAACAAAAAATACATAAATAAATACAAAAAATTCAATTTTATTTCAGGATCCCTATGGCGGTGGCAATTTAGAGAGCATCAAACAACAATTACGTTTACTTAAACTATTTAAACCTAGCGACAATTCAGCAATTTCAAATTATACCATGGAATTTTGTAATAGAACTGAAAAGCAAGAACAAATAATCAGCAATAATCTACAACAACTTGATGTGAAAATGTTGGAACTCCAAAATGTAGTTCAGGAACAAACAAAGAATATTATAGACACTTTAAATGTAACATCCACTCAGCTGCTTAAAAATAAGTTTCATGGAATATGTAAGTAGTTTTTTTTTAGTCTATAAGTATTTACAATACAAAAATCATTTAAAATTATTTATTTTTTGTTGAAAAATAAAAAGCGCTACCAACATCCTGCTCAGCTGCCATCAGCAAGCATGGCAATGCTGGCATGTATACGCTACAGTTGAATACAACTCATCAGCGTATCGTATATTGCAATTCATTAGGCCGCATGCTTATACAGCGTCAGGAGCAGGGAACGCTTAGTTTCAAGCGTAATTGGAATGAATATAAAATTGGTTTTGGTCAGCCATATGCACAATATTGGTTTGGACTCGAGGATTTGCATCAGCTGACCACTAAAGAACATTATGAACTCTATATTGTTATGACAAACTTCGATGATACTATGTACTATGCAAATTATGATCATTTTATTATTGGCAGCGAACTCGAATCATATAAATTACAACAATTGGGCGAATTTACGGGTAATGTAAAAACAGATTGGTTTCAACGTCATATAAATTACAAATTCTCAACTATTGATCGTGATAATGATGATGTTTCGAAATCTAATTGTGCCAGTCAATATGATTCGGGTTGGTGGTTCACTAATTGCTCATGGATGTAAGTTTATTATGTTGGACCATTTTTTGTATGTATTTTTTTTTTAATATTACACATTTTTTTGTTGTTTTTTTTTTTAGTAATTTAAATCTAAGCGTACGTAAATCTATGCGTGATAATCCAACTGATATATTAACTTGGAGCCTGGATAATCCATTGAAAGTTGCAGCGATGTATATACAACTAAAGACCTAAACTTTGCAATTTAGTTTAAAAAAAAAAAAAAAATGCGTAATTGAACACCGATAAACAAAATCGAAGAATGTATTTGGTCACCATATCTCGCTTTTTCTATATTGATTCACTAAACACGAAAATTACACTTAAAAAATGGAAGCTTTTCCAATTTTTTCTTCTTTTTTTCAGTGTGGTTACGACCTTATTGTATATATTTCGAATTTTGATTGACCAAATTGGCGAAATTAAAGATAATTTAGATTTCTACAACGGTCTCTTTCATTATACAAGGCATATCTCTTTCATTATACAAGGCATATTCAGAAAGTAAGTGTACTGAATTTTTGTAGGTATTAAAATTTTTTATTTAAACAAAAAAATTACGTGATATTTTAGTACATAATATAAGCTATTTTTCGACATAGTCACCATTCCTCTCTATGCAGGTGGTGAAGCGGGGTAGAAATTTTTTGATGCCTTCCTCGAAGTTGTTTCCCGCCTACCATTTGGGACCCATCTCGAGTACAGTTTCCGATATCCGACGGTTTCTGTGATTGTTTCATGTAGTAGAGATCTGGAGATTTGCGTAAACATCGCAGAAAGTTCATATAATCTGCGATCGTCACGGATTATTTCCACAATTTCGTCAGTCACAATTGAAGGTCTTCCGCTCCTCTGATCATCATGCACAGACGTACGACCGTTTTTAAACTCGCGACACCACTTGTACACACTCGTACGATTCATAGCTTTATCACCATATGCAGTTTTCACCTCATTATAAATCTCCAACGGAGGTTTTCCCTTCCAAACGAGATAACGGATGACGTCGCGTATTTCGCTGTTGTCACGTCAACGTACTGAACCGGTCTCGTTGCAAAGGGGAGAAGTCAGGCTACACTGCAGTGTTACCAACATGACGAAAATAAAATCACTCCGGCCGTGAGAGCATCAGTACACTTACTTTCTGGATATGCTTCGTAGTTATAAGATGCTGAAGAAGTTGAAAAAGTCGAGGGAACTGTTAACGGCGCTGAGAAGTGCCAAAGTCCTCAGCTAACGGGCACCCGATTCGTGGAGTTGCCGATTTACAACCCATTGCTTTTCCTATTTACTGTCGATGCGTTGAAATTGGAATAGCTGAGTAAATTATTCTCAGGATTTTTTCTCCTCTCAGAGTGGGATTTAGGAATTTTCTACTTACTTCAAGTCAAAAAGGACTTATTTAGCATTCTGAGACTTTTTTACTTGAGTACAGATTTGTTCTTAGAATTAGATTTTAGCTGCTAATTATGTGAATTTTTAAATTGATTCTGCGTGTAATGAAAAAGTTATTCATGTAAAATCTCAAAAATTGTGAGGAAGAGCACACACATTTCTATATACATATGCGAGGCGTCCGCCCATAAGAAGAAATCATATCGAATTTTACTTTGATATTGGTTGTAATTAATAATGTTTTCATACAAACTAGTAATAATGGACGGTTGTTTTGTATAAGGGCTATCCATTTTCTTGATTTCTTGAAAAAAAAAATAGAAAAAAAATTATAAAAAAATCTTTGTTGACAGGTTTGTTTTTGAAAAAGACATGTTTTGAAGGATATTGAGCGTATTTTGAGCGTTGTGGGCGTATCAGCTGAAATTTAAACATTTGATCTGCGTAATTATCAGGTAAAAAGTTCAAGTTTAAAGGTTCTACCTTTTACAGGCTCCCAGATTTCGTTGTTCAAACATACAGACGGACGGACGGATAGACAGACGAACATGGTTAGATCGAGCCAGCTTTCAATGGTCAACTAGATGGGTCTACCATGCCTCCTTCTGCCTGTTACGTACATTTTGAATATGTGATTTTCATCTCATCGGAATTACTTTGAAGGAGACAAAATAAACATCCAAAAAATAATTAAACTGATTCCTTTTTATTGACAATTTCCTGGTACTTTTTGATCAGAAGCTGTGTACTTCTATAGCTAAAGATTTTAAGTAACAAGGAATAAAAAAAATACAAAAAAAAATTAGTGGAAAGTATCTTATGTGAAAACTAATTCATAAGATACTTTTATTTTTAACAGTTTTTTTTTTTTGATTTTAACTGATTTTAATTGCATCTTTTTATTTAAGATATTATTTTTAGTAACGCTGCAACATACAGGGCTGAAGCATAAAGCACTGCAAAGTCAAAACACAACATTGCATGTGATAAAAGATACTTTTTCACCACAACAGTTAGCAGCCGCAATGTGCAGATGCAGCGGTTACAAAATCAGCTGTTGGCACAGGGTGTTACAAATGTTGAATTTTTCAAGCAAATGTATGTCTATCGCACGCACTAACTTACTTTTGCTATATCAATCTATATATATATATATAGTGTGTGTGTGTGTGTGTGTGTGTGTGTGTGAATTTGTATCTGTATAATTGAATGGGTGGTTAAATGTTTAAGTGCGCAGACGCATTGGAAAGCTACAACAAGAACAAAAATGAGCAAATAATGGCGAAAATGGCTGCTTCCCCTTTCTACCAAAAGCAACTATCTGCCACAACAAAATGATTAGATAAGCGCATGAGCATTAAAGTATATGACTATCAGCAGCAGCAGCGAAAGCAGCAACTGTTTCCAGTGGGCGGTGCTTAATACCCGCTTCGTTGCCCCAACTGCCAGCCCTTTTTTTGTTTTTTTTTTTGTTTTTTTTTTTTGAGATACTTTTTTGTAGTAAAGTAGGCAGGGCAGGCAGTAGTGCGGTATTTGTATTTTATATTTGTTGACCGCGCATTGACTTGAGTTCGTCGTCGTCGTCGTCACTATGTGTTGTTGTTATTGTTGTACAGTTTTAAGTGCTGTTGACTTGGGTATAAGGTGTCGCAATGACTTCTTAAATTTGTTTTTTCTTTTTCTTTTATTTTTTTTTAGTTTTTTTTTTTTGGAATATGTGTATGCACAGATACATATTTGAAGTTACGCAGATACTTTTATGTTTTTTTTTTTGCAACATGTAAAATTTTTACCTTTTTCACATATGAATTGTAAATAGCAGCTGCATAGATACAAAGATACAAATGTATCTGTGTATCTATACTTCGATTTTGGTACTATTTGTCGCTATAGCATGAGTGGAATGCGCAGTTGGCTGCTGCTACTGCTTTTTTATTATTATTTTTTCATGCCTTTACCCTTACTAGCTAGCTATTTGCATACAGTTGGAAATATTGAGGCTAGCAAAGTTGTTGTCGTCGTCGTCGGCGTCTTCTTGTTTGCTGCAGTTTACCATATCATTTGTGTCACATTAAGATCAATTGGTAAACATGCTAATGTCGAAGCGTTTCTCTGTATACGCTGTCAAATACTAAAAAATGTAGCGTATACGCAGAGTGTGTGTGTGTGTCTGTGTGTCTGTGTGACTGTGTGTGAGCGCCCCAAGCTAAGCGTACACAACGTTGACCAACAACAACAGCTGTCCCCCCCCCCTAAATATTCGGGTTTGATTGTTTTGCGCATTTGAAGCCCGACAGAATTGTTGTGCTGCACATTTTTGTAACATTTTGCCGACGCTACGTCATCATCGTTCTTGTCGCTGTCGTTGTCGTCGTCGTCGTATTTACTGTTAAACGTTGCCGACGCCATTGTTCAAAGTTTCGTACGTACTTCCGGCCGTCGCTCGTTTATACGTTCGTTCGTTTGTATAACAATTTTCGTACTGTGCGCAAAAAAATGCGTCGGCAATAGCCGTATAGCCGGATAAAATCGAAAATCTATCTGCAAATTATATTTTAATTAATTAAACCCGATCTTTAATACACTATAAAAGAAATTTGAAGTGTTCTCGTCTAAAACCTACTTATCTCGTTTCTGTGCTAATCAAGTGAATTGAATGTATTCAAAATTTTTTAAAGTAATTTATAGGCATACTCGTATTAAGATTGTTGATATTATACGTTGATATGTCGAAAGATGTTTTCCAGCTAAATAATTTAAAACTTGTTACTTTGTGCCGGTTTGTCTTCAATATTTGCACTATAACTCACGCAATTTTTGAGATATAAACATCGAAAATTTAATTGTTCCATATTGTGTAGCTATGCATTATAAACACAAAACAGTCCTTGACTGCGAATTTGAAAGGCACACAGACGGACAGACTCGTGTGACTGCTTCGAATTTTGGTTTGGCGTTGACCATCGTGCATGATCATGATTGAAACATGAATATATTGTAACACAACAGAACTCAAGCAGTAGTTGAAACATTGGGTTACGCTGGCCGATTTGTCGCTCCAACATTCCGATTTCTGTTCGTCTGTCTGCCTTTCGTCTCTGCTCTTAATTGCTGTCAAACACAAACTTAATGATGCAGATTGCTCAAAATTTAAACGTAGTCTAATGATGGCTAATAATTCTCAGACAAAAAAAATCTACACTCGTATCTAAGAACTCAGAATTTCAGTCGAAAAATTATATAAAATTCTACAACTTTGACTTAAGAAACTTTTCCTTATGCATGTTAGAATCGAAGTTTTAATACACTTCAGACATAATGACTGTAAGGAACAAGTTTTAAACAAAATCCGAGAAATGAGTGAATGGGGGCTGCCTCTAAAAGTGAGCTTGGCATGGGCTTATGGGGCCTTCAATGATACCTTTAAGACGTTACAAACTACGTGTCACAATTATAATACTATTCACTAATACAGTTTGTTAAGTTCTGAAGTTGTCCATTAATTAGGTTTAGCTTCCCAACGAAAACTTTTAGTGCTCGAGCTTCGGAATTCATTCGAATCAGATGACCAGCTGCTGGAATTTTCTGCGTTTCATACGGGTCCTTAACTAGACGCCAAGTCTAAGGGGACCAAAAACCATACGAAATCGAATCTTTATCTCGAACACTCCCGAAGACGCTGTATCCGATGACTTTTAGGCTTCACGCGAACTAAGATTCTCAGCGTCTTATAGCTTTTTACTTTCGTACTTCGTGAGAGGGTTTCACTTCCAATTTGCTTGCTGAGCCCAAAGTATCAACGGTTAGCAAGCGTGATTCTTCGTATGATCGCCAGGCTGATGTTGTTTTTGCTGGTTATCTCTGTTCCCAAGTAGACAAAGTTTTTACAACTCTGAAGTGACGATGAGAGTTCGGTTTTTCGCTGTCACAAATACGAAATTTTTGAGGTTTTCGGCTTGGAGCTCATCTAACTTCTCTGACTTTTTGGTGTTATCCAATGATTTTAAGTACGACCAAAGATAGAAGTCAAGATGACATTCTAGGCTATTTGTGGAGACCACAACACTTTAAGCGGCTTTAGTTCTTAAAACAACTTCATCTTATACTGCTGTACACTAAGATACTTCTGCGAAATTCGACATAAACTTGTTTGGGTACGCTATAGGCTCGAATGATTTGGATAGTTTTCAACAGTTGCACTTACAGCTGCAATATTTTCAGCACTACTTCCAATTCTTTGTCTTATTTATAGTGGAACATGTAGCTGTGAAAATGTACTCATATTTTTGAACCAATTTATGAGTTTCGGCACAGTTGGGAGGATTATAATAATGGGCATCGAACCCACATCTTGGCAATAAATTTTATTAAAATGTAGGCATATATGATTATTTGCTGGTTCCACAACATGTTTATTGTTTATACAAATTGGTTATATCGCCTTCAAAGTAAGCCGCTTCCAAAATAATAAACTTATTCCAACGTATAATACAAACATCAAAATAAACTTCAGTTCTCTCTTTTTTGTCTTCTAACGACTTAAAACGGTTGCCTCGAAGTGGTAATTTTAGTTGTGGAAAGTTAAAAAATCGCCCGGAGCCATATCAGATGTTTGCTCGATGGTATCTGTAGACTTTTTGCTCAGAAATTCTTTGAAAATGATAGTCTTGCGAGATAGTGTTTTATTGTAATGCAAAATTCAAGAGTTTTATTTCCATAAAGCTGGCCTATTTCGCCGAGTTTTCACAGATAGCGTTATACTTTATTTACCGTCTATTCTTCTGGCAAGAATTCCAAGTGCACAACACCGCGTTAATCAAAGAAAACAGTCAACATTAGCTTGACTATTGCACGACATTGAGATGGTTTTTCGGTTTCGGCTTAGTTGGATGGCGCTAACCCGAAGCTTGTTGACTGGTTTGCATGTCCAACTCATAAACCCATGTCTCATTAACAGTAGCAATGCGTTCTATGAATTTCAACGAACAATACGCAGAGAGTGATACTTGCAAAAAATGCAACAGATATAATATGCTTGAATGTGTTTATGTTTGTATATATAGATATTCTTTAACTGAGAAGCATGACAGAAGTAGAAAACATGTGCGGCCAGCATATTGATGAGACCTTGTGACTAAGTTCAAAACACGTTTTTATGCGGCTGAATATTTTTCTGTAAAATTAAAAGTAGTTGTTGTTATTGTGCTCAATTCGTATTGAGAAAAAATTTGTAGCAAAATATTTCTCTATATAAAATTACCTTGAATTCGATTAAATTCATATATAAGCATATGATATAGGTCGCTAATAACATGTACCCTATTATTAATATGCAAAAGTCGCTACATTGTGTACTGAAACATAATGAAAGGATAGACTTCAAAAAGCATAACAGCTTTGCTAGTTCACAAAAAAAAATGTTTTGAGAGTTGACGGATTGTTAGTGATGCATAAAATTTAAAGAAGTTTTTACGCTTTTTACATATAAGTTTATTTAAAATCTTCTTTTCAGTTTGATGCCTACTTTCAATATGTACAAGTATTTTGAGATACTTTCATTCAATCATTTCTGGTCAATTTGAGTAGGTTTCAGCGCTGAACCAGCATATTAATTTAGAGATTAATTCGCGCAGAGTTGAGGAACAACAGCGTCTTTATAGCATTTAATAAGCATTTTCTTTTTGAACATTATTGGCAGCACAGTGTTAACGAATTGTATCTATAGATATCATTTAGTTTATAGCTGCACTTATGAACTAATTTTTCAGTTTTTTTTTCATAGAATGCAAATGAAAATCCTCTCAAAATATTTGCTTAAATTGTATACAAAATTGTTTAGTTATTAACGCATAGTCTCATAATATTCAATATATTTTAAAGCGGCTTTCATTTAAAAAGATTAATATTTGTATAGCTTTGAATTGTTTTAAAATAGATATGCGCAAATTTTTGCCTTTCAATACAAAGTATCAAAATCAAAGTTCAAAACTGTATATCATTGAATAAAAGAAAGAAAAACAAGAAAAAACGTTAACTTCGGTTGAACCGAAGCTCTAACACCATTCACACGAAACTTTAAATAGTATTGTAAAACATAAAAGTGGGGGTTTAAATAGGGGCTATCCTAAAAATTGGGTGGTATACGCTCACTAGTAGATGTGTATGAAGCGATGTAGTAGATGTGTAAGATGCCGCCGAATCGAATTTCAAGTTGATATTGACGTTTTCCACACAAATGCATAAAAGTGTACTGTGGGTTTATACGGGACTACCTCAAAAAGTGGGCGGGACATGCCCATTTGTATATGTATATGAAGCGGTTGTCCATTAAAATCCACAAAATCAAATTTCAAGCTAATATTGATCTAAATGAAGGAGTGACACTCTATTAAACTGCTATAAATAGAAGTGTACGTACAAAATTTCAACTGGATAGCATAAAAATTGGTCCCCAAAAAAAGGCGCAACAACGTACACACGGACAGACACAGACAGACAGACAGACATACAGACAGACGGATATGGCTAGATCGATCCGTTTCGTCAAGCTGATCAAGAATATATATACTTTATGGGGTCTACGATGGCTCCTTTAATGCGTTACAAACTTTCAGACAAACTGATAATACCATTTCACACTATGTGTGAATGGTATAAAAAGATGGTTACTTCCATACTCACATATATATACATATATAGGCATGTATCTTTTATCACTTGAAAACAGTTAGTTGCTATATGTCATATCAAACTATAGCTATTAACAACTACAGCACACAATTTACTACAACTGGTCGTTGTTTCTATTATGTATCTTTGTATCTATGGGTTGCTTGTCACTGCAAATGAGTATCTAAGTGTTGCAAATGTTACAAGAGTATGCTGTTTTCAAAAATAAGATAGTAACATATTTATTGTTGTACTCTTTGCCTATGCTTTATACAAGACCACTGTTCAAATAACTTGGAACATGAATGTGCAACTTAAAACTGATATTAAAAACAAATAAAACCCTGAAGAGAATATACGTAAAAACAAAAAAAAAAAAACGAAATAATATACAATATATGTGTATAGTATGTACACAGTATCTAAGTATCTACCACTACAGTGTATTTATCGGCAACAAACATAAACCGAAAACCAAAGCATTCAAGTAGTGTGGCTACTGATAAGAACAAAAATATATAGACATACTATACTATACTATAGAATACGAGTAGTCTAGCAGCTACTTCACCTAAAATGAAATGTGGTAGAGACGAAATACAGATACACTTTCAAAACTAAGTTTAAGATTTACACTATATTTTGCGCATATACGAAATATACCATAATCTGACTAGTATATTAACGAAGATCTTTTTATATATGACTTATAATTTAATACAGAATAAATCGAAATTATTTCTTTAAACCACAGAAAGTTAGGGATATATGTGGATATATTTTCTTACTGTGTTTATTATTATACTTCTAAGTCAAATTTTGACATAGTTCTCACAGGCTCAAAAAAGCAACAAGTTTTTTTTTTCTAAGATTCTAAAACTCTAATGTATGGGGTCTAGTCTGATCGCTACACGCTGGGATACGAGTTTTGAATTCGCAACTAGTTTAATTACATTTCAAATACTTCTCTACATCATAGCGCTTGCCACGCACTATTCTAATAATGGCACATGCTGGTCAGACAGACAAAGAGAATTATGCAAACGTTAATCGCATGCGTTTACTGTTGTTGTTTGCTGTTACTGTTGAAGTCTCTCTCAAGACGGAGAACTTTTGTCTCGGTCAGACAAACGGACGGACGGAATTGGCTACATCATCTTCAACCAGTCTTGCCACGCTGTGTTCTCCGATACTTACTTCGCTGTGTTACATACATTTTGACAGATCAACAAACCAAATATTCACTGTTACAAATAATTGTTGTATAGAGTATATATAAATATACGTTGAAGTCAACCGAACTTCTTGAAGTTAATTAGCATATCACTAAAATAAATTAATTTTAACTGGTTTCGAACACAATCATTGTATATCAATGTTTCGATGAAGTTTTTGATGATGAAATTTCTAATTACTTCTGCTATGTCAAACAAACGAAGAACAGTGTTCCCAAATCAACATGAAATACTAAAATCAGATATTTATTAGGTAAAAAGTCCACACATTTTTATTTTTCTTTGGGTTTTTCTGACGGAGATGCAAAAGGTCACACCGTTTCTCACTTTTTTTTTTTTGAGTGTTTTCGATAGCAAACGTTTTTTTTTTTGTATCCGAGTACTCGATGAAAAACAGTTCTTGCCGAATTTTTTTTATATGATTTTTTTTTATCAATAATTTTCATCGATCTCAATATTGGGCCTTACTAAATAATTCAACCAAAGACTCAAAATAAGTTGATAGATATGATAACAACGTGCAAAACGTGCGTTCCTAGAAAAATGGAACCTTACGTAAATTGGCAATAACATAAAAATGCAAGCAGTTAATAAAAATACAAATCGAAATAAACGAAAAAATAAACTAGAAAATTTACTTACTTCATGTATTTAAAAGATACTTAAAATGAAACGTGTTAAAACTAGTTGAGAATTATAAGTTTAACTGCAACATTACTCCTGTTAACTACCATTTGTTAATAGATAACTGTAAAACTGTTGAGCAATTCCGACATTCAATTTGTGTTTGACAACCACTGTGCGCATATATAAAAGGCAGACAGACGGCCAGAAATCTGAAGTTTCACAGAAGTAAAAAGTACGCTAACTCAGTATCTCTAATCAGAACAAAGAATTTGAGCTTGGCACGCTCAAAAGCAGACACATTTAATTGCTTAAATATGTTGACTTTAAAATAAATATATGGAAAATTATGCGAGATATACTTAATGTATTGAAAAATTATTGCAAAGTCATACAATTTTATTTTTCTATGCGAATACTTGTAATAATATGCAATATCGGTATTCTAAAATCAGTGCTGTTAAATGAAAATTTGCCTAAAATTATTTGTATAAAAACTTATGTTTGTAAAATGTCTTCTAACTAAAAAACTATAAGCGCAATCGAAATTTGACGCAGAACGTGCGAAAGCACATAAATGTATCTTTTTTAAATTTGTTTACTTTACATGCACATATGGAAAATTAAGCGAGATATGTTTATCTCAAAGATACACTTTTTTAAATGCTAACACAAAAATATGCTGTTTTAGTGCTTAAATCAGCGCTACAAAATGCAGCATAAAATTAATATACACTAACTACACTTCGTAGCTATAGTATAGCGTATTAAAAAGTGACAACAACAACAACAACAACCACACAGTGTAAGGTGATAAAGAAACGAAAATATTAAACAAAATATATATAAAAAAAAAAAAACGGCACTTGCGGCTTCTTTTGCGAAACGGGTGCGTTTCTGATTAGAACTAGCAGCGCGGCATAGCAAACGTCGCAACGTTTTCGTGCCTATTGGAATCGAATCAGAATCCTAAACTGCGGAACTGAACGTTTCATAGTATCTAATGCGCGTTCGAACGTTTGATTCTAGATTGGTGCATGAAAGAAGAAGAAAAAAAAAAACACACACTACAACTTAAAAGCCGTCGGTTTTACTCATCTTACGTGTGTTAGTTTCTAGTTAAAGTGTAATTTTTATCTGAAAATCTTAGATAAATTTAAATAAGCTCAAAAAAAAAAAAATTTCTTTATTATAAGAAAATTAAATAAGAAAATTACAACGAAGTGTCAAAAATAAATCAAAATGCATTGATTTGCAACAAATTCAATTACAAAATGTTTCAAAAATTCACCAACAAAAAATTAAACCAATAAGCCTAAGCGTGTCAAAAGCAATAAGATATTAGTAATAAGCAAAAAGTATCTGACTGTGTAAAAGTATCTTTTATGCAGTTGGCAGTAGCGATGATGCAAACTTTGCAACCGCCGACACCATTGCATCATCATCATCATCACCATCAGCAACAGCAGCAGCAACAACAGCAGCAGCAGCATCAACAACAACAACAACATTCATCATTGGCCTCGTCAGCATTGCTAAGTGGCAATAGTAACTTAGCTGCTGCCGCCATGGATAATCGCCAGCATATCCATCAGCAGCAGCAGCAGCAGCAGCAACAATTGCTGTCACATAGCAATCAACTCGTTGCTGGCACCTCACCTCCAACAAATTCAGCAACAACAACAACAACTATACCACAAATTCACCTTGCCAACAGCCTACAGCAGCAGCAGCAGCAGCAACAGCTTCTACATCATTCAAATCATCAGCAACATCTACAGGATACTAACAGCCTGCTGCAGGATATTACCGGTCACGATGACCCAAATCCGGAGTTGGTGCTTGCTTTGATTTCAAGAAATCGTGCGCTTGAGGGTGAGTGACTGCATTTAACAATTGAATTTATCAAGTCAGTCTACAGTCAACATGACTACATCTAAAATTTTAGAAAGATACAATGGAAACGAAGCTGTAATACACTTCACATACACATTTTAATATTAAATAGTAAATAAATTGACATGTAAAATTCGTGCTGGCTTCTGATTCTATTCATATGATCCATAAATTTCTCTATCCATTTCAGATATTTAGCTTATAGTAGTTAGAAGATATCTTTGGCACCCACAGCAAGTAGACTTTGTTGTGTTCGTCGAGTTTTTCCAATATTATAAGTGTTCGCTGCACTAGTTTGAACTTGACGGTGTTTGAGCTTAACGATTTTAACACCGCCTGACTGTCTGATAGAATATCAATCTCACAATTGCTATAGCCTCTATCCAAATTACACCTTGCACATCTAATTATATATCTGGAAATATACTCGTACTGGTATATCTGCCCAAGGCCTCCCAGTGATTTAATCTGGGGCCTACGACTCCTAGACCAGTTCCTTCTGTCGTCAAAGATCCATCCGTATTGATCCATCCACTTGATCGTATGTGGTTTTAACGCATATGACTTTTCCGACGTCCAAGTCTTCTTATCGGACCATTTGATGGTGTAGTTCCGATAGAAGACATTCCTCGTTGCCATCCCGTCCCTTCCCTTGGCATGGACACTAGTCTTTCTCCTTGTGTCCATGTAAAGAGACGTTTCTGACAGTAAATTGAGGTAACTTTGTTTCCTTCAACTAACAGTCTCATGAGTGTTTCCTTAGTTTTATACTCAATTTCAAGATGCAGCGGTGTTAGATATAGAATTGCTTCCAATGCAGTAGTTGGGCATGTGCGCATTGCATAATCATATGCATGCTAGTCTTTGTAGGGAGTTTAATGCCCTCGTGACTGTAACTTGTTTCGCACTCTCTCCCCATGCGACAATGCCATATAGTAACATTGGTTTTGCTACCATGTTTACAGCCAGAGCATGGTTTTTGGATTGCATCCACACGATTTTTCGGCCAACTTTTTGCACACAAGTATTGCCTTATGGATTTTCGTATAGTTTTCTCTGTGTGCGTTTTCCATAGAAGTTTACTGTCTAAAGTTAGTCCTAAGTATAACTTATAAAAAACTAATCAAATATTACAAAATGGCGCGAATATGCGCAAAAAATACTTAATACTATATTATTAGTATGCACATTAACATATTTTTAAGCGTTAATGGTTTGATCAAAACGAATTAGAATAACCATAATGTCATGAAATAGCAAGTACGACTCTTATGAAATGAACTATTTTGTGTATATTAATAAACTCGTACAATAAATATGATTGCTAAGACATTTAGAGTCTCTAATTTGTATAGCAAAAAAGTATCGCATATTAAGACCTCTATCTGAACCATAGCTGTATAGAGAGTTTTCCTACCCTAATTACCCTAATTATAAAATGTACGAAGTCTATGAAGTGCCTCCATCAATACGTTACAAACTTTCAGACAAATTTATAATAAACTTTTCAGACTATGTATGAAGTGTAGAGTATAAGCATCTAAATAAAAAAAACTCGAAGTAACTCTCACGGGCTTAAGTTTTATTTTATTTTAGTTTCCAGTTGTGTTTTTTGTGGTCTTCAATTCGTTTGCATTTTGGTTTTTTTATTTTCCGAAATTATTTATTGATGCATTTAATTATTCAAAGGCTTTGTAACTAGAGCACACACACACACACACTCTGCTGGAGTCCAAAAGGGTCAAAGGTTGCAGAGTTGTGGCATAACATTTCGTTTGGTCTTTATTTTTGGCATTTTGATTGAAACGCGTTGAAAGCGACAGGCGGCTTTAATTTTAATTGTTTGCTAATTAGCAATTCCTTTGATATAACTAAAGTATTTTTTGGTTGTTATTAAATTTTTATGTGAACAATTTCATAATTGTTGAATAAATATATATATATATATATTTATGAATGCTCGCATATTTGAAGAGTTACAATTATACAACAATTATATATAGCATGTTCTTGCAACAGTGCAAAAGTGCACAAAGGACATCGTGTGCACACTCTTGCAAAATAAAGTGTCAGCTGTTTGAGACTTTGGTTTCTTTTTTCAAATTGCTATTATTTTTGATTTGTGAGAGTTATCAGCTATTCAGTCTCAGTGTTAACACAAAAAAAAAAAAATACCAAATGCACAAAAAAATACCAAAATTCGAGCTGCCACTTGCTAAAGTTAGTGTGATATTCGGCAGCACTGTTTTTGCACTGATGCAAAGAGTCGATCAAAGTCGAGTCGAGCAAAGTAGTGCCACATTTTTTAGTGGAAATTGTTGTTGGTTGTGCAACATTTTTCTTGCACGTGTATACTGTTACAAGATCTTGTGAATATAGCTCAATTGGGAATATCATAAAATGCATACAGTCATAAAAAGTCACACCAGGCATAAAGTTCCGGTTTTTACATTTTGCCATTTGAAATTGCTTGGTACGGAGCATGTGAGATTCAAGAACTGAACCAGCTTAACGAATTTGTTTTTGCATAATCGTGAGAACTGAAATAAGCCGGTTAAAACATAGTGAAAATATAAATAGCATAAAGAATAGCCACAGTATTACGGGTTTAGATATCACCAAAAAACCCCAGAACTAAAACTCTCAAAAAAGTTCAAATATTGCTCTTTTGTATACTGTTTTTTAAGTTCAATGCATCTGAATCTGAAATTTCTGCTTTTTCTTGTTATTTCATGTCAATTTGAAAATTTTTTTAAAATCATTTTTCTTATTTATAAATCATTGCGAATATTGGTTTAGAAATCACCTATTGTTTTGTATTAGTTATGCGTTTACTTTTTCAAAAAGTGCAGAAATGTTATTATTACATATTAGCAGCTCTAGAAAATCATTTGTATCTCAATCCGCCGCAAGAACACACTTAAGCCATTAATACCGCCTACGCACATGTACTGCAACATGTGAAAGCCTGAAAAATAATAATTATTATGTTTAGAGAGGCCTATAGATCTTTTCAGAAGATTATAATCTGACGACGCGTCAGAAAAGAATCAAAGAACGCGCTGACATTGACGGCAAACACGCACAAAAAGGCCTACACTAATGCGCAGTTGACAAGAGCACAAAGTAAGTTCTAACCAGCAAGGATAATATGTATGAATTAGAGCGTTATTGGAAGTCACGTGTAACCGAAGCCGGCAAAGTGAAAAGCGCAGTGCGCGAACGCTGCAGGCACGTGCCGAAAAAAAGGAAAGAAGAAAGCACGAACGGCGTTGAATACACAGGAGACGCAAAAAAATAGAAAAGGCCATGCCCAAAAACTGTTTGAGAAGGCGTTGTATATAGTATCTACTAAATTCATACAATTGAATTATGTGTAACGATTTCAAGTGAACTTTTCCAACTGGGGTAACAACTGTAATTACAAACAAATAAATAACAATGTGTACGCTTTCAATTTTGAGCAACGCCGTTGACGATGACGACTTCAACGTCAAAGCGGCCAGCGGCTTTCGAGATTTCACTTTACTTAACCGCTCGACAACTGGCCGCACTAGCCGTCGGACGGACGGACGGACTGACGGACTGACTGACTGGTGCTCAACAGGCACGTGTCGTTAATTTTTTGCTATTTTTCCCAGCACTTAATCCCAAAGGACTATCGGCAGAAACGTACGGAAAATATAAACTAGGAAGGAGGGAAGGAAGGAAGGAAGTATGTATAGCAGTGGAGAAGGGCGCGCGCTGAAGATGCTATGCCACAGTCTCAATTGCCGCAAATGTTACACGCAAAACGAGCAGAAAAATTGAATTATTTGCCCGGGAGGCACTAAATACAATATATACTATGTATATACAGCAGAAACAGTAGCGTATTGGAATGGGCCGGATTAAAAATGGGGCGCAAAAAATTATGTTTAGGTAATGTAACGTGAAATTTATGCAGGCGTTAATGCAGCATGAGATGAGATGAGCTCATCTGGAAGGTATGTTAACACATTAGTTCCTTTTGTGTGACTTGAAGTAAGTAGAAAATTCTTAAATCCAACAGTGAATGTGCAAAGCAATAAGTTGTGAATCGACAACTTCGTGTCTAGAGTGCCTGTTAGCCGAGGTAATCAAGACGATGTCACTTTTTCTGCGCCGTTCGCATGTATTATGATTCGATACCAGTTTCCTTACCAAAGAACATTTTTATAAACCGTGTAAGTACAATCAAAAATGGCTAAATTTAAGAATTTCAGCTCCGTTCTTGAATCAAAAATGTTTACTTGGTTAAGGAAATTCCGTACTCACCATGCTTTTGCTACCGCAATGGATAAATTCAAGTACGGAAATTCTATTTCTTTTTGTCAATGTAGCACAGATTTATATCGTGAGATTAAGACATCTTTGGGCATTGGTGGGCCCAGCATACTTTAGATATTACATGAGCATTTAACCATCAAGAAGATTTGTTCTCGTTGGATACCACATAATATGATAATCTCCCAATAAAAGGTTCATATCAATTGGTGCAAATAAATTGTGTGGTTCAAAATACTTCTATGACATGATAAGAGGTAATGAATCAAGGATCTGTACAGATGAGGCCGAAACAAAACAGCAATCGATTGTATGGATGTTCCAAGGCGAACCGATTCGGGTAGAAGAATGTTTTTTTCGTACAACCTGTTGTTTTCGCAGCTGATCCATTAGAGCAACGTAGTATGGACAATTCTGTATGGTACACAACTATCTTTTTGCCAGAAATTTTCGGAGAATTGAGCAAAATCAACCGCCAAAGACGTACCATACTCCACCACGACAATGCGAGCTCACACAAAAGAGTTTTTGAGCACTCAAAACATCGAATTGATGGGTCATTCGTACTACAGCCCTGACTTGGCATACAATGACTTCTTTTTGTGCCCGGACATCAAACAAAAAATTAACGAAATTAACGAAGAGGTACTCCCTTCTGTGTGGACTGCATCTATTCTAGAAGATACAAACGTTTAAGTGTTTAGTTTATTTTAATCAAAGAGTTCCAGATGAATAGGTGTAAACTTCCATTTAAATGCGCTCCTGTAATCTTCTTTGCTGTTAGATGCTATTTGTGCTGAGTTCAGCTAGTCAGTTTGCGTTGGGTGCGTGTCTGCGTGTAACCGGAAACTCTTGTAACCAGAAACAAATATTTTTTTATTTGCTCATAACCATATTTATTGAGTTTGAAAGTGAGCGCCGGTTGACTGACTGACTGACTGGGTGTTGCATGGGAAAGGGGTTGGTATTGGCAATTCACAGCAATAAGAAAGGCACCCACGGGTGTTTTGTTTCATTCACGTTTCGACTTTGGCTGATTGAGAGTAATTGTTTGCTCGCTGTCAAAAATTGAGTAAATATGTTTGTCATTTCACTTGCTAAGCGAATCGAGAGTAAACATAAGCGTAAACGTAAGAGAGAAAGAGAGATGGTAGAAGTGAGTAAGAGAGTGAGAGAGATAGATAGATAGCATAAGATAACAGTGAAGCACTTAGTGCGCGCATATCTCCCTTTTTAACTTTGTATCTTATATGTACTATCCTTACTTCACTTGTCGCCGCGCGTGTCATTTGGTCGCGTGTCCTTCGTTAGACTTCGTTTGTACACCACATGCATTCCATTCATCCTGTTCTCCATTGTTTGCTTATACATATCCTGTTTGTGTTACGCTTGTTTCCGCCTCGCACTCAACTTAGTCGCCCCTTTCCAACGGTCGATCGTCGTAATTTGTTTTATGTCAACATACTTTTCGAGTGCTTTCTTCGTTCATAAGTACATATTTTTCGTTTGTAATTCCTTCCGGCGTACTCTAAGCAGTGCGGATTGGTGACCCTCTCATCTAACACTCCCTCATGCATTGCGATTTATTTATTTATTTTATTTTTTGAGCACAACAACTCAAATTTATTTTTATTTGCCCGTGTGGCGTTTTCTCTTAACTTGAGAATTTCAAACAAACACCAAGATACTTGAGTCTGGGATTTTTCATTGTTATTGGCTTTATTAAAAGTTATTAGCAGAGAGTTGGTATCTATTATAATACAAATAAACAGGCACATATTCTTTCAATATTAATTGTATGCATGTTTAATTAAAGAAGAATTTAAACAGTTTAGCTGAGTCAGATGTTGGTACTAGTATATATATGCTTTTTGCTGCCTGGGTCTAGGTCAATTCTATAAACTTAAGAAAAGTAACGGCAATGAACAAAAAATTGAGAAGCTCGTTGGAATACGGTACCTTAGCGTATTCTACCGTTATGCATACAGAACACAAACCATTAAAATCTACATATATATTTTTGGCATAAAAAAACAGCACAGGTGGGTAGACACACATGCGAATGGGTCTACTCAAGCATGTCGCTCATTTACTCTCATTTGTGCTCATTATTACTTGATCTCTGAACAATCATTTCGTCTTTTGAAATATGCGCACAGTACTTGCTTTGATTTACTTGATCAAACGTAAACATACTATGAAAACGAAAATATGTAGTTTATCAATGCTTGTTTGCCTTTCGGAATGCCTACTTTTTGACACATATCTACTGTTTAATAAAGCTCTCCAAATAACAGCAGAATTCACGAATTGAACGGTAGTTCTGTGAAAAATCAGATGGTTTGCCGGGCTTTGTAATGGCTAAATGTATTGTAACTTTTTCCACTAACTCGCTTCATGGTGTAACATGACGGAAACATAACGGAAATAAACTAGGCTCAACCAAAGTTAATAAGATTATCCTACAATAGCATTGGTCACGAACAAGACGAAGTATGACAAACATAAATGAGTAATTTGTGTTGATCTTAAGATGGATAATTTCATTTTACAACAACAAGGCGGCTTTACAATATATTCTTGCTTTATATGCTTATAGGATAGCAGAGCTAAATCAGATCATAGGACAAGAAAATAATGGCCTTATACGGAAGTTGTAGTTCCAGGTAGCTTTATTGTTATAAAAGAACCACTTTTGCCACGAGAGCTTATCAGATTGCTAATTCTACATACATATTAAACAAAATGTTAAAGCGCTAAACAAAGATTGAATGTGAATGTTTCAAGTATGTTTTATGGAAGTTTTCGAAGAAAAGCTCAAAGCAGGCATATTTCATAGCTCACAAATTCGCAAATTTGTTTATTCAAAATTTCTTAGGCTATAAACAGGAGGATGATGACGTTGAGCATGTTGAAGAGATGTTGCCTAACTTCCAGCGACTGGGATGCTACTTGCGCATCAAAGTAGATTTCCTGCACAGCCATTTAGATCGTTTTCATGATAATCGAGGTGACTTAAGTGAAGAACAAGGTGAACGATTCCACCAAGATATTCGGACTATGAAGGAACGATTCCATGCTCGGTAAAATGCATAAAAGATGGCCTATTTTTACATTACAAACAACTTACTTCAACGTATGCAAGGCTTCAACGGTTGCCAAATATATATGTGGAATTTTTAATCTTTAAGCAGATTCCTTATATGTAGACCATTCTTCTGCGTTCAATTTGGCATGCAAAATGTTTCTTATCGATTACAAATTGCAATTAATTGCATTGAACAATAATATGGAGATACTGCTTTGCATATTTCGCATTAATAATTTTAGTACTATTTTTAAAAAATTATAGCTTCGAAACCTATTCACATGTATATCGCATATTCTTTGTTGAAGATGGTTATTTTTGGAAATGTTCTTGTTTTAATAGTTAGTTAAAAAAAAAACTATATTTTTTAAATAATTCAGCGCTTAACTTTCAAACTATTCAACCGATTTTAAAAAACTGAGCACCAATTTTATAAATATTTCATTTGTTTTATTTTGATGCTGTCAGGTTGGTTACTTTCAACTTGAGATATAGCTAAAAAAGTGGACTTACCTTCCAAAAAAATTTCAAAATTTTATAACGCGAAAACGTATTCATGCAACAAAAAAAATATATATTCTAGGCTATTTTCGGGTTTAGCGCACCATAATCTATAAGGAAATAAGACATCTTTTAGGCTATAGAATAGTGTTATTTAAGTTACAAAATAATTAATTCGTTTACGCAGATTGTATTTTAAATGAGCTATTGTATAACCCGTGTTAGGAAATTTTTATTTAAAGTATAAATTACATATTGGGCACTCAATCAATTGTAGTTATTTAAAGTTATACACATAAATTCTTATAAAAATCTAGTTTGTACCTGAGATAATTTGTAAATTCTCTTTCGTTCTATTTTTTAAGTTAAGTTTGTCCCATGGACCTATCGGTAAATTCAAGTCTTTTATTTCTCTTCTTTGTTTTTATTTTTTGTACGGTATATTGTTGCCCGTACACATCACACTACTTCATCTTTGTAACAGCCGGAACAGCCGCAGCATAAGCGCCAAAATCATTTAACAATAATGCTTCGTCCAGTGTTCTCTGTTTATCTATGTTGTCTATCACTTTCGAAGAATAATTGATGAGTGTATTAATTAGTTTGGTAGCCTGCCATTCGGCAGTACCGACCCTTAACTCTTCAATATCCGCATCGATATCATGCTTACGTGCATTATAAACAACTTCACCTTGACACACTGCTTTGGCGTCGGCCGGCAATGCACGATAGCTCCGCCGCCGCAATTTGTAGGGCACCTTAGCCTGTTCAGTTGATGATGATGTACCGTAGCGTTCGGCGTACAAATCATTGATCAATGTCTTGGACTTCTTTTGCAGCAGCATATCATTAGATTTAGCAATAATCTTACGGCGGTCATGCATGCGCCGTTCCAGGCATTTTTCACGTTTCAGCATATATTTAGTGTCCAGCGCAGCTAGTTTGTTGCGGCAACGCAAGTCGGCTCGGTTCAATTCATCATTAAGTTTTATATCGAGTTGATTCTTAAATTTTAGCAAATCGACAACAATGTCATCGCCCACATCGTCAACGTGCGCGGCCAACTTGAGTAGATGTGCGCGTGCTAAACTATCAGGCAAGGCGTTCATCCAGTCAAGCAATAGAGTTGAAACATCCGATTCAGACCTAAGATTTTCGGATTGTGTACCGGCGGCAACGTCGTCAGCATGTTCAATTTCAGCTTCAGTTTCAGTGTCTGAGCTTTTTGTTATTGGCCATATTTGCTTCTTAGACATTTTTATGGTTGTTGTCTAAGAAAACGAGTAAATGTTTTTATTTGAGCACAATACACTTAACACAATTCACTTTTATTTGCACTAAATTAGTTAAAAACACTTACCTTTTTATTCTATATAAAAGATAAATAAATTTATGCAGCACAAACTAATCACGCACGCCGTCCCGTCCTGCTGCATTAACAATAACAGAATAAGAAAAAGAAGAAAAAGAAAAAACCAAGTGCGATGAATGGCGAATATGCAAGAAGAAGCTGCACACAAAAATTACAGTGGTCGGTAGTGCACACAAGTGACGAAAGCTCACGCCAGTGTGGCTGCAGCACTTGCACTGAACAAGCTGTTTTGCAAATAATTATCTATTTAAAGAATTTTAAAGGATGCGGCGGGTATATTGCGCGTAAATTACAATGAAAAAATTAAAAAAAAAAACGAGTTAAAATAATAATTGCTGCTGCGATTCAATTCAAAATTTGTATATCTATATTTACTCTAATTATTTTCCATATATAGGCTTAAGTCTATTATACTACGTTTGCGCCAAAAAGGTTGCATCAAACCCCTTATTGAACTTATGCCTAACTACAACCTATTTACTTCATTATTACTTATAAACTAAGAGATATATAAAACTGAACGAAAAGTGCACCTTGGTGCAAACTGAACAAAAGTGACTTGAATTACTATTTATCGTGATCTTGAATATATAAAATTAAATTGTTTTAGTCCGAAATATATGGAGTTGAAAGTATGTGTAAGAATGTGTTCTGGCTCGTTGGAGACCTATAGCCCCAAAATTAATATTTATATGATTCTTAAACACAAGGTGCATGTTTCATTTACAGTTCTAGCCAAACACTTCATTCATCTTCTCTATTAAAATTACTGACGTCACATAAAAAAACCTCTTGAGGATGTAAAAACCAAGTTGCAACTCACAAAACTTCGAATAACAATTTTCTGACAAAAGATTTATATTTTTCATTATATTGTTGGAATATTTTTGAATGTCCGGCAGTAATAGACGTAAAATATATGCCAATAGCAGCGTGAAATTACATATATTAAATGGAACTTATTACAGTAGTTACTTTTATATATAACTAATTACTTGTTCGTTTCAACCAGAGGATCAGAGGAATTAGACTTAGATTCTTCAGATGTAGTAATTTCGGTGCCCCAGTGGAAGTAGCATATCAGTTGCTTCATAAATTTTATTGTTCACACAATCAACTGTGTCATTCAATCCGGAGGCTTGGGAGGTGGGTAGATTAGTCTGTGCTTTTTTAAGGGCATCAAATCGAATTTTTTATGAGTGCAAAGCAGTTGGTACGGCATGTGTAAGGAGGTGATATTCGCTCGGCGGCCTTGCATTTATCCGTTCATTTCCATGTTCTGGTTAAACTCGCCATCTAACCAGATCTAGATCTCCTGGAATGTTTAAGCAGACGTCTAAAGTAGCATGAGCAGAATATAGATCTTCAAAAAAACCTTATTTGCAGCCTTCTTCTATCAAGACCAAAATGTATTGCTACGTCCAATACATACAAATGACTGTTTGGATATGTAAGCCAATAATTTGGATTAGTATAAGTGAGAAGAGAGTATATAGTTGCTTGTGTGTGTGTGCGTTGATGCACTTAAGCGGTTACATTTGGGCTCTCAGTTCTGGCTTTCCAGCATTGATGTTAAACTCACCTCCTGCTAGGAACTTGTTGCTTAAAGAATGAAACATGTTTTTAAATAAATTTTCAGAAACCTTCGAACGGAGCGCATTTCATCGATTGGAGCATCATGAAGTAGTTTTCTGTAGTTCATGGAGTGGTGGTATCATTTGGCCCATTTTGCTTTGAAAATGATGCTATGCTTTTGGTCAACGGAGTCTGCTACAAAGCGTTGATAACCGACCTTATGGGGCTAGGAATTGGCTGGACGTCCTTTGGATTCAGCGAGAAGGCGCGATATGCTCCATAAGTGTACCTAAAGTAGACCTTCTGGGCACTAATCAATCAGAAATTTTCCATTGCGGAGCAGTGATGTGACGCAGTTCAACCTCTTTGTGTAGGGAGTTCAACTTGGTAGTCCCAAACTGTAAACTACTAACAAGTTTGGAGTTCGTGTGTAGATTCTTTATTTTTGTTCTTTGAGCATCTACAGCTCTATATGATAGGGTCATATTTCTTTGCCAAGGAGCATGACGCATAGAAACGTCAGTCAAAAGCAATTCGTACATTTTTCATAAAAGTAAAATAAAGAACTTGCATGGAAAAAACTGGAATTTTTTTGTTTTATTTTTCTTAGACAAATAGCGCAGTGAAAGCAAACATGACGACAAAATCAGTTTATTTTAATAATATTTTTTTTTTTTTACTTCATATATTTTTTTAAGCAACATAAATCATTTTTTCTCAATTTCAACTTTTCACAAACGCCATCTTTGCTATTTTTTTAATATTTTTCGTGGAGTAGTTGCTTCTTGGTGAGTCGAAATGTTTCAATGGCGGCCGCTGCAAGTGGTTGGCAACGCTTAAGGATGCTTAACGTCGTCGTCGTCGTCGTCGTCATCGTAATTTTCCACTACGGCTGAAAAGAAGAAACAAAAAAAATAAATGAAATCAAATAAATTCTATGCGCCAGTCACCCTACAACATGCCATCTCCATTCACAGCATGCCACTTAGTTAACTTGGCTGACTGGCTTTCGGTTGGCAACGCACTTTGGCCATATTTACCTTTTGGTTAGGTAAATAAATGGCAAATGTTAGTAGTTTCATATTCCATGTTTGAATGTTTGCTTATTTCGTAATATAATAAAGAATTTTGTTAAGCCAAATGCTTAGGCTTGTACGTACTTTGCAATAGAGAAGCGCTCCCTTATTTACAGCATCTACGAGCATAAGACGACTTGGCTTGGCTTGGCTTCTAGCAACATTTGAAAGCAGTAAGTAAATCGTTTATACTCATTGTACGGTATGGGAGCAGCAGAAGTTTATCTGTCTAAAGCACATTGCTTTATAAATATACAAAAATATAACAGTGAGTATAAAGTGTACATGCTTCAAAGGTTTTATCAGAGCATTTGCGCATAGCAATTTGGTATTAATTACTCAGCCTAAGTTTACTCTCTGCCAAATTGATGACAGTTTACGAAACATGAGTTCTCCAACTGCTTCTATAAGTAGAATACGGAGATTCTGGTCTTCTATTTGATCCAAATTTATTCGAAGTTTATTAAGTGGTGTTTGCTTCATTCAAACTTGACTTAACTACAAGGTGTATCAAAAAATAACCGAACTTTTAATTTAAATCATAGAATATGTAGCGCCATCTATTAAATGTTGGCAGTGCTAGAAAGGTACGTTTTTCTTCTTTCGAAAGCAACTAAGTTCATGCTAATCGTTTATCTTACTATACAATCTTCAAAATATTAACTGAAGATTTGGGTAAAAGAAAGGTGTGTGCACGTTTTGTTTCACATTAGTTAAATGATGATTAAAGAATCGCTCGTGTAGAGCATTGCAAAGCCATCATTTCGATCATACATGGTGTTTTAAATATGAACCAGAAACTAAGCGACAATCTGCAGAATGGAAGTCAAAAGACGAGCCAAAAGCTAAAAAATTGCGTTTTCAGAAGAATCAAGAATCAAGGCAATTTTGATAACTTTCTATGATTCCAAGATATAACTTTCTATGATTCCAACTTTCTATGTTCACAAGGATTTTGTTCCAGAAGGTCAAACTGTCAATGGAGAATATTATCGCTTGTGGTCGAGAGCTCTACGTGTTAAGCCTGAATATTCCAAAGGAATGCAACTGTTTTTATTCAGTTCAGTTCGTACACATAAAATTTCTATTTCTAACACATCCTTAAAATAATTTCGAAGCGAAAAATTAAAAACCATTTTTAGAATATGACGCTGTTTTTTTGTTTACGGAGTTGCGCTACGTTAACATCAATTTTTGAACGTTTTTTTTTTCAGAAAAATCAAATAAAAAAAGTAAATACTGCTTTGCAAATGACATACTTATAAAATAGCGCAGACATTTGCTTTTCTCTTTTGAATTTCACTCACATTTTACTTTTAGTAATTTTTATTATTTTATGTGTTTATTTGCGCGAAAAAATTCAAAGTGTATTTATTTTTTATTTTCACTCCACAACTCGTCGTTTTATGTTGTAAGTTTATTTGGTGCGCTGCATAAAAGCAGCAACGTGTATCTTTAGCTTTGTATATAGCGCTGTGTATCTATTACCCAGCACAAATATAACAAAAAAAAAATGTATACTATATTGTATGTATGAATTTTTAACAGCCCCAATGGCATAAGCGCCCCTTGGCAGCCAAGCTCCATGCCATGGCATAGACAGACAAATATAGCACGTTAAAAAATAAAAAAAGATACGTATATAAAGATACTCTCTAAAAACAAAAACAAAAGATACAAAAATGTTGGAAAATATTATTTGACTGTTTATTTGCCAAAGCAAAATAAGCAGTAGCGCAAAAAAAAAACACTTTAGCATGAGAAGTATCTGCAATGTGTCTGTATGTGTGTATGTGTGTGTGTATCTATGAAAGGAATTGAGTTCGGTTGCATTTCTTTTTTTGGGGGGTTGTCTGTGTCTGCCGCCGAATTTTGTGCTAAAAGATACGCTTGTATTATAAAAAACAATATCCCACAGCGAACTTTATTAAATTACACAATTTTGACAGCTAAGTACACTGCTAGCGCAAAGCGCAATATGTATTTATTTATTGAAATTTTTAGCAGCTGGCAGCTATGCTTAAATTGGAATTTGAATATGAAATATTTTCTGACTTCTTAACCCAAACTTGGTTTTCAAATTAGTTAAATTCTTAGAAATTTTGAATGTATCTGATTGTAACTACTTGAAAAGTTCTAAGTTGCAAATGTGATACCTACAAGTATCTAGGTAAGTATCTATGCGCTTCATGCTTATCTTAGTTCCAGTACTCAATTAGTAGGCTCGTGTTCGCTACTCGGTGAGTTCTTATCAGTCTTTAACAGCAGCACTCATCTTTACTATATTTTTTTGTTACAAGCTGCCGCTATTTTTACTGTTCTTTTTCCGTTTGTTAGCCCATATTTTTTGTAGATACAATATTTTGTGTTTTCCCAGTTCGAACGTAAATATTTGTAGATAGTACTTTAACAAACTTGTACATAAATGTAGAAATTCAGTCAATATAATATAAAAAAAATACATATTTTGCCGTGTATCTATTTGGCGTGTGTGTATCTTCTTTTATTTTTGCGTGGGTGATATTAAAAGTTTTAAAATTTTGCTATTTTATTTAAGAAATGATTTGGTTTGATCCAATTCTGATATACATCTTTATTATTTAATTCAGCTTTATGTTCATGCAATTCGCTTAGACTTCATGCTATAACTCAAGCAAGCATTATCTCTGGATAAACCATCTTCATCTGTGTGAATGAGCATATTGAAGCTGGATATCTCAAACTAATTTCGCTTTATGCTCCAAATGCGAACCAATTGCCGATAAAAAGTGAATCCTCAAAGTTATATTCGAATTCTCTAAAACAAAATAACAGAATGAAGAACAGAGTTTCCATGTGTATATAAACTTCACACTCAGATTCCAACATTCGATACAAACTGAACCTCGAATGTGCTCGAGATACTTTATACCTTGTTTATGGTACCTTATATAAACCATAGATCGTATTCTTTAGTGGTCCGATCTGGATATTTAGAATTTGAAAAATTTGAGCTAATTAAAAATTCAAACAAAAAATGTTCATACAAATACTCAAAAATGTGGGCAGGTTTGCATGAGGCAACCCATAACCACTAATTGTTACGCCCGTAGAAGTTTTATGTGTTTGAACTGAACTGCGGTACAACTGAATAGAAAGAGTTAACAAAAAAACTTACAAGCTATGATCTACAAATAACCGAACTTTTTAGTTATGAAATGAAACAAGCATTTTTAACTCAATACAACGTTTTGAATGTTCAACCAATTTATCCATAAACTTTTTAAACTCGCTTTATGGGATGTTCTTTAGCACTTCTGTCACGGCTGCTTGTATCGCTGGAAAGACATTGTAAAAAGTTCCTTTAATTGCGGTTTTCATTTTTAGGAAGAGATAATAATCACACGGTGATAGATGAGGCGAATATGGAGGTTCATTGACTTTTTTGGTCTTGTGAGGTGGTGCATTATCATGCAATAAAAACAGTTGCTTTCCTTTGGAATATTCGGGCATAACACGTAGAGCTCTCGACCACAAACGATAATATTCTCCATTGACAGGTTGACCATCTGGAACAAAATCCTTGTGAACAATACCCTTGGAATCATAGAAAGTTATCAACATTGCCTTGATTCTTGATTCTTCTGAAAATGCAATTTGTTAGGTTTTGGCTCGTCTTTTGACTTCCATTCTGCATATTGTCGCTTAGTTTAAGGATCATATTTAAAACACCATGTATGTTGAAATGATGTCTTTGCAATGCTCTACACAAGCGATTTTTTGTTCATCATTTCACTGATGTGGCACAAAAAGTGCACACATCTTTCTTTTAACCAAATCTTCAGTTAATATTTTGAAGATTGTATAGTAAGATAATTTTAATTATTCTGCCAGCATTCTCACAGTGAAATTTTGAATCGATAGCGATTATTTCACTTACTTTTTCCACTTACTCAGCAGGATTAGATGCTTCAGGTCGTCTATGTCTTGGATCATCATTTAAATCATCACGAACGTTTCTAAATCGCGTAAACCAAGTGTAAACTTGATTGCGGTTCATACAATTATCATTATAAACTTTTTTTTTAACAATTCGTAAGTCTCAGCAAACTTTTAACCGAGTTTAAAACAAAATTTACTATTTGCTCTTCATTTTTACGAAATAACTATAAAATAACTATATGTTATTAAAACGTGTGTCATTTTGTAACCTGTCAAACGATTAGCTTGAACTTAGCTGAACTTTTTTCGAAAGAAGAAAAGTGTACCTCTCTAGCACTGTCAACATTTAATAGATGACGATAAGTGTTCAATGATTTAAATTCGTTCGCTTATTTTTAGATCAATGTTTTAAAGATTTAAAGATTTACATAGATACAAATACATAAAAATGTAGATTGATTTGTATGGGAGCTATCTTTTATATTTATTTGTCATGTCCAATTCACACATTAATTTATCTGATAAGTTCTCAGAAGATTCACATTTAGTGGCTGTATTTTTTATAGTCTTCAATATCTTGACATTTATATAAAGCTATAAAGATATAACACACACAACTAAGAAATGTTACCAAAAAGAAGCTTATAAATTTTGACATTTATGCTGCACATCAAAACACTTAACTTAAACTTCAATGTTAGTCCTTTAGAATACTTCCGAAATACAAACTGCATGGTCACGTAGCGCGCCTAGTTATATGCACCGAATTTCGCTTGATACTTGCAGTTGAGATTTTTTCTTTTGGTGAGTTTTCTTAAGCGCATTGCTGAAAAGATACGTGCCGAATGAACCAGACACGTGAAATCTACTGATTTGTATAGTGTCATGCAATCCCAGAAAGATGGAACGTGTCAATTGCACATGTGACCAACAGTTATAGGGATACATTTGAAACTACAATCTGCAGTTTTCATTTTTTACGAAAGATACACTTTTTATTGCTAGTAATTCAAAACAAACAAACAAACAAACAAACAAAAAAAAAAGCAAAAATCTTTTGATGTGTTGATTATGACTGCTGATTATGATTCAGTAAACCTCGCTTTGAAGTAATGATGCACATTAGCATGGCTCAAAATGATGCCATTCTTCTTTTAATCATTACCAATGTTTCTTCTACGTTTTGTGTGCATCTTAAATGTTCTTTCTGTCAGCAAGCTTCAACTGTACGTCAACGTTTTGCCATAAAGCAACCCTGTGTATACTGCATATTTTCCATGCGAATGTGTCCATTGTTCTTGTCCATTGTCTTTATACAAACCGAGACGAGTATACACGGATCTAAACAGGTGTTCCGTACTTCGCCAGCATTTGTTGAAATTTCTTTTGTATTTGCACAATGTCGGCTCGTTTTGTTTACCTTTCAATCATTTGCTGTATGATCTTATAATGCATACAAAACATAAAAAGCACTGAATGTAAACGGGTAGCTCGCTTGTATGAGTATGTGTTGTCATGACTGCCCATTCATTTGTTTAAATTGTTAAGTCAACCGCAAATTATGTTCTCATATCGGTCGGTTTTGCATTTTGACTGAGGCCTGCATACCCCAATAGAAGTGGCTTCATGCTGTTTTTTGATGTGCGCATAAATATTATTATCAATATTTTAACAGGTGTACTAATTGTTGATGGGCTGTCTGCTATTTTCTTTTTTTCTTTTTTTTTTTTTTGGTATGGTTTTTGAGTTTACTAGTGGCATGCTTAGTTGGAAACAGATTTGTTGAGTTGGTATAAGTACACAAGGGAATATGGTTTTCAAGAGTACAGAAAAATTTTCTGAAAGCGGTTCTTAAATTAAAGTCTTATAAGTTGTTACAAAGCACATAATGTTATTTAAGGAAATGTAAATAGAAACAAGGAAAATTGATAACTCAAGGTTTAATATTTTGTATAAATCACGGTTATTTTGTCACCAAACCAATATTTCGAAGATTGATTGAAGCACACAGACGGACACGGCTAGATTGACTCGCCGTGACATGCTGATCAGGAATATACAGTTTTGTTGTTGTTGTCTCTTTTGAAATGCGCGCCATTCAGGCTGTAGGGATCGTAGCGTGGCGGGAGATTTTGAATTTTGAATTTTGAATCGGGAGCAGTACAACAACGTCTAAAACATACATATTTAGATTATTAAAAGTGCATAGATCTAAGTATTACATTTGAAGCCTTTTCATAATTTAGTTCCCAAGAAGTTTTTCCAATTAAATCGGAAAATACAACATATTAAACTATTCATAAAAAAATGAATACAGCGAATATTTTTTTCAATAAAATTTTGATACGCCATTAGTTGAACTCATCTGTCAAAAATAGTTTGTTATGACTTTGAAGTTAAGTACTTCTTATTGAACATCTTATCAAAACTTAAAGAACTGATATGATATTGTACTACGTATGTATATGCAATAAAAAACTTTATTTCTTGATACAAATATACTACGGGAAATTTCAAATTTAGAACATTAGCCAAACTCATGCAAAAATTTTAATTACTTTTGAATTGCTTTTTACCAAGAACCCACAGTAGTGCATTAATACACAATTGAAGTAGTATTTATAGACAATTGTAGCCTATAATCGAATGACACACAACATTCGATTATTTATTGAAAAAAAAAATAATAAAAATGATCGAGCTATAAAATAAGTCATACGAGTATAATAACAAATCAGTGCAAAGTATACGAGTAAAGCTCTTTACTCATTATAAAGCAATCGAATTTTCGATATGTCAATATTTAACAGTAATAGCAGTGATTATTTAACTTATCAGTTCCATAAAAGTGCGACAAGACGTACGCAAAGACCACACACTAGTAGTATAATCTATAGTAGCCAGAATTTAGTCGTTTCGAGTGTTATTATTATCAAAAGTAGAAGCAAATATTATTGCTCACACTCGGTCACAGTAACTAGTGGAGACCAACCAATGCTTATCACACACAACTGCTTGCACTGATAACTTATAGTAACACATACATAGTTACTAGATACTTTTATGATAACTTTACACAAGTCTACGGCAGAGCTTCAGTCTCTATAACTTATATGCCTGCCTGCCTGCCTGCCTGCCTTCTTACGCCTTTTCTCACTTGAAGACAGTTTCGATTGCTATGCAAAGAAATGTTTAACTTCTAAGCACGCCGACTCAACACTTGTCTTGGGTAATACTCTGATACTTCAGTTTTGAATCCCTTTCGATTGTCTATCTACTTATTTACCTAACTATACCGTTGGTTCCTATCTCGTCGAAGTATTTTGTATACTTTTGTCACTTGCACTATTTGCTTAGGCATTATGATGACCATTGTTGAACTAGATTCCAGGCCAATATGAATGAATACATTTGAACTAACACTTGATATTGTCAGTGACAGTTTCGAACGATAATATTGTATAATCTTTATATATTGTTCTATATTTTCAGTAGTAGTTTTTCTATTTATACGCAATAATTCCATTTAATATCATAATCCATTATTAAATCTGTGCGTTAAGACTTTTATGTAGCCGCAAGAAGTTTTTCATTTGTGTATTATCTAATTTTGTGATATACGAGTACATTAAGTCATAAAATTAACGGAAGTTTCTAATTTAAAAAGCTCCCTATGATTTAAAAAAATCGTTTTTTCGTTGATGGTAGCCGTGTCCCGAATTCCTATATCAAATTTAACTATCAGTGATGAGCTAAACCGGTATTTTTCAATCACAGTGAAAGCTGTGATTGCTCTTTTCGAATATCAGTGAATCGAATCTGTGATTGAGTCATATTTTTACTATTGGTTAATTGAAACAGTGATACGAAACTGTGTTTTAAATATGTATATGACTAAATTAAAATATTTAATTTTAAATATTTTGTTCACAAAAACTGTGACACAAAAACTGTGACTGTGACAAATTGCTCATCACTAAAACGTATGCTAAACAGTTTGATTAGCTGCTTTAGTTAGTACCACTTAGTAGTAAGTCACTATTTTTGCTATGAACAAAACTATTAAACAAAGAGTTTATATTATATTTATGATGGGGACATATGAAACTGCGACCTAAAAAGGTCTATTGTTAGTCCTACTGAGTTAGATGACCTGCCCTAAGCCTATATGTTGAATGAATCTTTCCTAGGGTCCAGACTTCTCAGTTGCTCCTTTCTAATAAAGTGATTACCTAGCACTCGCAGTCTGCTTCTAGCTACAGCCTCACATTCAGCAAGAATGTGAAGAGGGGTCTCCTCTTCGTGGTCCCAGAATCTGCATTCGGGTGAGTTATATATTCCCAAAACACATAAATGCTTCCTTAGTCTACAGTGGCCTGATAGTAGTCCTGTTAGCATTCTTAATTGGTTTCTACCTAGTTGGAGCAGAGTTTTCGATCTGCTCGGGTTGTATACCCCTAGAAGTAGCTTTGCTTGTCTTAGTCCTTGACTTGTAGCCCAGTGTTGTTCTTTTCCTTTATCCTTCTCCTTGCGGATTACTTAAGAAACAAAGAGTTTATCTTACATTTATTTCGGATTTAGGCCTATGGCGAATATTTTTGCTTCTTCGATTTGTTGATTGTGTCAACAACGTGTCAAGTTCATGTAGCCTATTGACGAATCAAAAATATATTCGTAATTTCATAGTTTAACGCGGTGGATTTGTTCGCCTACAGCTAGATATTAAGTAAATATAGCAGTGAGTAACTACACTGGGTCCTGAGTTAAGTGTTATCCAACTCTCAATTGGATAACAGTCGTTACTAAAACAAAAACTTAAAACGATCAAAGGAGTTAGACACGTTACGTATCGCTATTGATACCTATGTAAGTAGTAAGTTCAAATTCAGTCAGTTCAACCCAGAAGTGGTCTATCCTTTGTATTACCTATTATATGCAATATCGAACTGATACGAACAATAAGATCACTAGGGTTCACTTTAGATTTTGGTGGATAATTTGAACATGAGACGTCTGTCACCGCACGGCATGTTCCAAAAGTGCTGAATTTTCTGAAAACAATGTACCAAATGTAACCGAATTTAAGTTCAACAATGTGACAAATACCATCGATGAAACATTGTACTCACCTGATTTGATAACATTGTGACTTCTTCTTGTTGCTAAAACTAAAATTGATGCTACGTGGAAGCCATTTTGAGTAGATCGAGGTCAATCATGGCATGAGCTGAAGGTTATACCAAGAAACGCCTATAAAATGTGTTGTTTCGAAGTCTAGTAAAAACCCTGGCACATGTGGTTTTATCATCAAATGGAGCCTATTTTAAAGACAACAAAATACATTTTCATGATTAAATGAACCATTTTTTATAATCATGCTCTAAACTCAAAATCTTTCTATCGCATTCACATAAAACCAAACCAAACCAAATCAATTTCTAATTTCTTATATTGTACAAAAATTCTTCATTAAAATTTATTCGAGTGGTCAGTTCAATTTAGGCCATTTCCACCCCAATTAAAAAAATACGCCAAACAAAAAATGCTATCAAAAACTTTTCAACCTAGAAAATTAACTGCCAAAATGTGTGAAAAACAATGCAAGCTTGTCATAACGCTGAATAAAAATGTATGAATAAACGGTTGACTGCATGAATGCACCGGGAATAACAATACTCATGCATAGAACTAGAGTATCTCTAACTATTTATAACAATGGCATACCAAAAATTTCTAGCGCAAATTCCAGTTGACGTCCATTAGACAATGCCAGAAAACAACGAATTTTCCACCCAAAAAAAAAAAACAAAACAGAAAAATAAAGAAAACTTTTCACCGAATGCTATTCAAGCGTCAAATGTATGCAAAACAAAAAATGATGATTGGAGCGGTGGAGAAAAAGAAGCTTTTGTGACAGAACAATAGCCAACTGTATGGGTGCTGCTGTCCAAATGGCCGCAAGTTGATTGTGAGGCCAAGCCCAGAAAAAGCACAGAAATCGAAAAAAAAAAAACAAATGTAGAAAAATAGTAAAAACTGAGAATGATAGGCCGACATGGAGACAATAAGACAGTCAGACAGACCGACAGATGAATGGATGGATGGTTAAATGTATGGAGAAGATAAGAAAGCGCTATAAAGAAGGCAGTAAATAAAATGTTAGAAAATAATAAAAAAAGAACTAAGAAACTAACAGTTTAAGCGAATTATGTATACGCTACAAATGAATTCTAAAGTACTCTTGTATTTAGAGAAGTTAAAAAAGTTGGTTTAGGTTTTGGTCAAGTGATTTTCTAAAACTTGGATTAAATTTTTAGGTACTTTAAAGTTTACTTAATACATTAATAGACTATACAAAATATACATATATTTAAACTAGTACATGCGAAACACAACAACAACAACAGAGAACAGGGAAACAAACACTCAAACACAGTAAACGACGGGCAACGACAAACCTTAGCTTATAATCAATGAGCAAAAACCAAAAAAGATATCTTACTAAAAATCACCAGCAAGTCACAAAACTACTTTGAATAATTTTCCATATGCCTTGCCTACCAATTGACAGTTATCAAAGTAAAATAGGTAATCTTCCTAACACTTTCACATTCATCAAACTAACACACAAACAAAGTCGATCGAACAACCGTACTCAGAGTTTCTTATCAACTGGTAATTGATTAATCCCATGCTACAGCCTTCTTTTATTACTCCATTGGCGAATCCAGTGGGTGGGAACTGAGGAATGTTCCCCCAAATGCATTTTGGTGCAGTACAAAAACTTTGTTTGCTTTATTTTCATAAAATGTCGCGGAAAAAAACTTACAACGAAGCAAGGTGTATTTATTTATAAGGCGATGTACTGTGATGACTTTCTTAAATGCTTTGAGCGCAAAACAAGCACGAAATGCCCAATCCGCAATAAATGAAAAAGAGTGAGACAAAAGACAAAATAAGAAATGAAATAGTGCGCAATTGAGGGGAATACGTCACCTATAGCAAAAATTCACCAAGCAACGTAGCATATAAAATGGATATATAAGGTATCTCCTTACTTTCTCTTGCTTCTTTTCACGTTTTTTAAATTTGTTTCTTAGTATTACAAAAGCGTATTAGAGTTACAAATAACCGCCTTACCCCCCCCCCCCCCAAAGAGCGTTCTGTATCCGCCCCTGATTATACCATATTTCATGTAAATCATATGTGTGTCTTTCTGTTTGTTTCGTTGTGAGAGTTAAGATTGTTATATTCCATAGTGTTAAAAACGGACAAACAGAAAGCATCCTGGATGTTCTTCCTCATTGTATTTGGTAGTGTCTAAAGCCTCAATAATGTCTATATAGATAGAGGGTGTTTATTAAGAGCTCCACGATTTAAAATTGAAATAAAATGCATAAAAATTAAAGAAATAAGTCTATTTTTTTTTATTCTGTATGGATTTAAACCATTCAACGATTTTGTTTCTGAAGATTATGCTGTCATCAATCATTTTCATCAATAAGACGATGGTTGCCCCAGAAGTATGGCATGTGGCACCATCCTATAGAAACCAAGAGCCTTCCAGACCATGTTGGAAACAAAAATTCTTTCAACATGGCTCGATTTTCACTGAAAAATGCATTACTTCGCTATTTATTATGGATTTTTAAATAGTAGCTTGCCTTTTTTGGTGAAGTGGACCAAAATACATAGAAAAATTATAGTGTAAAAGGGTGTGCAGACCAATTTTCTGTATCAAAGCATAGCAAACTGCATATCCAATTGATGCAAACTATTTCATATTAAGTGTGTGCAGTGTATTAAAAAGAAAATGCCGCACTGTGCTTTCCTTTTTATTTCGAATATTGACTTTATGAAGTCGACTAAATCCACTCCAGACAATGTACGCCTACATACAAACGACCAACGACCGACCTCCAACCCTGCCCGTGCTAGGCCAAACCATTCAACGATCCACCTCGGCCATTAGACGTCCATTTGTCTGGTGTGCCTTTGCCTTTATGATTATTTACGTGCCCCGTTTTTCTCTGCGCCATTTCTTGCTTTATAATTTTTCTTTTTGGTCATGGCAGGGCTGCATTATTTAGGCATTGTGCTGCTTCCTTTAGTCTCAGTCATATAGTAAATTTTCCTTTTTTTCTACTGCTGCTGCTCGATTCATCGAAGCGCTTTCAAAAAGGTTTATTGCGGTCGTTCTTGAAGCGCTGCAAAAAAAAAATATATATATATACAAACGTTACCTCCATTGTCCTTTTCTGTTCAGACTTTAGCATTTCCGTTTACTTTGGCCCCAATGCGCCATCTTTTTTTTCTATCTTTTTATTTTGTGGCTGCTGAAGCCAAGATGGCGTACAAAGGCACATTCGACTTCAATAATCCTACCGTGCCGTGCCGTGCCGTGCCGAGCCGCACCGCCTCTTTTTACTGCTCTGCTCAGCATTAACAGCCACAAAAATTGCTGTGCGCGGCTCGGCCATGTCATTTGTCGTGTTTTATTTGAGTTTGAGTTGTTCACTGGACTTCAGCCCCAGCCCAGGCCCCAACCTCAAACTCAATACTCCAGCCGGAACGCTTCTGTGGTTTCCTAGCGTAGTGTTTTTTGTGCGCTCTTTTTGGAGTGGGCGTACATACGTATGTTTTTTGTTGTTGTTGTTTTTTTGGAAGGTTTCTACTTGCGTAACTAACTGAGTTGGCTTTGTAGAATGAAAAGGACTGTGCTGGCTGTTTAAAATGGACCACCACAAAGCGTGTAAAGCTTTGGCTATAATATTGACAGTAAATATTTCAATAGAATAGTAGACATAGTAGTTCATTAGGACAGCAATTGAAATGCTTTCGAAGTTTGCTTGAAGCAAACCTGTTTTTTTTTTTTCAATAAATGCTCGATTTTTAGTTTTTATATACAACAATAACATAAAAAAACATTAGCAAAGAAAACGTTAAAAGAAAATTTAAGCTGAGAGAGTTTTAATAAAAACGAGTAATGCAACACAAGGAGAGAGAGAGAGCAATCTGGAGTACGCGAATCGAAATAGAATGCCTATAAAGCGAATGCAAACAAGAAAAAAACGCTTCATTCGAGTTTAGTTTATTACCATGTATCTTGCCTAAGGGTCCTTATTTGAACCGTAGTTATGTATGGAGGCTATATTCTATGGTGGTTCGATTTAGACCTATGTGGGAAGTTAGCTTTGATGTAAGAAACATTAAATTTGGCGTTTCTAGTTTCTTAATTAACTACAAAATATTGAAAAATTTGTGTGGGTGCTACACATTTTAGCGGTGGTTGGCATGTTACCTTTATCCGTATAAATACCCATTTTTGAAGGCTCTATTTCTTACAGTCTCCAAAAATCTCGTCGTTCATACAGACGGATAGAGTGAACATTTTTTCATTAAGTTATTTATTTCCGATTTTAAACACCACTATTTTTCCAGTAGCACTTGATTCTCCCCATTACTTTCTCTCATTTAAGAGCAATCAAAATTTAAATTGTATTACCACAGGTTGATACTCGATTATGTAGTCTAGATGTTAAAACTTGTGTCTTCGTCATCTCTGTGTAATAAGCCATGAGAAGCGTTCAGAGCTATATGTTCTTGTATACGTTTCTGGCAAAGCAATTCGATGAAGAATAAACCGCTGGGATCGTTCCTTGCTTTCTTTTCTAATGCTAGCCTTATGTGCCGATTTACAAGCTGAACCGAACTTTCGGAGAAAAATTTTATGGCATGTAGATCTAAAATTCGACGTATTTAGAAGCAATTCTAAGTTGCAAGTTTAGAAGTTGCAATTCTCTTTCGGGCATTATTATTTCGACTACTTTACGCTTTGAGAAATTGACTGAAGATCGTGGCAAATACGCCGTACGCGTCTGAATCACTGAAAAATCTCAGAAACGGAGCGTCAATGTGAAAGAAGTACCGTTATACCGTTAATTTCGATCTATCAGATCAAAATAAGAAAATACACACAAGAGGCTAAATCTGAAGTATTGATGGATGGGTTATCAAATTATAGCTCGATTCAGTGAATCGCGGTAAGTTGTTCTGGAGAAAGAATAAACCATTTTCTGGATAAAGGCGATCACTTTCGTCTTAAATCGGCTACAAGTCGCTCCAATAGAAAAATCCTTAAATATTGTGGCCATTTGCTAGTTGCCCGACAAGCTCACTTTTACCTTCTGCTGTTTCGATTTGCAAGGAAAAGTCCATTGTTTCGTCTGTGCTTTGGTCTCCTGTGTGTAGTGTTAGATCAATGTTTCATCCATTGTTACAAAAAAAAAAACGCAAATATTCGTGCAACATATTTTCGTTTACATGAGATGCCCTGTGGCATTCTTACACTTTTAAGCTCCGATCGTGCATATTCAGACCATGCATTTTAACGACCATTTCGAATGCGGTGACATCATTTGGCCGGCCGGAATGCACATCGTCAAAAATTGTTTAACTGCGCTTTATAAACTTTTATTTACTACTTATATATATAAATCCACATATAATTCGCAGTTAGTTTAAATACACCAACATTTTTTGGAATATTATTCTGCGTAATGCTCTGTGCAGACTTTTAAACCCTTCACTGAAACCATTTAACTCTGCACTGCTCTAAATATAAATTTTTACATTTCTTCTGTTGCTACAGTTAAAATGGAAAGATTTCAATTTTCGCACACTACAACCCAAGAGATTTCGTGCACTAAATCAAACTTACAACTGACTAAACATATCCTTTTTATTTTTTTTTTCTTTATTTGTTTGCCTTTTTAAGCATGCTCCATGCCCCAAAAGATGCCCCTTCTTTTCACAACAATCATGCATTCATATGCCAGTTTTTAAGCATTTTTTTCCGGCTCAACTGTTATTCATGTTTCAATGGCTTTTCTCATTTTTGTGTTCGACATCTTCCCTTAGCTGAAAAATGTTGCTTCTTTTTGCCCAGTTATCCATTCGACTGGCAGCCATTGTAGTCGATTTTCATTTTCATTTCTGTTTTCATTTTTATTTTTCTCCGTATGCAGTCAAGCTTTGAATGCCTGAAATATTGTGCTTCGGCACTGAATGAGCTACGAGCAAATGTTGCCAGAATGCTTCGTTGTGCTTTGTCTTGTTCATTCAGTGTAAGGGAAATTTCTTTTTCTTCTCAATGTTGCAGCTTTTTATGAAGACAAATTATCTGACGCTCAAGAAGGTAATGCCAAAAAAAAAAAATATATATATATATATAAAAAGAAGGAAGAATAGGCCAACTGTAATAGAGATTTTTCTTTACAATTTGTGTATTTGGTTCTTAAGACTATTTTTTTTTTTGTAATATAGCCTTGATCCGTACGGTATGAGTGCAAGTTTCAAAATGTTGGATAAGTTGTATCATGTTGGAGAACATGATTTGTAGTACACAATAGTTAAAATAGTTGCCAAGTTTTATTTTTATACACATTTGCGTTTTAGTTAAGGACATCACAAACGTCTGCAAATCAAGGCAAATCAAAAGTGGGAAAAGCCATCAAACAAAAAAATGCTGAAGATGGATTTGTTGCCAAATCCGAAATGCTACTACCACAATTTGACTGTTGCTCCACAAAAAGTGTCCAGAAGTAACCATTCACATTTGAAGAAGACAAAATTAAACCAGAGCAAGACTGGGCTGAAGGAGTCTATGGAAGATGTGTTTGTGTAAAGGTGTGGTAACACAAACACAGGGTGCCGATAATTGGCGTCTACGTATAATTTGATTAAAACTTATTTCTTAATTTAGTGAAGAGTCAAATAATCGAATCTTCGACTATGAGAGAGTTTCTTCATATCGTGCGGCATTTGAAGGCATTTGTTTTGTATTACATTTCTAATTTTTTAGCTTTTTTGTTGCTATTTTTATTTTATTTTTTATATCTGGTATCAATCTGTCACTTATTATTTGTAATGAAGCACAGTTTTTAAGTTCATTGATAGATGTGCAGAACAAGAAAGAGCACATTTTCTAAATTACCTTGTATTCTTTATACCATGGAAATAAAATGGGAATATAGTGGCGCCCGAGCAGGGACACGCTGCTAAAATGAAGACTAATTAATAATTATTTTACTTAACACCAACTAACTGACATACTAATACATTCTGAAGTTGTATCTCCACACGTTGTGTAACACAGAACACTTGTATAGAATTCTAGGCAAATTCTAGTGTTATACAATACGTGTAGATACTCGTACATATATCGATACACAGGTTACGTAAACTCTGAAAATTTTTTGTCAATTCCTTGAACATATTTGTAAACATTTCTTGAATACATTACTCTTACACTCAGCTACAAACCCACTCAAACAAATTTTAAAGAAAAACCTTTTTCGAACTTGTGCACAGCATGAATTTTAGAAAGCTTTATATATCGTTTTGAATGTCGTACGTGTTGATAAATTATGTTTATGTCATTACAGCCTACAAAAAATAAAACAAAGAAGAAAAAAATTATATGAAAAACTGTTCGATTGTTGTGAAAACTTTTACGACTTTGAATTTGGTATGCAGCATAAAAACGTGTAACACTTGAAAAACAGGCACACAGTTTCAGTGCTTGCTCTTTTAAGCTGTGCCAACCTTTTGGGATTTACAATAGACACCTATGGTTTGGAATAGATTTTCAGGTTTCTTCTTTTATTTATTTATTTATTTATTTTTCGTTTTGTTCCAACAACACTCATAAAATCGAAACTAAAAAATTTCTTCTGCGATTCGACAATATGTTGCTGATTATACCACTGGGAATGCGTGTAATGACCTTAATCAATTTTCAAAGCAGTAAAAAGTGAGTAAGTAAAACAGCACAAAATCAACCCTAAGCAAAACTAGAAATTTATTCGAGTGGAAACAATCTGTTGCATGTTTTGTATTGGATTGGATATTAACTATTCTAACAATAAAGATGTGCACACTAGAGTGTTGGAGAGTCTGTCTGTATGCTGCTAAAGACCATAAAACTACAAAACACTTAAAAAAATAGAAAAGCCGGAAAACAAAGCGTCATGTTGGATTACTGAAATTCTAAACGTATCCGATACAATACAAGCAACAATAAAACTTTCGCGGTTGGCATACATTGCAAACAATATCAGCAACAATGTTCAAATACGTAGATACGTATAATATCTAGAGAATAATTTCAAGTGGGTGCTGCAAATCAACCCTTGAAAGTCAAGTCAAGAGACAGACAGACAGACAGACTGACAGACAGTCAGATTCCTCAGACTTGTACTCGTATCGAAACAACGCAGGCCGTAATGACAGAGGATGATCAAATTCCCCAATGACTCGACTGGTTGTTAGCTGTTTGTTGGACTTGTTTTTGAATTGTGTTGTGGGGTGTGCTTAAACTAAACGTGTACGGCTAACTTGGGGTAGTTTACACGCACCCATTTTCTGTAGAAATATATGCGCACGTATTTTATTCCTGTCGTTAGTTTAGATGTAATTGTAGATGCGTGTAAATATTCATAATTTTCAATCGTATTTGGCTAGAGTTTGCACAAATTATGTTAATTTTATTGTAAGTCTTAGGAATGTCGTCACTGTTCCTGCTCGGAATTTGATTTGTCACAACTATAAAACAGACTAAGTTAAAGTGGCAATGTAAACATTTCAAATTGTTTCTGTAAATAAAATAATTTGGACACTATATATCATTCCAAAGATTCCATCCACTTCATTTGGCGGTTTGAGAACGTAGATGGGGTCAAATGGCCACTTTGGCAGTTTTTTATATGGCTTCTCGAGCTGCAGTGATGCGAGCTACACATTAAGTGTCTATGTGGGATATGTAACCAAAGTTTCAACCTTTCAAACGATAACATATTTTTTTCGCTATCTCTCAAAATGCGGTATACAAAATTTCCAAATCTAAAGGGTGACCACTTAGCCTCAGTCATCCCTACTCATTAATTATTACTGTGTTTCCAAATAAATCAACACCTATTTCGAACGTTTGAGCTAAAAGTATTTATATACAGCGTACAACCTAGTCACGGTTATGAAAACGAATTCATTGTAAGACTAAGATAACTTGATTTGTCAACACTGCCAACAGATCATGGAGTTGAGAGGTGTGACACCTCATACTCACTCAGAACGTCCGTCTTTACACAATTGTTTGATTGCTTCAGTGCTGCACTAGCGATTTCCCCCATCACTGGTGGTGAGTACTAACTCTCAGCCTAACCAGCGTCCGTGCATTTGCCTTTAACATGGACATGTCATCACTTTTCGTTAGCTATTCGCTATGGAAAAGTTCTCAGCCATTCGCTAGAGCTAAGAAGTTCGATCTTCGCTAGGGTAAAGTGCATCGCCAATCGCACAAAGTATAAAAAATAACTTTTATTTCTTATTTAATGATTTTAATATATCTACAGAGGTCTGAGAAGTGTTACCAACTTCACAATGCTGTAGAAATCAAACGACTAATGACAGCGCGCTCCTCTTTTGTCAATCGTTAGTCTGTTATGTTGTGATATGAGTTAGTTGTTTTGATTACTATTTTAGGTGGTGCGACCAGAAGTTAGCTAAATCGTTAAGTCTAATGACCAATAGTTTGCGAATTGCTAGCTCATTCGAGCCTCAGTTGGACACCCTCAGCAGTAATACTGACTACATGACTTCCAAACCCAACTACCCAACCTTACTGGGACGAGAAGACTGGCACACAGGACTGTTGCACCCGCAATACAAATATTTACAAACGGATCTAAACTGGAGTCAGGACTTGGAGAGCCGGTATACTGCGCAGAGCGCGTGCGGATGCAGGCGGAAGTATTCGTAATAAGGAAAGCAGCAAAAGTAGCCCAACAGATGTACACCGCGCAAGAACGAATGAACATATTCATCGACAGCCAAGCAGTGATAAAAGTCCTCAGGCGGCCTTGTCTCTTTCAGAAATATCCTGGCGAGCAGAGATGCAGCTAATGCTTTCAGCACTTTAAGGTGCACATCCTTTGGATTCCTCGTCACCGTGGCATATATGGTAATGAAATAGCGGATATAGTAGCAAGGATAAGTAACAATAGATGTATGAATCCACAGACGCAGCTGTAGAGAGGTGGAAGAACACCTCCTCCAGGTGTACAATATCTAAGATTTGCAAAGAACGTAACAAAAAGCTCTCGCACTACTTGCTGCAGCTCCAGTAATCGCAAAATCACGATTAAAATACCTTGACACCATCGGTCTCGCATCACTGGAAGAGGCTTCCAGAAGAACTCCTAACAGGATATTTGCGTTCATCAAACAATAATTCTACAGGACTTCAAAAGCTAATGAAATACCTCCATGGATAATAGTATTGGTCTATGTGTGACCTCTATCAAGGGAGCAGTCATCTACAAACATTTAACAGATTTGTGTTCTTAAAAGTCCACAAAAATTTTCAAAAATTCCGATGTGTAGTAATCGAAACGTTTACGATAACTTATGGAGACATTTTTTTTTATCTAGAACAAAAATTTGTGACTCTCTTCAGATCACTTTACTGTGAGTGTTAAAACTATCATTATTTGGACAAATTTGGGTCAAAACTTTGCATTTTATAAAAATGGAATGAAAAACAGTTGTAAAAATTTGTAAATATCAGGAGTGCTACAAAAAAAAAAAACAGAAAATCACGTCCCAATGAAAAATCCAAAAGATATGATAAATCTTTCGTTCGTAATCACAACAAAATCACTTGGTGACAAATAGATTAATGTAACTAAGTTAAAAATGCATGATACGAGTAGACCAAAGCAAACTAAATGCTTAGCAAAGATATTTTAACTTAAGATGCTTTTATATGTATAACGAGTTAACCAGCCTTTCTATGCACTAAACGTATGTCACAAATTATGGCTCAGACTTGGCAACATTGAAGCGCATTCAACGAAATGATTTTATTACGGGCGGGCACTAAACCACTTGGCCATATGTTGGTATTTCTCGAGTCAATAAGTGAGGTGGCTCACAATACCAAAAAAAAAAAAAAAATAAATAAATAAAGATGGAATGGGTTGATATGGGATGCTGTTAAAGGGAAAGAAATGTATCTGCGACACTGTCTGGCTGTGTCGATTGTTGTCTTCCAAGTTATTGTCATTGTCGTTGTCGTCGTTGTTGTGTTGTCGTCAGTGCCCAATGGGTGGCAAATTGTTTTTTATTATCGCAGCTCAAAGTAATACCCATCGGGCATTAAGTATCGCAACGCAGTTAAAGTGCGAAAGGGAGAGTTAGGGCAAACTACTACTGGGGTGAAACTGGTTGTGATATGCTGCTGGATAAATATATTCGTACCATAAAATAAGGCGTTACTACTAGCTGGTGTTACTCCTGCTCCTGCTTCTGCTCCTGCTCCTGCTATGGCTTGAATAGGGTTGAGGTCGTTTATTTTTGTCTCGTTGATGTTGCACTTGCCATTTGCTTTGAAAACTTTGCTAGACTGTGTGTCTTGTTTGAAGTTAGAGTCGACAAGAGGAAACAAAAAAAAATTGAAGTAGAAAAATGCTACTCTAATCCCACATTGTGGAAATAAAACTTTAATGGAACGACACAAATCCAGTTGTTAGCGTTGCTAATGTAAGTAATTGAGTGCGAAAATGCCATCGCTATGAACAAAATTGACATACTTCGTTGACGTTGACAACTGCGAAGAAGTTAAAGGGGAGAAACTTGCATATTTAAATCATTTAGCTTGCGTTTTGTCATTGGGTTAGTTTGGTTTTGAATTTTTAAGTATGTCAATTTATTATTATGTGTTATTAGAAGTCTTTTTTTTTTTTTGCTAAAGATAAATGAGTTAATGTTAAATAAATTGCAGCAGGTTTGAAAAGATTTAAAACTGTTTATAGTAGCAGCTGTCTTTAAATGTCTAATACTAGCATATATGAAGTAGATTTATAGTAAGTGGAACTGTCACCAGCTTCTTAAATCAGTACGATAGTAGTGCAGTAGATTTTCAAAGATTGAAAAAGCTGTTTTTTAGAAGACACTTAAAAGTATGCTACGATTTTTCCTTTACTGCTTAATGACTGGATAGAGTTCAAAGCTAATGATTAGAATGGCGATGACAACGATAGCGATGTTCTAAATTCTACTTTAAAACCATAGAAACTTTCTCTTCACTTCACTTTCACTTTTTGTGCGCTGAATACGTAAAACATACTTACTTTTTTTCATTTGAACCATTCATCTAGATAACGGTATATTTGTGTTTTTTGATGTATGATTTTTCGTGGAGTACCAATTGTCTAGCAATTTTTCAATTATTTGAAGCCATATCGCACGTATAGTGCGCTAGATATTGGCTTCCAAGGCTGAATTCAATGCAAGCTTGCCCACAGGGGCCAACGTTTCCAAATATCTTCGCAGATAGTTGTGCAGCGTTGTCTGAACACGCGATCTTGCGGACCACTCTGAAGAGTACCTATGTATGTATGTTATCGTTAAACTCTTGCCTCAATAAGTCAATGGTTGCTGTCAAAGGCTTTCCAGATCATGTTCACGTACTTATGTACTTTTTGAGTGTTAACACATATAAAATTTTTCTGCTAAGAAAACCTACTTCACTATAAAATAGTTTCAAAAATCTGTTGGTCACAAAATGCAACTCCTTTTGCCTGTAAAAATTCAAGGAACTGACGAATCTTCTCGCATAACCCACTCTCAACAGTATTGTTAAGAAGTACTCGTAGATTACACAGTCTTAATATACTTATTTACTCTTTTATATCTAAGTATTACTTTCTTTGCATTTTCTGTGTCAGTTTCTACCCTAAAATAATTGTTTTTGAAACAAATCGATTTCTTTTTCGACACATTCTCAAAAATTGAAATTCGAAACGCAACAATTAGCTTAAATGCAAGAAACGTTCTACATAAATACTTAAGCCAAAGTAGACTTAAGTATTTCAGACAAGTTGTATGCTGCTACATGCTATGGTTTAATATTTCCATGCAATCTGAAGGGAAAAGTTTAACACTGCGCGACCTAGTATAAAGTCCATGGAGGGCGCTTTAGGTGTGCGCAAGGTGTGAACTATTGACTCTATTGAGCAGCCAAAGTGATTGAGATACATATACTCGTACATAGTATTAACAGAACGTCGCGGTTGCGGCTCATTGACTGCTCTGGCCCCATCACCCCGTAAACGTAAGTTAACTAACTAAGTAAGTAGTTAGCTCACTGGCTCGTCATATATTGCATAGATACATTGGCATACGAGTACTATATGAGCGCACGTTAAGGAAGCGCAACTCAGTCACTTGACTCTGAAACGTGCGAAAGTGTATGAAGTGGATTGGATGAGTAGGTAGTTATGCGATTTTGTAGGGAGTAAAGCGTTTTAGTCACTTAAGTTGCAAACACGTGCCTGCAATTAAAGTAATTCAATATGCGAGACCATAAAGCGACGCAAGCAAGATATCTAGTAGGTTGTTATTTATTTACACTGCACGAAATAAGTACGTACGAGTCTATATTTGAAAAGACTTGAATTTGTGTGATAACGTTCAAGAATTCAATTGATAACAGATCGAAAGATAAAGTCCATAGATAGAATATTAAATAAGTAGAATAATCATTTAAGTCGATGCTATAAATCGAACAACTATGTATAAGTTTGTATATAAATATAAGCGGCAATAGGCAGGACTATAGATTCAGGACGTGCGGTATGGTTTATAATATTTTGTACGGTTTTTTTTTCTATGCAGCCCTGGCAACTGTATACTCAAATGTCAAATTTTGAGCAGTCTGCATCATTAAGTTTGCATTTTGCAGCTATTAAAAGAGACGGACAGACATTCTACGATAGGCAAATAGAAAAAATATGTCCAAAGAAACTCATTATACTTAAGTAACCCACTGTACTCGCGTTTTGTCCATGCATATGACACTTTTATGGATTGTTATTTGGATTGTCAAATAAACATTTTTATTGCGTTTGTGTTCAACTTAGCCACCCAAGTGGCTTCTGTCTCTTTCAATGGTTATCAAACAGGTATTAATTATGGAGATTGCTCAAAAAGCTATGACAGTAGTTTTTTGACAGATGGCAGTTAATACCACAGCGATAAGAGTATAAGAAATAAGAAATTTGTATATAGAACAGACAGAAGAAGGAAGGTGAAAGATGTATCGATATAGTTTATCCACCCGTTTCTCTGATTATTTGCAACAACAGATCTCAGAGATCTGTAAGACCAAGAGACACTAAACTTGAATATTTAAACTTATCTGATACATACGCAGATCGAGCTTATGATTTTTTTTTGTTTTTGGATGCCAAACCTACAACACGTATATTTGTCTCTTTTATTCACACTTTATTTTATCACTAAACAGCGCTTTTGGTGCTTAGAAGCGCCATCTATTGTTAAATGATGCTGTAGCGCTGCGCAGCGTATTTGAAACTTGTAAACTCACGACACTTACTTGCTATACCCTGCCCTTAAGCGTAACTGGCAGGAGGAGGTATGACAGACCCTTATGTACCTATGTTTGTTTGTCCGCCCGTACTTTCTATAAGGAGATCTCGGAGATAGAGGAACCAAACTTGAATTTTTTATTCGCATAAAATATGCGTAGATAAAGTTTACAAACATTTTCGAGAGCACGCCTATAACGCCCTCACTACGACTACTTTTCTCCTTTATGCTTACTTTGGCATTAGGTGGTGCTGTCTGGTGACCTAAGGTATGTTGGTATGTTACTGCCGTTAGAGACCACAATAGCACATATTTTTTATATGTACTAACCTCCGTATACAGAAAACATATACATATATATATATATATATATATATATATATATATATATATATATATATATATAGTTGAGATTCGCAGAAAATGACCTATTCCAAAAGTACTGTTATTATATTTATATACCGAACCATCGAAACATACAATAGAATTGTTTATGGAAAATAATTCCCATATATTTTCACCATAATTTTTAGAGAATAGCACCCAGAATGCTCCGAATAAATGCATATAATGTTCTCATTCAAAGCTGGAATCATTTTTGGATAATTCTCGCAGAATTTGTTCCAATTTTATAAAATTTTTCACAATATTGCACACAATAGTCTCACTGTTATGGTGATTATAACCAAATTTTTGGTATTTCGTTCTTTATGTTTTTACAAGTGTGTTTTGAGTTCCGGATCTACGGATCCGAATCTAAAAGGCTTCGAGTATTTTATCAAAAAAACAGCGTAAAAAGTCTAACTTAACTATTTAAATTTTGAATTTGATCAGTCACATGGTGAATATATTGTGGTGAGCAATTGTGTTTGCTCATGAATGTCTTTATTCACCTCTCATTTGTTTTCTGCTAACAGTAAATAAATGCTAGTACATACAAACACACTTCCAATAACACACCTCAATATTATTCCATTCCAACATACGTGGTGAAATGCAACAATTCACTAATACTCTTACGACTTATATTAATTTTTCTTAGTGTATCTATACAAAACTGTACAACGTAAACTGCTTGACAAGCGCATCGAAATGAGAAGCCACGGCCGCAATTAGAACGCCAACAAGAGGAAGAAATGTACCGAGTGAAAATATAAAAAAGAGCAACTACATAGAACAAGTGAGCCGTGTTAAAAATGTCTTTGCAACACAGTCAGTTGCATGCCACCATACTCACTTTTAAGTATTTCTATACCACCACTGTCCAGTATGTTGTTAAACGCTTCCTTTCTGCCTATTTCTTGCTTACATCCTTTCTTTCATTATTTTTACATGGCTCATTGCGGCACCATGTCCTGTGTTACTCAACCCCAACCAATTCAGCTTGGCTTCAGCTGCACGCGTGTCTCGCTGGCATTACCGGCACCTTTAGTGCACACGCGTCTTCGTTTCGCTCTGTACGGTTTGTGATCCTTGCTACTCGTTGTTGTCGTTGTCGTTGGCCTTCTCGTTAACCACTGCCCATCTACGTGTATAGCGCACTTCCATTAACGAAAAGGCGTTTAAGTTAATAGCAGCACGACAATCGTTTAACCGAAGAGCGATCCTTTTAGCCAACGTGCCACCATATACTTGCGCCGTCACCGTCACCGTCACCGTCGCCGCGTTTTCTTTTGCCACTTTTAGTGTTTCATAATTAAAAATGTTGCTCATGTAATATTAACCCAGCAAAACGCTTTGACTTTTACGCTTTCAGCCTGCCTGTTTGCCTGAATGTCTGCCTTTCTACACGTAATCGTATCTCTGGTATTCTCGCCCACTACTCCCATTCGGATTTGCACCTGTGTCCTGTGCGTTTTGTAGCTTAACATGCTTGCCGCTTAAATGTTTTGTAATAAACATTAAAAGTAAATGCGCCAAAGTCTTCTTTGACTTTTTCAGGATTTTTATGATAATTTACTTTATGAATTCTTTGCGCCTTTATGTACTCGTTTACAATGTTTTAGCTTTTTGTGTGGCGTCGTTGACTTGAAGTGCTCTATCTAATTTTTTAATTGTGGTCTGAGAAATTTCTATATGGGGTATATTGTATGGTAGTTAAATGAAATATAATATAGTTGTACTGAAAGGTTGTAAGATACATTTTCTGCAATAAGAGAGATATAAAAGGAAGCTTCAATATATTGCTGAATATGCACTGTTCCCAACTGAATTTCTCTAGAACTGTAGCATAATTAGTGGAGAAAAGTATTGATTTGGGAACGAAAATGTGGAAGTTTATTGAAAACGTTTAACAAAAAAACACAATAGCGACAGTTTGGAATGAAACCGATATCTCAAATCAAATTGAAGCGCACACTGGTGTCTCATAGTGATGTCTATTTTAACCGCTATTCTTCTTATTCTTCTTCTGTTATGCTGAACTCCCAAAATATTGGCTTAACAAAACATATTACAAAAGTTGAAATGTGGATGTCAATGCAGCGAAGTCTAGTGTCAGGGTCTTTATAAAATGTGGCTGTTTAGCGGCTTAATACAAATAGGCATATCAAGGACAAACATTAAAAATAACATCCGAATATACTATAATTGTGTATGCATCTTACTCCTAAGCTAACTTATACGAAATACATGGTCAAAAGAAACGAGACAGTAAAAATACGATTTGACGGAACTGATTTACAGGTCGACCAAAACAGTTTATCCATTACAGTAACAGTTATAACGCGTTAAGGCAGTCAATTATTCGAGGAAATAGATAAGAAAATTAAGAAAATTATTTTAGAATAAACAACAGGTTTATCTATTTTTAATAATGAACGTTCTCAGAAAGTTTTCTAAAACGAGTGTCACTTGACACATGAATCTGCATTATGTGAATCTACGTTTAAATCGATCTTTTCAACAGTATGTTGAACAACTTGGTTCAAGTTTCAATCGTGGTCATTGCGCGCTTAAGTACGAATTCCAAATTGGTTGTCAAACGAGAGGAACGTACTACGTGGAGAACGGTTTTGAACGAGAAAAGAAGGAGTTAATGTACTCAAAACGCATGTTACGATGTACGAATTTTCATTGCATGAATTCTTCTTTGTATCCTGCTTCAAGTAACTATATATAATGAAATACGTTCTCAATAACTCTTCTTTTCTGTTTTTATCAGAATTAACTCGACGCAACAAATTGATAGTATTGTGCTACTATTGAGTCCGAATTTTAGCTGTACGGTTCTGTTTCTAACTGTGAAACTATACTTAATCAAGATCCTGTACATTTTTGTTCACTCTTCTTTTCTGTTTTCATTTGAATTTAGTTAATACGTCACATTATTAGTATTGAGCTCAGATTTGGCCTGAATTTTGTGTATGCGACTTGGTTTATAAGCATGAAACTATATTAAAGCAAAATCATGAGCATCCCTATGGATTCTTTTTTTCTTTTATCATCAGATATAAATCAATTTTTTGTACTGAGTTCAGATTGGATCTGGAATTTCGTTATATTGTTCTGTTTCTTACCATGGAACTGTACTTCATCAATATTCTGGCTCTTCTTTCCTCTATTATAAGAACTAAGTCGACCGTCAAATTTTTTAGTGTTGGGTTCAAATTTAAGCTGACTGTTCCTTATACAGTTCTAATTCTATATGTTGAACTGTACTAAATCAAAATTATGAGCATTATTCATACGAGTATTGGCTCTTCTCTCGTTATTTTCGCAGAATTAAAAGGATCTGAATTTTAGTTTTTGTTTCTCTCCATGAAACTGTATTTAATCAAGGACCTGACCATACTTTTGGCTCTTTTTTAAGTTATTATCAGATATAAATCAAACCTTTAAATATTCAGACACGTTCTGAATTTTCGTTAAATGGCTTTGTTTCTAACCATGGAACTATAGCTAATCAAGACCCTGAATATTCTTATTATCTACTTAATCAAGATCTTGGGCATTCTTTTTAGCTCTTATCTACTCTTTTTATCAGACTTAGGTCGACCTGTAAATCATTAGTATTGATATCATATTGGATCTAAATTTTCATTATACGATTCTGTTTCTAAACATGTAACTGTCTTAAATGAATATCCTGAGCATTCTTTTTGGCTGGTTTTCACTTTAATTTTCAAAAAGCAAATTACTACTAAAAAGAGCACGAATTATCTTAATACGACTCAGTTTCTAAACATTGAAATATACTTAGTCCATACACTGAGACCTTATACATTCTCAAAGCTACTTTTTTCTTTAATTATCAGAAATTAATCGACTTGAAATTTGTAATATTGCGTATTTTTATAAACCTTCATTATATTTAATCGATAATCGATTAAAATCAATTTAAAACGTTTAAAATACTGCATAATCGATTATTGAATTATGTTATAGCTGTATCTATCAATTGTACTATATGTCAATATTGTTGCACATAATCGATTAATTGCACTACAAATAATCGATTGTTTTTTTTTAATAATCGAACAACCCTAAACTTTATTGAATTTAAACTTTCAATAGATATACTGCATAATCTACAATAAGTATCTGAAACAGAAAAAATCTGAAAACAAAATTCGAACAGTTGTCACTAAAAGCTAGCAACAATAAACAATAAAAAAAATCTATGCAAAAGCATTAAGCGCTAAAATGCTTTGAAACTAAACAAATCCTTGTACTACACACCCTTCTTGCTGCTACTACCTACACCTCCTAACACTCAATCAATCAAAGAAAACTAACCTCAACTGTCGAAAGAGTTCCAACGATATAAAAGTTCCAAACTGACGAAACACAGAAAGCAGCAGCAGCAGCAGCAGCAGTCAAGCAACAAGTGTATTCATTTGAATGCACAGACTAAAAATATATAACTAAACCTAAGGATAAAAAGAACTAAAAGCATACAAAAATGTAACCCTTGGTAAGGGTTACGAAATCCATTAGGCAACCGGTAAACGCCCCTTAAACGATGCAAATGTTTTTATTACATTAAAAGCATTAACGCTTATATAGAGCACAGAAAGAACAGAACGGAGAGCACCACACCCATGCCAATCCGATTCGACTTCGAATTCAGTTCAGTTCAGAGCAGACAGTCAAGTCAGTCATCCAGTAATTCACAACAAATATGTCATCAATGCAGCACTCGATATGCGCAAGGACTCGCAGTGCTCACAGCGCCTTTGTTTCGCCTTACACACTTTAAAGCGGGCAGGGAGGGTGCATTAAATAGAGCACGTTAATAAATATACAAACACAGCAGGATTTCACATTTATATTTTTACTTTTTTTATCCCTGAGTTCGTTCTCACTGCGCTTTGTCACAGGAAGTGCACACAAAGGATACGCTTATTTATTGTATTTCCGCGTGGTGTGGCGCACATTGACAATGTAGGGTGTAGAAGTATCTACTCGATGACTGAGCTGAGTGAGTGACTTGCTACCAGTTGTCAGTATTTAGCGCGTAAATGCAACTTTCTACATAAAGCTTAAGTATAAAAAAGAAAGAGAAGTAAGGGAAAAAGTCACTTTAACAGGACGATAGCACCAAAATGATAAAGCATGCAGAATGCGTGCACTCTTAATGGATGTCTATAGGTATATGTACTTATAGTAGCATACTAGTTGAAAGTACTTGAATTATATTAATTGATGAGATGACTTGGCTTTTTTTGATTGAGTGTTTTATAATTTTAGTTAAAAATCAACTAGTATAACAGTTTCGAGGAAGTTTGCTAGTTGATATAGTATGCAGACTTCAGTAACATCTTTGTAGGTAAGAAAGGAGTGAGAACGAACATAACATCGACTTTTCTCATCGAGCTTATCATGAATATATATGTATATAGCAGAGTTGCCTAGGCCACATGTTATTCATACGCTTTTGTTTTTATAATAACTTCAGCATATGCTGAGCATTGTCGTACAAATACGCAGCTCTCTGTATTAACCAATATGAAATACACAAACAATTTTATAGTTCTTCATTGTCTTGCTGCAAAGCACACACACACAGCTTTTTCCATTAAACAGTATGAATTATACAAACAATTTCTTTATTTTTCGTTCTATTTGTGCGTATACCAAAGACGAATACAAATACCACTCAGTACGTTTTGGTGTTCCTAACTTTTGGGCACCCCCCCCCCGATATATTTAATACACAAAAAGAAAAAGATTACTTACCGATTTTTCATGGAGTCTAAACCGGAGTCATTCTGAAAGATTGGATCACACCTAGATGGCACCTAGCAATATTAACTAATGTGTCGTACAGAGTTGTCACTATTTTTTCCGATTAAATTAGTTTCCCTAAATCTTTGACGTTTTCCCACTTTAGTGCCGTTTAGCCACAAAAATTCTCGGTTATACAAGAATATAAGTTAAAACCAACCTGCTTGGTTGATGAAAATGAGAACGTTAATCATAACCATAAGCAAACCTAAAACGTGACGTAGTGCTTGGACATTAGCTGCATCTCGAGCAGCCAGTTACCTAAGACTCAGTAACTCCTAACTGAAAACGGAAACTGCAACATAAACGAATATATTTTGTATCGTAGTCCAGATCTTCTCGGTCCAGGATAATGTGTTCAGTGCTGAGTAGCAGAATATCAAAAAAAAAAAACAAGTTTGCAATGAAGAATTTTGACTTAGCCCAGCTTAGTCCATAAAAAGGTTCCGGACCAACAAAGGAAGTTTCCGATACAGTGCTGGGCAGCTCATCAGCAAATTCAATTCATTTGATACACTTTTGACCGAATGAAAGTTTTTGGAGAAGAGCGTAGCATCATAGAACACGATTTAAGGAAAAATTTCAAGAAGCTAATGCTTTAATATCCGCCCTTTAGAACTGTTGTCCAAAAGATAGCAAGCGCAGACCTCAATGGATATTACGTCCAATTGAAATATCGTGTGCCAAACACCCATAGCAATAGAGATCCTGGTGCTATATCCGAAGACACCGACACCCATGTTGGTAAGTGAACCATCAGTGCACCATTTTATCGTTGATGCTCCACTATCAGGGATGCTCTGCTACCAATAAGAGCGACTGCAAAAGAGAACTTAGAAGCGTCTGCCGAAACTCTATGAGAAAGCTAAAGAGGTACAGTTCTGCTTGGTACTCCTTTGCGGGGCAAGAGCTCGTTCGGATGTTTCCTTGTAGCTATTAGAGCAGTGATTGTAGAGTATATCTAATCTATCTGCATGCTTGCCAACTGACAAGTGAACTCTTAGGGATGTCGTCAGGCTAGATATAGGACAACATCTCTAAGTAAGCTTCACGAACATATTACTGAAGTTTGGCAGAACTAGTAGGCATGAACTCATCTATATGCTACCTCTATAATTGTCAGTATTATTTCTGTAATTGGGAGCATCGCCGATATTTGCCCAGCCTGTTAGTTGCTTAGTTTTTTCCACGACTTTTGTTAAAATAAAAAATTCAAAGATTTAGCAAAGCTGAGTGTTGGACTATAGTTTTCAGTGGGGCAGCTTAGGACGTAGAGCAATGAATTCGGGTTACTGTTATATACTTGGAGCCTTGACTTCCAACAGCTAGGTTCATATATTCTGTACGCAGACCCCGCTGTCATATGTTTGACCAGAAGATCGATTGTTAGTAAGTAGCTATAATATATTGTTTAGGAATTCAAGTTAATTGGGAAAAAAGTAACAACTCTTTTTGGTGTAGCATTAAAATTTGAAGTTTATATTTCTCTACAAAGCTATTAGTTGTTTAAACTTCTTTAAAAGTTTACAACTTCATGCAATTGTAGCTGAAGAAATGCTTTAAGGTTGTCTTATGAGTCCTTCAGCCTGACTAAACTAAACTGATAATACCTAAATAGAACTTTTAACTTCAAAACAAACTAATGACGTTGTCAGTTGTAACTCATAAGTATTACGCCATAAATATAGAGTCAGTAGATATTGATTATATTAAATTATATACATGTAGCTACAACAATTGCTGTTGACTTTATTATTGTAGAACGTTGAAGGTAGTGACAACTTTATTATTGACATATGTGGCTTCAAAATAACACAATTTGATACATTATATGTATGTAGCTCTATAATTTATGTAGCCAAGGGAGCAACACACAATCTAGATAGAACAAAACTAAGCGTATAAAGATACAATCTTTAGTTGGAGTACTTGTCTGAATGCACTCGAAATTATTGTAATTTAAAAAAAAAAAAACAAAACAACATTGGCACTCAAGCTATTGGCTATTCAATAAAACCAACAAATGTTTATTACGCAATGTGCCAACAACAACAAAAAGGATACGAAAAATATAAAAGGGTTAATATACTTACATTAGCTGCACATACTTCAAGTGCATGGCGTACACACGTATCTAACTAGTATGTACCTACGTTATAAAAGTGTAGACTAGATTGATGAGTTTATGGTGCAAATGCATTATTGAAAAGAGCAAAACTGAGAGACGTGATCCTTGCACCTCATATAGTATAACATCTGTTACAGCATAGAGCACGTCGAGCCCAATACCTATTTATTTTTTTTAACTTTGGTATGCTAAAAATCGCGTGCTACAAAGTCGTTTGCACGAAATGCACGCATCCATTAGGATTCAAATGTCCTTTTTAGCTTTTTATATAGTTACATACAATACATAGACTGAATGAAGGCTTTTTGACTTTAGTAGCGAACTGAAACGTATGCAAGTCGCGTGGGTGTGTAGTGAGTTAGTATGGTAAGATATGGTAAGTTTTTTTGTAGTTGTCGGAAGTGGCTTTTTAAAAGCAAACACGCGCTAACACTTTTGCATGGCACAGCAACACGCAACAGGAGCGAGTGTGAGTTAGTGTTATATAATATATGTATATATTTTCTTTTTATATATGTACATTTCTCACCATCCAGTTGCTTCAATGTCAATTCACACATAAATCGCCTCTCTGCTTAGTTCAGTTCAGTTCAGTTCAGCTGAGTTAAGGACTTTTTGGCCTATCGCATGCATATTATCTAATTAGAGCTCTTCAACATTACAAAAAGTTCTGCCATTTGAGGGCAACTTAGACAAACCGAAATTACTTTAGGGCCTGCACTAATTCGACTGAGTGAGTCAGTTGCTTCAGCAAATGTTTTTCACCACTGTTCTGCAGCACATTCTAAACTCGACGGCCAACTGTCGTTTATTGCGGCTAACTCTATTGACCATTAAACAATGTAATTTCATATTTTTAAATACTAAATGTAAAAACTCACTTTTTATGCTAATTTAGTTTAAGGTTTTTAAAATTTTGTTCCATTGTTAATTTTTTAAGTTTTTATGGTTTAGATTTTGTAATGTTATTTTGCATTTTTTTTTTTTAAATATTCGTACTTGTGACCAAGGGCAGTCTTCTTTAAATTGTACACTATAATGAAAATCAGCTTAAAGTTATATTTTTATACCATTCACACATAGTGTGTTTGTCTGAAAGTTTGTAACGCATTAAAGTCGGCATCGTAGACCCCATAAAGTATATACATAAATTCTTGATAAACTCGACTAGACGAGTCGATCTATCCATGTCCGCATGTCTGTCTGTCTGTCTCTATGCTGTTGCGCACTTTTTGGGGGCTTAATTTTATGCTATCCAGTTGAAAACTTGCACATATACTTATTTTTATTGCAGTTTAATAGAGTATCAATATTGTGTATAGTGTATGGATGCTTGACATATACCTTAATGGCTGGGACCCTCGCAGTTTTAGAGGTAGCCCTTATACAAACCCACTGCCCACTTTTGTGTTTTTGTTTAAAAAACTTCTTTCTTAAAAACAATATTAGATTGAAATGCAATTTAGTGCACAGCCCCTTCGTACACAGATACAAATGGGCCTTTTCCGTTCACTTTTTGAGATACTCCCACTGACTGTATGTTATTGCTCATTTTTTGACCACCAATTTATAAGATATCCGGTTGTAACTATCGCAAACGCACACTTTTTAGGATAGCCCCATACAAACCAACCCTCCCCCCCACACACACACTTTCGGTTTTTTGTATGAAAATGTTTTTTTATTGTTGTCAATATCACTTTTAAAATTGCTATTGGCTTTTTATGAAGGTTCTCTTTACATATCAATGGGTATCCTTCCATTTTTTAAAGTAGCGCCCTTACACCATTTTGTATGAAAAACGTTTTTATTGCAGTCAATATCGACGTGGAATTTGACATGACGCCTAGTTATGGACGGATGTTGCACATAAATATCAAACGAAAATCTCACGCCCAATTTTAGGGGTAGCTCCCATAGAAACTTACCGCCCAATTTGGGAATTTTTTATGAAAACTTACTTATTACACTAAATATCAACTTAAAATTGAATATATCGGCTTCTTCTGCACGAACGCCTCACATATAGAGAAAAAGCTGTGATTTCTTCATTTTAGGGGCAACCCCATTACAAACCTACCACCCACTTTTGGAATCTTTCATGAAAACCTTTATAATTTTAGGCAAAATCAACTTGACATGGTGGCTTCATATGGACGAACGCTTCGCATAATTATGAAGCGGCGTGTCACGCTCACTTTTAGATCCCGATATCAAATTAGATTAGGTACAATATTTCGATGGCATATTGCATTAAAAATCCTTTAATAATGTTTTATAACATTTGAATATCAATTTCTTAATCAGTGGCTTCATCGTTGCACCTTCACGGAAAATTTGGTTTCAATTCAATAATGTTCGGAAAAAAATGCATGGCTGTCGACCTTAAAAATCACGCGACAATAATTTTAGTTGTAATCAAAAAATTTTCAGTAAAAAATGTACGCCATTTTGGATTTGTCATTTTAGTTTTGAACTGTGTATAAAATCATCTTACATTTTTGATAAACCATTTGGGTTTGTCGAAAATTTTTATATCAGATTCCTTATCACCGATCTTAAAAATCACTGAAATTTGTTATTTGGTTTCAATTTTCTTCATGAAAGTTCGCCATTTTTTAAAATGTCATGTCAAGTGATTCTTTTTTCATGTTTTTCATAAACTATAAGAGTTACTCTTGCATTCAAATTTTATAATCTATCTATCACATTCCATTACATTTCACAGTACGCAAACATTAGTCATTCACAAACTATGCTGTACAAATTATAGAACTTTATGGGAAAAAATAGAGTTTAGTAGCAGAAGAAACAAAAAGAAAATAAACTTATGCGCAAAGTAAAACTATTTATCATAAACGTATTATGAAGCAAAGGAGAATAAAATACTTCAACTCACTCACACGCTCATACGATACATTCATTTACTTGCTCTATAAGCTTTATACTGGCTTGCGTCCTTTATTTCTATCCATATTTCTATCTTTTATACGATGGTTGCTTGACGAGCGCATCTGTTTCAAAGCATTTATCAAAATGTCAATGCAGCACTTAACCAAATCCATTAAAGTGACTTAACAAACGCACAAAACACACACAAACACACACAGATACAGATAAAGATACAAAATGGAGCAAGGGAGCGACAGTCATGCAGTCATGCATTCATGTACACATTTATTCATTCAGTCATTCTGGCATTCATTCATTTAGTTCTTCATTCAGTCATTCAGTCATGCTTTTATTCATTGGCCATAAAAAGCAAAAAAGCAAAAAAGCGAAAAGCCAAAGCGCGAAGGAACTTCCCTACCTTCCTTCGTTACTTCAATTCCATCGGAGGAAGTGTTGTCGTTGATATAATCCTTTAAGTGGACAAAGCGCGTACTGTCCTGATGAAATCGTCGTACTCCGCAGTTGTCCTGTGAGCGAAACGGCATCCATCGACTTAAAATGTCGTCGTACCCGGGCAAGTGCAATAATTTGTTTGCTGGTGGCCGTTAAGTGCTCTATTTAGCACAAATGGAAACATTACCGCCAAGTGTCGCCGAAGCAGCGACGGAAACGGATGTGCCTGCATTTGTAGATCTTTCTCTACTTACACAATGTGTATCCTGTTTGAGGGTGCTATTTTCTGTTTGTTGTTGTTGTTGTTGTTGTTGTTATTGTTGTTGTTGTTGTTGTTCTACGCTCTTTATTTGAAAACAAAATCAATTCGTTAAAGTCAAAGTCGATATTGTATACGGTACGAGGGTGGTGGTGGTGATATTGAGGAAGTATCTATAGAGTGTTAAGTTTATATTTGTAATTGTCATTGTGTTCAGAATGACACAGACAAAGTCATCGAATGTTTATAAATATTGTATAAGCATAGATCGAAGAAAAATTTGTAATATTTAGTTAATAAATTTATTTCCTTTGAAATTGCTTCATTCAAGAGCTGCAAAATTGTTAACAACTTTATATATATTTATTCGAAGCTGTTTATATATAAGCATGTCTCGTCTTGCTTATCCTTCTTTCATACATTTTGCTTATAAACAGATAAAATAAATAGCCTGTTTAACTTGATGCCAATAAATTTTAAAGGTTTTTTTTCGATTTTTGAACGTTGAACACTTTCCAATTCAACGCCTCCAACGTTTCCTTGACGGATCTTGCAACATGTGGCCGAGCGTTGTCATGTTGAAAAATCACCTTGTCGTGTCTTTTGGCATATTCCGGCCGTTTTTGCTTCAATGCTGAGCATTGGTTAGGTTGTAGCAGCTCATAGTACACAACTCCATTCTGATTCCACCAAATACAGAAAGATATTTGAGAAAGATACATGAGCTTGGCACCAGGAATATTCGGCTTGGCCGTCAAAATTGACCCAGACTGGTTAAAAAAACAATATTTTTATGCATTTTAGTACAAATCTTTATTATCGCCTTCAAAATAGGCTCCTTTTGAGTCAATACAAGCATGCCAACGGTTAATACAATTTTCCAAAAACTTGGCCGGGATAGCCTTTAGTTACTTCAGCGAATTTTTTTGTATGACCTCGATCGACTCATGACGCGTTCCCCGGAGCGGATATTTAAGCTTCGGAAACAGAAAAAAATCACAGGGTGCCAAATCTGTTGAATACGGTGGTTGTGCGATGACTTTTGTTTCATGTTTGGCCAAAACTACGCCACAATCAAAACATTTTTTAAAAAGTTCAGGTCTTTTGGTACGAGTCTGGCGGCCACTCAAATACTTGCGTTCTAGAGTCCTCATAACACTTTTGTAACATTTTGAATGATTCCGTTGCCGTTATTCCATTGGAAATACAAAATTTCAAGCAAACACGAAGAACAACGAACCGATTGGGTTTACCGGTTCGTTTTAAATCCACCAGCCCGGGTCAATTTCCAGAGGTCCAGAGGTATATCAGCAACTATACGATGTAGATGCTTGAGATTTGGTACATAAGTGCTCCGAAAGAAATTGCATCAGTTCAATGAAAAATGTGCTTTACAATCCCCGCATATAAGCAAAAACTTGGTTATACTTCAGCAACTACGAGTATATGACACGAATGGATGAGATTTGAAACATATGTAAAGTGCTTCTGAAGAAAGAAGAGCTTTTGGAAAAATGAGCGATAACACGCCAATCTTCCGCTTCACCATATGAAGGAAAAATAAATTTCGATATATATTAGCCATTTTTTGATACAATAGAAAAACAAGCGTGAGCGTACCAACGCACTTCGGGTCCACAAATATCCAAAATTGAGAAATTTATCCATACAGAAATGTGATTTTCCATGAAACAAAACTCTATAGTTGTGTAGGAAATTCCAAATATATCGATTGGTGGTTTGAAAAAGACGGTTCAAACGACCTTATACACCATAATTTATCGCATACTGTTTTAAATACTTTAAAAATTCATATTTTTTTCATTTATTTAATAGAAAAGTATTTAAGAACAAAAAGTTCGCCATATGATTGATACCAATGCCATATGAAAATCAGCTGTTTTAACAAATAAAACGCCATATGGCAAAGCAAAACTCAATGCATAAAATTGAATAAAAGCTGGCAAATAAAGGCATTGCATAATAAAACTTTGCGCTTATATGCTTAGCTTCTAGCTTTCTTTCATTTCTATATGCATCACAATAAATAAAATTTAAAAGGATGGCAAGAATACAGGACAACCACACACACACACACACATCCACCATGGCGATTTTAACGTAACACCCACTCGTTTGGACAGAATATGAAAAACAGAGGCGCAGCAACAAGAATGTTGTTGATGATGACGATGAGGGCGCAGAACAACAAACACTAGTACTCGTACAACAGCAAGGATACGTTTGCAAAACATAAATACAATAACAGCAACAACAACAACAATAGCAAAACCGATAGCATTACATATATTTATACAATATATACCTTTATATATATATATATATATATATATATATATATATATATATATATATATATATATATATATACAATGTACAATTTGAGCGACGACCCCAAAAACCAAGTTGTATAAAACCTTGAGGGGTGGCACATGGGCACGCCCCATAGCACAGGACATGCACAGGCAGACAAGTCAGACAGCCAAAAGAGAAAAACAGCCAAAGGACAATCATCCATACTTAAACACATTCACGCACACACACACACACACACACACACACACGTACACACACACACACACACGCAGACTGACTGAGATACATAAATGTATCTACAGCTAAATACATGCGAAACCAAGTCAAAAATGTGCTACGTTTGCTTTTAAGCTTCTTGCATACGTTTGTTTTCGTCCTTTTACGTTCATTTTTGGTCATATTCTTTACTTGCAACATATTCTCTAGAGCTTATTTTTTGACTGTTTCATTCGTTTTTCTTTCTGTTCGACTTTCAGCTTTAGTTTTTCATGGCTTTGGACCTTTGTCATTTTAAGACTTTTATACTTCTTTTAAAATACACTACAGATATAGTATAAAGCAGAGCATTACAGGTTCTTGTTAAGTTAGTAACACTTTAAATTTGAAAAAGTTAGCGAAAGGTTTGGAATAGTGCGAACTATCTGTATAAAAAATAGATTCTTTGAGGTCAAAGCATCAATAACACAGTACTGTCACGGAAAACGCTTTCGCCTCTGAATCAACGCTGTCCAGCCATAGCCCCAGTCTAACGAGCATCTTCGCCTTTTTACACACATGCGAACACAGTTTCGAGCCTAACATCGAGCGACATGCTCTACAATGTGAATTGCCCTTTAGAGCACGACAAAGATAAAGCATATTTTTTCCTCTATTCTCTCAACTGAAAGCAAAGGAACAAAAAAGAGAGCAGCGACTATCGTGACTGCTACTTTGAAATCACCATGATTATCAACTGCTACTGCGATCACTGTCAAAATTCAGCTTTGTAATGCCAATTTTTGGAGAGATAGTCGGAATCATTGGGCTCCCTTTTCAGGATATACATATGCTTCTTACAAAGATCTTGGGAATTGAGGTGGGAACATTGTTGATTTAAGCGCCCATTTCAAAAACCCATTGGAACACATATATCTCACATTATACTTCCCATGATTGATCAAGTGGGATATCTTCACTGCAATTCTTAGAGACTAATTCCTTACTTCAGGAAACCGCCATCAGTTTCTTTAATATCTTCTTTCTCGAGATACCAAGTTCAGGAACGTGTTTCGTTCTTATTGGCATGTCGAAAGCGGCCTTGTATTCAATAAATAGGTGATGTATGTCTATGTTTTACTCACGGTTCGACGCAAGGATTTTTCGTAGAGTTAATATTTGGTCACTCTTTGGTTTGAACAGAATTTTATAGCCCATTGAAAGGAGTCCAATTCCGTAGACAGTGGGGTCTTCTTTCTTGATATCTTTCTTGCAGAAAATCTGGGCTTAAAACCTTCGGTCAGTCGCTTTAGCTCTATGGAGGGACATAACATTCCAGGTGCATATCCGTGAATCATGGTAATTACATCGTTTGCGGGGGTCGTCTTTACTGGTAAATTTTGTTTTACGGTGGCGGTAACCAAACCCAGTGCAGCAAGCTTAAATTAAGGCAGATCGAAAAAGTGTTCATTTACGGACCGAGGACCGAGAAAAAGATATACATATCATATTATGAGATTGTTTGGTATATTTTATACCGTTTTTATTGCACGATACAAAGTTTACGATTCACAATGGATTCATTATTAAGCATGAGCTTTAGCAAAAATCCAACTGCTAACGTTCGTCTTCAGCTTAAATATGCTCCGACTGATAGAAGTAGCTGAATTCTATGGAGAACTTTCATACAGCATCGATTGAAATCGATTCAATTAGCCAACAAATTTTTAATAAAAAGTGAAGATTCTTCGACTTCTTCCCATGCAAAGACTTATTGATTTAATTAATAGTATTTAAGCATTAATTCGATGTGACACACACACTTCGAGCGTAACTATTTCAGAAACCACAAGCACCGAGATTCACTCACTCCTTCTAAACGAACATGTATGGTTCTCAGGCCACCGAAATGTGAAAGAACACGAAATCGTTGAAATTTTGGTCAGATAAGTAATATAATTGGTTGGTAGTTGGTAATACGTTGGTAGTTAAATTTCCAAATCCGATTAGAACTATATATAAATTAATCTAGACATAGCATAGATCTCAACGAACTGAAATAAAATACAAGCTTCACTTGTATTTGGTTCGACTTAGCGAAGTACAGCGCTCTGCTAAGAAGAACTGAACAAAAATCTCCAAACTAATGTCAGTATTAACAGGCCATTAGCCAAACAATGTATGCATAAAGCTGCAAGAAAGATACCGATCGAAATCTTTCTGTATAAATGTTCAGCTCTAGCTAGAACTAGACACGAAGTGCTAGATAAACTGAAACTAGTGTCTGTACTAGTGTCCACTAAACACGAAAATAGCACTTAAAAAGTTTTTCATTAAAGCTTTTCTGCGAAACGAATTTTTGAATTTATTTTTGTTGAATTTTTCGTGTTGTTCCGTAGGTTTTTAGTACATCTTGTGTTCTCATTTGACCAACTTGGTAGAATGTAATTGAGCCTTTTACCCAAATTAAGTTCGAAATTCACATATCGTGCTGGAAAAAGTAGAAATCGATCACACTTTCACCTAAAGAACAAGCTAATATTGTTGAAAATCCATGGTTAAATCTCGAAGTTATGATTTTTTACAGGAAGACCATAAATTATGGATGAGTTCGTTTTCTGTTTGCTTGTTTTTTTTTTATTCTGAGACAGGTGAGCGCAAAAAGCAGTGCAAGACAATCAATGCTGAGCGTGCCGATGAAGATAATGTTTACCATGTTGACCACTGACCAAACTAGCAAAGAAAGGTACTACGAAGCATAATATGGACACTACTGATGCAAAGTGTGTACAGAGAGAAAGACGATCCGTTTTGGATTAAGTATTAGGCCTTATGTTTGGCCGAAGGCTATTTCTACTACTAGCTTCCGCATGATGGAGCTAATGCAGTAAAAAGTTTCATTGATTTTTAGCCAACGTTTTAAAAGCGGTTTGGAAATGGATTAACTAAAAATAAGTTGGCAAGTTCAGCAATTTGTTGTTGATCCGAGAACAGTATATTTGTTTTAAATATTTTTTTATTTCTGGAGTTTCACTGAATTATGCAAAACTAAGCCCGCTTTACGTGGGTTTTCAACAATATCAACTTGATTTTTCTTCTTTTTTAGCTGAAAGTGTCATGTTTCAAAAGTTTCATGCTGAACTTATCTTCTTCTTTCCACGACGATATGTGAATTTCAAACTCGAATTTATAAGAAAAAAAAGAAGGTAGCAATGGAACTACTAAGCCGCTCTCAAAACAATGTAAAGAAAAGTTGTAGAAGGCTCAATTACCTTCAGTTTGAGTGCATACTTGAATGATTCGGTCGGTTAAAGCTCCAGATATACTCAAAAACGATGGAAAAAAAATATCGAAATCATTTAGCAAAACCGCGAGCTTAAAATTTTCTGAAATGTGATTTTTGAAATTAGTGGACCCAAATGCATAAGAAAATCGTAATGAGTTATGTTGGGCAAACAAATATTTCGATTTTGTAAACTGATGTTTTCGTCAAAATGCTTCATTACATCAAACGTATAGCGTAGACTTTATTCAAGTACCGCTATGCCAGATAGCGCTGTGAAGTGCTACTGTTAGTGATGTGTAAATGGCCAAAAAACTATCCATGATAGTGGTTGCAAACAAAAAACTATCGATTTTACTATCGATTGTGTTCCAACACTACTATGCAGACTTTAAAATTTTATATCATAAAAAAAATTTTGTTAAAATATAAAAAATTAAAAAAAAAATTGTTTAAATGAAAAACAAAAGAAAAAACGAATACCAACTTTTTGTCGACTATGCGGCCTTCTATAGTGTCAAATGCCCGTATTATGAGCATGGTACGCGTTGTGTAGGTGGCACTTACAAAATTTAATATAAAACATCTGCGCGTGGTCAAGGAGAATATAAATGTTCATGTTTGTAGTCTCTAGCTTTAATAGTTTCTGAGATCTGTTATTTCAAACATCCAGGTGGACGGACGGACATAGCTAAATCGATTCAGTTTTCAATGCTGATCAAGCAAATATATGCTTTATGGAGTCTACCATACCTCCCTCTGCCTTATACATACATTCGCACAAACTTAGAGTATACTATTGGGTATAGGGTATAAGGAGTATAAGGGGTATAAGAGGTATAGGGCATAAATGTATAAATGTGTAAATAAATATTGTAGCGCACTTCCAGGCGCAAATTACTGAAACCGCTTCATAAATAAAGCCAAAAATTTGTTTTTACTATTAAATTTTATTGCATAAAAATTGTTGAAACGCACTGAAAATACACAGCACGCTCTAGCCTGTTCGTTTTGCCTCCCTTTGCCATTACTCTACTTCTTACGCTGCGTAATATTTGCGTTTATATCGTAGTAGTTTCGAAATTTTTACGCAGCTGCACGCCATTTTGTGTTTTTTTCTTTCGACTGTTGCGCAGGCAACAAATGTGGCAACAACAACAACAACAATAAAAAGAGTAAACACAATGGCCAAAATGGAAAAAAAAATAAATAAACCAAAGCACTTGGTAAGGTAAGGGCACAAAAAGCAAAAATACAACGAAAAATAAAATAAGAAGGAAACGGAAACGGATTGGAACGGAACGGAACGGAAGGGAAAATAAAAACAAAAAAAAAGATGGCGTTGTAACAATAGTGTGAGATAGAGAGACAATAGCATGTGATATACTATACTCATACATACATATAGCACGAGACAGTTACAGAGAGCAAGATAAAAAGTGTGAGAGCGAGAGAGCGAGAGAGCATGAAAGATATTGCGCGTCAATGAGATTTTCATGTTGTCGCAGCTTAACAACAATGAGACATTACAGAACAGCTTCAAGCAACAGTAAAAGCAGCAACAGCAGAGCATCCGAATAAAGCATAAGATGAAGCAGAAGTAGAAGTAGAAGTACATTTATAGTAATTACATGGGGTACCCTAAAAGTTAAGGGAAATAAAAGTTCATTAAATTCATAGTTTTGTTATATATATACATTTTATTTTGCATGCATTCAATTGGTGTTATAAACAGTCTTAAAATTAAATTGCATTTAGCTAGACTATTCATTCATGCGTGCTCCCATTTTCACTTACTTTTGCGATTTCATAAGCAAGTTTAACATGTTCCCTTCAAATCTTACTTCGATCCTAAATAAACTAACACTAAAATTAATAGCAAACTCAAAAAATCAAAAAATCTGAATGAGGACCATTTTCACAACTTGCTTTTATTACTCATATTTTCCACCCTATATACTAGTTTTCAATTTAATGTCTGTTATGCAGCCTATAAAACGTATTGCTTAGTTCGACCACCCAATAATTAGATTTCAAAGATATTAGTTTTAGAGCTGCCAACTTGACTACACAGAGTGAACGGCAAACTTTATCGTAATAATCGATATAGCACTAGAAATGTGATTAAAGTACGAGTTTAACCTTATTCGATCGAATGTCAAACCCTTCAAGAATTGTCAGAATCATTGGGAGTTGACTTGTCAACAGTGGGCAAATGCCTCAAAGCCATGGGAATGTTTTAATAGCAAGGAAATTGTGTGGCGTATGAATTGAAACCAAGAGTGACGTCAAAAGGATATTTTTCACTTGCGTACAGCTGCTTCAATGCCATAATCGGAAGAGTTTTTTTGCATCGTATTGTTACTGGCGATGAAAAGTGGTTCCATCACGACAACCCAAAGTGAAAAAAATCATGATGACCACCGGACCTTGCATCAACATCGACGGCAAAGCCGAACATTCATGGTGCCAAGCTCATGCTCTATATTTGGTGGGATCAGAAGGGTGTTGTCTACTATGAGCTGCTGTAACCTAACCAAACCATCACTGGTGAACTTTACCAACAACAATTGATGCAATTGAGCCGAGCATTGAAGCAAAAACGGCCGGATTATGCCAAAAGACACGACAAGCTGGTTTTTCAACATAACAACGCTCGGCCACATGTTGCAAGATCCGTCAAGGAAACGTTGGAGGCGTTGAACTGGGATTTTCATACACTGTCACCGAATCGATTTAAAACCGTTAGCAAACTTTTAGTGTTAACCTTGTTTATATAGCACTAGCAACCGAAGCAGCTGAGCAAGCTGCCGAGAGACACAAATTACAAAATTTCAATGCTTTTGCTTTACAAACTGTGCTAAGGCAAAAGGATTATGTTGTAAAAGCTGCTTATGCGTACTCGAAGCTTGAGTCTGCCTTACTCTGTGTATCTACGAGTATATAACTCCATGTGTACAAGATTATTTACGTTTTCTTTTTTTTTTTGAATTTTATTTTCATTTTTTTTTATAAAGTACAAAATTCTGCTTTTCAAAAATGCATACAGTCAGTCAGTCAGTCGGTTCGTTCGTTCGTTCGTAACTACGTTCATGCAACGTTTTCGAGTTTAAGTCAGGTTTGTTCAAGTTTCAGGTTTGGCTTACTGGAACATGCAAAGATTTTTAACAAAAATCATTTTGTTAGCATAGTTTTTACTCATAGTAATAATATCTTTTTTGCTATAAAATGATGCCAGCTAAAATTCAGAGAGTTTTTATGCCTTTAGGGCTAAGCTAACTTGAAGATACAGCAACATTGCGTAGGGAATTTCAAACAGCATAGTTCAATATTTTCTATTCATAATGTTTTTTTTTGTTCTTTTTTTTTTTTTGTCATAAATTGTAAATGCATTCACAAATTGAACAAATGTGCAGCGAAATGAAATGAAAATGTGTGCAAAGTAAAAAATTACAAATGCATTTGCAGTGAAAATGCATCTGAGACCGAATGAAATACTAAAGTGCACAGATATATTTATATACAATAATACTTGTAGATACATACAAGTATAATTACTTATATACATATATGTATATGCAGTTTTTGCGCTGAAAATGCTTTATGAAATATGACTTTGATGTTGAAATGAATGCAGTAGCATGAACTGGTGTAGCACTACTACTAAATATGAGTTCAAAATATCTAAAAGTTGACATACGTAAAAGTAACTTTAACTGCCTTGTAAGATTTTACAGAATCTATAGATACTTAGAATCGAGAGACCTTTTAGCTTGCAAATAGATTCTACTTTAATTTTGTTTTACGGTTACATTTCGGAGATACAGGCAAAAATGTTAAAGTTCGGCTTTTGGAAACACGCATGTTGCCGGCTTAATAAATCTTAAACTATCACTACACAAGATCGTAGGACCCTTTTAGCATGCAATTGTAGGCTTTTAAACAAGTTTTCAATAGGCTAAACGTTTTCCTTTATTGCATTTCGACCTACTTTCCACAAAAAAATAGTAATATCAGCTCTAAAATAACATTAAAAGTGAAATGAAACGAAATGAAAGAAAAGAAAAGAAAAGAAACAAATTATCAAAGCAGAAAGACTGAAGTCACACTTAATATGAGACATGTTAGAACTGGTTGAGAATTATAATTGTCTAAGTTTTAAATGTAATTCACAACTAGTTTCATTATATTTGAAATATACTGCAATTTTTATTCATTCTAAAAAAAAGTAGAAAAATATGTTAAAGTAGCGTTTTTTTTTTTTTTTGAACCACCTATGTTCATGGCTCGAAAACTATACCTCGAAAACTATCACAGCAATAACTTAAGTTCGAGGGGCATTTTAGCATGCAAATTGTAGGCTTAGCAACCAAAACGTAGTACACACTTGGCATCTGGCATCGATATGTACTGCTAATAAATCCTATTATAAAAGAACTAATCTTAGAGAACAAGAAAGCAAAACAAAGCCAAGCGGGAAAGCAGCTGTTTCGAAACTGCTTTCTCGCTTCGATATCGCTTTATATCTTGATTTCGCTTTCCGTTTCGCTTGCACTCTGACACCACTCTGAGCGATCACAGAAGAAAATACAAGCAGTGCTTTGCAGCGCGAAATAACGTCATATTATCGTATCGCTTCTAGCACGCACTCTGACGTCAGCTCATTTCGGATGTTAGTTTGAACGGTCTAGATTGGGGATGTAAAAAATATATGGACATATTGAAAGCGATATATCGATGATGATCGATATAGGTGTTCGTCAATGTATCGATATATCTTTACACATCGCCATTTTTTTTTGAAAGAAGACAAATTTGAATTTTGCTGATTTGGAACTTGTTAATTATAAGAAGTGTTTTATACAGCTTGTTATAATTTGTGCTTAAACTCAGGACAGATTGGACAAATATGATTTTACAAAAATCAAATCAAATCAAATCAGAAAATCAACGAGTGTATTATGAGAAACAAATGCATCCACAGCGTGTCACTGTTTGGTGTGGATTTTGGGCTGGAGGCTTCATCGGTCCATTTTTCTTCGAAAATAAGGCAGGTCAAACACAAACCATAAATGGTGTTCGTTATCGTGAAATGTTAACCAGTTTTTTTTGTTGCCGAAACTTGAAATTTGACTGGAATTCTCAAAGTTTATTGTCCCACACATACACACCTGGCATTTTTGTCTATTTAATGCTCCCTCCTATATGTGGAGGACAAGGATATGTGGTTTCAACAAAACGGTGCCAAATGCCATACTGCACGAGAAACAGTTCAATTACTGCATAAGTCATTTCCCGGTCATTTTGGTGACCAGAATTGGCCGCCTAGATCTTGTGATCTGACTCCTTTGGACTTTTTTCTGTGAGGTCTTTTGAAGTCACAGGTTTATATGAATAAGCCCACGACACGTCAAGCATTGAAAGAAGCAATTACACACTACTGCATCAATGAAATACCTCGTCAGTAAAGATGATTTTTCTTAAAAATCGGAATTTTGTTATTGTTGTTTTTTAACAATGCCCGATGTGTTATTTACCCGATGTGTTATTCCATAAATAACCTCATGATGTCTACTTTATGTTTCAATAAAAGTTTCATAAATTTACAAAAAAGAAAAGAGAGACACCCTATAGTTGCGAATCTCAAAGCATATCATATATCTTATCCAAATTCCGACATTGTGAAAAAAGTTTTTTAGTTTATTGTGTTTCAAATAAAATTTAAACTAAAATTTTAAACATGATACATATATTGAACGTCTGGTTGTGGCTTTGGTTCCGATTCCATTGTTCCATCTTAGTAGTAATTTTCTCAGTCAAAAATTGTAAGCACGAGGGGTTAGACGTCGATGAGTTTGCTTACTTTTTCACGGAACATTTTGTAGTAAGAAATTAATTATTTTCTCTTCAACTAAGCTGTTAATCGACTAGGTTTGCATAATTTATTAGTATTTTTGAACTAGTTGTGTATTATAAGCGCATTTAAGCTTTAATTTAAAGTTTATGACTCACATATAGATTAATAGCTATACTCAAAGCTAGTGATTTATAGCTATATGATGTAGCGCTTAAAAAATAATAATATTAACCGTAGAATAATTACCATAATCTTTTTATGTGTACACACAAATATGCATAAAGTCTTTAAAAATCTATTAAACAAAAATAAACCATTAAAGGCATTAAAGTTAGCGATTCAGCATTAAATATGTAGCAATGCTAAAAAGCACTTAAAACTGTGACGGACAGAAAGGAAAGAGGGAGAGGGAGAGGAAGAGAGATGATAGAGATAATAGATAGATAGATAGAGATTGATGTAGCTTAATACAGCAAACAAAAGGAAGAAATACAGTGTTGCTAAATGCCATAAAGTAGCTAAAAGCACATTTTTTAGGTTAGAGTTGAAAGCAACAAACAAATAAAATATAAATACACTACTACTTATATTTATAAACAGCATCAGCAACAAAAATAAAGCCAAATTGTGAGCAAAGTAATGGCAGTTTTGGCAGCTCATAAGACTGGAAAATTCGTTGCGCAGTCGCGTTATAAATGGGAAAATTTTATAGAAATGGTGCTGCATATACTCGTCTATATATATAAAGTGTATATATATATATGTATATGTATATACAAAAAAAAAATAAAAATAAATAAATGAATGAAATAAAAGTTTCAAAAGAAACAAATAAAAATCGAAATCGAAATAAAATTCTGACTTGTATTTTTTCGTTTATTTACGATTTTATAGAGACAGACAAATATATAAATAAATGTATGGTACATGTATACATGGTGCACCAACACATAGGCAACATATGCAAAGGTTTTTTAAACGAACAAATCTATTTAAATCATGAAGAATTAGCACAGAAAAAGCTAAAAAGTTACACACTTCTTTACACTATCTGGCATTCTTTTTTATCATGTTCTACTACTTTAGCTATATCTGGAATTAAAAGCAAAAAATCTGACTACGACTTATATCTAATGATACCCAAAAATACCCAATTGTGTTAAATTGTATGTAACATTGCGAAATAAGCATCGGGAGACCCCATAAATTATATAATGGGAGTACAAAAAATGGTCAAAAATGCATTTATTTCAGAACAAAATGAATGAATCCATTAATCAAAGTATTTTCCATCACTGGTTACTACTTTTTCGCACCTCTCAGGCAAATGTCTAATTCCTTCGCTAAAAAGTATTCCATCTTTGAAGGCGATCCAAGTCAAGAGCGAATTTTCGATTTCTGCGAAAGAAATGCACAGATGACCTGCCATCCGTCGGAACAACCAGTATTCAGATGGTGCAATCTCCGTAGAATACGGCGTGTGCGACAAAATATCCCACTTGAGCGTTTCCAAATATTTTTTCACGACTTTTGCGACATGAGGCCGAGCGATGTCATGCAGAAGAATAACTTTGTTATGTGTTTGCTAGTATTCCGGTTGTTTTTCTGCACGGCTCAAATGAAACTATTGTAGCCTATACCGATTGCCCGTAATGGAATCTGCAGGTTTGACACAACACCCCTTTTGATCCCGCCAGCAACGCAACATGACCATCGAACCATGATTATTCGGCTTTAAGGTTAATGTTGAGAACGATGGCAACGAATGACCGGGCATAGCGTATTATTTTCTTCTTCTTGAGGTTTTTGTAGAATGTCCGTTTCTCATCTCCAGTTAGAATTCTGTATAAAAAAAAAAAAACATTTTTTTGTTGTCTTTGAATCAGCTGCCTCGCAAGTAAAAAATCACCTTTCCACGTCACCCAATCATAAGACACCCAAATGCCTTGCCTTTGAATCATTTCCATGGATTTCAATCGTGTATAAACTGCTCCTTTTGCGTTTTACTTATGTTCCTAACAAAAGTTGTAAGCAAATTTGTAAGCAGATCAAGTTTAGAAAAAATGTTGTATGCTACGCCCACAATACGGCTATAACCATAAAATTAACGTGTTTTATTTTTCAAGGTAAACTTGCTGAAAAAATATGGTGTGTACAGGGTATAATATCATCGAGCATCTCTTATATAATGGCCATACATATACAAAAAAAGTCGCTCACGATTCTATGAGCCCAACATTTTTTAACTAGTGTAATTAGCTCCAAATCATTTCAGTATATAAAAATATTGTATAAATTTCAAAAGAAATAAAACAATTATTTTACAATCGACACACCCTGTATTCAGTAATTTACAGTTAAACAGCTTTAAGGTCATTTTAATGCACAAAAACCAAAACAAAAACAAAAATCCAGTCAAAATATTTATTTACAAAAGAGCGTAAAATAAAAAGCAACAACAACAAAAACAATTTTGACATGAAAAAACATGCTACATTTCCAATGCAGCACACCCACACACTCACATACACACACACACCTATACACAAAGCATTAAATTCAACTTCACCACACAAACGCAGATTGATTGTGTGTAAGAGCAATTGAAATAGTAATGCAAGACCACTCCCCGAAAAAAGCAACAAAAACAACAATGCATATACAAAAAAAAAATTGCAAACGCAGTTGACAACAACAACAAGAATGTGTGGAATACAAAACCAAGCACAACAACAATAATAACCAATCCAGACGCAATGCAAACACAAAGAAACACACACACACACACATACGCACGCACAAAACACACACGCAAATAGAGCGCCGCTCTTATGCGCTTTCTCATTCTTACTTATATGCACTTGCACTTAGGTACTCTCTGGCTTTTACACTTGTTTGTTCATATGTTTGTTGCTCTCTTTGATTCCACCTTTATATATATATATATATGTGTATATAGCGTATACACATATGCAGTTTGTTTTTGCATTTGATTGCATGCGCTTTTCTCTATTTTTCTTTTCTTCTTTTTTTTTTTTGGGGAAACCAACCCAAACCCAATTGGAAAAAGTAGCACACACACACACACATGCATGAATGCACACAGTGCAAATAATAATCGAACAGTCAAACGAAAATACGAGAGCTGTTTCATAAATATTGTAGTATGACTATTGTATTTACTCATATGATGTTTTCATTATTTTGTTTAAGATTCATTAATGAAAAATACTTTATAAACTGTTAAGCTTTGAATTCAACATATACAGACAAAAAACAATAAAATATCTTAGAAAACTTATTTATTAATTTTATTATGTATTAATTAACTCAAGAGAACTCTTGTATTTCGTACAATGAAGAGATGTAAGTGAAACTCAAAACTTTTTAATCTTCTTCAGACATTTGAACAAGCAGTCAAATCGCCAAATACACCCGTCGATTTTCCGTCACATCACGCATTTGATCAAATGTGTGAAGGTCTATTTGGCTCTTTAGCAACCGAAACAGAATTTTCTTCTTTGTAAAAACTGTTTTAACTTTCTGAATTTTACGCTCTAACTGGTGGTAGAAGAGTAAATTTTCACCTAATCTATTTTTTTAATATAAATGCTAATAAAATTATGTTTAACAAAAATTTCTATCGAAACAAAATGAAAATGACAAATGAAAATTTTAGTCATCTTGCAGAAACCATTAGTAAATCTAAAATGGTTGAAGCTCTACTGAATTATTAGATGACAGTTGAATGGAGTCGCTCAAATATAGTTTTAAACCTATAACTTTTCAAACACTTTAATTTAAGACACTTTAAAGGATCAATTTATTTTTATTTTGTAGCACTGTGTAATCTGTTGACCACATTACAAAAATAAAGAAAATAGAAGTGGCTAAATGAAATTTACAAATTTATTGAATAGTGATTTGTCAGTACAGAGTTTTTTACATAGTTTAAAGAAGAGTTATAAGAAAAATAGGGAGAAAACGTAGATAGAGCAAAGAGCTCTGAGTGAATTATTATGCCCGTAATTTGTCGTACAAAAATGCAACTTTATTGGCACGAGAAGGCGCGTTGGCGAAATGGGGACATTTAGTAGTATGAACTGAAGTAAGTAGGAAGAATCAATCTCCCCAATAAGAATTTTATGAAGAAAAGCAACAGAGAGCATACAATGGAGTCATAAGAGGGTTGGGAGATCAATTAATTTTAAACTGTCATGATAGGTTGGAAGATTTGTTTCGGGAACCCAATTGAGACTCCTAAAAGCAAAGAGAAAGTACTGTTTTTGAACTGACTGTATAGCAAATAGTATGGGCTGCAAATACAGGAGCCAAATTATAAAATCGGGCGAACAAGAGAAGTATGGAGAAATTTCAACAAAGCCACTATTCAACAAATGTGATTATTATAAATAAGTTTAGGTTCCATAAGGATACCTAGGTCAATAAAACAAAACTCTCTACCGAGGGCAATGTTATTTAAAAAATATGTCACTATAAATGGTTAGTAAATATGACAAAATAAGTACAAATCAAACAGCCCTCTTTTTACAAATGTAACACACGCACAGGGTGCAGCAGTAGCAGCAACAAAAGCAGCACAGGGTTACATTACAACAATACAAATGCACACATACATACATAGAATAGCACAACAATTCCAGTGACATTGGAAAATGACGATTACATTACTACTACATACATACACATGCATACATATAAATATATATATATATATTTATAGTGCGCACTCGCTTACACATACAGCGTTTTGGTAAGGGTTGGGCTGTAACTGTGATTATATTATGTCAGCAACTAACTGTCTGCCTGTCTGCGCGTTTTCCTATTGGAAATCTTAAGCAGCGCGCTTGCTCTGCTTTAACCCTTGTTCGCTGATGATAATTAAAGCATTCGCATACGAATCGCATTGGCGAGCGGATCGACGAAACGGTAAAAACAAATCAAAAACGTGACGGAAAAACGTGCGTAAAAATAAAATTAAAAAAAAAAAAAACTGTTAAATGAAAAACAAAAGAAACTAACGGCAAGGTCGTTGATATCGGTCAGATCGCTTTTTGTCTATTAAACTGTGATAGTGTTGGAAAATACTGCAAAATAAAAAAATAAAAAATTATTAATTAAATTAATAATTATAAAGCAAAATCAATTTTTGTGAAATGAAACAAGTGCAAACAAATATTATGCAGTAATACTCTATATTGGGTTACTGTTCAAGTGGTATATACACATACATACATATATGTATGTGATTTTTTCATACGTTTCCATACTGTTCTGCGCTGTTCCAGCAATTGCAGTTGCAGCGGCAGCATGGAACTTTTGAAATTAATGATGTACAAAAGTGACTTTCTGTCCAATGGCGGCGGTAATCACAATAATAACCATAGCGGCAACAGCATCAGCAGCGGCAGCCTTAGTAGTAACAGTAATAGTAAATTCGATGATCGTATACCGCCAATAAATCTCAGTCAATTGCCGGAATTTCTATTGTGTAAGTGTTCGATCCTAGAATCTATAAGGATTTAAGTGAATTAAAAAAAAAAAATCGACTTGAAAGCCTTATTTCAAGATTTGCAAGCTATCGAGAGTAGTGCAAAAACAGTGCTGCAAAGTGTTTTTTGTTAGGTTTGTTTAAAATCAAAAACTGGAACAGGCGTAAAGTAAAAACAAAAACATTTAGAAAATAACAGCTGTTTTTAGCGTATTTGTTTTGTAATCCTTTCCTAGTTCTTGTTTAAAACTCTTATGTCATATATATAGGTCACCTAGTACACCACATGCTCACATCGCACATTCGCTCTCAGTTCGTTGCAGAATTCCTTAAAAAGTGAAGATTTTTCGATACTGTACATCAGTTGGCATACTCTAAGGAACCTGCATTATATATATGTACATAATCCAAACCGATGGATGTCATTGATAATGTCAATCCACGTTCCATATGGAAATCTATTGATTTCAAATTATCGTTTAGAATTTCAAGCATGTTTGTTCTTTTAACGGATATGAAAAATTTTTTGCCAGATGCATCATAACGTCGTTCTCTAAAATTTAATTTAACATTTAATTTCCGGCCGACGGCCAAATATTTAGCGAGTCAACCTGAGTGAAGATTTTTATGGTCTAGTCGTATATTCTTCGATTGGTTCTTTGTGCTGAACCATCTGAGTTAACGTGGTCAGACGTGCTTTTTCAATCTTGGCTCTTCTTGCCGCATCCATTGGGATGATTTGGCTTTGGTTTCAACATCGTCACGTTTCGTCACCAGTTATGAAGCTTTTGAGCAAATCTGAATCGTCGCGTTGACGTCATTCAACAGTACCGTTTCATAAAAAACATTCAAAACATCCGAAAAAATTACATGGCATTATCCAACCGATATGCCAACATTCTCCGCAACTTCTCTAATAGTGATTCGACGATTCTCCAAAAAGCACGTCTCCACCTCATCACCCGACAAAACATAACACAGTTTAATAAATAATTTAAAGTTCAGGGTTGCGAGGTCAGGCTAATCTAGCTAAGCTAAATATTGTAATGCGAAGTGTGATGTTCTGCTTCTTTCCTATTGTTTAATTTATATTTAGCCAAGATGCCTTTACCTCAACCCTTTATGTCTACCCACATGTTTGGGCATAGACATCGTTGACATTTCTGTAAAAACTAATATTTAATTTTATTTATATTTAGAAATGATGGTGATTTCTGTTCAACGACTTAAGAAATTATACTTGAAGCATATGTTTAGTCATGCTAACCATGTCACTCTCACGAACGTTGTTCCAAATCGTATTTGTCCAAAAATATATTTTGAATTGCATCTCAAGACCAATTCGAGAAGCGCCTCTACTTAGGAAGCAGTTGAGAATCAACAATTTCTTTCAGATGCAATATAATACTCGGTAGCAGGTCACCAGCTATTGTTGTGAGTGATATTTTCTGGTGTCTTAAAGTATATTAAATTTTTTGAAGCATAATTCTAAAAAGAATTGTTCTGTTCGAAAGAATGTTCCTCAGTTTCTTCCCAACCGAAGATACGTCAATGCTAGAAGGCATGAAACATATACAATGAGTGTGAAATATATACTGCTCGCCACTTGAATAGGACACCCCTTAAATTTGATTTCTATTGCCCACTGCTCAATTGTGAGGATCTAATTTTACGCCATTTCGCAATAGAAAACTTTAATGAAGAAAACTTTTTAGAGAATTCTGATTCTTTTTAACACAAACAACTTCTCACATCCGGTTTGGAAGGAATCCACACAAATTGGCCAAGTAATTTAGTGAAATCCAGGTCCAAGTTAATTCGATGGCTTGGATCAACTCGGAGATATTCGTATATTGTTGTGCTGATCCAAATACTTTACGTGCAAACCACTTATACACAAAAACAAGAAAAAACGTTAACTTCGGTTGAAGCTGACCATTCACACGAAATTTTACAAACTATTGCAAAACATAAAAGTGGTGGTTTAAATAGAGGCTACCCCTAACGCCTATTAGTAGATGTGTATGAAGCGATGTAGTAGATGTGTAAGATGCCACAATATCGAATTTCAAGTTGATATTGACGTTTTGCATACAAAAGCATAAAAGTGAACTGTGTATGGGACTACCTCAACAAGTGGGCGGGACACGCCCATTTGTATATGTATATGAAGCGGTTGTCCACTAAAATCCACCAAATCAAATTTCATGCTAATATTGATTTATATAAAGAGTTTTTTCATAAAAAAAAACAAAATTGCACGGTGAGTTTGTATGGGGCTACCCCAAAAAGTGGGCGGGCGATGCCCGTTAGTCTATGTATGTTAAGCGGCTGTCTATAAAAAGGCACCATATTGCATTTCAACCTAATATTTAATTTAATAAAGAAGTTTTCAAACAAAAAGTCAAAACTGGGCAGTAGGTTTGTATGGAGGCTACCCCAAACAGTGGGCGGGTCCAATCCATTAATATATATGTCAAGCATCGGTAAACTAAAAAGCACCATATCAATTATTAAGTCGATATTGACTACAATAAAAAAGTTTTTCATACAAAAAGTCAAAAGTGTGCAGTGGGTTTGTTTGGGGTACCCCAAAAAGTATGCGTGGCGGGTCAATCTTGCTACTCTATAAAACTGCAATAAAAAGAAGTTTATGTGCAAATTTTCAACTGGATAGCATAAAAATTTGTCCCCAAAAAATGCGCAACAACATCTCTTAGTCCTTATAAGTTATAGTGAAGTTATGGCACTTGATCAACCCTAGGAAGGACTATGTGAAAAACACGTGTTTCAGTCAATGTTTGAAATCGGAAATGAAATCAATAGTTGGCAATAAAATAAATTCAAATCTGATGACTTCCTTTAATACCTTTTTCCCGTCCTAAATTCCCAAGATTTTTCTAAGGAATACTTCTTCTGTGTTACTGGAGTCCAATGATTGAGACTACATCCAACTCTCTCCTATTGTTTTTATGCCATTTTAAGCCAAACCTCTTTAGAAAAATGCACCAAAAAGAATATATTCCAGAAACTGATGCGCGGTTTCTTAAACTATGTAATTAGTCCCAAAGTGAAGATAAACCACCTGATCAGTCCTGGGAAGAATAGTGTGATAATATATGTTTCAGCTGACTACTTATAATACTATGTTCCTGCCTCTATTCCCAAGATCTTTGTAAGGAGCTCATATCCTGTAACGGGATCCCAATGATTTCGACTATCTCTCTAAATCTCGAATGGTTTTTTGTACCATTTTAAGTCAATCCTCTCCAAAAAGCAGAATTTTGACACCATGTATATGATTTCTTTAATTGTTATCTTAGTATCAAGCCTTATAGCCGTATGTGCCACCAAATCGATATATAGTGACATTTTCTGGAGAGGATTGACTTAAAATGGTACAAAGAACAGATAGTCTAAATCATTTGGCTCCCGTAACACAAGTATTCCTTAAAAAAATCTCTCCTACTCACCACTATGTTATAAACTAGTCAATGGTACTTAGCATAGGTACGGCGTATCACTTCGCTTTCATTCTTCTTTACTGTTTAAACTAAGGAGAACAAAAGATTTTTAATTAGTTATGTGTATAATAATTCTTCACTTGAAACATTATTTTTATTGTTTCATAATTTTTGAAAATTCGTTAGAACATTTTGTTTACCATATCGTAATAATTTGTGTGTGTAAATTGTTGTTTGTATTAAAATCGCTCCCAATCAATTCCATCGTCCTAAAATTCTTGGTTTTTGTTTTTGTTTTGGTTTTATTTTTTTTTTTCGTGATTGTTTTCTATGTTTAGACCATGGTCAATTCCATGATGGCATTCACGAGATCATTATCATGTCGCTTAAGTGCGCGTATAGCCTTATTACGTGTAGTATTAGCCTGCATCATGACCAATTCAATATCCTTCTCATCGAAATCGGCTTCATCATATGTAGCATCATCATCGTTTTCATCCTCATATTCATCGGCAGTCTTCTTCATCGACGGCTTTGCGTTTTCGTAGACTTTGGCGGCATAGCTGAGCGGCTCGGGTGGCTTAAACTGATCAGCATTGGCATGAGCACGCGTAGTCAGATCGTCAACCTTCACCTCACCAAAGAAAATATAAGTATCACTGTGTGGATACTTGTAGACATCCGGTTTCTCAATATAGAGCAGAATATTTTTCGATTTACGCATCGAAACACGTGATACGCCCTCAATTGGCTTGAGATCCAATTTCAGTAGTAACTTACGTGCCTTCTTTTCGTTACGCGATTGTTTGGCTATATTGATGAACTGCGACGGTATGCCATTAGCAGCAGCAGCACCGCCAGCAGCACCGCCAGCGGCACCAGCAGCCTCATTCCAAGCAGCATTGCAATCCTCCAGTTCCGGCATATCGTCATCATCATCGCTGGACGATGTTGCTGAGGTGGATGTTGAATCGTCCTTAGCATGTTTGTTACCGCCAGCATCATCTGCCGAGGATGTCGATGACTGCGGTGCAGTTGATTCATCGTCATCCGAATCAAACATGCTACTCTTTAGCGTTGCAGCCACGCCGCCGACAGCGCCGGCCAACTTCTTCTGCCGCTTCTTTCCGGCCTTTGAAGTCTCAGCAGCACTGCTGCCGGATTGTTGTTTTTGTTGTTGTTGGTTGGCTTCCTCCTGCACACTGGCGGCAATATTTTCAAGCTTAGTCATTGCAGCGGCAGCCTTGGCGGCAGCCTTTTTCAAGTGGCGCTGTTTTTTGCCCATTTTGTTGTTTTTGTTGTTGTTGTTGCTTTTTTCGAGCTTTGTAAATAAGAAAAAAAAATAATTGTTTTTTATGTTGCCTCGAAAAAATATGCAAATATATGAAATAGACGCTTACCTTCTCAAAGAAACACTTGTATAATTAGCACAAAAACACTAAACTTTCGCGAAATGCAGCAAAAAATTCAACAAAAAAAACTTTGCAACAAAAAATTTTCCGGCAAAGTGCGTCTGTGCGCATTTGTGTGTGAAAGAGCAAGAAATAGCAGATGCGACAGTGTTACCAGTTGTGAAAATAAAATACCAAATTTTATTGTTTTTTTATTTTACCAAAATAACGGCTCGTGAAACTTAAACGAAAAGACGGAATTTTTTTGTGAATTATTTTATTTGCGTAGTTTTTCGTTTCTACTGATTTGTATATCTTTTTTTACTGATTTCTACTTGTCATGCGACGCAATGAAAATACTAATTGTCAAATATTTATTTATATGGGCTTTGTATATAGGGTGTCTCAAAAAAAGTTCATATTTAAAAAATCGATAAAAAAAGAGTATGTAGTTTATTGAAAAAATGTTTATTACATATTAAAATACAAACTTTGGGAATTTATTTTTTAAAAATGATATTGTCCAAATGTAAACCGTTGCGTTCACGGCATTCATTTAATCGAGCACTAAAATTTCCTATGACGGCTCGTCAGGTATTCTCCGTGATGGCTGCCATTTCATGACGGATATTTCCTTTTAATTGTGCCAGGGAAGTCGGTTTGTTGCCGTAAACTTCGTGGAGGCCAATTTATGTCACCTCACCTGGAGATCAATTTGCCAGGAAAAATTTCACGAACTCGTGGTAGAGACCTGTTGGACGTGTGTAAAGTTGCTAAAAATGCGGAACAATGATGATCTATGCACGTTTAAAGCAACAGCACGATTCCGAATCGAAAGGTCCGGGTTGTCACTGTCTACGTTTTCGAACGTTCTCGAAGACCTTGGACGTCCGGATTTTCATTTATCCAGCGTTGAACCGGTCTCTTCAAACTTCTCGACCCATTTTCGAATGAATCGATGGCTTGGCACATCATTTAAATGACGAACATGTCGAATACTGCAGAGTTTTCTACGCTCTACAGTCGCTGAATTACCGTTTTTGTAAAACTCACGTACGCACAACGCACGGTCCGCTCCCGAGAAACGCTCCATAGCGACTAAATTTCCAAAAGCTAGGCTACCGATTGACATACCCCCCACGCCCATCGCAATCAGCAAATCAAATGTGAACTTTCTTTTGAGACACCGCTAGAATATATTGAACCGATTTTAATAATTTTTATTTTAAACAATATATTTGTGCTAAGGAAGAGAAGGGTGCATTTTTTCAAGGTCACACAAGGTAACGCAACTATTCTAGCAATCTGACACGTAAATATAAGACCGTCTGACCAGTTCTTAAGCAAAATTGAGGAAGATTTATAGAAAATTTATAGATTTATAGAAAAGAATATACGCTTGTTATATTCTTAGACATAGAATGCGCCTTCAATAACATTAAACCAGCTGAAATAACTGTAGCGCCAACAGATCTGAGAGTGCACGGCTTCCGTGTAGGCAGCATTAGCCAATTAGCATCATTAGCCGAGTAACGCTGAGCTAAGAAGTTCGTCTAAGTGTACATTCGTCTATGGTCCTTTTCTATGGTTCCTAGCAATCAACATGACGCTAAGACATACAAAGGCGGAGCGCTATCAAGTTATTTTTGAGTCGCATATGCAGATGCCGCACAATGGTCGCATATACAAATAAAAAACTTACAAAACTCAAAAAAAAAAGAAAAGAAGTTAGCCAATGCAAATTTATCGAATGACATTAAAAAAAATCGTCTGCAATTATTATTCCCTTGCCAAAATGTTTAGTTTACTGCGTATAGCAGCAGAAACTTTATGCAAAGTATACTCCTTGCTCCGGTTTCCAAATATGAAAATCTTCTGCATGTGAAATACGGACCATTTTAACGAAAGCAGTAATAAACAATATATTCGGATTCAAAACCTTAGCACGGTGATATATCTATGTTTAAAGCGTAAATTAAGTTAACTTAAAAAAGTATTGTTATATTAATCTGATATCAAAATGTGCAAAAACAAAATGCCAGACCCATAATTCTGCACAAGTTATGGAAAAAGTCGTACAATCTTTTTGAAACTTAGAATTTAGTTATTTTTCTGTACGTTGATTATGAAATGTTGAAATGGCAGAGCCCACAATACGCCCCGTACCGACTCCACAAGCATATTTAGGGACAGTTCACATTTACGCAACCAAGTCATACCTAAGTACTTCTGCGTCTACCAAGTAAATGTTGCAGCTATTTAGGAAAATATGCACGAGCAATATGAAACAACACACCGTATTTCTGTTGTCAAACAGTTTAGCAGTGCTTAAAGCATTGGAATAATGTAAAATCAAATCAAAAACCATTACCAAAATCAGCAGATCTCTTAACGAGATGGCGCATCATTATAGTGTACACCTTCTTTAGGTGCCAGTGCGTAGTGAAATTGCAGGAAATTACAGAGTAGACGAGCTTGCGAGACAGGGTACCGTACCACCGCCAAGTTTATAGCTAGTAAGAAGTCAGTGAGTCGCCTCGGTTTAGATGCAAGATATTCATTAAAGACAAAGCCATCAGTAACGCGAATGAAAATATAACGCAAATGAGCCAAAAAACTAGAGTAAATTTTCAATTTCACTTACTATTCAATTGTGCTTGTCTCGTCCGTCTTTTTCTTACTTTAGCTGCCGTTACTCTACAAGCATCATACATAAAATGCATTAAATTCTACATGCATATTTTTTTTAAATAAAAAAAGTGAGTAAAAAGCCACACGCAAGACTATACTCAAGCAATTCGCTCGTTTACTCTCATTTATACTCATTAAAAGCTTGTGAATCTTCATAGCCATGGTCAATAAATGCCTTATTTGACATTTCGAATACATTTTTGAAAGGCTGGCAAATGTGATAACAATTTCAACAATTAAGAAACAAAAATTTGATGTTTTTTAATCATATCTAAATCTGTCAGAGCAATTAATTATAGAAATGTACATTTTTATATAGTAGAGTCAATCGAGGATTGCCTTCATTAATTTGACACTCAAGTTAATAAATTGTGAAAAATTATAAATAAATTAAATTATCATAGATAATTTCAATTAAACTACAAAAAATTGTGTGCTCAAAAATAAATATCTCCATTCTTTTTCTCCAAAATAATTAAGAAAATCATAAACAAAATGTTGAATGCAAAAGGCAAGAGTATGCAGTGTGGCATTTCAAAAATCGCGTTTAAATTTAATAAAATAATTAATTAATTAAATAGTACACTGTATGAAAAATAATCTAATTCAATATTTTTTGTTTTCTTTTTTATGTATATTCCAGCGACAATACCGAAATGCGGCGGCTGCCATGAACTGATACTGGATCGCTTTATCTTGAAGGTGCTCGAAAGGACGTGGCATGCTAAATGTTTACAGTGTAGCGAATGCCATGCACAGCTGAACGATAAATGTTTCTCGCGCAACGGACAACTCTTCTGCAAGGAGGACTTTTTTAAGTAAGTAAATTTCCTTAGACTGCAATATTCAAACTTACGCCAGCAGTGAGATACATAGAGAGAGATAGAAAGAGAGTGAGAGAGAGAGAGAGAGCGTATAATTATTTGAATCAAGGATTAATGACAACTAAATATTTTTCAATGTTCGGATCGACAAGCAGACGCTACGGAACCAAGTGTTCCGCTTGTGATATGGGCATACCGCCAACCCAGGTAGTGCGCCGTGCGCAGGATAATGTCTATCATCTGCAATGTTTTCTATGCGCCATGTGCTCACGTACACTAAATACGGGCGATGAATTCTATCTGATGGAGGATCGTAAATTAATCTGCAAACGTGACTATGAGGAGGCCAAGGCGAAAGGTAAATTTTGGCGAAATTAAAATTTTAAACGCAAAAAATGTTAAGCATTTGTTTTTGTTTTTTTTTGTTTGTTTTTTTTTTTTTTTTTGACAGGTCTCTACCTAGACGGTTCGCTCGATGGTGATCAGCCGAATAAACGACCGCGTACTACGATAACCGCCAAACAATTGGAAACGCTTAAAACCGCCTATAATAATAGTCCGAAACCTGCACGTCATGTACGCGAACAGCTGTCGCAGGATACGGGTCTTGATATGCGCGTTGTACAGGTCTGGTTTCAAAATCGACGCGCCAAAGAGAAACGACTGAAAAAGGATGCGGGCCGTACGCGTTGGAGTCAATATTTCCGTTCGATGAAGGGCAGCTGTTCACCGCGTACCGATAAATTCCTTGACAAAGATGACCTCAAGGTCGACTATGACAGTTTCAGTCATCACGGTGCGTAATGAAAAAAAAAAATTTGTTTTGACAAAACTTAGCCTTAAAAAACCTAAACGAAATAGTGGAAATCTCCGTAGAAGACTTGCTAAAGTTTTTAATACTTTTTGCATAACTGTACTAGTTTGATGAATTTTCAAGCCACAGACTGACTGTTGAAATGCTTTTTTCGAGAGAAAAGAAAATTTCACGGTCCCCATGTTCCTTCCATACAAAATATAATAACAAATAGAATTGAATCAGCTCAGTTAACTTTTTTCCTGTGGAATATACATATAACACCAAACTTCGTTACATGCCTTTCCACCTAATAACAGGATGACACAAAATAACTGTATACAACAAATTTTTTTATTTTTAATTGACTGCTTTACAATAAACGGAAAAAGAGAAAAACACTAAACTAACCATAGATCCTTTTCGAAATGGCACAGAATGCTGCATTTTAAACGCTTCGTAAAATCTACTTAACCGTTACAACGTTATTCTGTTAGAGCAGTAATCATTGCAGTACCGTCAAATTGTATTGGAGCCAACATGCCGAAATGCACAGAACACCGTTGACTATTGGTTTAATATATTCAGAAATTATTCTTGCAATACTATAGAGTCAAGCCAATTTTTTCTGTTCCTTTCGATTTGTTTTTACCTATGAACATGCTCCAATCTGGGTAGAATGTCCCTAACTGCTCTTATGAACTACAAGGAGGAACAACAGTCTGAAAAATATCGCAAAAATACACTTCTTGGTTGATTTTGACCACTTCTGGCATTAAAATCAAATTTGTCCCCCTACCATGATATTCAACAACCGAATCTAAAGCCTTTGTTAACTAAAATCAAGCGATTTGACGTTGTATTTAGTTCTACAGCATTTCATCTGAGAAAAAGTATTCTCTGAGCTGTTTTCTGCAGAAGCCAAATTGGAGTTGGTGAGACTTGAGTTTCAGCATATTTTTTGCAATCTTTTTCGCGTTTGAAGTCAGTGTCTCGAGCAGTTTCCCACAAGGCAAGCCTTATTTACGGTTTGACTTTAGGATTCGGTAAAAAATAAGATGTAAGATAATAAGATGTAATAATAATAAAGCATACCATATAGAAACGGATCAGATCAATATAGAATGAATATACTATATGAGCCTATGTTTCAAAAAATATTCTGAGACTGTCTATAGGCTATGAGGGTAATCTCTGCAAGACCTGACTTAACGTCAAATGACACATGTAGTTTTTAAACAAGTTCGTGTTTGACAAATCCCATTCATCATCTATCAAATTTTAACCAATCTGCATTATTAATATTTAGAAGTTCTTCGGATCGCTAATTTCGATACAGAATTCAGATTTTAAAAATTCTAAATGACGGTTTTTAGTTACTATTCTACAAATCCAAGAATTCTTTTGACAAATCCTCATTTTTAAACATTTTTTCCCATACTCTATTACAGATCTTAGCAACGACAGCTACAGCACCGTCAATTTGGGCCTGGACGAAGGCGCATCACCGCACAGTATACGCGGTTCCTATATGCACGGCAGTTCAAGTCCTGCGCAATATCCGCCAAGTAGTCGCTCGCCACCGCCTGTGGGTCAAACGCATGCATTCGGTTCATATCCAGATAATATTGTCTACACGAATATCGGTAAGTTTTCGATTAATAATACAGGCGTCTGTGTGTTGGTTTTGCACCTAAAAATGGAGTAAAAGTTTCCGCATGTAAATTCTATCACATAAGTTTGCTGAGATAACGGTATATTTTCTATTTATGATTTTACTTAAACCAATGTTCAAGGTGAACGGCAAGTCCCATCTTTTTTTCTTTCAATTGGTTCGCTGATGGATCACTTACCGGCACGGGTCGGGAGTCTTCGGACCCAACACCAGGATCTCTATTGCCATGGGTGCCTGGTTCACTGTTATTCAGTCTGAGGTCCACGCCATCGACATCTTTCGGATAAAAGTCTTAAAGGCGCCATTCTTTCAAATAGCCAAGCGGCAATTAAAGCACTATCCTCTTTGAATTTCTCCTCGAAACTGGTTCTTCAATGTTACGACATCATCCAACAACTGTCAATCGGACGTAAAGTCGCAATTTTTTGGGTACCTGGCCATAAGGGTATCAAGTGCAACGAAAGTGCTGATGAACTAGCCAGGACTGGTTCGGCAACTTCCTTCATAGGTCCGGAGCCTTTTTGCGGACTTAACTGGGCTAAGTCAAAATCTTTCATAGTAGATCGGTTTAAAAGCACTGCCTCCCGGTACTGGATACAATATCCTACAATATCTACGGCAGACCAAACTACTAATCCGTCCAATATAGCCAAAAAACAACGCGCATCTCAATAGATCTAACCTGAGGTTGCTTTTAACGAAACTAGTTTACATCTGCGATTACCCGGCCTTGGCCAGGCTCAGAACTGAGCAGATGAATAGACCCTTCATTACATCTGATGAGATCAGAAACACCGCATCTAAGGATATTCTCCGTTTCATTAAAGAGACGGAGAAGATACTAGATAAATAAACTTAACCATATTCGGGCTAGGGTACAAAATACATCATTTTCTGGCGCAGTGCCCGTTTCCGTTAGGATGGCCCACAGACGTTACAGCTCTGACACTCAGTCTTAGTTAGCGTTACAGGCTGATCGAGCCTGATTCGCAGTGACCAGTTGCTTGTCATGCGGCTCTGGCCCAGACACTACGTCACGCACTGGTTATGGTTATGTTTTACTTCTTTCTATCTTTCCGATCTTCGTCTGCTAGGACTTAAAATGTGTGTAATTGAATAAACTATCGATAAACTTGAAATATAAGAGTTATACACGTACATATTTGTAAAAATTACTAAAATGTCGAAAATGCCTAAAAATTGTAAAAAAATTTCTTGAAATTCGTACAGCTGTGGAGGTACCTCAGCCATTCGATCGAAACCAGTTGTGTACAGTAGTACGCGTGTGGGATCTTTCTAACAATATAGTATCAGTCAATCAGACGGTTTTTGCCATTCACTGTGTGCGCTGGTTTAATTGTAATCATAAATCAAAAAACAAATATACCGTTAACTCACATAACGAAAAGGGCATTATTATTTAAATGGGAAATTGAAAACTATATATCGCATGCCTGTCTAATAAATACCATGAAAATCTAGTTAATTAATTAAATATACTTATATATAATTATAGATCACAATGCCAGCACGAATTTACATGGTGGTGTCAATGCAAAAACACATCATCGATTGCATCACAGCAGCAATAATGTTTCCGATTTAAGTAACGATTCTAGTCCCGATCATGGCTATCCGGATTTTCCGCCCAGTCCGGATTCATGGCTTGGCGGTGATTCAACGCATACGAATCACAACAACAATAGCAGCAGTAGCAACAACAACAATAACAACAATAGCGTACGAACAACCGGCACAACAACACCCAACAACAATGTCAATGTAAATGTATCTGCTGTTGCTGCTGCTGCTGCGGCTGCGGCTGCAGCGGCAGCTGCATCCGCTTCAACAACGACAGCGCATTACTGATACTCGAACATACTCTTTCGTTATTTTCAAATGCAATCACGTAATTTACTATACGCCAACGGAAGCGGCAGCACTAATCCGGAGACAGCTATTGACAAAGTGCTGCTTTGAGTTGGCCAGCAAAAACACCAAAACAAAAAAAAAATCCGTTACACTTTTTTTTTCATTTGAAATTTGATTGCTTTTGCTCGTTTACCTTAATGTACCGTTATGCTGTCGAATCAACACTGCTGTAAAAGCTTTCACAGGTCATAAGCTTACAGCACTGCAAAGCTTTCTTTTAGCTACAGAGTGCAGCTGTTTTTTACAGTATTTCTGCTTTATAGCAAAAAAAAAAAAAATAAACAAAAAAACTTTTCCTGTAAAGAAACAAAACAAATTTGCTCAAAACAAAATTAATTATATATATTACAAATATATATAATACTTTTATTTTGCTCTTTTTTAATTAAAGAGAAAAAATATGTACTTAAAATAAATTTGATTTTGAATATTTGTAAAAAAGAAAACCATTTTTTTTTTTTAAACAAATTTCATTTTATTGTAAATAACTGTATAATTGTGTATTATAAAAACCAAAATTTTAAAATTTAAACTAGCGCAAAGATATGAAATGAAAAACAAAAACAAAACACACTGACAAACAAATTAATCTAAACTGATAATGTTATTTTTGCTTTATAAATTTAAAAGATATAATAAAAACGTAAACAAAAAATAAATTATTCCAAAAATTAATTAAGTCAAACCCAAATGAAATAGGTGAAATATCAATTACAGAGAAAGTGATGTCATGTTTATATATCGAAAATAAAACCAAAAATATATTGTAAAACAAAATAATAATGTAAAAATTAAAAAAAAAAATTAAAATCTAGCGATTGAAATAATAAAACCAACTCTACGTAAACTAATTTAAATAAAAAAAAAAGAAAAAAAATTAAAAATACAAACGAAACGCTACATAAAAATATAAAAATTTATATGAATTAAAAAAAAAATACAAAAAAAAATACAAAAATAAATTATAAAAATAATTTAATTTTAATTAAAGTGAATTAACTATTTGACACGTAAGAAGCAGCAGATGAATAAAATAAGAAGAACAGTAAAAACTTGTTAAATTTAAAGTGTTTTAATTACATGACGAGAATTGTCTTTTACAAAGACGTGTTCAGACGGATATCCGTCGATTCCACTGATTGTGTCAGCCACCAATGCTTTGTGCAATTTCCGTTTTCTATGCACGGTGAGTCTGGGTTGTGAACTCCGCAAGGGCCATGGATCATGTTCGTTGTCATAATGGAGTGCAGCTCCATATAAGTTACTGGATCTGGTAATACGGCAGAAATGCTCGAATCAATATGATCTGGTCGGATCTTATTGAACATGCAAAGCAGAATGTGTGCATGTGGTAAACCACGCTTCTGTTATTCAACCGAGTACATCCAACAACGGACTTTGCCAAAAAACCTTCTGCTTAACGATGTAATCCATGAATACGCTGAGTTTTGGTTTGAATACTCGTGCAAGAGTGATGTCATGTCGTTCGCTGGATGTTTGTCCTGTCAGCAACAGATTCGTAATTTCGGACCGTTTCGTAGTACCGCAATTCCGCACGTACGTCATCGCATCTTGAGCGTACTCATGCATGTGACGCGGGCTGCCAACATAAGTAGCTGGGAGTATGGTTAAACACCGTTGTTGGCCGCGACTCCCTCAGTAGCGATGGCGTCACGCAAGTGAATGTACTCGCGTCTGATCGTAACTTCGACTGATCTAAACGAATGAAATTAAGTTTAAAGGATTCATAAGGGATGGCGTAACTAGCACTAAATCGCATCGGGTAAATCTGTGACTATATTCATATGAAAGCCTACTTCATAAGCTTCAATTTTCAGTATGTGGTATTCCACTGCAGTGTAAATAACATATTTTTTTTGCTCTGTAAACATGTCCACTTTTGTTCCAACAAAACGCTATTTGCGGGAAGGTTTGCTTTTGTGCTTTCTTTGAAGAAAAAAGCAGCTGAAGCCCATCGTACGCTTTGTGAGGCTTACGGGGACTATGCTCCATTGATTTCAACTTGTGAGTACTGGTTTCGTCGGTTTAAAAGTGGTGATTATGATGCGGAGGACAAAGAACGTCCGGGCCAGCCCAAAATGTTTGAAGATGAAGAATTGGAAGCATTACTCGATGAAGATCGGTGTCAAACCCTTCAAGAATTGTCAGAATCATTGGGAGTTGACTTGTCAACAGTCAACAAAAAACCATGGGGACCACCCGGCCTTGCATCAATATCAACGGCCAAGCCAAATATTCATGGTGCCAATCTCACGCTCTGTATTTGGTGAAATCAGATGGATGTTGTGTACTATGAGCTGCTGCAACCTAACCAAACCATCACTGGTGAACGTTACGAACAACAATTAATGCAATTGAGCCGAGCATTGAAGCAAAAACGGCCGGAATATGTCAAAAGACACGACAAGGTGGTTTTACAGCATGACCACGCTCGGCCACATGTTGCAAGATCCATCAAGGAAACGTTGGAGGCGTTGAATTGGGATGTGCTACCCCCCTCCCCGCCTTATAGCACAGACATAGCCCCTTCTGTCTACCACTTGTTCAAATCGATGACCCTCGCCCTGGCTGTGCAGCGCTTTACTTCTTACGAGGATACCAAAAAATGGGTCGATTCTTGGAGTGCCTCAAAAGATGAGCCGTTCTTCTTCCGACTCGGAATCCATATGCTGCCAAAAAAATGATAAAATGTTGTAGCGAACGATGGACAATACTTTGAATAATATACATTGTAGCATTTTTTTTTAAATAAACGCTCAAAAATCGAAAAAATTCGTTTAAAATTAATTACAACACTTCAAAAATGGGAAGTGCATCCGAATGTGGAACTGGAAACGTGACAGTTTCGATATTAGCATACTTCCATCGCATCGGATCCATCCATGTCGGATCCATAATAAAATTTTATTACCTTTAATATGCAGTTTTAACGACCTAAACGGACATTTCTAACTCAAAATATGACCTCAGAAGTATATTAAAAACAATATCTCGGAAACCTATCCATAGAACATTTTTTTATTGTGATTTTCGAGTTTTGTAGACCATTATACATAAGAAAATTTAGACGCAATAAAGGTAAATAAAATTTTTTCTTTTGTTAACTAGTGTAAATTTTACGATTTTTAATAACATGGTTCTCGGAATTTTGATTTTCTAATCAATGGCAATTTCACTTTCTCAATTTAAATTTTACCATGAACTTCTACAAGCGATGTGTAAATATGTCCACTAACGAAAGTATTGCGTTACTTTTTCGATAAAAACTATTTTGAACGACTCTCGCAAGCGTTTAGATAACGCTTCATGTGTCGCTCAGTTTGTGCCAGTGCATCGTTAGCGATAGCTCGCAAATCTTTAACGAATATTTCTAGATATCAAAAACGAAACAATAACAGAAACAGAATATTAAACAATAACATTTATTCGCCTAACTTCGAAGATTTGCTCGTCAATTACGAGTGTTCTTTCTTAGAAATCGTTTGACTGTCATTTCTTTGCTCTCACTGGAAGTTTTTCAGTGTGGGGATTTATTTATGTACAACTCAAAATAATAACTTTACCATTTCTACATACCTGTAGACTTATATATTTAAACAAGTATTTTCTTATTTGCTACATACAATATGAACTATAATTATTCGTACGAGTATATTAATAGCTGCCTAAAGCTCCGTGGTAGCTACACCCCAGTACTTGCGCATACGGCTTTCATGTACACCATACTCATCATTATCATCATCATCATCATCATCGTGAGCATGCAACTCCGCATCCTCCTCATCCTCGCCGAGTATTTGACGCTCCTGCGTAACAGCAAAATCATATTCCAAATTATAGGGCATCAAACGTTGAAGCGAACCGAAATAGGCAGCATTTGGACCACCGCCCAGTTTTGCTGATGCACCGATAGCCAACGAATCACGTGACTTAGCATCAAAGATATTAAATGCAGCAGCACCGGCGGCGGCAGCCGTATTCTGAAACGAGCGTGTGCTGCCAAAGTGGCGCGACAGAAAGGATTTTTGCTGTAAGGCATTCGAAATGGACGAGGCTGTTGGCGCTGCTGGTTTCTTTGACTCGCTGTAGAGCAACTGTGGTGAACTGCTAGACATGAATTTATTGCTGACACTCTTAATGAGATTCGATTTGAAATCGCCATAACGTTCCACGCCAGAGCTGACGCCACCACCACCACCGCCGCCACCACCACTGGATGCATTACTTCGATGTTTTGTAAACGATTTGGAGATAGTATTCAGCTCTTTGTCGAACAGTAGCTGCGTATTTTGTTCGAGCATATACTCCCAACACTTGAACTGTTCCTCGGACAGCACAGAATCTGTCTCATCCAACATTTCTAGCTGCTGTTCTTCTTCGAGTACTCGCGCATGTGCCAATATGAACTCATCATTGCCGATGGCAATGCCATTACCATCTTTTTGCAATTGATCACTTTGTCCGCTGGGTGATGAACGTGCCGTCGATGCTGCTGTCGCTTGCCGATGTCGGCATGCATTGCTGCGATCGCAACAGGTACGTTTGCAGACACCGCCGCCGCTACCACCATTGTTTGACGTGCGCGCCAGACTGGAGGCAACGGCGGCGACCATGCTACCATTATGTTTCTTGCGTACGCTCTGCTTTAGCTCCTTAATCAAATGTTCTACATCCGTACCAATATTTCGAAAACGTATCACAATGATGCTTAAATGTTCACTTGCACCAAAACTCTGCGCAATGTCCTGTACACGTTTTGCCGCCTGTAAAGCATTTCCGGCTTTGCGTATTTCACGTGCAGCGCGTTCTACATCCATGACAGTCCAAACTTTGGAATTAGCAAGCAACAGATATTCATCCTCATTGGTAAGTGTCAGCTGTGTGGATGAGATGATATGAAAATGTGTTAGAAACAATAAAGGAAACATAAAAGCATTCATAAAATCAAATAGTGGTAAATTGTGTCTAGAAACTTAGGCGGTGCCACGCCGAGAAAACATTTTTCAAACTAACCTCAATCAGCGCCGGATCTGGTAGTCTACGCTCAGTATTTGCTTGATTATTTACAGCAGTAGAAACAGCAGCAACAGCATGACGCGTCAGACACAAATTGCTGGTGCGCCGTATCAAATATGCGCCGACATGACCCACGCTGGCTACACGTAGTACATAGCGCTTAATACGCAATGGTCGCGCACGTGTCTGCTCCTTGGTTACGTGACAGATGACAGCACCGCCGCCGCCACTGCTGTCGCCACCACCAACGCTAAGCATTTCATCGCTAGATGCCGGTAACTGTTGTTGTGCCAGCAATAGCGTAATCTTAAGATAATCACCACCGCCGGTATCCTTCAGTTGCTGCTGCAGCAAGCGTGGCACTAATGCAGCCAATGCATTTGCACGTCCTTTACCATGTACGCTGGCTGTGGCACATTCGAACATGCCGTACAGACATTCATCGGCGTGTCCAAAACTCGGCACACGCAACTGCGAGACCAACAATTTGCGACAGCCACTCAAACCGGGCGTTTCCGAGAAACCATGCTGCCACGGCGGCGTCACTTTCAGCGGATTACTGGCCGCCAATTCGGCACGTTTGGTTGTCGTTGGTAACGTGTTGCGATTCTTGCCGGATACATCAATGAAACTCCAATGTTTCTGACTCTGCGTCTGGCAAGCGCGCACCTGTTGCTCATCCACCTGCAGCTGCACGTTGGCCGATAAATCCAAATAGCGCAAATTCGACGGCACCAATTGACACAGATTAATGCGATCCAGATGATTGTGCGCCAGATCGAGCACTTTCAGTTGTTTGAGCTTTGCCAGCGCCGGCGTTGTCAATAGTAAATTCGAATGCACGCGCAACACTTGCAGTCGGCTGAGCGTGGTCACCACATTGGCCGGCAGCTGTTGCAGCATATTGCCGGCCAGCACCAACTCCTCCAGCTGCGTCCAACGGCGCACACAATCCGCCGTTAGTTCACTGATGCGATTGTACGCCAAATGCAGTGTACGCAATTGCGGCGCATGCAGCAGTATTTCAAAGATGCTGTCGTTCAGCTGATTACCGGAGAGCAACAATTGCTCCAGTTCGCAATCATTGTTTTGCTCATAGCGTGGCAGCGTAACAAGTCGATTGCAGGAGGCATTCAGTATGCGCAGCCCTTGGTGTGTCACCGCAAACAGATTGGCCGGTAAACGCTGCAGTTCGTTGCTTTGCAGATATAATTCCTTCAGGCTGCTGCATGCCTCCGGCAGTTGCTCCATTGTATGCAGCGCATTGTAACCAAGATTTAGGACACGCAGTGAATTTATGCGGTATGCACGGAGCAGCGTATTTGCATCTGACAGTTGATTATGCTGTGCGTTTAGCGTTTGGAGTAGAACACAGGCGCCAATCCAGTTGGGTATGTTGCTAAAGTAATTGTGCGATATGTCGATGTGTTTCAACTTAAGCGGAACAGGATTTACCGTAATGGTGTGCAAACCTGAAAAGATTTGGATATGTGAATACATAAGAGTATGTTTCGCAAAATTTATATGATGTAAGTTTTTTTTTTTTTTGTCTATGGACGGCAGTCGTCCACTCAAGCGATTAGTGAAATTGTGTTTAAGTATTCTCGCCAAAAGTCCCGTTAAAATTCGTCTTATGCTCTATATATAGCATAAGTACTACGATGCCCAATGTTGGTATACGGATGGTTCCAAAACACAGGATGTTGTGGGCGCAGACATAGTTGGCCGACGCTACAGACTGCACCTAACGCTATGATCTGTTAGGCCTGGGGGGCAACTGGCATCCGAGTAAATATTTTATCAGTCTTAAAAGCTCTAAAAGGCACCCAGTCCAAAGTCCTAAAAGGTAAAGTCCAAATAGAAGAGATTGATGACGAGAACATTCCCCATAAAAACCTCGTGAAATGCCTAACACAAATCATGCACTTACAGGGACACAAAGAACCAAACTCTGGAGGCAGTGCTTGGGCGCATTATCATGTAACTGAATTCGCTTCATCATCTTATCTTACAGTACAATATATATTAAATTATCTTCTACCTTTGTATAAATGGTATAAAAATCAATATTATATCAACCATTCTACTTTTCAATATTATCCATTGCAACGAAGTACTGATAAGCATGCGCATGAAGTTTACCAAAGCTACAAAAAAAATGTAAAATTTTCTCTTCTACTATGTACTTACAATTGTGATCAGCAATCAGTGCCTCTAAGCTGCTACCATTCAACATTAATTCCATCAATTTATTGCGATTGCATTTCAGTGTCTCCAACTGGGCCAAAGAACTTAAATCTAAGACCTCCATTTCGTTTTCACACACCTCCAATTGGGTCAAATACTGCAAAAAAAAATATTAAAGAAGAACAAAAAAAGAGAAGATAAGAGAAAATTACATAATTTAGAAAATGTTTTAAGAAGTGTAACCGAATGCAACCATGTTGAAAATCGTTAAAAACGAAGCAAATCCGATTCGATACGATACGATTCGATGCATTACATATCGCAATGCAACTCTAGTTCAGCTTTAACCTTCGGTTAAATATTTTTGTATACATTTTTGGCTTACATTATAATTGCCGATTAATATGCTGCCGCAGAGTTGATTTCCACGTAGGCTGAGCTTTTTCAATGGTGGCGTTTGTTGTTGGTCAACATCATTTTTTTTTGCAGTGTTGCTCATTGTTGCAGTGGTGTTTGCTGCAGTTTCGTTGATATTGTTGTTGTTGTTGTTATTATTGTTGGCTTTAACTTTTAATTTCGAACGGTATAACATATCGTTCATATTTGTTGTCGGTTTTTTTGCGGCTTTAATCATTTCTACACCGAAAAAAAAATTTATTTAACATAAAATTTTTTTTTTTTTGGATTTTTTTGAAACGTTTTCGTTTTCTTAAAAATTTGTTATGCATGAACACGCACACAGACACACACACTCACATACACATGCAGCAGTGTTGCAATAACTGTAATATTTTAAACATTAATTCGCATATTTTCGAGTTATTTTGTTTTATTCAAAAACCAAATACATTTGAAAAACAAATTTCATATTTATTTTAACATTTTCTGCAGACATTTAAATTAAAACTATGTTTTTTTCTTTGCATTTTTCAACGCTTTCTTTAAAACTACTTCCATTTCCATGCACAGTCTTTACGAAACTGATTCAACACCGAAATAAAATGAAGAACAACTTCGTTAACAGACAAAAAAAAAACAGAAATGTTCCGCCTGAGAGCATCGGTGGAGTAGTTCATAGAAATAACAATACTCGTGCTACTCTATGCATACTTTTAGTTAGACAAAACACTTGTTGCCGCAACTTTAAAACGGGGGTTGAAGATACAACAAAAAAAAACAAATTTTTTACTTAGGTTGGTGAGTTGTCTCAATCGACAATATCGCACACAGTTTTAGTAGCCAACTCGGAGAGTTTACTATTGCTTTACATACATATACAATAAGTACTATATAGATACATATTGTATGATTTGAATTGAGCAAGCAGCTACTCACGAACGTTGAGTTGCTTTATGACGCGATGCGATTTTAATATTATAAAGTACACTGAGAGAAAACAAAAAAAAATGAATGATATGAATACATTTATATCTTAGAATGTGCCGAAATGGCAGCAACCTTCACTTGATAGACGTTGCAATAATTGGAAAGCTTGGAAGAAGCTCATTTCCACGGCTCAAACTTGGCGTTTCCAGTTTACATTCCAAAGTGTTTTCCCCCGTAAAGCTACTGTCATTCAGCGTCATTTTTATACTTTCCTGTACTCATAGCGTAAAAAGATATATTAAGTTTGTGCAAATGTACTATGTAACATGCAGAAGGATGCGTGACAGACACTAGCAAGCAAGTGGTCACAACGAAACAGGCTCAATCAGCCAGTAACGCTACCTAAGACTCAGTGTCAGAGCTAGAACGTTTGAGGGCCATCCTAACGGAAACGGGGGTGTTGTCTTTTGTACCCTAGCCCGGATATGGTTAAGCTAATTTATCTAGTATCCTCTACGTCTCTTTAATGAAACGGATAATGTCCTTAGACGTGGTGTTTCTGATCTCATCAGATGTAATAAAAGGTTTGTTCATCTGTACAATTCTGAGCCTGGCCAAGGCCGGGCAGTCGCATAGCAGATGTAAACTAGTTTCGTCATCCTAAAGACAAAGTCTGTACTCTGTTTCTGAGGAGAGACCTAGTTTATTTAAGTGATATCTCAGTGGATGATGGCCGGTGCGGTAGCCCAAAAGCAATCTCAGGTCAGATCTATTAAGATATGCGTTGGTTTTAGGGTATATAGGACGGGTTAGTAGCTTGGTCTGTGCGTTTAAACCGATCTACTATGAAGGATTTTGATTTAGCCCAGCTAAGTCCGCAAAAAGGCTCTGGTCCTATGAAAGAAGTTGCGGAACCAGTCCTGGCTAGTTCATCAGCAATTTCGTTGCCCTCGATTCCCTTATGGCCAGGTACCCAACAAATAGCGACTTTTCAGCAGATTGCCAGTTGTTGGAGGATGTCGTAACATCGAAGAACCAGTTTCGAGAAGTTCCAAAAGGATAAAGCTTTAATAGCCGCTTGGCTATCTGAAAGAATGGTTATATTGGCCTCTTTGGGACTTTTATCCAAAATATGTCGGGCGCAGACCTCGATGGCGTGGACCTCAGATTGAAAAACCGTGGGCCAGGCACCCATATAAAGTATATATATTCTACAATTTCACCTTGTTGTCCAGAGACAGATTTTTACTAGATAGGAGCCATCTCATTTGCTGATCCTTTTTTTGAAGGTCGCTATGATGCTGGACACAGGCTTGGCAAACGTAAGATGCTTGTCCAAGTGTACTCTAAAGAATTTATAGCTGCTATGATGTTCTAACATCTGGCCCTGCAAGAATACGCCGGGACAGAGGCTCACGCGCAGAGCGTAGGTCACATTGGCACACTTACTTGAATTGAAGCCAATGTTCCATCGTTTTGCCCGTACTTCAAAGTTGTGAAGGTACTGCTGCAGGATACCAGCGGCTTCAGAAATGCAACTGCTTCTGGCCAGGATCAACGTGTCTTCTGCATAGGTGGCGATGAGAAGATCACTCGTATCTTCCATCTCGTGTGTGAAGTGGGAGTATAGAGTGGGCCCTAAAGCACTGCCCTGTGGTACTCTTGCTTGATTAGTCCTCACATTGGACTCCGCACCATCTAATACCACAGTGAACGACCGGTCTGCAAGGTAGCTGCGTACTATCCATAGTAGTTGAGGAGTGCAGTGGCTTGATCTTAGCAATAAGTCCATTGTGCCATACTCTATCGAATGCCTGCCTTATGTCCAGATACGCCGCAACCACGTACTCTTTGGCCTCAAAACCTTCAAGGATGAAATTTACAATGCTATTCAGCTGCTCAGGTGTTCCATGAGATTTACGAAAACCAAACTGAAAGGGAGGAATTTTGTGGCAAATGTTTCACATCAAAAATATGCATCCTACTAATCCTACTAATATTATAATATTATAAATGAAAATCGTTATGAATATTGTCATTGCGTATATACCACGGAGCTCCAGTGATTTTCCTAAGGGTGATGTTTTGATACCGTTGAAGTATTTCGATATTTGATAAAGCTGCCACACCCCATAGCTGGATGCCGTAAGTCCAGACCGGCTTAAGTATGGCTTTGTATAGTCTGACTTTGTTGTCCAGACTAAGCTTAGATTTTTGGCCTAATAGCCAATACATCCAACACGTTTTTAGGTCTAATTGCTTCCTTTTCGCCACTATATGGTCTTAAAAAGTCAGCCTTTTGTCAAGCCAAAAGCCTTTGTTTCGTTTAGGAATCACCAGGCCATTGAAGCGTGCCCGATCGTTATAATGCCAGGTACTAACTAGTAAATAAATAAAATAAAATAGATTTTAGCTTTTTGTTAGCTTTTGTGGTTTTTACACGAATTTAAGAAACAAAGTTGTTCTGTTTTTTTTTTTATTATTATTATTATTATGTATGTATATATATCAATAAAACATAATACATATTTTTTGTTTATCATCAACATAATCAAGAAATTGCTGATATACTTAAATATTCAATAATAATAGTATTCAATTCGCTTTCTTTCTTTTTTTTTGTTTGTTTTTCTTTTACGACTTATGCTAATATTTTACGCGATTCGTTTCATATTCCAATCTTTTTAATAAATTTATTTTTATTTTAACTTACTAACGTTGTTTTTTTTTTTCTTTTGTTTGCATTAAATTGTAAATTTAATTTATTTATGTATAGTATATACAATAAAAAAATAAAATAAAAATTTATATGAAAATATGTAATTTAGTATTTTTTTTTTTTTTAAGAAACATATATTAAAAAATTTCCAAATATTTATTAAAATAGTTAAATAATAATGTTTTTTTGTATGAAACGCTTAAAAATTATATATGCAAATAAAATTGTTAAATAAATATATGTATTGACACTTGTACAATTTTATTGTACAAGTGTCCTTTGTTGTTTGCATTCAATTTTAAAAGTATAAAATTTTGACTATTAATAATTAAAATAAAAAATGTGTGTTTGTGAATTTCTTATTTTTAGTATTATTTTTTATATAGAAAATTCTTTAAAATACACATTTACGTTAAGTGAACTGTTCTGTTGCTGCTTGCTTACGTTGTTGCATTGCGTTACGTGTACGTTTAGAGCACTGCAGCACAACCCTAGACGCTTTCATATAGTAAAGAGTAGCAATGATGCAGTTTTTACCTGCATAGCTTTGATGTTTCTGCTTTGCACTAAACGAAAGCGTCTAGGGCTGTGCAGCATTGATTTAGAGCACTAAACTTTTATTACGTTGTATGTCTATGTATATATATATATATATATATATATATATATATATATATATATATATATATATATAGAGAGAGAGAGAGAGAGAGAGAGAGAGAGAGAGAGAGAGAGAGAGAGAGAGAGAGAGAGAGAGAGAGAGAGAGAGAGAGAGAGAGAGAGAGAGAGAGAGAGAGAGAGAGATATATATATATATATATATATATATATATATATATATATATATATATATATATATATATATATATATATATATATATATATATATATATATATATATATATACTCGATCGAGCTATATATATATATATATATATATATATATATATATATATATATATATATATATATAGAGAGAATATATATATATATATATATATATATAAAAATATATATATAAAATATATATATAAAATATATATATATAAATATATATATATATATATATATATATATATATATATATATATATATATATATATATATATATATATATATATATATATATATATATATATATATATATATATATATATATATATATATATATATATATATATATAAATTTCCGTTTAGTTATTTTATTTATTAATAGTTTGTTAATTAGTACGGCTTGCTTTTTATTTTTGCGCATATTTTATTTGATTTTTTTTTGTTTAATGAAGTTTTGAACAAACTATAAACGTACGCATTTACATTATATATTGTATGTATATATATATATATATATATATAACGCTACGCTGAGTATATAAGTTCTATTAAATCTTTATTTTAATTTATTTTATCATTATATATATTGCATAGAAATATATTCAGTATAGTAATTAGGCAGAGCACATCTATAAGATTGTAGCAACTAACATAGAAATAATATTGTAATAATAATAAAAAATTATTTAGTCAAAATACAATACATGTATATATATATATATATATATATATATATATATATATATATATATATATATATATATATATATATATGTATATATAAGGATAATAAATAAATAAATAGAAATTTAAAAACATGTGTGCTATTCTTTTTTAAAAAAATGTTTCTTTTTTTATAAATAATTTTCATTTGATTGCATGCTTTTTTTGTCAGTGTATGTAACTGTTTGTTTGTGTTAGAGCCTTACACAAATGTATTCGTTACTTATCCATGCATTCGTTTCTTACTTGAAAAAACACTCGTGCAAGGCTCTAGCTCTAGGTGTACATGGCACAAAATTTAACTAAATAAAGTCTCAGAGACTTTGTGTCAAGAATGAAATTTTTCTGTTTCTGTTTTTAATTTTTAATAAAATTTTTGTTTTTGTGTGTTTTGTTTTTTAATGTAACGTACAATTTTTACGTAACGTTGCATTTGGAGGGAGGCATAGCTTAGCGTGGCATGTATCTCAGTTTTAGTTAAATATACATATAAACAAAGAACAAAGAATATAGTAATAATAATAATAATGTCGGTGTACATGTATATATATATACATATATACTATATATATATATATATATATATATATATATATATATATATATATATATATATATATATATATATATATATATAGCTATATATGTGTCTGTGTTTTTGTGTGTAATACTATGTTTCCCGTTGTATCACAATCTAACTACAGATTTTTATAGTATACGTCAAAATGCGTCGAAAATATGAATATCTCCCAAAATACACTGAAAATTGCACTTTTCAAAATTTGTTAACTCGAAAACTAAGCGAGTTATCGAAAAATGTTGAACACGTTCTTCGACTTATTTTTACGAGTTATATAAAGTTATATACAAAAATTTGTTAAATTTGAAAACAAAAAAAAAAAAATATTGTAAAATTGTAGCTTTAAAATTCGACAACTCGAAAACACATTTTTCATCTTGTTTCGACGAGTTCTATATGGAAAATTATAAAATTTAAAAACTTATTTTTTAAATATATAAAAAAAATTTATGTTTTTACATGCTACAATAACTCGAAAACTAAGCGAGCTATCGAAAAATGTTGTACACTTTTTGTAATTTTGAAGAGTTCTATATGCAAAAATTTACAAATTTAAAAACAATTTTTTTAAACTGTGGAAGTTATCGAAAAAATTGTACATTTAAAATTCTATATGGTAAAATTTAAAAACAAATTTTTAAATCCGTTAACTCGAAAACTAAGCGAGATATCGAAAAATTGTAACTATGTAACTCGAACTCAAAAACTAAGCAAAATATCGAAAGTTTTATGCTTATTTTTCATCTTATTTGGACGTATACTGTAAGTATACGTTGTCAGATCGTGGCACTTGGGGAAAATCGTAGTATACACTTTTTGCGTGTACTATAACTTTAACTACGGCGCTATATATGTATGTAAATATTAAATATGTATAGAACTATAATTTTACAATTAAATCGCGACAACATTTTTTATTTTAATTCTCTTTTTTAAGTCTTAAATAGTTTTTTTAAGTTTTCATTTGATTTTTTTTTTTTGCTTTTTGTTTTTTGTTTTCGTTACTAATAAATTCAATTACAATAATTTTCAATCATACAAATTAACACATCATTTTACATAAAAATTTTTTTCTTTGCTCAATACAATTTATATAAAAAAATTTAATTTTGTTTCATTTCCGTTCCGTTTTTTTGTATAGACTTTGTTTATAGAACTTTATCAAGCTTAATTAACTAGTATACATATAGCAAACGTGAAATTGTATTTCGATAGCTATACTTTTACGGTTTACTTATTTATATATTTTTTTATTTTTTAAACAATAATTAAATCACTAAATATCATGTCCAGCTAGCAGCCTTTGTCATAAACGCATACCGCTACTATACACATTTCTATTCTTTTCATATAATATATATATATATATATATATATATATATATATATATATATATATATATATATATATATATATATATATATATATATATATATATATATATATATATATATATATATATATATATATATATATATATATATATATATATATATATATATATATATATATATATATACATGTATAAACTTTATGCTTGTTAATTAGTATTTATAATAATTGCTTGTAATAATAATAATAATAAAAAATTGCCTAAACTTTAAAACCTGGCTGCTGCTACTTTTTTTATAGCGCTGCCGCGGTCGTCATATATATTTTTTTTATTTTTATACGCTTTATACTTAAAAACTAAACTAAGCGCTATTTCACTTGGCGCTACCCGCTGTTGCAGTTGCCGCTGTTGCTGTTACATTTACCGCTTGCGTATGCAGCACATTAGTTGCCACCGCCGCCGCCACCGCCGTCGACACTGTTGTAGGTGTTGTTGCACGATTGCTACTACTAGTGCTACCGCTATCCGTTGCGCTGCTATTACTGCTGCTTGTCGATGCTGTTGCTGCTGCTGCTGCAGCTGCTGTTGGCAACGCTGTTGTTGTTGCTGCTGCTACTGTATAATCTAGCTTATAGATGGCATTACGTGTTACATCCTCCATAGATGCCTCTTGGCAGTCACGTCCATTATGCGTTTGTGATCCACAATTATAACAGGATATATTTTTTACTAGTGGCACAAGTGGACTTGTTGGTGTTGCTGTACTGTTGCTGCTGGTTGTATTGCTGCTACTATTATTGCTACTGCTGGCAACTGTATTCGGCGTTTGCGCAGGTGTTGTACACATAAAACTATGCTGTTGCGATGTTGTTGCAGGCGTAACATTTGTATTACGTAGCACTTGTTGCTGCTGTTGTTGTTGCTGCTGTTGTTGTTGCTGCTGCTGTTGTTGTTGCTGTTGTTGTTGCTGTTGTTGTTGTTGTTGCTGCTGTTGTTGTTGTTGCTGTGTTGTTGCTGTCTGTACTGTTGGCGGCGCTGCTTGTGCTACAGCTGGCATAAATGTCAAAGCAGGATGATACGTTGGATATAATATATCGCCATTCATTTGTGGCAACGGAAACCTATAACCAGCAGCATGCATTTGTTGCGGTCCCGGCATACCCGGTGCATTGCTATGTGCTGCCATTAATTGCGGTGGCGGCCCTTGTGGCGCACGTGTTGTTGTTGCCAAATGATATGGATACGGCGGTGTTGCATTATATGCTGTTGGCGGCGCTTGCGCTTGTAATAGTACCGTTGGCGCAGCACCTGGCGGTGCCATATTTGATGACGTCGGCGTTGTTATGAGCACAGTATTGGCTGTATTCGCGGCGGGCATATTCTGTTGATTGCTACTTGGCACAACACCAAGTTGTTGTTGCTGTTGTGGTGTTAGCATTTCTGTAGCATAAATTGTTTGCGTTTGCTGCTGTTGCGTCTGGTAGCTTTTATCTAAACCATTACGTCCGTTTAGACGTTGTTGTAAACCCATTTGTTGTTTATTATAGCTAAGATGATGCTTTTGATGATAACCACCACCACCACCACCAACACCACCGCCAACGCTTACGCCTATAGTGCCTATGTTGGGATGATGCGTTAACATTTGATTTGGCGTTTCTGGCGGTGTCAACTCACCGGATGAACCATTCGAACTGCCTGTATCACTGCCCGTTGTTGCACTTTTATTTGAATTAATGCTCATCATAGAACCACTTACAACATCCATATTATGCATGCCGCTACTGCTACCGCTCATATCATTATGTGACATATTCATATTTTGCATGCTGTACACCAAATTCGAGTTGATATAATTGCCGCCGCCGCCGCTTGTTTGATAATGTTGTTGGTGTTGCGTTGGATGTTGATTCACTGGCGATTGTTGCTGCTGATGTGGCGGTATATATTGACCTGTCTTTATGCGCTGACCACCGCGTGTAAAGCCATTGCGTATTAGATTCTGTAGCTGATTGTTACTGCCGTCATTGCAATTTATGCCCTTTAAAAAAAAAAAAAGTTTTAAATAACTAATACACAAATACAAATTTTAATCCCAATAAAGTTAGAAGCTAAAGTTGAGCAAACCAATTGTTTGTCAAGATGAACATTTTGTGATCGTGTAGAAATAATAAAAACAGCTTGTTCTGCTAACTTTAGAAAAAGTTAACAGACAAATATTAAATGCGAGGTAAAATATACATGTTGAAATGCAATTTTGTAAAGTTAATTGTGCGCTGTCTTATTAAAAAATTTTAGCTCGTGTCTAACAATAAGAAACAGCTTGATTTGATACCTTTAGAAAAAGTTGGCAGACCAAATTATATAATAATGCTTGAAATAAATAATAAGTATAATAAGAGAAAGATAAACGAAAACGTAATACAAAGTGCCGAGTCAGTGGAAGGAGACTACCTCGATTAGAAACATCATAGGGTTGAAAAGATGAAGAAGTAAACGGTTTGTTATATGCGACAATGACCACACTCAGGCCAGTTGAAGAGGTGAGTCATGTTTTGTGGCGATTGACCACAATCAGGACAGCAATCATTGATACTAATCCCATTTGTTCCCTCTAACACTCGAGCATGTTGCATCCATCCATTACTAGCCGATTTTTTCGTCTTGGTGGTTTTAGGCGAGAATCTAAGCAGGGGAAAGAAAGTTGTACTAAGTACCGTTGGGCACTGAACTGAATGAATTCTCAAGCTCACAATCTTACCCCAGGAGATGAAGATGGAAACCGACGACTTGTGGGTTGAGAACTTGAATTTGCGAGCATTGAAAATTTTAACAAATTCTCCAAATAGATATTAATTCTTGTACATATTTCGCCAACATTCAAACCCGAGCATAAAATAGTACAATCATCTGTATAGGTCACGAATTTTATAATGGGAAGAGTTAGAGCCATTTTGGCCAAATACTGATTGAACTGAAAGGGGGGAGAACTCACTTCCATTTTTAACTTTCGAACCCCGAGGATAAGCAAAGTTTATATGGTGGATATTTTTATTTTTCATTCAATCGTTAACAAACTCATTTTGTATACTCTACACAATCAATAATTTGGACCAATGTGAAATATTTTAATTAACGACAAAACAAATAAATTTTCATACAAAAACTCAAAATGAGGGTTGCTTTGTTTTGGGGTTATTCTTAATAGTGGAATTGGCACGTTAGTTTCATACACTATATCTGAAGAGATAATAGCAGAATATAAATATTCAAAATTAAAGGCGCTATCTCTTACAATCGCTTAGATCTAGGAGTTCAACCAGGTGCTCACACAGACAGACATATCTAAATCGACTCGAATTCCAATTTGATCAAGAATTTATATACTTTATGGGGTATGCATCATTACGCTATGAATGCAGTGTATAAAACCTTTTGTCCGCTAACTTTAGAAAAAGTTAGCTGACCAATATTTAAATATAAGGAAAATCATAGATGCTAAAATGAAACTACATAAAGCTAGTTTTTATGTTCAAATTAAATCAATGGTTATACCAAAGTATTGCGGATAAATACTGTCTTCCCCTACCGATAATCCTATAGTGCCTATATCAAGTTTAAATTTTCACCTGAACAAACATTTGGTCTCCACGACTTGGTCTGCTAACTTTATTGACATTAAAATGCAAACTTACATCTTCCATGTGTTTCATATTCTGTGGCATAATTGAAACATCATGATGCACACCAACATTATTGCCCAAAGGTGGCGGCGTAGTTTCGGCGGAAGGACGACGCATATTTTTCAGTGAACCACCATGTGCCATGCGCTGTTGTGGTGGTGGCATATTACGTGGCGGTGGAGGCTGCATAATTCCACTATTCGGCGTACGATTTGGACTTGTCGTACGGCTGCTTGACGGTGAAGACTGCTGACTTAACAACGGCGATGCTGATTGCGGTGGCAGTTGCTGCTGTTGCTGTTGTTGTTGTTGCTGTTCGGCCGTTATTGTTTGTGTTGTATTTTGTGGCGGATATGAACGTATGGTCCATGCATTTGGATGTCCCATCATTGCATTTGAATCCGCTGGAATGGTGATGTTTGATGTTATCATATGTGGTATACCGTCTACATTAAGCTGATGTGCCTGTAAATTGCCATCATTCGGTACGAGCTGAAATGTATTGTAATATATTAGTTTAATAAAAATAAATAAAAATATAGCTTATCACTATAATAAAAACTATTCGATAAGTACCAAAGTTTTTGTAATGCTTATCTCTCCAATAACAACAATGACACAATAATGACACATTTTAGTGGAAACATGCGCTAAGCACATTTTTTTCTGTTTGTATAATCGATTCGTGTTCACAAATTATTCAAATTACAACTGTTTATTAGTTTCAATTAAAATATTTAAACAAATTGTTCATGTTCTGCATTAGAAAACAACTTTAAATCTAAACTGTTTTTATATACAAGCGCTAACCAGTATTAATTAGAACAACAAAGCCTTTTTCTGACAATGTAATTTTGAGTTCTTAATTTTGCAGCATCCTCTTCATGATTATCCACATGATTTCAATTGCATTGAGGACAGGGCTGGCTGGTTGCTAATACTGATCACCATTTTCAATTTCTTGAAGCTATTGTTTGCTGTATTGAGAGATGTACTAACATGTTAAAGTACTTCTAATTTGACAAGATTAGAATCCCTATAATATAGTATCCGAGATCTTGTTGTTCAAACATATGAAGGATGGATGGACGGATAGATGGACATATCTATCTATATCGACTAAACTTTTGATGTTAGTGGAGAATATATGTACATATATAATTTATGGGGTCTGTCACGCATGCTTCCGGCTGTTACATACATATGTACAAACTTAGTATAGACTTGGCTTTCCAGCGCAGGATATAATGAATGTTTGTCTTTTTGTTTATCGCTTTTATATATGTGTGTAAACTATTAGACCGATCGTTATGAAATTAATAGAGTGTCTTACTATCAATCAGAAAGAGGTTCTGAATAAACATTATTTGGAAAAAATGTGCCACGCATGCCCATACAAAATAAAGTAGATAGGTGAGGAATCTATGTATCATTGTATTGTAATCGTAGCGTTTTTTTTTTACGTCTCGAAAATGGTTGTTGAAATCTATGCTCCAAAATACGATAGATATATAGAAAAATTATATGAGAAACCAGCTTGTTTTGGTGTTAACGTAACAAGAAAAAACGTTAAGTTCAGTTGATACCATATTGTGGTGGGTTTCTATGAGGGCTACCCCTGAAATAAGACAAAGGCTACACTCTTTGATATTTTTTTGAAAATTATTAGAATCCACTGTCAGAGTTTCAAGATGATATTGACTGCAATAAAAAGGGGTTTTCATACAAAAAGGCAAAACTGGATGGGTGGTTTGTTTCAGGATTACACCAAAAAGTGATAGAACCACACCAAAACTTTGTTAATACTTATGTTAACCCAAAAAAAAAAAAAAATTGTATATAGGAAATAGATTAGAAATCTAAGTTAGATTCAAGTAAACTGGAACTACAATATAAACGGTACTACTACTACTACTAAAATGTGTAGCTCTTTTGTATAATACTTAAACACGAAATGTGAACTTTGTTGTGTATAAATATATGAGAATATATAAAACATCATTGTAAATAAAAACGCTTAAGATTAGTTTCTCAGTGTCTAATTAAAATTTAACGGCTCGTTAAACACAATTTGCACTAGCAAATTACTATTCAAATTGTTTCAAACGGTAGAATAACGACCCATTAAACTTCAAACAGACATTGAAAAACCAAGATTTACATTAGCTACAGCGTATCTAGTGAGTCGAATATACTTATTGCTTACTTTAAGTCATACTTGTTTTACCTTATGCATATGCTGCGGAAATAGCATTGGTATAGAGCCCTGTGGCAGCATCTGCAACGGCGCTTGTACCAACTGTGCATGCTGTTGTGGCGCTGTATTCTGATGCAGCACATGCATACCAGGATGCTGCTGCATTAACTGTTCCGGATGATGCTGTGTTTGCGGCGTTGTAACCGTCTGTTGTTGTTGTGTTGTTACTTGTATATGTTGTGGATGCGGCTGATGATCCACCATATGCTGCAGCTGTACCTGTGTCAACTGTTGTTGTTGTTGTTGTTGCTGCTGCGGCTGTTGCTGCTGGTCTGTAACCAATTTATTTTCCTTAATCTTTGTCAAAATCTCACAACATTTCATTTGTTGATGAAACGAGAATACCGGATGATTTGCAGCCATTGTATATACCAATAATAACTCTAATAGCGTATCCTGATCATTCATACTGGCAAAATCACGTTCACCCCAACATTCAAGTGTACGGAAAATCTCTGCGACACATGTACGATTACATGCACGTATTAATGCCAGATATAATGCCATCTTACGACGTATTTTAATATCTGTTGGCTCACCACGTTGACATGTAACCATATCGGCAGCAAGATCCTGTGGATTATTCGCACGTAATTCCATGCCGCGTAATTCTTGTGAATCACGTCGACCCAGCTCCTCTAGGCAAGTGCCTAAGAAACGTAATTCAAACGGTAGGCACACTATGAGCAATGAACACATGGTATCTATGCGTTTGTAGCTCTCAAGTTCCTTAAACCATTGCAATACATCTTTTTTACAAATCATCTCCTCAAATGCAAATGCAGCAAGCGCATCGACGACGTCTATAAAGTGAGATTGTGTGTATGTGTTGTATGTGTGATTTTGTGTGTGTGTGAGTGTGTATATGTGTTTGTGGGTGTATTTTGCGGAGGGAGTTTGAGATTACGCTTGAAAATTTCCGATTTGGATTTGTTGCTGCAACTGCTTCTTCTTCTTATGTTGCTGTTTAGGCTCACTAGTTGGCTGGCTGGCTGACTGTCTGCTCTAGTTACGTCGTGTGGGTGCTGCTGCTGCTATCCAATTAGAAAACGGCGGCGAGTAAGGCAACGACAGCTGCTCTTGTTGCATTACCCGCGTATTTGTTTATATTTATAACGTTAAATCCTTGCGCACGTCTTTTATGTATGTGTTTTTTTTAACGCAAGCTAATTGACTTTGTTTTAATATGTTTTTCTTTTTTTTCACAGCAGTACGCACACTTTTCGCGTTCTGTTTGGTTGCAGATTTTTCCTTATTCAGCGTGCGCGCGTACGTATATATACATATATATTTATTTATGTGTATGTTTGTACACGCGTTTGAGTGTGTGTATGTTCACAAAGACGACTTGGTCGACTGCAACAGCATGATATACGCGGGCATCCGGGGGCATAAAAGTAGTATCAGCGCCGCGCACCACATTGGACTACTCGTTTACAATCAGTCGTTGTCGTCGTCTTCTACTGTTACTCGTTGAGTTTATTTTATTCGCTGTGCTTTAGTGCTCCCTCGCTCCACACCGATGACACCGCTTCAACCAAAATCAAGTTCTCTTGCGCTGCTACTGCTGCTGCTGCTTATGCTTCTTCTGCTACCTCGCCGTGTTCTTTTTACACTTGCTGTTGCTGCTGCTGTTTAATGTTGATTAATTCTTGCTTAACTGCTTGCGTTTTATGTTATTTTGCATAATGCGTATTGTACGCTATTTGCAGTTAGCGCAATGGTGTTGCGTTATTTTAATATCCAAGGGAATTATTTTTTTAAGCTTTTAAAGTTCGCAAAATTTATTCGCTGCTCTCACGCAAAAACACCACTGCATTATTCGTTATTGTATAAATGCTCGTTTGTATAAATGTATTAAAATATACCGTTATCGTTCTGGTTAACGCAAGTCGATAACAGCTTAGCCTTTGCTTATTAGAAACAACAATCGGTTATATTTATTTCAATAATCGGTACAAAAAGAACATTATTTTGAAAATGATGCGGATCAATAAGATATTGCAAAATTAATAGATAACATATAAAGTACATATAAATTATAGTGTTTCGATGGCTTTAGTTGCTAGTGTAATTTATAATCCTCTTGAGAAGCCTAATTACTAGCAGTTAAGAACACATTTTATCGTTCTTATTATTGCTATCCTTTTTTTTAACTGAATCGAACAAAAGTCATAATTAGATCCATAAGCTTGTTGCCATCAAAAGATTTTCCATATATTGCAGAAATGTAACGGTGTCCTCAATGCAGCAGTAACTAAATCGAACAACTTTTCCGGAAATCAAGTCATTGGAAAACCAGGTATACTTAGTAACTTATATGGTCCAACAACCGTATATCGGACATGATCGTAAGCAGGAAAGTGCAACAGCCGCTATAGCCTTCTGCACGCCGATCCCTGTTGTTGGATATACCAAGTTTGGTGAGTTCCTCCCAGACCTGGTTCGTCGAAACGTGAGCTCTGACACCGTCCACCAATTAGGTTTCCCATGTAAAGTTTCCGTGCTGAAGATTCGGAATAAAAAGAAAATCAGGAATAGTTTTGTATAAAAGTTGAATTTTTTCAAAAATAGAAATTTGTGCCTATCTTTTTATGGAGCTGAAAGAATACCCTTAAAAATCTGATGCCTCCTTCTTAGTGTTACAAACAGTGTAGCCAAATTAATATAATACTCAACTGTGACTTATAAGAAAAACAAATTGCAAGTGAAATTCGCTGCTCCAAAATTTATACAATTCTATTTGTCTACCACTAAATATATATTTTTAAATTTCTGTATCAATATTAAAATTTACACAACTATAAATTTAATTTATTTTTTTTATTGAACGTTTATTATTCGCATGAAAAACGCAAACATTTCGCAGTATTAACTTAAAACTTATTAGAATTATCTCATTACACATATCTCAAAGTACAAAATAAATTTACGCGTGTTTAGAAACCATCTTCATCATCTTCGGCCATCTCCTTAGCCAGCTCCAGATCCTGCTGTTCACGTTCGCGACGCTCTTCAGCGCTTTCCAGATCCTTGCCGTACGATTTGGGCGGATAGCGCATAGCCTTGACGCTCTGATTGTGCAAATTCAAACAGAACGAGATGCGCTCATGGAAGGCCAATTGCGGTTCACGTGTGCTATAGATATCGGTACTTTCCTTGCTGCGCATATAGTTATGTGCCGGATCGAGTGTTGCCTCAATGACACCATCACGTATGGCCTTCGAGACAATAAACTCAGCATCCTCCGAGGAATCAAGCATCAGACGTTTAGCAATATCCTGCGGTGAGATACGCGAATACGACAATCCAATCGAACGTATAGCAGTCTTGATGACATTGTGACGCAAGCGTATGATCAGCGTAAAGGTGTGATCCAACTGAAATTTTGGTCCATATTGTGTAACAACTTCACCGAAACGCTTCAGATTGCCCAAACGCACAGCCTGTGTTAGCTGGAAGTAGGGTGCCAGCGACTTGCGCAGCGCTGCTTGACGGAAAACCAAACGCTCCGGTATGTTGCCCAACAACAGCTCAACGACAATGATCAACTTTTGCACTGTCTGACGGAAACCGACCGCAGCATGTTGTGGTGCTTTGCGCAGCGCCTGCACCAAATGCTTGTGTGCATCACTGTATTCCAACTTGGCAGCCTTAATGCGTCCCAGATAGTACAGAAAACGCGCCCATTCATTGTTACTTGCCGATTCGGGATAGACCGACTTCTTGACCAGCTTATCGGCCTGATCATAGAGTGCATAGTGTAAATAGTTGCGCAGCAAACAATTAATCAGCACCGCCTGACCCTCGAAATCATTACGTAGTGTTGCGGTGCGTAGGCGAGCATGCAGAAACGGACGTATACGTTCGAGCGCATTATTCAGTTCGGCAACGCGTGAGAAATAGAAGAATGACTTGGCACCAATCAAATCAAGTGTACGACGATTTTGCGAAGATATTTTAGCCATCAGTGCATCGGAGCATGAGCCGGCGCGCTTCAAGTCACTGCCATCGATAAGCTTTACCAACAGCAGCAAATAGAAGTATGCATCAACCTCAGCAATTGGTGCTTTGGTGGCGATTAATTTCTTTGGAACATCGGGCAACTCAACGGCTGTGATACCTTCCTCCGGTGCAGGCAACAAGGCCAATGCAGCTTCACGATCAGCACCGACGGGATAGATGCTCTGTGCAAGATTGCGGAACGTAACAGCGTTAAGCTTACGGCGTGTATTGGGCAGTGCGCGCAGCACGCGTAAAATAAAACTGTGTGTATACGAAAAAAAAATAGCAATATATAAAACGGTTTACTCAAACGCACAACGCGCATCACTTACCGCGACTCCTTAGACGTGACAGCCTTCTCGATTTGACGTATTTGTTCGCGTAGCTCCAGCACTGTGGCTACATCTTGATTCTTCTTTTCATCGGCGGCACTTTCTGGGCTTACGTCAACCTCCATCTCGACATCCTGCGCAGAAGTGTCGGCTACATTGGCATTGGTCATTGTCGTATTATGTTTTATTATTAATTTTTCTTTTATTTTATTTTCTTAGATTCAACAAAATTGCCGAGTAATGCAAACGTCTTCTTCTTTCGTATATTTTGCAGTCAGCTGCCGGAGCTGTCACAGCGTTACTTTAATGCTGAATGTCAAAATGTTTACAGTGATCTACAAGCAAAAAAAAATTGGTATTTTATGGTATATTTTTTTTTTCAATAAAAATACTTTGAAATTTAAATAATTCAATTCTAATAATAAAATTATTTCTACATTGTATATAGTCAACGTTTGTTACTTACAGGTATGTAACTTCAACTGAAAACTTTGTAATATGTTATAGAAATTTAATTGTTTAAGAAATATTTATGACATATTTTTCTTAATGCGAGAGTATAATAAAAAACTACTTTTGTTCTAGCCGCAGATACACGTGTTTCATCAACCTTCATTATAAATTAAAGTATAGATTTATTTTTATTGAGAAACAGTCGTTTTTGAATATTAACGTATATTTCAATGAATGAGTTTGAAAAACGGATTAGCTGGTATTGTTTCGGGTCAGCTATTCCAGCTATTTATATCTTCGTAAAGCACTAATTTTTCATTTAAAACGTCCTAGAGGCAGCTAATTCATGTAATAAAATAAGTATGCTGTCCTCTTTTTTCTTTAAATTTTTTGATTTCAAACCAAATTGATGGAACAATGTCAAATTGGAAGAGAAATTCAAAAATATGTATATATAATGTTATTTGTTTGAAGTCGATGATAAAAAGCTTCTAAAAACATTTTCCACAAGGTATAAAATCATAAACCATGAATTCCAAATGATATAACTTTTGACAGAAGTGAATTTTTTTTTTTTTTTTTTATTCAACTTTATAACCACAACGAAAAGCTTCATATATTTAAAAGTTAGTTTATACTGATTTAATTATATTAGTTTTTTCCAAGAAGATGACAAATTATGGCGTAGCCAGGAGGCCAGTAGAAAGTCTTCTTCCTCTACACTAATCAGTCGATATGGTTAACATACTATATTAAGGCAGAAAGTAAGGAAATGCATCCACAATCCACAAGATTGTATATTTCAAAAAAAAAAAAAAAAAGGAAAGAGAACAATTTAGATACCCACTTTGAGAATAGCTCGTTATGCCCTTGGATATCAAAACAAATAATAGTATTTATCTGAACTATAATCTGGTTTCATTTCATACAACTTTGAGATTTTATCCATTGCAAAACACGTTTCGAAAGAGTTTCAAGTTTCACAGAAATTGCAAACTGACAGATCTGGTTAAATAAATCACTTTTAGTAACTTTTCTTGACCTCTTCCGATAATGCCGGGTTTCCTGCATCTTATCTCTTTTAGTATCTTTCGTGCCTTAATATCAATTGCCAGTAATATCAATTCCATCATTGTGCACAGTAATGGATGTATACTATAGTACAAAGACTACAATTTCACAAATAAATGTGCAGTGTCCTCTGTATATCTCTTGAAAACTTCCAATTCTATTCGGTAACGATTTATTAACTCTAAATTAATATATATATATATATATATATATATATATATATATATATATATATATATATATATATATATATATATATATATATATATATATATATATATATATATTGATATCTATATTGAAGACGGCATCCAGGCTGTTTCTCCATTTTTGCTTTACCATTATGAAGATTAAACATACAGTCTCACTTTTGAATGTGAAATTTGGGCGAAATAAAATGAGAACGCATGATTTTTAAGGCAACTAGCCACTAAAATAAACGTGGTATATAAACTTGAGGATTTTAATCATTTGTTGGGCTTCAATATTACTTAGCACGTTTAAATTTGCTGTAATATATATATTTTTTTTATGCTAAAATCAAAAGTGTGCCGTTGGTTTGTATGGGCGCTAACCCAAAAGAAGCGGAGAAACATATCACCTTTAGAGTTAGCAGCATTTGTCAACCATATACGAATCGGTAAAAACGTAGAGTCTCGAAGCGTCATTCGTACAGACCAGCGGACAGACGTTTGGACAGACGAGGTGAAAGAAATGTGTTCAGACGGACATACTGGTGGTATTTTGATTTTGACTATACATGTTTATGTTTTCGATATTCATATATCAATATCCATATATCAAATTTTAATTCGATTTGTTATATTACTTGCTAACCAGGTTGTCCTACCTATCGGATCCAGAACTCTCTCTTAGGGGAGGGGTGGATGGTGTGTTTAACTCTACTAAAACTGAAAAAAAATGTTGTTGTGGTGGAAACGATCAACGAACCACACCCCCCCCCCTCCCCTTTGAATCACCCAATTCATAAATTATTATTATATAATTATGCCAAAATTTTTTTGGTGATTAATCTGATACTCGTAATAATTTTAACTAAATAACAAACATTGTAATTTATTAACCACCCAAAAGAAAGCCTACAAAAATTCGCAAAATAAACAACTAATAAAACTTATTATAAACACTTACATTGGCAACTTATCTAATCAGAAGTCTCAAGACACATTCAAGAGGTGAGCTTATCTCTGATAAATCTGGCAACTCTGCGGTTATCAGTCGGCCGCATTATAAAACGAATAAACCGAAGAGGAAGAAGAATCAGCAGTTATCTAGTGGCAAAAACGGCTTAATTGAACAATGAAAAGCATTCTAATAAGTAAACAAACGGCGAGTTAGTTGAATTAAATTAGATTTTAGATTGGAGTCTCTGTGTGCGAAACAGTGCAAAAAATGCTGCGATTGAAGCAACAACACGCGACGCTAATCAGAAGCGCACTGGGACGCACATTTGCGGCGACCAGCAACAACAGTGGCGCAGACGGCAAAGGCTGCAGCAGTAGTAGTGGTGGTGATGCAGTAGTTGGAGGAGCAGGCGGTGTAACAAGTTCAAATGAAGATAAGCATCCAATACGACGCACATTTAAGCTGCTGCGCAATGATATGAGCAAGGTTAAGAAATATTTTACACCCGGCAATGCGGCCAGCAAGGAAGCGGCAGCAGCAGCAGCGGCATCCGATCAAGCGCCCAAAACGCAATTTAAATTTAAAGGCGTACAAACTGGAGCGGATTCCGAATTTCAGACACACTGTGATGTGTTGATTATTGGTGGCGGTGGTGTAGGCGCATCCATTGCCTACTGGCTAAAACAGAAGGCGCGCGATGGACTCAATGTGGTGGTGGTGGAGCGTGACAGTAGCGTATGTTAAATATAATAATGCAAACATATAAACTTTTACACATATCATTCTCTTTTATTCACACAGTACTCTTGCGCTTCAACAGTGCTCTCCGTTGGTGGTCTACGGCAGCAATTTTCGCTGCCGGAAAACATACAGATGTCATTGTTTGGCGCTGATTTCATACGTGAGGCTAAGGAGCACCTAGGCGATGTTGAACTGAATTTTACACCACATGGCTATCTGGTATTAGCCTCCGAACAGGGTGCCGAAACGTTGCAACGCAATTCAAAGCTACAAAACGAGCTAGGCGCACGTAATGAGCTGCTGTCACCGGAGCGTTTAAAGGCTAAATTTCCATGGCTCAATACAGATTCAATAGCGCTGGGTTGTCATGGGCTGGAGAAGGAAGGTTGGTTCGATCCATGGGCTTTGCTGATGGGCTTTAAACAGAAGGCACGCGAATATGGCGCACACTTTGTCAACGGTGAGGTTGTAAATTTTGAATTTCAAAAACAGCCCGACGTTGTGGTAGAGGGTGATGTTGCCAGCGTGGAGGGTAATTACAATGGTCTGGATAAGGTTGTTATACGCATGGCTGATGGTGAACAGCGTACGGTTAAATTTGCGCTTTGTGTTATAGCTGCTGGCGCAGCATCCGGTCAAGTGGCACGCTTAGCTAAGATCGGCTGCGGTGAGGGTATATTACGTGTACCGCTGCCGGTGGAGCCACGTAAACGTTATGTCTATGTCATAAATACGCAAGGTGCCAATGCTCCCGGTTTGGCTACACCGCTAACCATTGATCCTGATGGTACATACTTTAGACGTGATGGCCTGTGTGGCAATTATCTCTGCGGACGTAGTCCCAGTGCAAATGAGGAACCATCTTGTGAAAATTTAGATGTCGATCATGAATTCTTCGAAACGCAAGTGTGGCCCACACTGGCGCAACGTGTGCCCGCTTTCGAATCGGCAAAAGTAGTCAATAGCTGGGCAGGCTACTATGAGTACAATGTTTACGATGAAAACGGCATTATAGGACCACATCCGTATTACAACAATCTATATATAGCAACGGGTTTCAGTGGACATGGTATACAGCAAACACCTGCAGTCGGCCGGGCCATATCCGAGTTAATTATGGATGGACAATTCCGTACGCTTGATTTGTCGCGACTTAGCTTTGATCGCATAATAGTTGATCAACCGATGTATGAGGTTAATATAGTTTAAGTTTGTAAATTTGTTACATAAAATCCTGTTGAAACAATTTATTGCTGATTTGTGTTTGACTATAAATTTGTTTGTCTGTCCTACATTTGTAAATACGAAATATATATATAATAAATTTCTAAACCAATTTGCTAACATTGTTCGAGCATAAATACATTCATAAATATGTATATGTGCAGCTACTTAACATTTTTTCTTATTTAAACTGTCCCGGCGTTGGTCCAAAGAGTCCACCACCCTGTTTGCTTGCGGCACGAGATGGTGCAAAACCGAGCAGTTTCTGTATATTCTGACGTATGGACATGGTGCAGAGTATATAGAGGAAGATAAAAGAACAATCCGTATAATCATCACCGGATAGATTACGATGACTTAAACCTTGTATCCATGAAATCGGCGTAAATGGCAACTGCGCTACAACGCGTCCATCGAAGATGCTATTAAACATGCTGAGCAATGCGGTAAACGCAAATCCAGTAGCAAACATCGATTTCATCTTAACCAGCGACAAATCGCGATTGTTATTCTTTAATTTCTCTTCATCACGCTCGATTTTCTTCTTTTGCGATTTGTCCAGCGAATCGCCGTGTATCTCTTTGCGACGTTCCACTGAAAATGCACGTAATGGGAGGCAATATTTAAATATAATAGAATTCACACAATGTATTATACCACATATACACACATTTCTTGCTCTGCTTCTCCACCTCTGTCTTTAGTTTTTGATACTTTTCCGTACGGTAGACCAGTAGCCACGTAAGTCCTGTAAATTGAGCATGTTTCTGTATGACTTTTATTTCAATTTTTGTGCAGCAACAATTTACCCTCGCCCAGGAATGCGGTACAAATGGATATGAAAACAATTAATATAGTATCCGACCACATTTTGTCGTAGTAAAAAAAATATATGTACTATAAAATTAATTCGTGCTAATCGTAGTAATGGTGCTGCCAACTTGTATTAAATTTACATTAGTTAATTTTTATTTTTTAACATAAGGAAAAATTAGGTGGTTTTTTATAAGTTTCAAATAATGGATTTTTCAGTTTTTGAATTACTTTTTTTAAAATTATCTAACAATTTAAAATTTTGCTGTGTTGAGTTCTAAATTATTTCGGGAAGGTCTTATCCAATTCTTACTCCGGACTCAAATTTAGCGCATGAAAATACATAGTTCTCAATTGATATAGTCAAAAGCACAGATCAGACATTTTGAACCAGCTTAGTTTTGACTAAAAACAGAAAAACCAAGCGAAAACGTAGTTTTTGGTAAAACCGAAGCATTAATAGCCTACATACGAAGTTCAATTGTGTACTTAGCAGCTATAAAAAAGAAAATTATTTCTAAAACCAAAATTTGGGTGGTAAGTTTGTATAAGGACTACCTCTAAAAGTGCGCGGAACACATCCCTTAATATTTATGAAATTAATATTGACTACAATAAAAAATTGTTTATACTCTAATGTAAAAGTGGGTGGCTGGTTTAGGCTTCCCCTAAAAATATCACAACATATTCATTAAAACATATGAAAGAAGCGACCATATCAAGTTTTATGTTGATTTGACTGCAATAAAAATGATTTTCATACAATCATAAAGTGGGTGTGGCATGTCAATATGGTTACTCTATTTGACCATTGTAAAAATAAGTCTAGGTACTCGGGATCAGCTGGTTATCTTAAATACTGATCCATAGAAATGCGCAACAGATATCAGACAGACAGATGGATATGTAATGGATTATGGATTAAACATTTTTTGACAAACTGATATACCATTTTCGCACTATGTTCAAGTGGTATAATAAATTTGTTTACTTTAAGCAATTGAGCAATAAGAGCATATGTAACTCCAGATGATACATTAAATTACTGCATAAAGTTAATTTGAAAAATTAAAACATGTTTCTGTTTTGGTGTTGAGGTTGCTTTTCTTAAACGTTTAATTTACGTTTTCTTACAATTTATTTCTCATTTTTTAAAAAATTCAAACATTCGTAGCTTTTGCAGTTATATTGATACATATAAATTTAAAATAGTAGGTATATTAAATTATTATTTCATACGCTGATGTAATTAAATATTTAAAGTTTGAGTGTGTTTATATATATATATATATATATATATATATATATATATATATATATATATATATATATATATATATATAGATATATATTTTATGTTTGTGTATGTTCCAACTAAAATCGGTCCACTTACAGCGCTGAACTGGAACGAATCGAACCGTATCGAAACGCGTAACGCATTGCAGGCGAAGATGTTGATGACGACGGCGACGACGAGGATGACTACGTTGATGATGACAGCGTGGTCTGCTAAGAAGAGACGACATTTGTGGCTGTTGGGAAAACTATGTCTGGGAAAGCGATAGATAGATAGAAAGACAACAGAGTTGAAGCTCGACTCGGCTCGAAGTGGGCTGCTGCAATCGATCGCGATCTACTGAAGTTGTTTAATAGAGCTACATAAGGAAAGAATATTAATTAAAATGTTACGGTATTCATAATTATATTAAGACAATTCGTTTCTTTTTCTGACAAATGGTCTAAAAACTAGAGAATTGCAACGATCATAGGCAAACGCATTTGCATATGCTGTTGTGCAAGGGTATTATTAATTATTATATATTTTTTTTTTTTTTTTTTTTTTGCAAAAGGGTGCTTGAGTTTAGTTTGTAGTAGAAAAAAAGTTCATTTACTGCGCGGGGACAGGCGCACCACCGCACATGAACGCATGAAAAAATGCATTCGAAATCTAAACGTAATTGGCCTGTTGTTTAGGGTTGAATTGCTGCAAATGCTACATGGAAAGTTTTGTAGTAGCATAATAGCAGCAGATAATATAAGAAAAGTAGGGGCGGGGGATGAGTACACAATGCACTTATTAATTGTTTACAGGTTGTATATCCAACCGCTTAGTAGCGACGTCTGTCGCGACTACGCGATGAACGTCGACGATCGTTGGAACGATTGCGTCTATCGCGATCCCTGTCACGATCACGTTCACGCTCTCGTACACGTTCGCGCTCCTTCTCTCGTTCTTGCTCACGATCCTTTACACGCTGCTTGTGCTCTTCGATGCGTTTTTGGCGGAATGCCTCTTTTTCAGCAATCTAATAATAATAGAGCAGCATTAATTACTGTTCACTTTTTGACTAGCGATATAAAGCCTTACCTGTTCCGGCGTCAGAGGCAGCCAATAGATGCACGGTGTCGCTTTTGTCTTACGGAACAGATCGTCAAGTAGTCTAATTGGCGGCTCATTTTCCTTTTTCGGCACTTTGCGTGCTAAATATATAGAATAAAGAAAAAAGTAAATCAACAATGTTTTCAAATTTCCAAGCAGCATGTAAACAATTTCAATGCTTACCAGGCGAAGCACTACGAGTTCTACGCTCTCTGGAACGTGGACGTGGCTTACGTTCTCTTTCCCGCTCTCGCTCCCGCTCACGGTCACGTTCGCTGCGTTCGTGTTCACGCACACGCGAATTACCACGCTCTTTACTGCTGCGACGTGTTTTTTCCGATCTGGATTTCTCACGATCCAGACTCTCCTTTTTGCCAACATCCCATTCACGCACTGGGCGTGCATTCTATATAACATTGTATAAAATTGTACGTGATTATAACAACAATCTATTTTTAATTATAATCTTCATACATAGTGTGCACAGTAGATTCATTTTAGATAAGAAGCTTGTAACAACAAGAGGTGGGCGTCAGTGACACCATAAAATATGTACATATATTCTTGATTAAATCGATTAGACAAGTCGTTCTAGATATGTTTCTCTGTCCGTCTGGCTGTACGTATGTGAACAGGGTAAAGTTTTTCGCTCAGTTTTAACCGAATCTTTTAAAAAATCCATATGGAGACTCTGGAACTGGTAATACCAGTACCAAGTCGGTATATCACGCCCAATTTTAGGCGTAGCTTCCATACAACGACTTTTTGCACGAAAAGTACTCTAGTTTTCATTTAAATGTTTTAAAAACCGCTATGGAAACTATCTGGCGACAATATTTGATAAAAAAAACAGCGCCGCCTTTTAAGTTATTGTACGAAAAGTTTCTTAGTTTTCATTCAAATGTTCTAAAAACCGGTTTGAAGAATCTGTATGGCTGATATTTGTGCAGCATCACCAAAACGGTATGCCACGCATAACTTTAATGATAGTCCCCATAAAAAGTCCCCACGAAATTTTCTAAAAATCATTAGGAACACTTTCTGAGTCCTATATTTGTTCAGGCTCTCCTAGACGGTATGCTTCGTTCTCTTTTAAGTGAAAAAATGAGTAAAAAAAAGAACGTCGGCTTTTGAGTTTTTCTTCTAGTCTTTTAGTTTTCATCGGCATTCGTTCATGATAACCAATCGAATTTATACGATTAGCTCCCATATAAAACCTCCGCTACCTTTAAGTTGTTGTATGAAAGGTACCCTAGTTTTTAACGCATGGTTCTGAAATAACTATGGAGACTTACCGCACCCGGTAATCGTTCCTAATACCCAAGTCGATATGACACGCCAAATTATCATACAAATACAAGTCCTATTTTTTTTTGTTTTTAAATGAAAAACTTTTGTAATACAATTATTCTCAACTTAAAATGAACGATGGAGGCTTTATAGGGACCCGAGAATCTTCAGCCTATTGTATGTGTTTGTAGAAAAATCGTACTTATTTGTTGAAATTTTTCGGTTATACCGAAGTTAACATTTTCTCTTAATTTACGTCTAAATTGAATTTTACCTTCTTATTATCATCGGCTTCATTACGTGTCCATGGTGCATTACCCAACTGCTGATTATCTCTCGTGCTGTCCTGTCCGAATTTTGGACCATCGTCCTTTGTCGATTGCATTGCACGCTGCATATCCAACTTGCCGCCAAAATCAACATTTAGAAATTTTGGATTTGAAACCGGCCAACGTACCCCATGTAGTGCATGCCTTGTCTCAATCGCTTCACTATACATTATAAAAAATAATAATATATAAGTACAATTATGAGCACAAAATGTGAAGCAACGTTTGTACCATCACAAGCTACGAAAAACAATTGATATCTTAGATTTTACTGTCATTTGTAGTTGAAACTAGTAGAGAGTTGAAATTATTTTATAATTAAACTGCTGTTCTAGAATTCAGTCCGGATTTGTCCGGAAACGATTTCATTAGAAATGGTCCGTTTGAACACAATTTTTGTTTTCATTAGCTGTATTTGATAATCTAAACAGTGCTTGTAAATAAAAACTTTACTTACTCCTCTGTTTCGTATTCCACATAACACTTGGATTTAATGCGATCGATCCAAAAGCCATCTTCAATGATTTTACCAGTACGCGCCAGTAAACCCTTTAATTGCAACACCGTGAACGGACGCACAAGATTTGTTATAAAAAGCACACAGCTTTGACGATTGCGCGCCGGACTTGGTGAACGTGCTGCAGCTATGGGTCTGGCTGCTGTTGTTGCTGCTGCCAATCCTAAACCAATTGCGCCTATGCCAACAACAGCGTTCTTATCTGCAATGACCTTCTCGGCATGTTCATCCTTGTTACTGCGTTTTTGTGATTTATCTGCGACACGTTCTTCACGTTTGCTTGCATGCTGCTGTTCAGCCAACAATGCGGGCAACGGTGCCGGTGATACTGAGCGTTGTTCTTCGACAACATCATCGTGATCGGATATGACACCTTCCTCTTCGGATGATGTATCTAATTGCACATCTGACAACGGCACCAATGGCTGTACATCGGCAATGATATTCTTTAATGAATCGCTTGATATGGCCAGCACATTTGCTGCATTACGTTCGCTTGCCTTCTTTGTAATCCATTTACGTTTACGTGCAAAACGTTGACTGCTAGCGAATGAAGCATCATCGTTTGCAGCTTTATTTAGCTCGCCGACGTTTTCATTGTCAGCTGCTGAAGTTGAAGTTTCTAGCTGTTCCACTGCTGTTGTTGCCTTTGAGTTACAATCTTGCTCCGCTGGCGGTACAGCAGATTTTAAGCTATTTTCAATATTTTCCTTCTCACGCTCAGTTTCACGTTGCTTTGTAGTATGCTCAGCAAGAAATTCAGCGTTGCCGTTTGTTTGCTTTTGTTTTGCTATTTTACGTCGTACTTCCTTGGCTTCCTGTTCATCAACTGGCTCCTCATCATCACTCGAATCCTTGCGTGTAGGCTTCTTCTTCTTGGAGCGTCCTTGTTCATCTTCGGATGTTGCTGCTGCGGACGATGAGGACGACGACGATGATGATGCTGCTTTTGAAGATTTCCTCACATACCTGTCACGGTTATTGGCATCATCCTCATCGACATTGTCCGACCGTTCGCCCTCTTCCTCTGTACGTATGTCTAAGACATCGGTTGTTGTGGTTTTCAGTTCCTCTTCCTTAATTGCCTTAGAGCTAAATGAAGGAGAAGGAACAACATTTACCTCGCTGTTATTGTTAGACGGTGTCGCCACACTTAGCGTTTCCTCGACAGTCGCTTGCGATTCCTCCAGTTTGCGCTCCTCCTCCACATCTTTAAGCGCGACAACCGGATTCGTCTGTGACATCTGTTCCGAGCTAGCGTGCTCTTCATGCTCAAGTTTCTGTATTGCCATCACTTGTTCCTTATCCTTACGCTCGGTCGCATCAACTTTTGTTGCTGCAGACTTTTCACCATTCTCTTCAGCTTCACGCTCTTCCGGTATGGTCTCTACAGCATTTCTTTGCTCCGCAAGTGGGCTGCGTGCATCGCTGCTGCTACGTCTTGATGAACGCCGCGATTTTGGGGGCGTAGCGTGTTCGCCTACCGGTGTACGTTTTCGTGCATTACGACTAAGCTTGCGTGCAGATTGTGGCTCTTCGCTTGACTCACGCACTGCAGCCGTTGCTGCAACGGTTGCAATTTGTTCATCTTTTACTAGATTATCGCTAACATCTTCACTGCCACTGTTATCGGGCGACCTACGCGATCTGGTTGTACGCCGTGAAGAAATGGCCGGCGCGGGCGACGACGAAACATCCGTCGATTTTTTTCTTTCGCTGCGACGCCGCATGCTACAAACAAGAAAAACCTATTTACACTTGCAGCAACAGACGCACGTTAGTTTTATATGTATTTCGTATTCTTGTAACAACTAATGTACTTTACATACAAACAAATATGTTTTAAACTAAGTATACTTTTATATAAAAATTTTCACACGAAAACGTTTCCCGCATTAGCTAAAAAAAAATAAAATGCGTCCACTCAGCTCGCAAGTTTACTGAGTACTCGTTATCGTTGACGACAGTGTTGAAAGTCGTTACTCGTTACTTTTCTTTAAAAATACCAGAAACAGGCAAACAAATAATAAAATAAATAAATAAGTTAAAAAAAAAACTATCCAAAGTTTTTAATATTTATGAATGTATACATTTAATTTAATCAATAATTTTAAGAACGTAGCTATAGGATTAAGAGGGAAACCGTTGGATGCAATGTCGTCGACATACGTAGCGGCCATCAATTTACCTTCCACGATGGTCGGCTGTATAGAGCTTGTAAAGTACGGGTCCTAGTACGCTTCCCTGTGGTACTCCTTGTCTGACTTCTTTTATTTGGGATCTTTCTTCCCCACACCTGACAAAGAAGTTCCTACGTTGAGTTGCAGATTTCAGAAAATTTTATGATTATTTAACTATAGTATAAACAGGCATTCTAACGCTACACCTTCTAATTTTATGTTTTTTGCCTAATCTTTTATGAAAATATTTTTGTACTGAATAAGAATGCTGCTTGAGGGTGGCATTCCCCGGTTTTCTTTCTGAATCCACCAATGGAATAGGGCTGGGATGAACACTCAGACATATGCTACCTTTAAGGCGTTGCAAACATTGTGTCCAAATTGTAATATACTATTAAAACCTTGTGTCAAGAAGGGTATAAAAGTTGCGTGTAGAATTTCTCAATCCCCTTCTAAAAAACTGGCCTTGTCAGTTTTGGTTCAAAATACATGACAAAAAGAAAAACATACTAAAATTAACCATAAATGTCGTAATTCAATAGCAACAAAAATAACAACAACAACAACAAAATTATCTGCACCACAAATTTAACTATATTCATTTATAACAATGTGCAATTAAATTAACAATGAGTATACGAAATTTTTGTAAAGCAACACAGCTGTTAAACCGCGCACAGCATTTGCGTGTACAAAATCTTAACTGCAGCAGCGGTGCATTTGCAAGAGAAGATACGAATCCAATTGCGCTGGTCAGTTGCAGAGCGCCGAATGATTTAAATGCTCCAGCAAGCTGCAAAAGCTTATACAATACCCAAAATAAAACTATAAGTATTAAATTTAATCGGAGGCAGCAGTTTCATGAAGATTTCAAGCAGCAGCAGCACAAGCATAAACAAAATGAATCATCAAGTCGTCACAGTTTGCCCATCGTTGGAGGCCTAACAACTTTCAGTTTGGGTTTCTCGTTTAATTTCTTTAAGAAATCAAACGATGACGACGAGAATAATGATCCCGAGCAAAAGCTGATTAATACAATTAAACGTTCAATACTCTGCATAGAACGTGAACAATATGAAAAAGCTGAACAAATGTTACATTTGGCGCTTAGAATGGCTCAGGATATACAAAGCAAGGATGGCATTACGTATGTGTACGATTTGATGGCAAATCTGGCTATGGAACGTGAACAGTTTAAGAAAGCGGAGCGCATCTTTTCCGATGTAATGAAGCGTCTATTTGCCGAAGGACATTCGGCACAGAGTCCGAAGGTGAGCGCACGGTATGCCATGTAATGCAATTACATACATATATAGAAATGACTTCATGTACATGTAATAAATTAGCTGACCCCCGCAAATAGACCTGTCGAGAGAAGGGTGCTAATTAGCTACGGCCCGGGCTGTTTTAGGTGCCAGAGATCAATGGAAGTGCAAAGCAGTTGCTACGACATGTAAAATAGGGGATAGTTACGATAGGGCGATGCACCGCCCAAAAAAAATTAATTGCAAGATTTAAAAAGTATTATGCATATTCATCCCGAGTTATGCTCCGAATTTAATACAAAAATCCGTAGATAAAGCGCTCTCTGTTTTTCCTGAATTTTATGACTAACTTTTCCATTTTTTCTCTCCCTAACGACCTAAAATCGATACAGCCGTTCTCAAGTGATGAGCTTACCAACAGTGATCATTTAATTTTTATTTATATAAATACTTACAGCGCATTCTACCGGGTCCAACTAAGAACCCTCCAGGTGATCCCATAAGTGCTAAAACAACTTTCATCAAAATCGGTCAAGCCGTTTAGAATGAATAGAATTACGAACACACGCACACCGGAATTTTATATATAAAGATACATATGTATATATATTTTTTAGATACTACACATCAGCTCTAAGATAGCGCATATGTCACAGCTGCAAGGTGAATTAGAAAAAGCGCATCAGGGTTTCATTTGGACATTGCAACAAATAACAAAAGCATTAGAGCAGATGCCCGATGACAAGGATGTACAGGAATTGTTGGGGCTCACTAAAAACTGGTATTGAAGGTGTTTTTTTTTTTTGTTTTGCTTATAACTTATACGTGCTCCAGTATTCGAATCCGTATAAAGTTTTGGCATACAATTCCGTTAAATTGGTACGTAAATATCATTTTCAGAAGAATTTCGCTATTTCAATACACTTCGAAATGACACAGTGAATTTCATATTCTCATGGTCTGGTACATTTAAATCACGAAATGTTACTTAAAGTAGACAATTTTAACGAAACCGTATGCCAACAATTTAATCGAATTCGTAAACCGTAGCACGGCGGATTGTTGTTAAAACTTGCAGTTGTCGCTAAAAAAAAACGTTGTTCTATTCTTATAGGTTTGGACAACTGCTCATGAAGGAGGGTAACTACATTGAGGCCAAGAAATTCTTTAAAGAGGCATATGATTGCCTAGTCTCAGTTTATGGCTCTGTAAACGATGCCTCCGTAACAATATTGAATAATATTAGCGTAGCCTATGTAAATGTATGTAAGAACAGGCTAAAAAGTATATATTTTTTTTTAAAATTAACTGCCACTTTTGCAGCTTGAAAAATATGCTGAGGCCAGAGAACATCTTATGCGTGCTATGGTAATTGCCAAGGATCTGAATGATCCCGCACAAGAAGGTATACTGCAAGCAAATTTAGGTTTGATCTATTTACGCGAAGGTCTGCTGCAGCAGGCTAAGGATGCCTGCAAGCTAGCTTGGAAGATTGGCAAAAAAATGGGTAATGCCGACGCCATTGAGCAGGCTGAATACTGTTTGCGTGAAATCAAGTCCAGCATGCATGAATTGGAGTTAAATTTAAAGAAACCAGAGCAGAAAAATTTTGCAAAATAAAATTTTGTTTGTATAATAGTTGTTGATCTACATACATACATACATAAATACATATTAGAAAAATAGTTGCTAAACTACGAAATTAAAAATCGACAAAGTATATATATATATATATGATAACTTGTATGGTAGCATATTGTATGCTTACTTAATAACAACTAGAGCTACAGTGCAGGAATTAGTTGACGGATTTGTATTTTATAAAGCACGGAAGTGGATAAAAGCAATAAAACTAAAATAGTTATCAGTACAACATCTCCGTCAACTCACTGCACTGCTTAATCTTTCTTTTTTTTTCATTTAAAATATAATTTTACTCAAAATTTGCTATGACAATCATAAGTCCCACGCCGGTAAGCAATGCCAAGATTTCTTTTAGTGATTGCTTCAATTTCGTCGATTCCTCAAGCAGCTCCGGTAGCACGCTAACCGTGGCAATATAAATGAAGCCACCTGCGGTAAAGGGCAACACCCACGGCGCTGAATTATCACCGGATCCTGCACCCAGCAATGCTAGTGCAGTACCTGCAAGTGCGCCCAATGCTGTAACAAGCTGCAGCAACATTGCCTTGCGACGCGAGCAACCCGATTTAATGAGTATTGCAAAGTCGCCGATTTCATGTGGCACCTCATGCAGCAAAATTGTAATCGTGGTTACAATGCCAATGCTATTACCTGCCAGATAAGAGGCACCAATGGCAAGACCATCGGTAAAGTTATGTGCAAAATCTGCAGCCAAATTTAGATAGCCAGAAATCTCGACCTCACCCTCTTCATCGTTTGCTTTGGTGACAGCAGTGGACTTCTTGGTGGTAGCCTTCTGTTTCGTTATTTTAGTTGCATCTTTTTTTGATTTCTTTTTATCGCTATCTTCGCTATCGGAATTCTTTTCTTTAGCAGGCTTCGCCGCTTCCTTAGCGGGTTTTGATGCACCGTGACTATGTCCGTGTCCGCCATTGCCGCCCTTAAGTATGCGTACAATTTTCTCTACCGATAGAAACGCTATAATGCCGCCTAACACCCATAATCCAATTGTCATATCGTGTGTGTGACCCTCCTCACTGTCATGAGTGTGATGATGATGATGATCGTGTTCATGTTCATGTTCCCCGTGACTATGCGGATGCGTTGCATGCGGTATAAGGTGCAAAAAGGCATCACCCAATAAACCACCGGAGGCAAAAGCAAGCAATACCTTTAAGCGGGGCTTCATTGCTTCGCTATTATCCAATGGTATTATATAGAGCAATACAAAGGGCGCAGCGCTGATAAGCAATGTAGAACCAATGGAGTGCAGCCAAATGCTTCGCATGTCTGCAAGTAGCAAACAAGTATAAACAGTGTTTATGTTTAACTATGTAAATCGATTTAAAGACTTACCCAATGCCGGCTTCTGTTGATGTTGCTTGTTGTGTGTGTGTGGATGCTCATGATGATGATCGTGTTCATCATGATGATGATCGTGTTCATCAGGATGATGTACGTGTTCATCATGATGATGTACGTGTTCATCATGATCATGTTCGTGATGACCATGTTCATGATGATGATGCACTGGTGGCGGCGCCTTAAAGTTTTCATTGGCTTCACGCGAATATTTAAAGCTCGGCGGGCTCAGATCGTCATGACTCTGACACAACGTTGGCAGCGACAACAATAAACCGCAGAGCAGTATGCCGAGCGCTAGTTTTTGATACGGCGCAATTCGGCTTTCATAATCCTGTATACTTTTCGACATCTTTTTTCCCAATCTGTTTGTCTCCACGTCACAAACCTTGACAGCCGAAGAAGAACAAGAAGTCGCGGATTGGAGTGAGAGCAGCCGTCAAATTAAAATATACTGTTTGCAGTACATGATATTTTGTACAGACCTGTTAATGTGTGTGTGCAAGTGAATGCAAATATAGCCTACTATGCATGGCAACACTCACATACAGGGTGCGGTTTAAACAGCTAACTGTTGCATTGTTGCTTCAAAACGTATTGGTGTTAACGGATTTTTGTACACTGTACCCACAGGATAGAAGCGTATTTTAAGTTTGGGCAAATGTATGTAACAGGCAGAAGAAGGCGTGGCAGACCCTATAAAGTATATATATTCTCGAATAGCATCGGAAGACGAGTCGATATAGACATGTCCATCAGTTTGAGATAGAGATTTTAAATTTGCATATTTAGACTCGCCTTTCCCCTCGTCTGATAACCAGTATTAAATGAACACGGAACACTACTTTAAGCAGTAGCCCCCAAAACCAAAAAGTAGGAAAAACGCCATTTTTCGGGTACATAACCTCAAATATCTCAAAATCCTGACGTGATGGGCCAATTCTGACTCCGGTTCGGATTCTACGCAGCAAATTACTTCGGAAATAACTCTTAGCTTTCCAAAAACTAAACAATGTTGACCTGTATTATATACAATCGTGATCAGCATGAAGCACAGTGGTCTAAGAGGTAAGAGTGGTCTCTCCAAAGCACACTATCCTAGAATACTCCATATCCTGACTATTGCCAAACGAGCGATCTTCGAAGAAGTATCAGATTCTTCCAAAGTAGGGCGAGGACAATACCATAAACACGAAATCTAAACTGGAAGTTCACAATACTGGCGATCAGTCTTTCGCATACCTTCGAATGCGAGGACAGCAGACTGATCAGCCGATATGATTCATGACCCTACTCCGGCTTGCCACGCTTTTTGATCATGGTCACGACTGCTTGCTTCTACATCTCCGGGAAGTGTAACTGTGACACTAAAAATCAATGTCAGATACGACAAAGTCTTAAGTGTGCGATTGTAGCCGTTGTCGTGGCCAAGATTTTGACAGATTTCTTTTGTTTTATTGAGACGGAGGTCTCCGCCATAGTGAACGGCGGTAGGGCTTAATTATCAACAATGTCGTGCGCCGTTGCTCTGTCATGCGGCTGAAAGCGTTCTTTGTGGTGTTCAGCAAACACTTCCGTAGATCTCGCAGGGACGAAGTTGCCAGCAAGTCGTCGAAGTGGTTTAAGTGTAAAAGAAAATTTAAGCGTTATCTACGTTCCATACTTATTATTCTCTTATTTAAAAAAAAAAACAAACACACATCTTTGTTATATTTTAAATAGATATTCGTTTAATATTTACGTGTTTGATTTTCAGTTGTAGGCGTAAATTGTTTGAACATATTTTACTTACTTAAATACTAAAAAAAATTGTTATTCTCGTTGCGGGTTAAAACGTTTAGCCATAAATGTAGATTTAAATTCCAATGGGAACATTTTAATTACTTATTTATTTGGTACGCTTTGGAAGGGATTGAAAAATTGGGGACAATAATAATTTTCGCAATATTTATTGAAGTCGCTTTTAAATGATTTGTTTTAATGTAAATTTTTCTTGTGTTTGTGTGTGTAAATGCTGAATCGAAAAAAAAATAATATGACAATAAATATTAATATGTTTTAGATCTATAATCGATGCATACAAGGTTCCGGAGAATTCCTATAAGGTTGTAAGGATTGTTGTTTGCTGTAATATACTGTCGGATAAGAAGTTGATCATGCAATGCAACACGTACATTTTACGGATTTCTATCGAGTTAGACACGATGATAATAATGAGAAAAATAACTATATAATTGCTATATACAAGCCACTTTGGTTGCTCTACTGTCGTCGTTTCTGCTGCTGCCGTTATACGTACTAGTAGAGATTGATCTTACGCAGTATAGTCTTACGACACATATGACAAGTGCGCAAAGTTTCAGCGCAATGCGAACAGGCACCGTGTCCACAAAGAAAGGCCACATCGCGTGTACGTTCCATGCATATGCTGCAGTAATGCGATTCCTCATATTCTTGTATTTTATTCTCTAGATAACGTAAACGATCTGCAGATGGTAGGCGTGTCTGATCTGTTGTTATGGACGTCAATACATGACGTCCATTGGCGGCAATACGTCTATCGATTGGTACACCACAACGCAGGCACTTTTTCATGCGTATAGCACATTCTTCGCATGCAATCTGATGTTGGCACGGTTCGAATTTAATTAACTGTAATGTTTCGTTGCAAACAATACACTCCTGTGGACCGATATGAAATGCAGCTGCTGCGGCAGCAGCAGCAGCGGCACACTCTGTTGCAGTGGTTGTCAAAACGGCAGCGGTAGCAGCAGCGGCACCAGTTGTATTTACCGCTGCAGTCGTTGCTGTTGGTGCTGGTGGTTTCGGTGCTTTTTTACGCGGTGCTACTTGCGGTAAAACGCCTGCTGCAACACTGCCATTCTGTGCCACATTTTCCAAATTCAACTTTTTTGTGCTCGGTGAGGCTGTGGCAGTTGTTAATGTTGTTGTCGTTGTCATTGACGCAGCAACAGCACCAGCTGCATTTGTATTATCATCTGACAACTCCAGTTGCGTTGGCGTTTGTCGTAGCGCTGCTGCTGGTGGCGGTAGCGGTGGTGGTACAATTGCCGCTGCAGCCAATGCAGTTGCAGAGGTTGTAGCACTTAACTCTGCACCGCTGACTATTACACCGGAATCATTACCAACGCCGCCACTGCCTTGTAAGTCTAATGCTTGTATATTACGCTGTACCGCTGCTACTGCACCAGCGCCATCAACATCAGCAGCAGCACCGCGTATTACTGCTGGACGCGTTTGTTGCTGCGGCTTTTGTTGTCCCATAATCATTTGTTTTATCGTGCGTTCCGTTATCCATTCGAATATATTTGCGCCCTTATTATTTAATTCAACGCGACAGCCATGTCGCGACAAATAGAGTAGTATACTGTACATGAGCCGATCATCACATATCTGCGGTTGATTCATACTCAGACTTGCATAGCATGCATGCACTTCTGGCGCATCTGTGAGCGCCGGTTCAGCAGCCTGCTGTAAATTGGACTTTTTGATGACGCACAAATGCATAGCATTATCGCCATCCTCATCCTTGGCGTTAATATCACAGCCGAGCTTTACCAGACGCTCAATAACGCCTGCATGACCCTGCGAGACAGCGAGCAGAAACGGTGTCTGCCGCCGATTGTTTCGTATATCGATCTCCGCTTGACCCTCGGTGACTAGAGTTTCGACAACATGTGCATGTCCGTTTAACGCAGCCAAATGTAGCGCAGCAAAGCCATCGTCCTTGCGCACATTGACCAATTGACGTGATAGCTGCAGTATGCGTAGCGCTGCAACAACATTACCCTTCAGCGAGGCATGGTGCAGCACATTGAAGCCACGATTGTTCTTGACAGTAAAGTCCAAATTCGGTGCGCTACACAGCAGCTCAACGACTTCGGTATTCTCTTTTCCAATGGCATCGTGTAGCGCTGTATCGCCATATGAATCCTGTATGTTTACATCCGCATTAAACTGCAGCAATTCACGCACACAGTGTGGTGTCTTCTTATGTGCGCAGATGTGCAATGCAGAGCAATGACTCGAATTAAGAAAGTTTATATCGGCGCCATTTTGTAGCAGTATGCGCATTGTTTCCGGTTGATTACCAAAAGCAGCATAGTGCAATGCAGAATCACCCTCTTTATCGACAACATTTACATTGGCATTTTTTGATATAAGATATTTTACAAGCTCCACATAGCCCTGATGTGCAGCAACCTGTATGCATGCCTTGCCGCCGCTCATGACATCCACTTGTGCCGGATTTGCATCCAGATATTGTTTAACAAAGTCCAAATGCCCTTGCGCTGCTTCACGTACCAGTTTATCTGCAACAGAAGTGCCAGACAGACCGGAGAGCGGTGTCATGACATGATCGGTGCGACGATGACTTAGATCCATCATGCTATTCGAACGTTCTGCTGCTGTAGCAAGTGGCGAACGTTCAAGTTTAACACATTTCGGATTTAAAGTCCATTCAAAACCGTCGTCCAGTTGTTGTATACGTAAATCACCATCCGAGTATACTTTGACAACCTTGCAGAGTTTACCGAGTGCCTGTAGCATTAAAAAAAAGTATATAAATATATGTTAAAACCAAAAGCACTTGGCATATAAGTTATAAACATGCTTACATAACGCATCAATTCAATCCATTCGCCATGCCCTTTCTGCAACTGCTGCACTTTGGCAGCATCATTGATAATTGTCACTAAATCACCGACACGAAATGAAACTACTTTAACCAAGGCAGCCGGATGAAAAGTCCAGCGATTAGGACAATTTTCATATTGCACACTGTAAGTAAAAAATAAAAATGTAGGGTACTAGCTCAGCTATTAATTTTAATTTAACTTACCGTATATCACCCTTCTCTGTTATGCGATGCACTGTACCCAACTTAGCTAGATGTTCAACCATGCGTGGATTCCAACCGCCATGTCCCTGTTGCAGTTTCATTAATGCATCCACCTCCAAGCAAACCTTAACGCGATCACCGACACAGAAGGATGGTTTAACGCTCGGCACCACTGGCTGCTGTTCTTCTGTTTGTCCCAAAACTGGCATGTGTTCTTTATAGTAATGACCACCACACGTTGCTGAAATATATTTTAAATCGACGTTGCCTTTATGTCCAAGACGATAGACATTCGTTGAACCAGTAACCCAAGAAACATTGGCTACACTACGACAGGATTCATTGTCCCAGCCACGTATTTCCATAACACGTCCCGTTTTGCCTGATATTAAATGAAAAACAAATGAAAGAGATTATTGTTATTGAGTGGATAAGGAAACTTGTGCTTGCTGGACAAGAAGACTACTATTACCACCTACAAAGCAATATGATGGTCAGGGTTTAAAAATATTGCTTATAAAATCTACTAGTATCAAAGTAACTCTTTGAGTATATACATTGGCTGTTTCCAGAAGGCTCATGAAGCTGGAAACTATATGGAAGCTGTACCAAAGATCTCTCTCGGCAGATCAGTCTGAGGAAACGATCAACAGCATGTTTCAGAACAGGACCGAGACGAATTCAGCATTGATTGAAATCATCACTTTCTACATTTGAACAAGCCATTTTATGCAGTTGATTATGCAATCTCGTTTTGAAACCTGGCCTCCACCTCACTACGCAACAAAACAAAACGCAGGTTATTAAACTTTTTTTAAGTTTATAATGGCGTACATTGAGTACATGTGTATGAAGTCGGGGTATAAAAAGTTAAAGATGGGCGTGTCGTAGGGTGGAGTTCTTTCCTCCTACTGTTCAACCGGTATCTTCCTGAAGTGTGGATAAAGAGACTATTATTACCACCTATAAAGCTATTACACAATCTGTCCTTGATTATAGAACTTTTGTTTGGCATCCATACGTCATGAAGCGCACCTGAATGAAGAAGCAATGATGCTCTCTGTTTAATAATATAATACATTGATTTAGAAGCAATTTTTGTTCGGTGCGTATATTAGGAAACACGTCGTTTCGAGGTAGTCTCGCTTTTAGGACTTGACACCTAAGGTTTTACGTGTTTGGTTTATCTAAATCTGACAATCATTGGATACTAATATCTCTATAACTTTGATAAAGTTATACCTTTCTAAAACTTTTTGTGCTCGGAACCATTGAAGACTGTGCTAGACGCTCTTTCTTGCTAATATTTCGTATTCTTCTTTTTCCGGTATACTCATATGTCCATCTGACTTGCTCAAATGAGACTTCAGTACAGCTGCCTGATTTTCACTCTGCACTCCACTGCACAGATTTCTGCTTGAAAAATAATTTTACGACTTGTCTAGCAATACGAATTAGTTCAAAGGTCAGTTCCTACTTCCTATAAACCTGTTTAGTATCTCCAGTTTAATATTAAAGTTCGAATTTATTTCTACACTGAATTATATATTGTATAGTTAAAATTTTAAATGATTACCTTCACCACCGTCCTGCTGGCCCCATTCCCAATCGGGGCCACGCACTACCTTGGCGCTGACAAATATGCCACGCAGCTGTATACGTTTGGAACCTTTGCGAGGTGGTACGCGTACACTACAAAAAACGAAAAGAAAGCAATTTTACAAATAATTAACATTTTATAATAAAAAAAAAATCACCAAAACCAACACACTTACCCCAATGATGTTGGCGTTGTATAGCGCACAAACGAATGCTCCAAATCGTGTAGATCTGCGCCGTAACAAAATGCACAAAGATGATAATTCGAACACTGTGCACACTTAAAGACTATGCCAGCTATGCCACCTTTGGAACAACCGTCACAAACTACATTCGAATGACGTACACCTGTAGTGGTTTACAGAACATAAATATAGTAAATAATTACTATAAATGCAACTAAATAACACTTACCAACTTGTGCATTATCCACAATTATTAAATCGTATTGATTCTGATAACCAACGCGATAATTTGTACGGTGTCCTGAATCCCAATTTACTACAACCGTATTCTCTGGTGAATGTGTCGAGCCACAGCGTCCTATTTCGCAAACGGTGCCGACATGACCTTCTCCATCGTCTGTTGAGCAACGAATGAAGCACAAAAAGTGAAGACGCCGCCATAGCAGAAAACAAAAAATTAGACAACATATTGTATAGGTTTATTTATTTTTATTTATTAGTTGCTGGTGTGCTGGTACAGGCATGTATGTCTGTTTCAAATTAAAGTTATTTTTAAAATATAAATCTATACATTGAAACTCCATGCTACAAATTCTCCCCAATAGACATCAAATACACACAGCAGCTGCTCCCCGCGGAAATGCGCTTGTATCTAGATATATATATATATATATATATATATATATATATATATATATATATATATATATATATATATATATATATATATATATATATATAGATACATTATATATATATGTATGTATGTATCTGCGTCTGTGCATCCGGTGGAAATAGCTCAAGCGTGCCACCACATCAACAAAGAGACAGCACAGCACAAGGCATTCAAAGTTAAAGGCATGCAGCTGCACATACAGCTCACACATACTTCATCAAATTAGCTCGAAGTGTATCTATTTTTATAAAACGCGCGTGGCAAAGATTTTGAAAACGCCTGCGACAAATACTGCCGCTGGCTGACTCTTGGAGCAAACATCCGCCAGTCAACAGGAGTGAAACAAATAAACACAAAGTTGGATACAGACAGCCAGGCAGGCAGCTAGCGCTATCAGCAAGCTATATATTATTCAACAATGTACTCCACACACCCTACTCTCGTTCTTTCTATAAATCTATAAAAAGATTTTTTGAGAGCAGACCAAAAAATATAAATTGGGAGTTAAAATATCTGACATATTCAAAAAAGAACCAGACGGCATTTTTACATCTCAGTATTATGGAGTTTCTTGAAAAATTCTCAATAAAAGTTTGTCTGTAAAAAATTAAGAAATATATACACTAAGATTCTGTTAAAATTATATAGCTTATACGAGGGTGTTAAGGAAACCTCTCTCGCCTTATCCCTTGAGTGTGTTTAATATCTTCACCATTCTTCAACAGAAACTAGAAAATTCAAGAATCTTTTTTAGAATTTATTTGTGTAAAGTTCTTTGATTGATATTTACGAGGAGTATTCAGAAAGGTTATTTTTAGCAAAAAGTGTTACCATACTTAATAAATAACGTTGTTTCAAATATTTTCAAAGTTTCAATCTAGTTATATTAAATGGCTTGCCAACCCGAGCACAATTGTTTCCGTAGCTTTTTCACTAAAATTAAAAAAAAAATGCATTTCTCAATGTAAAAATGACCTCGGAACTGCAACTTAGATTCCTCTAGAGTATAAGCCATTCTAGATCTCTTCTGGTCCAGCTTAAGAAAACTTGGAAGAATTCGCCTCAAAAAAGTATGTTATTCAAAAAAAAAAAAAAAATAGAAGATGAAATAGCAAATGACGAGAGCATCGCGAACAAAGAGAGTCATATAGAAGAATAGAACAGAATCAGCATCGATAATGTGATAGACTCCTTCAACGTAGCGGCAGAGGAAAATAACCTTACAAGCAATGAGATCTTGTTTTTGCGACAAATCAGATAAAAAACAGTTCTTAAAAGACTTAATTAATATTATTTTAACTAATAAAACTGCTTATTTATCTATAAATCACAATACTAATTTATCTTAAAATTTATACTCCTTTTTTAATAATAGTTAAAAATAGTTATAAAGTCTCGTGAAGGGACTTCGTTTCCGCCCTAAGCTCCGAAATGGAACAATAAATTGTTATATATACAATAGATTGTGTTAAGTTAAAATGTGTAACTTTCATCGAGGAATTAATATAGAAACTTTGTAACAAAGCGTACAGAATATTTGATAATTTTTATTATCGATTAAAGCGATTAAATGATTTTCAAGCGACAAAAGATGTTCTAATCTTCTGCGCTAAAACAAGATAACAATGAACGACGTTTAAGCTGCGGTATTTACGATATTTTAAAAATCTAGTGTCTAGTTCGAAAGAGCTTCCCATCGGTTAATGAATTTGAAACGACAAACTAAAAAATATGTGTATATTATAAAAAACAAACAAGGAAATCTTTAAACACAATGGTATATTCCAATGGAATAATCATTTACAAAAAGGAACTCAACGAAAAAAAAAAAAACCCGCTACAACGAAATTCGAGCACAAATATCAAAAAAACAACGCAACTGCTATACGTACAAAGCTGTTAATTATAATCTTTGTTTGACTCAAGTAAACAGATTCGCAGTTTTTGGAAGCTGGAATTTCTACAAATACAAGTATGGAACTTCCGAACATAAAAAAAAAGAAAAAACCAAACTACGGCACATGACCTTAGCCACACAGACGCCCGCACATCCGTAACGACCTAACTAAGTATTTAAATTGTATAATCTGTTTATACTATAAATGTATTTTTATATACAATACATACGTATCTTAAGAAGCGTTAAACGCCATCGATAGCTATAGGAAGATTTTCGAACTGAATTCGATAATGTGCTCTGTAAAGTGTTCTAAAAATAAAATCCCCTCATCAGGCCTTTAACGAAGCGAGTGCCGACGAATGTGTGCCAGATAAAAATGCGATGCACAGTAAATTGAGGCAAATACCTTTTAAGATTATAATTGTTTAGAGTAGGAGAGTGTATCTATACATATGTACGTACTTTGTGTATCTGTTTTTTATCTTTTATCAATTGTTTAGACAATTATACGATAAACAAATTTTTGTTTACAGTCTTGTTTGCCTGCATAAAATAGATTTTCACCAAGCTTTCATGTGACTCACCTTGATTTGACCATATCCAGTTGGGTCCACGTACAACTCTTACGCCTGGTGGTATGGATGCACGCATTTTTATAATAATTTCTTAATCTACTTCAAGTTGGCGTGCTGTAAGTTAATAAATACGAAAGAAAAATAACTATATTATACAATTGTTTTTAAAAAGTCTTCAGCAAGAAGAAAGTTTCTAAAATTACATAGTTTACAAATTTTAATTTTTTTTATATAGTCCTCTATTTAAAGGTCATTTCCGAAGTAATTTGCTGCGTAGAATCCGAATCCGTGGTCAGAATTGGCCATACACGTCAGGATTTTGAGATATTTGAGGTTATGTACCCGAAAAACGGCATTTTTTCCTACTTTTGAGATTATGTACAGGTTGCAAAAAATGTTTGTGGTCTGTCTCTCCAGTTACATCATTTAGTACCACTCTTACCCTTTATTTTAAGTGTTCAAGAGATCAAATACGATTTTTTTCGCAAAGTTATACGGATTCGGATTATGCGCATCAAATTACTTCGGAAATGATCTCCAGCTTTCCAACAACTAAACCATGTTGACCTGTTTTATTAGTCAGTTAAAATGATAATATGAAAGTGAATTGAAATTGCTATCGTCATTGTGGGGTTTATATGAAGATATGTACACATGTACATATATTATAGAGTATGTGTATCTTTGTATTTTTTTTTTTTTTTTGTTTTTGACTGAAGTACTCGTTGAGTCATTTTGATAATGGTCTTTTGTGTGTTGACTGATTTCTTATACAGTGGAATGGATCATTCTTTTATTGGTGGTAAGTGTGGGAAAGCTTTTTTTCGGCTGAGATAAGCTTATCTTTGTATAGTTCTTTTTGTTAGATTTATTTTTTTAGAAAAAGTGACAATAGTTTAATTTAAAATGAAGTATGCTTATTTAGATCTTCTTTGTGAATGGTATAGGACCACTGTACTTTAGGTAATCTGTAAAACTTTAAGTCCAAAATTTTTGCGGATTACCAAAGATTGTCAGCATTGTGATACCATGATATATTTCTTCGCCTTTTATCGAGTCCGAATCATTTCACCGGTACCACGAATTTCGATAATTTAAGCTCTACTACATACTAAGATTACTTAAGAGAGTTAATTATAGTTTTTAAATCAAAATTTTCGCTTTTACAGTGATTAAAGAATTTGAGAAAATCACTAATATTCATTTATATTATTTTTGTAGATAATCATGCTAAATTTTCCTGAGTTTTCCAAATGTCTTAATAGCTGCGAAAAAAAACTAATTTTCAGAAACCCATGAATGACGTGGTAAATGATAAACTGATTCTTCTACTTTGGCACTGCACGCAACCGTCATCGTATCTGGCCAGCTGGTCTGCTTACCATATTCAACTATATTCCGGTGCACAATGTCCATTTCGTAGTACTCTCACGTCTCATTAAGAGATCTGCGACACTCGGTGGTAGTTTTTAATTTGTACTTAAGAGTTAAGAGTTTAGAACATAGAATATGTACTTCTGATATTGATTGTGTGGGGCAGTGAGTTGCCTTCTATATTGCCAAAACTACTGTTATGTAGACGGTAACTCTATCTAGTAGTTTCAACAAGTTTTTGATTCCCAGGTCCAGGGAGAATTTGACTCAAGATACTAATGTCATTTTCTTTGTGTGGCCTAATAGGGATTGAAATTTTTTTGTCAAAAGTCCTAATCCACACATTACAATATTCCGTACTTGATGGATGTGGCTCTTGGGCGTTAAGATGAGGTGGCAGTCCGCTTTAGAGATGAGATTTTTCTTATCAATGGGACCTTTGTCTCTCATCCTCTTTTTTTTAAGTATTTTTAAATCTTACTTCTTTCTAATATGTAAACACATTTATGTATTTGCCTGTTCATCTAAAACTCAGAAACTTTTGGAATGATTCAAGAAATTCATTCACTTATAAATGCTATACTATCCCTCAGTGACAGTGTAGGCGGTGCCTCGATATTTTTCGTACTTTATAAGATCTTCTATGTCTATCTATAACATACACTTCGTAGACCCCATACGAAGAATCTTTCTCTCGTAGATTCCCTAAGACACTGTAAATATATATATATATATATATATATATATATATATATATATATATATATATATATATATATATATATATATATATATATATATATATTCATTACCGCAGTGCTACAAGAGTAACTTGAAATTTCTTAATTCACACTTGCTTATCAATGTTATTTTGGACTCAGTAAGCAAATTAGAAGTAGAGCAATCTCTATATAAGGTGTTGATAGTCCCGGTACTGTTGTATGACGCAGAAGCGTGGAGCCTAACAGCGTAGGATACAGTGTCTTAGGGAGTCTACGAGAGAAAGAGTCTTCGTATGATTTTTTGACCTATTAGATGTGGAAATGAGTTTCGGATCCGTATGTATCACGAGCTGTATGATGACACTCCAATGGATAGAATTTAATCGCAGCACTGAACTGATCATCTTATTCGCATGGACAACAGAGCTCTAGCACATAGTGTTTACATGGGAAACTTAATTAGTTGTCAACGTCCGAAAGAATATCTCTGCAAACTTGATATTGGCAACGTCTGGCGCCAGTAATCAGATGACTAAAGCGGCTTGTGCGCCATTCGTACGTGCGGCGATGTGCAACGCCACAGAAATAAGCTACGTAAGATAAAAACTACACCAAATTAAATATAATTTAACTGCAGTATAGAAATAATTCATTGGGAAAACAATTGAATGAAAATTAAACTATTGTTATTATAAATGTTTAATTGTTTTCTGGATTATCGGAAAACAATAACAAAAATGTTTAAAGGCAAATGAACTCATAAAAACAATAATAATAAAATTTTACACAATTGTTTCGATAAGAATTTGTTATACCCTGTACGTATAGGGTGAAGGGCTATATTGAATATGTGCAAATGTTTGGAATGTCGTTGTAGACCCCATAAAGTTTATATATACTTGATCCGCATCGGAAGTCGAGTCGATATAAACATGTCCGTCCGTTAAATGTATAAATCTCGAAGTTTATAAGAAATAGAGACTTTGTATTTCGATATGTAGAGGCTACTTTTCCTTCTTCAGAAAACTAGTATTAAATGAACATGACAACTTTACTTTAAGTGGTAGCCACAAAACAAACTTTAGATTCATTTTTAAGTTTATGTATATTCTAATTTTTCATCAATTCAAATAAAGTATTCCACATATTGCACTTTATAGGACCACTAAAGAATAAACTTTATGGTTCATATAAAGAGCCTTAAACAAGGTACAGGGTGTCTCGAAGTCGTGCACACTCGATTGTGTTTTTTCTTGTCTTTGTTGTTGTTGTTAAACAAAATGTATTGCATCAAATGCGATGATGATAAGTAGAAAAAATAAAATGAATGATAGAATTTTCACAATGTAATTCATTCAAACGTGTTGCACTTTAGTACTATATATTTATCTATTTATTTTAAGTGCAGCATAGTCAAATTATTTCAACTTACAATGAACTTCCGATGCAAAAAATTAAAACACAATCTGCGCTGCTTCCGTTGAACGGTACTTTTTGCACACACTCGCCCTTACTCTTACACACACACTGTGCTGCTGCTGCTCAGGTGTCGGCGTTTCGCTCTCTTACACTCGTTGTTTGGTGTTATTTTTTTACTGTTTTTGTTAGCGATGCTGTTATTGACGAGAGTATTGCAACTATGCGAATGACGAAGACAATAACAACAACTACGTTTGTCTATGACGATTTTAAAACGCGGGGGCGCGACACTTGCAAACACACAAATACAAATCTGTGTGCGTGTATATGTTTGTGTATATGCTATTTGTTTCTAGCTTATATGTTTAATATTTGCTCACTTTTTTTTTAAATTTTACTCGCGAATTCTTTTCGTTTTTGTTGCTGCTTTTTTTTGTATTTTGCTTATTCGTTTTTTTTTTTGTTTTATGCACTACATGCGTTTGATTGTCTTTTATGCTTTTTTTTTTTTTTTCGTTTTTTGCTTTTTTTCTTCGTTGCACTTTGATTTTATAATTGCTGCATTTTATTTATGCAAATTTTTTTTTGTTGCTGCCGTTTGCTGCTTGAGCAATTATTTTTGCAAATTTGGCTTTTGAATTTTTTTATACTGATTTTCTTTTGTTTCGTTTTTCCAAATACACAAAAATGTACGCCCAGCTGCAGCAGTTGTACATAAATTCATAGTTTTAATGTTGTGTGTGCGTGTGTACGTCTGTCAGTCCGTTTGTTTGTTAAAATTTCGTAATTGTTACACTTAAATTTTGCACTCTAATATTTGCATTTAATGTGTGTGTCATGCTCATTTAATTAATTTAATTAGTTTTACTTAATTAACAACGATTTTTGTCACAATAGCCGAAAGATTTTATTTTCTTGCTGCGCGAAGTAGCACGGCACAACTTTTTTCATTCGGGCAGTGTTACCCTCTTTTGAATATGTGAAAATGTACTAAAAATTGTCATGAGTTTGTGCGGTGAATGTATTAAATAAAATAACCTCTTGACGAGGTAAAAACCAAGTGACTTAAGCCTATTTGCAATTCATAAAACTGCTGTTTTCATTTTTATGATGTGTAGCATTAGAATTGATTGTAATATTTATTTAAGCGTTCGCCCTGTTTCTACTCGCGAGCCACAATACGCAGTGAGTGTGGATAGATTTACCGCCCTATATTTCGGATTTGGGTAATCTGATTGTATATGTTCTAGGATTTTATGAATGTGCAAACGTTTTAAAATCTTTTTATTGGTATACAAGATTTCTCGAACTTGTGCTCGTGCCGCAGCTACAATGAGTGGGGCTTTCGTCACTTGCATGGACTACCGTCCACAGTGACTAAAATATGTCAGATGCGCATTTGTTCTTTGATTTACTTGATTTCCTCTGCTGTAATGTATTAAGCTGTGCAATATTTTTTTGATTTTTTTATTATTATTTTTTGGTAAGCAGAGTAATTTATTAAATTATTTTTGTAAAACTTCAATCTTGCCACATGAAAAGGTGCGCCGCTATGAATAATTTATCATACGAGTTAGCCATTAAAAAGGGTAAGTTATAACGATGCATAGTATATACTTTTTTTTACTTATGTATATTTTTACTTAAATCGATCTACAGCACAGCTGGTCGAACGTAATCCGGAACCAAATGGCGTTGTATTACTTGATCCGTTGCGTGTTTCTATGCACGATAAAGATGACATTATAGCACTAGCACAACAAATACAAAACGCCAATAAACAACTCAAGGCGAGCACATGTCAGAAGCTGAGCGTTATCATGGATCAGGTACTTTATAAAGTATATGTATATTAAGGCAGGTTCACATGGTGCTTGATATCTCACAAGTTTAACTATTTGCGTTGTTTCTTTTAGTTGAAATTTGATACTATTTTGAATGCAATGTGATGAAGATTTTGAGACCGTCTGAACAAAGAGTTATCGCACGACAACTAAAATGACTTCCTGCAGTCAGATTTATGGTTTAGAGTTTATTAAATATGATGGAAAACAGACCAGCTTCTAACTGGCAAAATATTCGAAACACTTCTATAATCTTTCGACTCACCGCTCAAAAACCTAATAAAGTTACTTTAGCACAATTAATAGAACAATACACAGTTGCAGCTAGATCTATCATTCGCACTCGTCCAAAACTATCAATAGCAAAAATCACAATTTTCGAGTTACTAATAACCTAATAGACATATTTCTGTCGTTTGTTAAAAAAACACTTCTAACACTATATTCCAACAACACTTCTTCTAGCTGAAAACTTACCACACCGACTACAACTTCATCTTCATAGACGGTTCCAATCAACTGAAACAAAATTTCCGAAATCTTGTCTTCTACACCATTACTCAATAGAAGACGTAAAATTCTTCACACATTCTCTATCTGCAATTAATGCCAAAGCAAACTTTGATAACCACAACTTCTATGCCAGAACAAGATCAACCCTACTACTACAAAATCTCCGAAAATAAAACTAATCGAGAATCCACAATAACAAAGCAGACTCCATAGCCAAACTATACATAAAACTAACTCTCATACCCATATCTGCCAGAGCCGTTGTATCTGCAGAAATTATTAGTACAAACAAAAGTCTGCTAAGCTCTGCTACATATACGCAATCTGCTACTTTTCTTTTGATTCAATAACTTAAAAAAGGAAAATGGTATCCATTTTTGGATCCATTTCGTTTTCCGAAGTTTCTTAAATTATGTTAATGAACAACTGCAACTTTGACTTTGGGCCAGCTTTCTATATTTCGTACTACCAGACGATGAGCACGTACATCTGAAATGTTAACCCTAGGTCTTGAGCAAGGTCCAATAATTAGTCTGAAAAGGTACAGGGTTCTTCTTGTGTTATTTATTTCTAGTGTAAACTTGTGTAATAATAATTTATACAATTTGTTTTGTATATATTCTTCCTACATTTCATTTTTATATATAATTGCTCATATATTTCTGCATTGCTTACACTCACATAGATTAAAATGCTACAAGCACAGGCTATGCAAATACTAAAAGAATCCGAAGAGAGTTCGATGCTGCACAGCGCAGCCTGTAATTTCAATAAAAAGCCCGGACATATTTATCATCTGTATCAACGTTCAACGGGTCAAAACTATTTCAGCATGCTAACTCCGGAAGTGAGTTTGTTTTTTATTAAACGTCATTATGCAGCAATTTAATATTTAATAATTTAAAAATTTGGTATATTACAACAGGAATGGAGTAGCAGCAGCAGCAGCGTAACACAAAAGTATATCGGCAGTTATAGACTTGAATTTGATCTCTCGTGGACAGCACTGGATAAAATAGAAGAACACGATCAAAAACTAAAATGGGCTGAAGCATGCATAGCTAAGGCTAGCGCGGATAAATCTACACCAATGGCTATAGATTTTAACATAAGTGAGGCTACAAATTGATTTGAATAGTAAACCAAATTTACTACTGTTGTGGAACTGTTTATTAATGCCAACTACAACTATTTTCTAATAGAATACTTAATTTAGCTTAAATTAGTTCAAGAATGGCTTTCATTAAAATAAAGTACAAATATCCAATTTTGATAGTTAAATTCTAGCAATCAACACAATTTCGAGAGTTGTGTGAAATAGGTCTTCAGGCGCAGAAATAGTACTGTTCTCTAAAATCAATTCCAGTTGTTAATATACCATATAATATATTAGACGTTTCAGAGATTACAAATGCGATTACTGTACAGACGAAGAACATGTAAGTTATGCGCGTGACGAAGATCCGAACGGTCAAGAAGAAGGCCCAAGTAAAAGTGCATAATAAATGAGCGGCCAGCATACTGATGAGTTCTTGTAGCTAAGTTCGAAACAGATGTACAGTCATGAGCACAATTCTTTTGAGGAATTTTTGGTCATTTCTCAGGAATTACACTCAATACGTTGAGTTGCCCAGCTCAATTCCTGGATTTAAACGTTATTAACAAAGTGTGAGCGTATATAAAACGAAAGCGATGTGTGTCATTAAATAAAACCTATGAAGAAACCATTTCCGAAGTGACTGACTTGGAATGTGATTCTTTTAATAGTGGTTAAAACTATCAGTCTCCTTTTGTTACTTATGGGGCTCGGCTAATTTCACTCAATTTTCCGACTGACTATCTCCAAACATTTGTAAATTCAGTATCACGACGCCTGCAAGTCATTTAAGCCAAAGGTCCTTCTATTATATAAAATACAATTTTATTAATGATTTCTAATATTAACGTTATAAAATGGCGTGTTTTTTTCAGTATTTTCATTTGTCATAATTATTCTAATCGATGCCTGTCTCACAAGGTCGTGTTCCGGTTTTCGAATCTGAATAAATTATTTGTATTCGATTTCATTAAAATGACCGGTATTTAACTTTAAGAAGATTTTCGCGATTTTACTTCACTTCAAATTGGCACTATGAAATTCATATTCTCAAGATCTGAACGTGTAATTCCAGTGAAAGCGAAATACGGAGTACTTTAACTAAACCGAATCCAAGTAAATTGTTCGGATTTGGGGGTATTTAAAGAAATATATTAAAGAGTTTGCAGGCATGTTCTTGTTGATATGCACTGTGTTTAAAAAGAAAAAAGTACCGTTATCTTACACAGTTCAACAAAACCATGTCTGTATATGCGGATAATAATTTTTCAGTGTAATAAAATGAAGTTATTACTCTCTTCATATTGGCAAAAAAAAAAAAACAATTATTTGCTAATGTAATGTAATCTATCTTGAGCCTGCTAAAATTTATATATTAAATTTAAATTATATGAAATTAAACAAGATTTTAAGCGCAAGGTGTTGTATGTTGTCGTAACATAGTCTTAAGCATTATTCAAACGTATACATTAAATTAAGTTAATTAAATATTATATTATAAAATTGAATCCAATTCGAATTCCATATCTTCATCTTTAATATCAGAGACCTCCGTAACCTCGTCAACCTCTGCAACGACTTCAATTTCATCATTGTCCTCAGAAGTTTGTTTCATTAAATCAAATTCTTCAGTCTCATATATGCGCATTGCTTTAAATTCACCAATTTTCTTGCCATCAACATAGTGATATCTTAAAAAGCATTTTTCACATAGATATGTCGGATCGTATAGATGTCTTTTGCAATTCTCAACAAGAAATGCATATTTACGCTTATTGCATATATAGCACATAATCGTGCTATATACATTATATGTACGCACATACGGAAATTTACTAACGGGCGGTAACTCCAGCACTGCTTTCTTCGGTATATAGGAAATTTGTGAAAAAAGAAATATATGCTCACAATTGCCATGATGTAGATACTGATATGGCATACCTATGTTGGCGGTTAGCTCAATAAAACGTGTCTCAGCCATATCGCCAACAAAGAATTTTGTTGTAGTTAAGCCATTTGCGCTCTTAGCCCAATCACGCACGGTTTCAGAATAATCTTTACTATCCTTATGACGTTTATCATTATAGAATGTATCATGTATGAAAAAATAACCTGAATCGCAATCCGCTTTGAACATTTGTTCGCAGGGTTCTTCGCTGACGTCATAGAATCGAGTTTCATTGCAAATGCAGTAAATCTTATCACGCAATTCGGTTAGATAGTTAGAACCAAGGCACTTGAATTCCTGTGCAAATGTTGGAACCTGTACATTTCTACCGACATGTGTAACGCGTGTCGGACGATAGACACGTATCGTAATTTGTAGTTCATCGCCTATTCTACTCACATGCTCATTATTACCATTTGCATTAGCATCATCATCATCATCGATAGCTATATATTGAGCTTGGTTGTCACCTCTGGGCAATTCCATAAATTTATAGGTTACATGTGAACGTGTAAATGGATTTGAACGACAAATATCACGCCAATTGTACAATTTCTTGAATGTTCTATTTTCATCGGTCTCCAGTAGTTCTACGTTGTTTATACGTTGCAATTCACTTGTAGCTGGCTCGAATGGCATGGCTTCCGGCATGTCAAGAAAGTCAAGCGAACATTTTGCAGCAGTAACATCATCATCAACGTCGTATGGCGTTACTTTATCTACGGTCTTCTTAAATTGTTGACTAAATTCAGCAAAAACCATAGGCGTTTTTGCTTTGTGCGTAAACATACTTTGCGTAGCTGCTTTAAAAATAATTTATTAGCATACATTTTTTTTTTTAAATATATTTACCTTGAAAGTGGCAGACGTTTAATTCCAAGCCAAATGCAATAGTCAACAAACTTTTAGAAGCGCTGCCGAAATTTTGACAGCCCGCCGGGGCAGTGACAACTTTTGCTACGTTCTTTCCTAAAAACATAAATAGTTTATAATAAATTACATATATTAAACAGTAGTCAAATGTTCTAGTTTATTTATTAACTTACTTCAATTTAATTTGTTGCTGCAGCGCAAGTGCTTTTGTATATGATTATTTTTATTTACATATGAGCGTTGTCTGCCGCAAGAACTGCTTTTACCGAATCTCAGCGACTTTTAAATTCGTTAAATATTACCGTTTTACTTTCTACTTAAAATAAAAATAATTTAATAAAACTATTAACATTGCACATTATTATGAATAATTAAAATCACAAAATAATTATTATCCGCGAATTTGTCCAACACCTGTGCTAGTGATGTGCAATAAATCGATATCAGCAGTTAGTGATGGCAAATTTGAATTGCTTAGTGTCATTTTCATGACTTTCACGAGTCGGTAGAAAAAAATGAGCCAATCCATGAATTTAATATGCACGTTGGCATTCCAAATGTTAATAAAAATTTTCAATTTTTGTTTGTTTTCTTTTTGCTAAGGTTTATTATCGAAATTGTGAATTCAAGTTGGCAGCTTTTTTTGAAATATACATATATTGGTTAATCGAACTAGGCAATACGTTTATAGACTACGTTTATAGGCAAAATAATAAATGTAACATTGAAAACTAGGATATAGCGTGAAACGCGAAGTTAGGTGCACGCCAAAATGATTTCTAAATTAAGCCATTGTTTCACGCGCTATGTGTGCCGTAGCATAGTTTTGCTGAAAGCAAATGTCAACATTACGTGCTTCAATTTTGGGCCCATAAGCCCCACCAAACAGTGCATTTTTGTATATATAACGGTAGTTCGAGAATCTATTCGGGTTGCCCATTGAGCCAGAAATGTGCCCATCACTGAACAAAATTCGGCGCTAAGATAGAGGATCTCCATTGAACTGTAGCAGAGCTCATTGACTGAAATTAAAACGTAATTTCAAGTTTGGCGGCTTCAATTCATGAATGAGTTGGATTTTTGTAAGCTTTTAAGCCAAGATGCTGGCATCAAATTCGCCAAGTTGTTCCATACGAGCGGCCAAGTTGGACCACACGGCGTCGAATGAATTGGTCATGGTCTTCAGCCACACTCTCCGCTACAGCCGCAATAATCTCCTCACTACGTACTGGATTTGGCCTATTCGGTTGCCTATCATACAAAAACGTACAATGATACTCAAATTCACTGTTAGTATTTTCAATAGTGGTTTCGGAAGATCGATGATGCACGCCATATGTTGCTTGAAGTGCACGAAAAACATTTTTCACAGAATAATTTCGAGACGGTGTGCGTCTTTCCATGATGAATTGTCAAGCAATACTGAATATAAATAAGATGACAGTATGACACAAGTTACGCGTGGTCTGTTACCCATTACAACTTTTCTGAATTTTCTTTCTGTCACTACTCCACACACACATTGCCATTTGAGAGTGGCATCAACATTAAAAAATATCATCAGCTCTTCGCTTACACTACGCTCTCTGTAAAGCCCAACTAATTACTTTGAAGCGTGTAAGTTCAACTCAACTCCGATGTCTGTGTGCGGTGGCACATAGGTCGCTAAATAAAATTTACACCATTTATTTTTATTTTTTTATCATTTCATATATTTAGTTAATTAAACAATATGTTTTTTGTTTTGTATTGTTTTTATATATATATTTTACACAAATATGTCCATTAATTTCAGTAAATCATAGAATATACATAGGTATATGTACTTGTTTTTATAATAATTATATCATAATTTTACATATACATATAGTCTCTTTAGCATTGGCACACATGGAAAATGTACGAGTATTAATGAATTTATACATTTTCAAAAAACGCTGACTTAGGGATTAGTTAAAAGAATTCAAATAATACGATACATACAGACCTATTCCGGTACTCACTTTCGGTACAAATTTTGCGGAAGTGAATTCGATAAAATTATAAATTTTAAACGTATGAGATGATTTTACGATTCGAATTCACTTGACTTGAGTTATATGACTTGCACTAGATCAATGCTTAGTGATTTCAAATCACAAAATCATTAAAAATTTAAGTTTTTATCGAATTCACTTACGCAAAATCTGCACAAAAGTGAATACCAGAATATACCTGACAATAATAAGTAATTATAACAACAATAATAATAATAATAATAATAATAATAATACCTTAGTATAATGACTAGCCATGCATAAGATCAACTGTTTATAAGTTTATAGAAACACAAACTGGAATGCAACAAATACGTAATTAAAACTACTGCCGAAGTACAACTTTCTCACCACGGACGCCACATGCTCTCATCCTGTTGCATTTCATCGCGTAGTCTTTGTTGTTCCGCTTCTAGCGCTAGGCGCGTTCGAGCGGCCGCATTGCTGGTCTGTGGACTATCCAGCATATCCGATGATGCAATACCGCTCTCTGAGAGCGGTGACGACTGTTGTGTTGCAATGGATTTCATTTCGGAAACACCCGAACTGAGACCCGATGTGGAGGCTACAGTTGAAGCAACGGAAGCGGGCCGTTCGACAAGTGTACTATTATCCTTGACCGCCTGCGCTACAGCCATGCTATTTGCATAGGCTGCTGCAGCAGCGGCAGCAACATGCGCTGCATCTAGTGTGGGAGCACCAGCACCAGGCATTGCCACGCTGGCATAAGCATTCAATTTGGTTGCCAAATGCGGCTGTACACGTTGCAGTTCAATGAGACGTTCGAAATCCGTACGTGTTGCTATCGGATCGACCATGGATTGTGCGCTTAAGCCTAGTGCTGCGGCAAGTTGTACATAGTGTGGTGGCAACACTAGAACGCCACCGCCACCATTTACAGTAGGTAATGTTGCTGATGCAATGACCGCAGCTGCTGCTGGTTCATTTGCCTTCAATTGTTGCTTATACTGCTCGACTAAAGCGTTGGCGCAGAGTTGCTGCTGTTTCTGGCGTTCGACGTCTGCAGCATGGTATGCAGCATTTTGTTGTTGTTGCTGCTGTTGGTGTTGTTGCTGTTGTTGCTGCTGTTGTTGCTGTACTTGCAACTCCAACATGCTAGCCATAGTAACCGGTATGGAAGTAGTCAGCACATTGGCGGCAACATTATTAATTGTTTGTTGTTGGTGTTGTTGTTGTTGGCCACGATTATTATTCTCATCCTGACATAATCTCGTTTCCAGCGCTAGCGTATTATGATGTACTGCAGCACCGGCTTCACTAGCTGCGGCAGCAGCAGCGGCGGCAATGACGGCTGGTAGTGTAGGCTTGGCGGGTATGGTAGCTTTGCTGAAATCAAGCGGATTTGAATCCTGACTGCTGTAGTCCAGTGAATTGTCATCGGGTTGACTGTATTAAAGAAGAGATATTTAAATTTAATTTACTTATACGGTTTCAGTTTATATAAACGAGGCATGCGAATCATGAGAAAATTAAGCACGGTTCGGTTCAGTAGTTTAATTCGAACCAATGGTTCGGTTGAGGAATGTTTTTTAAATCCCATTGAAATGAAATTTTAGTTCGGTTTAAGCAAATTTTATTTATAATTTTAACAATTTTAATAATTTTATACTCTTTACACATAGTGTGAATATTGTTAAAATTTTGTCACGAAGTTTGTAACTATCGGAGATCTCATGAAGTATAAATATATGAATATTCTTGAACAGCTCGATGAGACGAATCGCGCGAACTGAAATTGTCCGTCTGTCTGCTCCCTTCACATAGTTCTGAGCTAACTCACACTCTGTGTATTTCAATGGGAAAGACGAGAGCAGCGACCAGTGGCGTAGTAAGATTTGTTGGGGCCGGGGGAAAAATTCCAAAGTGAGGAAAAAAAAAACATAAATAATTTCAATGAGAAGAAACATGTGGACAAAGTGAGGAGTAAATAAAAAAGAATGCTGATGTCGAGTGTGCTCGATTTTGGAATACACTCTACCTTGTTAAAGACTCCTTATATGAACTATAGGTTATATTCTTTAGTAGTCCAATCTGGACACATTTGGCATTTGTAGCATAATTAAAAACAAATCCAACAAAGTTTCCATACAAATATTTAAAACTAGGGGTACGTTTTTATGGGGTGCTACCCCTTTAAGTGTAATTGTCATGACTCATGATCATTTACAAGGGCGGATGCAAAACGCTATCTTGACTCATTGGTTGGGTGAACTGTACTACTTTTTGGAGGGGGGGAGGATGTGTTGTGTTAGTTAATACTAAAAAAAACGAGAAAAACAGAAAAAACAAGACGATATCAATTTAAAAAAAAAACCTGCCTTTGGGGAAGGGGGGAAATTGCACAGTTCTTCCCCCTGGATCCGCCAATGTCATTTACTACTAGTTATCTAAAGAAGAAAAGGAAGAATCTAAATATCGAAACTTGATATCTCTTATATGGTCCGAAATAGACAGTCAGGAGGACATGTTTATATCTATTCGTTTTGACGAATATATATACTTTATAGGGTCTCCCACGCCTCCTTCTGCCTGTTACTTACAGTTGCACAAACTAACTATACCTTTTTACCTTAGGGGTAAAAAAGCCACAAACGTCGAAAAATTACATTTTTCTTTCATAAATTTATGATCTGCTGGACATAAAATTCGGAATAAAATACTATAAAGTCGAATTTGAATACGTTCAATCAATTGCCCATAATTTGGTTAGCTTTTCATGGAATTTCATCAAAAGTAGCTTGTTTTCTTCGTAAAAGTTCCTTCTTTTCATATAATGATAAGCTCAGCGCTAATGAATAAGAAACTGAAGAAAAAGTTCATATCTCAAAATTATATCCATAGAATTTTTTTGTAATTGCGATTATCGTGTTCAGTAGATTAAAATCTGTAGGTTTTTTATCAAAACTGATTTCGATCACTTTATTCGTAAGTGAAATTTAGAATTGGTTGGGGTGGAGGGGTTTAAAAAGGCATAAATAACGTAAAAGGCTTCACTATTTCCGGAAGTTCCGGGACAACTCAACTTTTTTACTTTAATCGTTTTTTTTATAGTTCATAACCACTTTTTCAACAGAATTACTTTGAATCCGGTGCCGTGCTTTGCATGCCTGGTTTATATACCTTACTAGAAACTTACCTCTTCTTCGCTGCGGCATTTATATCATAGCAACTACTTGAAGGACTATCCGCAAATGTTGCCGTTGTATGTGGACAGATTTCAATATCTATCTCAGCAATGCATTGATCTAGATGACGCAACAATCGCGCTTTAGAGCCCGGCTCAGCTAGCGTTGGCATATTGGCCATAGGCGGTGGTTCCGGCGTAGCCAAGTAGCGTGCTACTTCACGTGCGCAATCCGTATACCCAGCACGATATTTGTTGATTGCTTTAAAGTTTTAAAGAACAAAAAAAAAATAAATGATTAATATCACCTAATATACTAAGTGTAGTTATATCATTTAACTTACTCGGATCATCTAGATTGCGATGTCGTTGAAAATGTCGCACCGTCAATTCCAATATATCTGCCTTCTCTAGTTTTGTGTGTTTTGCTGTTGTTGTTGTTGTTGTCGTCGTCGTTGTTGTTGCATTTTGACCCGTTTCACTGCCACCATTCTTTGTTGCAGCATTCTGATTCTTAGTCGATTCGAGTATTAATGCCTTGAGTATGGCCAGACTTTGATTGATACGTGCACGGCGTCGCTTCTCCATGAGTGGTTTATTTGTACGCTTTGCTATGTCCTGGGATGAGGTTACATTTTGCGTTGAGGTCACTAAGCCGATTGATTTTGTTGCTACACCGTTTGCGCTACCGGTTGAGGTTGAAGCGGCAGCACCAGCAGCGGTGGCGGCGGCGTTGCCTGCAGCAGCACCAAATCCGATTCCTAAGTAGTGAACAGATGTGAACAAAAAATAAAATTGAAAAAGAATGTTCAGTACTTTTTTCTTTCTCTACGCATAAAATATTTGGCATAATCACTTGCAAATGTTCCCCAGGGTATTTGAGCTGAGTTCTCTTTCTGTTTTTCGAAAATATCATGCAAAATTTCTAACGTTTACAAATTGAAACAAATGGCATGTGAAAAAAATGGGACGTAATTTTCGAGAAGAGCTTTCAAAATTAATTAATGAATGGATACACAAATGTGTACAAAGTGGTGGTATGGACATTTAGATTTTGATTTTTTTAGATTTTGTATGGAAATATATTAGGCTTTTGAATCCGCTCTATGGACTTCACCTGAGAGAAAGCTTTAAACATGTTCGTCACCGCGACTTTTTAGTGTGAATTAAAGAAATGGAACTTGAGCGACATATTTACGCTTGTTGAAAGAAGAAAATCAATGTCAGACGGGTTTTCATTACTTCCAGCGAAATCAAAAACAACTAAGTTCTACGAATTCTAGACCAACAAAGACATCTTCTTTGAGTTTAGCATGACAAAAACATTTTATTGAACTATAATATGGAGCTTAAGTACACTGCATTCCATGTATATGGTTAGAATTCGAAAACAGCAAAACAACTCACATTTATTAATATTTTTGAAACCTGTTTGTGTGTATCCAATTTTCTGCGGAAAAGTTGGTTTTTTACGGAAAAAACTTCAAATCTTGGCAACCTTTTAAATGAATTCTATTTCCCTCTATTTTACAATAAAAGTAAATTTATTGCCCACATTTGTTTTAAAAAAAAAACGATAATAACTTTCAAACTATTCCAACGATTTTAGAAAACTGAAGACCAGTTTTTTTTTATTCAATCATTCTAATCATTCATCAACTTATTAAAATTTAAGTATATCAATATTGGGGTTAAAAATGATACAACTGCTCAACAGCTTGACTAGGTATTCAATGCAGTTAGCAAAATACAGATACGTGCCAAAATATTGGAAGGTAGAAGAAGAAATCATCATCATACTGAACCGTGGAAAATATTCACATATGAATATTATAGACTGATATATTGCCTCTATTAATATTTAAACATTTGAGAGCCTACTTCTGAAACCGCTACAAAGCGTAATTTACGAAAAAAAGATATACCAAAATATTAATTTGGATTTCAAAACACATAAATTTAAATTTGTACCAAGTGTGCTGAATATGTAAAGGTTTTGGGAAGTAAACCATATCGTTATATACGATACGATATATCGATTCATTTCGTATATTTATTTGTTTCAAAAGCTATGCATTATAAGCATTCACTTAAAACTTAATAGTACTTATAATTCATAAACAGTTTTTACGTTTTTCATTGTTTACTGCTCAAGGCTGACAAAAATACATAGCTACGCTATAAAAATCTATTTGATATGTAGAATACATAAACTAAACGAGGTAGGAAATTTTTCATGAACGTTAATTTTCTTTTGTTTTGGTATGCTATTTGAATGTTTTTCCGACATGTGGTGTGGTCCTGCCAAATCAAAACAATTGAGGATAAAATTAGTTTAAAAGAGAAACACAGTTCACAAAACAACTTTGACCACAATTTTGGCCACTAGTTTTGAATCCATGCTTTATCATTCTCCACCGGTATAAACTGTAAAACTAACTTACGTTGGACAATAGTTCATTAAAATAATGGCCAAATTTATAACTGATCAGAAACCTAATGAATTCTATTTAAGAGATTTTATGCTCTACAGATTAGCCAGCACGTTTCGAGAGTAAATTATCTTTCTGAAAGCCTGTTTCTAGCAGTCTCCTCGAAGAGTATATAGTCGCACTGCCGTCAGTTCACATAGTTGCAGCAGGTAATAGCTGAACGGCCGGCGGCCAGTAAAAGTTACAGATTAATCTTTAGCACAGTGCTACAAAATAAAAAAAAATCTATGCTTTTTTAGATTGACTTTAAAATTATTGCTTAAAAAACAGAGTTTGGGCACTCATCCAATTATATTACAGTAACTTAGTAAATTGCGACTGATTTTAGACTAAACAACGGTTTTAAAAAGAGGAAGTATATATTTTTCATTGTTGTAAATCGTGTTAAAGTTAACGCAAATAGGAGTTTAACGGAATACTCTTTTTTAGCTTTGTTTCAAAATTTTTATTTTACATTTTGAAAACAATTTAATCTAAATTTTTGTTCAGTATTTAAGCTTTCGCTGACATTGGCAATTTTTGGGTACATTTTCTGTATCTCTGCTAGTTTCGGAAATACAGGCCAAAATGTTTCCGGTTTTTGGCCAGAAAACTTTCAAATTAAACTTTTGTTTGGAGATATATGTTAAGCTAGCATAACGCGTACCCAAATCAAGTAAAATATACCAATCTCACGAACTCCTAGCAAGTCGACTACAACAGTGCTACTAATTAAGCTAGATATGCAAAATTTGGCGTAACTTACGTCAATCTTTACAAAATGTTCCATATACACGATGTATTCTAAAAATAACATAACTTCATAGTTATAAAATGAAAAAAAATGGTATTATGTTCATTATATAATAATATTTATTCAAAATAGGACCCAACGATTTGGAACGCACAACCAATTCATCCATAGATTTTTTCAACTCGTTTTTTGGGATGTTCTTTAGCACCTGTGTCACTGCTGCGGCTGTTATGGCTGGAATGTCATCGTAAAAAGCTCCTTTCATTGCATTTTTCATTTTTGGGAAGAGAAAATAATTGCACGATGTTAGATCAGGCGAATACAGAGGGTGTTCAATGAGACATATCTGTTCTTTCATCAAAAATTCATTAACTTGTTAGGTGGTGCATTATCATGCAATAAAAACAGCTACTTTCCTTTGGAATAGTATTCGGGCCTAACACGAACAGAACTCTCGACCCCAAACCATGTAAAACTTGTATGTAATATTCTCCATTGGCAGTTTGACCTTCTGGAACAAATTCCTTGGGAACAATACCCTTGGAATCATAGAAAGTTATCAACATTGTCTTGATTTTTGACTTCGGAAAACGCAATTTTTTAGGTTTTGGCTCGTCTTTTGCCTTCCATTCTGCAGATTGTTGCTTAGTTTCAGGATCATATTCAAAACATCATATTTCATCACAAGCTATGAAGGAATCAACGAATCAATCTAGATCGCTTTCAGCTATTGAAATGATGCTCTACACGAGCATCTTCACTAATGGAATTTTAAGAACAATATTTTTTTAGTGTATAAAATAATTTCTTACTGACCACTGACCAGATGCTACACTTGTAATGACATTTCGCACGATCTTAGAAGAAACTTCCCAAAAACACCAACTTGATTTATTTCGAAAAATTATTTTTCAAACAAACATTTTGTTTAAAAATCACGTATTGTTTTTAAAAATTTAATATTGTTATACATAGTTACTAGATCATAATTACCTGTTGTTTTATTATTCTTTGAATAATCCTTATCACGTTTCGCTGTCATATTGTCATTTTTACCGAGAATTCAAAATGAATTCACGCCGGCCATAAAAAAGTTAAAATAAATTTCAAAAACGCTTCGGCATAATTTGGATAATGCGATTTTCAAAAAAAAATTTTCGAATTTTGTATAAAATTTTTATATATATTTTATATTTTTTTTAAATATGCAATTTCTGTTTGTTTTTATTTTTTATGTTGGTTTTTTGTTTTATTTTTTTAAATAACAAAAACACACACACGCAAATATACACAGACACGTGCACCCACACACAGATAAAATAATTTAATAGCGTAAAACGGCACGCGACGTTAAACGTTGAACAATTTACGCGCAATTACATTTGCCCACTACGTCGAGGTGTACGTAATGACGACAATAATTACGTTACGTGGTACGGTACTGTAAATGTATTTGAATAGAAGCAGCAGCGTCCTTACGAAAACAACCGTTAGCCAAGAAGTAACGCATTAAACTGAAATGAAAATTCACGTAACGCGTGTATCTTTGAGATATCCTCCTAACTGAATGAATGACGAAAAACTACTGAAAACGTACACGAACCTGCGTGAATTGAATGCGGCATGGCAGCTGCTGAGCCGATTGCTGTTGCAATGACTTCGTGTGGCACGACGTCGACGACAACGTCGACGACGGCAGCAGAGAATTAAAAACAAAAAAACAAAAAAAAAAAAAAAACCCAAAAGCAGATTGGAGTCAACCAACAATAAAAACAACTAAAAAGGAAGAGGGTGAGGGAGCTGAAGCTGAAGCTGATACAGTAGCTGCGACTGAAGGTGTTGTTGTTGTTGTCGCAGACAAAGACACGACGACGACGACGGCATGTTGCCAATGTACGTTAAAAGGGTGTGTGGGTGGGTGGTTGTGTTGGTTGACTGTGGCGCCGGGTGTGAAAGTTCGCTCGTTTGACGCTTCATTTGTCCGTCCGTTTGTCACACTAATACGACAGACAGACAGACATACAGACAGACAGACGGGCGAACGAACGAACGGACTGACCATGTCTGGTTGTCGTTCAGCGCGTCGCAAAGTTCGCACGTACTCTTGTTGACGCTCGGTAGCTGTTGATGGTAGGCGAGGGCAAGAGTAGAGTAGTGCATACAAATGGAAGTGGCAGGGCAGTCATTCACATACACAAACACACACTTACACACCACACACCGTCATACAAATCAATTCAATGTGAATCATGCAACCCAGTTAACACATTTTGTACGCAAATCATTTAGATATAAAATGGGTTTAGAGTTCTGAGAGTAGAACCGGCGAAAGTACGTGGTAGTATATGTAGTACTACTTACTCGAAAAATTACTACGGAAATTATAATCATCTCGAGAAAGTGATATTACCAAAATAAAAAAACTATCCAGACATTTAGAAAATGACAATTCCAAGAATCTTCATTTTAAATCTCGCTTTCTGTATCTGACTGAACTGCTAAGTACCCATCAGTGGAGATGAGTAGGCTGAGTGCCTCGAAGATCGATTACAAGTCTGTATATATTTACATAAGCATGGCCACTTTTAAGACGACCTGTCTTCATTATTATTATATCACTAATTTATATAAGGAAAATAGTACGAATAAGTGAGCACCACTATACTACTTGTGTGTTTCACCACACCGTGTTGAAATTACATATATGCACCCTAAACTTATATTTAAATGCAGAATGTTTAGTAGGAGAATTTTTAGAAAATATTGTAATCCTCCGTAGCGTTTTCAAATCATATGATATTAAGAGTCATAGAAATGGCGAAACAGTATTTCATGTGCCAGCTTAACTTGAATTTGAGTTATGTTTTTGATATCTCTAGCTCTTATAGTCGCTGACATCTGAACAGATGAACGAATATGAATTTACCTTCCACTATCTACGGTCCTTTCACAAGTCCCCAATTTGACGTCGAATGGCGTTTGCAGTTTTTCAAACAGTATGTTTCCTATAAGTACCATCTATAAGACTATGGCGAAATTTTAAACAATCTGCATCATTAAGTTTGTGTTTGACAGCCATTGAAAGCAGTCATGAAAGGCAGACAGACGGACAGAAACCAGTTGGGTGCCCAAATTGATGCAATTCTGTGACAAATTCGTATTATTTGGCATTGGTTAATCGCAAACCGAGCAAGTTTTTACGACGTTTTATGAACGTGGACAAAACATGAATTCATCGCAGCATATCAGAGGCCAAGTAGTAGTTGAAACTGTGTGTTTCTCTAGTTGGATCGACGTGAAATCCTTCTAATTTCTGTCCGTCTGTCTGCCTTTCATAATTGCTTTCAATGGTTGCCAAACACAAACTTAATGCTCAACATTTTACCGTAGTCTAATGATAAAAACTTTGAACGTACATGGCTTTAACGACTCAGCTTCAGATGCTGATCAGGCATATATACTTCATGAGTTCTGCCATAAGCAGAAATTACAATGCACCAGATCCGAAGAATATGGTGCTGGACGAATTTCTTCGATGCCAGATACCGTATTTCAGGTACAGGTGAGAGAACTAGTTACTTTAGTTCCAACATAGAATTTAATCCCAGTTCCAGTCCAGGATCTTCGTCAACTTTAGCGTTTTCCAAGGCCACATCGAAGATTTTGGCCGACCTTCGCGAGGCTCACCCCAACAAGCCGTTGCAATGTGTCACATATAAGGCGTTACATCGGAGTTGTTGCAAGAAAAGTTTCCAAAACGCGATATTTCCAGAAGTGGCAATGGACAAAGACCGTCAAGATCGTGTGATTTAACGTACTTAGCCTTTATTCTCTGGAGCTGCATTAAGTAGCTCGTTTGTGGTAACAATACAACTACAATTGATCCGACTTATGCAAAAGAGTCACACAAAATGGGACATCTCGGATCGAGTCCTGCAAATGAAGTCATATATCATTTTCAATTTCAAATGGTATTGAATGTACTTGGTCTTCTCTAATCCTGGTTTAAAAAAATGTTTGCTGGGTAATGCCAAAGAACATTGTAAAAGCGCACAACGGTGTTTTGTGCGGTGAACAGAGCAAAGAAAAAAACAAACAAAAAAACAAGAGAAAAAAATTTGCGACCAGTTGGAAGCCACGTGGGATCGGAGCAAAACGAACGAAGCGAAGCGAAGGAAAGCGGAGCTTAGCTGGCTGTTTGCTGTTTAAGCAGAATGCGTGTGGCAGCAAAAACGACTATGACGATCTGGTGTGGTGTTGTGGAGGGGCGGGAGGGGAGGGGAGGAGTGGGGCACAAAACACATCATAACGACACGACGACGACCCAAGCGAATGGGATGATATGTATGTATGGATAATGGCAGACAGATGGGGCAGACCGGAGAAGGAGGAGGTGGAGGCAGAGACACCAAAAGGACGGATGAATAGACACACTGACTGATTGCCGTGTCGAGGGCAACAAGCGATGGCAACTACGGTACGAAGTAATGGAAATATGAAGAGAAGCAAATAGACAGGGACAATGGTTGAAGAACGGTTAGATAAATGCAGCTAGGGTGGGAGAAAGAACAAATAGACAGACAGGACAGACAACCGTCAAGAGACCGAAAAGCGCACGCGGCATGTTGCAAACAAAGCTCATTGTTGTTGTTGTTGTTGCTGGCGCTCAGCGCATGTTGTGGCAAGAAATGTGAATGGCATGGAATGGGAACAAAGTAAGAAGTACAAATAAAAAAATAAAGGACGCTGCAGTCGAGTGTGCTCGACTTCGAGATACGCTGTACCATGTTTAAGGCTACTAATATTAACCATAAATTATATTCTTTAGTGATCCGATCTGGACATATGCTTAGAATTAATTAAATATAACAAAAAAATAAAATTTTCAACTAAAATTCAAACTTCCCCTTAAAGTGCGCCGATTTGGGCCTATATGGAATATAGAATTGTCGTAAGATAAACCAAATTTCGCGTTTCTAGCGAAATTAACAACAATACCAAACAATTTTTCAAATAAAAACTTAAAAATAGGGGCCAGGTTTGTATGGGTAGTCCCCTTTAAAATGGGGTTGGCATGTTCAAGGAGTGTCTTAATATTCAAACTTGAAGTCTCTATCTCTTACAGTATGTGGTCGTTCAAACAGACAATTGGACAGATGGCCGGACGGACGGATGGACGGACGGACGGACGGTCAGGTCTATATCGACTCGTCTTCCGATGCTGATCAAGAATATTACGGGTTATTCATTTAGACGCTTGTTTATTTAATTTTTAATAAAACACTTAAAATAGAATTGGATGTCGGAATCTTTATTATGACCCGAAAGAAGTTAAAAAAAACCCGTTATATACTTATTATGTCTTCTACCTGTTACAAACATTTGCACAAATTTAATATACCCTTTCACACTATGCGTACAGGGTATACAAAACAGAATGTGGCATGAGTCTGAGGCATTGTGTTGAAGATAATGATGTCGGTGTCGACAATAATAACGACGATATATATTTACTCTGTTCTTTGCCGACGACGCTTGTCTTGGGTGTTATGTCAGTGATGCAATTGAGGTTGAAGAGAAGGAGTGTGTCATGGTGCTAAGTAGCGCTGCCTCTGTTGCTGCTGCTGTTGCTGCTGCAATGTGTCCTGTCCGTCCGTGGTTGCAATAGACATTTATCACAAAAAGGTGGGCACGGCACAATTAGTTTGCCTGATTTAAATTTGGCACGGGCCACCGACCGCTTGACTACTCGTAAAGTTACCGACATACTATACCATTGGTTTAAGTGGGGTGAGCCACACTAGAATGAAAGTAAAGAATTGCATGCAATCACTTGATTTAATTTGACCAGATTAGCTGCTTTTGAAACGAGCAAAAGCACTAAAAAGGATTTTGTGGCAGGATTGTTTGGTGACTAATGATAAATAGCTGTGTGGACAACACTTGGTAAAATCAATGGGAAAACTATGATATACTATTGTATTGGATAGTTTAATGTGGGTTTTTCCCTTGAGAGTGTCAAAAAATATGGAAGTATAAACTGGGTATATTGAATGCAAACACCGAAATTATGGTAAGGGAAGTTATAAGTTGTAAAACATACAAAATGTATAAAATACGAGAACATTTTGTTGGTAAAAATTTCTGTAAAGTACGTTATATGTAAAGTTAAATAGCGAAAAGTGAAGACGAAATATAGTTTGATAGTTTGATTTTCCACGAATTTCTGAAATTCTATTTAAGTATACACATCTTACTTACACATATAGGTAGTTCTCCATAATCTCAGTGTTCCTGTGCATCTGAAACCTTCCCCTAATTTCATCCTTATAGAAAAAAACTTCGAGCTGAAAACCTGCAGTCAGATGCGCGACCTTTTCATAAAATGTTTGAGCTTTGTTGGTATCTCATAACACTTCAACATCCTCAGTTTCATATCTTTCTTGCGTCTTAAAAGGTGTTCCTCCTCCAAATATTTCGTCCTGCCCAATTTTGGCGTTGAAATTACCAAGCACGATTTTAATAACGTGATATGAAACTAGAGACCAGAAATTCAGAACGTGCTCCAGATTCGTCCTACCTCGAGCAACTTATGATATAGAGAGCAACTTTGTTAGAGTAACTCTGTTCTATCCATCGCATTTCCTGTATTAAGGTGATGTCAGTCTAGTATTTGTCGAGGACAGCAACCATAGTTACAACTTTCCTATATATCACGATCCTTAAATCGTTTGTGGTTTCGTCTTTGTGTTTGCTGGTAAAAGTATTTTGGGATGACGAGAACTAAAGCCATCGTTTTTAAAACTCTTAATTAAGCGGATTGCCTTCTAACAATTCGTTCACCTCGGTACGACTGTTCAGAGACTACCTAGGGTGTATGACGATAACGGACGATTGTGAGCTGCTCTTCACCGTCACATATGTCAACGTACTAGAGTTCGTCCAGTGGTTGAAATTCAACCATTTTAGCGACAATACGAAACAGTTCAGTAAGTATGTTGGGCACAACATAAGGTTAGCCCATGCATACTATAATAAGGTAGTGTATTGCGAGCGAGCTCCCTCGTATTTCACAGACCAAACTTTAGTACGAAAAGGGGAGGGGAGGGAGGGAGCTTAGGTCTTTGTGGTTGGCCAAGGATTACCTGGTTTTTATCTACCTTTAGTACAATACTTTAGAAAAAAATTACATTCTTGTCTACTCGTCTTTACAAACTGTCCGACAACAAAAAATCAATACGAATATGTTGGGTTTAAGTGGGTTGAAAAGGGTGTGAACATTTTGCACTTGCCTATTTATACATATATGATATCGGATGATATAGCTACATTAAAAGAAGGCGTATTTTTAATAAAAATGTAATTGAGTTAAGTTGACACAAAACATCAAACGAGTTACTTTTTTTAAACACTGCTGAAGGTTTAAAGAGGCGTCTGAAAAAGCAATTAATTATAATTAATTTCGAGCAAATTAAATGCCTGTACTCATGCTCCACGATAGGTTTGGATATATCTGTCGTAAAAATTCGAACACAAAGTAAACAGCGACTCCAAAAGGAAGAAGTTAATGGTTGCTTTACCATAATCTTCTTGCTTTTGGAGTCTCTGTTTGCTCTTGAAAACAGTGCTGTTAAAGGTGGAACGTAAATGTGTTCTCAATGCATTCTGAGCGTTTCAGAGAGATCGTAGTTTACAAATTATGCAACAAAGTCTTCAAAGATATTTCCAAAATCTTGGATTCCAAGCCAGAATAGTTTTAAAATGAAATTTTTAATTATTTGTTTTGCTTTAAACTTATTTGCACTGTTCTACACTAAAACAAGTTACCAATATCCAACTAACAATCTAATAACTCTGCATGAAAATCACCCACTAAAATTTTAATTATTTCAACAAAATGCCCAACCAAATTGCTTCGTGCTCAACACATTTACACATAACTTCATATCAAGTAAAATACTTTTACCCATGCCATATGCGACTGCCAAATGCGGATACGATCCCTTAACATACTATGCCAACAACAATCATACGCATTATATGTACTTCGACTATATCTTACCTTTTACTGCTGCTATTGGTGCGACTTCAACGACCAGACAAGAGACCATCACCTGCAATAGCTTAATACCGGCTCGACATGACATGGCGCACTGTCATAAATGAGGGCGGTGGCGAAGGCAGTGGCGGCAGCTTTGTGTCGTTATCATTAACAGAGCGTATAGTGACAACAAAATAACAACAAGAACATCAAGAACAGGAGATATATAATGCCACACATGAGCAAAGGTAACTGAAGAGTCCGTATGGCGCTAAAATCCCCTTCGAATGATATATATATAAATGTATATGTACGGATATACTCGTATACGTAAGTACGATAGTCTCAATGGGCGGCAATGGGTCTGGACTGGTTTTACTGTCTGGGTCTGAGATCGAAATGAATGCATGAATGAGCAACGAAACGTAATGCGACGCGCAGCGGTGCCATGACGAATGAGTTGAACGTGTTGAGCTAAAGTGTTGCGGTGCATTCAAACCAAATGCTGCCCACGCCCACGCCAGCAGTTCAGTCCCAGCCACCCATCTACCACGAACAACGCTCAAGTCATCATCATCATCATCACCATCATCATCGTTCGTCGTTCTGTCGATTCGAACCCTTGTTACAAATTCAGACACACATCAATGCCAGCCAGCCAGCCACCACTTCGACGTTGTCCTGCCGCCATTATCCGTCAGGCTGTGTGCTTAACAACGAAGCTCGAAACAAGCTAAGCCAAGTCTAGACTCATGTGTGTGTGTGTGTGTATCTATGTTTGTGCGGCTGACAGTTTCAATGTGGCAACGACAGCGGCAAAGCAACAAAACGCATAACAATAACAGCCAAAGCAGCCAACATCAGCAGCAGCAGCAGTCATCAAGAGAAAAGCTGTGCTGTGACCTATGCCACACACACAGATTGTCATGCCACAATGCCACAGTCGCCTCCGACCATCAACTATAATATTCTTCTGTCTCCGCGCCATGTCGCTTTTGCCACCATAGCGAATTGTGCAAATCCAACTGACAAACAAAGTCCTCACCTCGAACTGTTTGTACTGAACTGTGCTGAACTGCGTCAAAAGTGTCGTTCATTCGTATATTCGGTCTGTCTGTCTGTCTGTCTGTCTGTCTGTCCGTCCGATTGTCTCAATGTCTGATTGTCTCTTTGTCTGTCTGTTATTTGTCTGCACTTGAAGAAATACTTTTAAATGTTTGTCAATGTGCTCTACTCTAATCAAAAACTTTGTGCTTGTGTTTAAATAACGGAAACAGCTTGTTCTGCTAGCTTTAGAAAAAGTTAGCAGACCAATATTAAATATAAGGAAAACATACATGTGAAATGCTTAAAGCTTAATTTGTGCTAATTTTTTTCCTAGTAAAAATTATTTTGCTCGTGTCTAAATAAAATAAGCCTTGGTCTGCTAAATTGAACATAAGGTTAGCAGACCAACAAATAAACAAAACAATAATTCTACGTGCTGAAATGAATTTAAGTCAATTAGAACAATTTTTGATATATGATAAGTTTTTGTGATACTTCTCTTAAAAAATATATATCATCATTTATTCCACAGTTCCTCTCCCATAGAGAATGTATGTAATGCAGGTCTCGATGAGGAAGATTAAATCTTACTTATTATGGTAGAGTGTACTGCTTTCAAAAGATTCAGAATATATGTTTTAAACACAACAGTCAATCTATCTAAGAAAACTAATTAAAGTAAGTCAATGTGTTTAGTGTGAATGCTCTCACGTTAAAATTTTAATAAAATTATGTCCAATGCTCACTCAGGAAGAAAGTCTAGTATGTAAATTTTTCTCAGTGTATATGCGCTTTTTTGCCACACGGCCAGTTCCAATCAGAATCAAATGTATACGACGACGTGCTTTGCCAAAACGCCTACACACACACACACACACACAGCACACAACTCAAACCGCATGAAGCCACCGACACGACAATCCTGCACAGCTCTGCGTTACGGCTATGCCCGACTGCCCGCCCGCTTGTACTCTGAATAGCTTCCAGCGCTTTCTTATCGCAAATCGCAATGATGCCTCGCATTCGCACTTGTTTGTGCCACACCGTTGACGCCTCTTCCACCAACAAGAAAAAGCACGACACGACAACAACAACAACAACAAGAACCGAAAACGATGACGCCAGACCAAATTACTGAACGACTTGAATGAATGCGAATGCGGTGGGTTAAAGTGTATATCGAATCGAATGGTATGAGTTTGGATGGAGGTGAATGGAAGCAAACAACAAGCGAACATGCACACACAGTAGTAAAGACAGACGGTCGGACAGACTACGACAACGACTACGACCATCATCAGCACGCTAAGCTTCAACAAACTGCTGCGCTACGATTTTCCCCGCTTATTCCCGTTGCCGGCAGCACTTCACGCCTCTATACAAATGCTCAACTCACTCGACTCGATACGATACGATATGAGTCGACTTGACTACCAACATTTCTGGCCATGTGCCGCGTGTCGACATCAGGCGCACGCTACAACAGCAACAACAACAAAAACACCAAATGACTGTGAAAAACAGCAACCAAAATGAAGGGAGTAGAGTAGTCCATTCCCAACTCCACCCACCCACAGCATAATATGTAAAATCATTGAAGTGGTATGCAGTTAAGCTATACTGTGCGTATAGACGACATAGCAAGACACTAAATTTACTTTGAATCAAACATCTTGAATTGAATTGGAATATTTCGTAATTGTGTATTTTCATTAAAGTGCCTATAACTTCGTTATTAGTCCAAAGATTTTTATAAATTATATCTTATTCGCTTCGTAAAACTAACAGCTCTATGTTGAAAGTATAGAACTTAGTGCTTCATAACATGTTCCCATTTTATAGCAATTTTTTTTAAGGAAATTTTTTGAAAAAAAAATTAATTTTTGTCCACAATTAGTGTTCTTTTGGTAATGGCACTTGGCACTATTCCAAGATGGAAGCCAATTCGGAGAAGAATGAACTGGTGCTCGTACAAGATTCTGAGCTCCTGACTCCCGTCGCTGGGCGAAACGCAGCTCTTCTGAGCAAATACTGAAAATGATAATATGCGTCTTCTACATCTGATAAAGAATGTTTGGTAGGAAGTATGTAAATCATTCATTGATTTTACACACCGGTCGTCAGGCCTATACTAACCTACACAGCCTTACACAATTGGAAAGTGACTGATACCAAAATCGACACCACTCAATCTTCACAAAATACAAATAGCAGCCTGTCTGGGCATAACGAAGTGTATTCCTTGTGATCCATCCCAAACTGCTTTAGACGACATATTGAATCTGAAACCTGTAAGCATCTTCCCATAGCACACTGTGTTCCAGAGCTTAAATGAAATGATAATTTGTAAGCAGGAGAGAGCGACTTGAAGCAAGGAACCTTCAGAAGGCGGAATGATCTTTCGGATGAACTGATAATGTGCTCATCTTCCAATATAACTGCGCTTGGGGAAGAGAAAAGCAGAATCCTAATGAATTTTCTGATGCATTCATTTAAAAGTTGAAATTCATGATCGTTTTCACGACAACAGAAGTTGCGTACGTTTTGGAGTAACTAGGCTGTTCGAAGTCATGGTCAGAGCTCTGTTTTTAACAAGTGTGGGAACTATATCGAGAACATCAACTGATTCTTCGTCTTTAATAATTTTATCATTGATTTCTTCATTGTCAGTTACTTTATCGACCCACTCTGGAGGAAGTTTTTGGTCTATCGTACTCATCCAAATTAAAGATATATGGTAAGTTTTTTTTTTTGTAACACTGAATACTCACCAAGTACCAAGATAAATTACATCATAATGAAAATGTACCTCCGAAAATAACAATAGGGAATGAAAAAAATGTTCTTTAAATTGAGGGTCGCTAAATCCAATTGCTTTAACTATTTTATTTTTCTAGCACGGTTTTCGCGGTATAGCTTAAAAAATGTCCTTTTCGAGAGTCATCCGTAATTCGAGTTTAAATCGCGAACATTAATTCCGATGGAAATAAACTATAATTCAAATTAAAGGTAATTAAATTTCGTATTAATTTTTCGCACACAGTTTCGGTCTGTGATGAGTGAATTCCGAATGTCAAGACCTTGAACTTAATTTTTTTTTGGCCTTTAATTCGAAAATTGTTCACTTTTTCGCTGTTCTTACTAAAAAAAAATATTTCGATAATAGCATTTTTTTGATTATCATTAAAAACTTTATTATTATCCAAACGAATTCAATTTAAAAATTAAAAAAAATAAATAATTTTCGATTTAAAACAAAAAAATGTTAGTGTATGGCTCTGTCATCCGGAATCGACTCATCACAGAATAATTAGTAGGAAATTCTATTACCTTTAATTTGAAGTTTTCGAGAGTTATACTATACAAGAATTTTTGAATTGGTTATACCACGAAAACCGTACATAAAAAATCTGTTAAGGGATATGGAGGCAGCAACCATTAAAGTATGATTTAGCCAAGAACATTAAATAAGATCAGTTTTGTAGCCTAGTGCAATATAATAATACAATAATAGTTCCAATTCAACATAGGATCTATAGATACAGGCGCCAAAAATATGGTAAGAAAGAAAATGTTTCTTTTTTGAAACAATAAAATATACACAATCACGTATCTGAAGATCCTAACCATACAAAAATGTATTTATTTTGAGAATTAAAAAAGAAAAAATCACCGAAACTAGTGACAAATATTTTTGTTGAAGTTCTTTTTTATTTAATTTTTCTATTTGCTCTACCAAAATTTTTGTATAACTCAAATAGCTTAACTTATTAAGAAATGCAGCGCAACGCTTGATCCTCTGTACAAGAAAGCGCAAAAGAAAGGAGGAAAGCCAACAAAAACGTTCTAACTTCGTTGGAGCAACCATTGGAAAAGCCGTAACCAACAAAAAGTAGAAAAAAGGTGCACAAAAAAAGCAAAAAAACAAAGAAAAAGTAAATACAAAAACAACAATGCAAGCCGCAACTGCAAAAAAAAAGCTTATACAAAGTGGCATTGAATTTTGGCACGGGTGGTGGTGCAGGTAACGGGAAAGTTTGGCTTATGGCACGAAGAAAAAAGCAAAGCAAAAAAAAAAACAACAAAAACAATTGAGAAAAATGATGGCAAAAAAGCAAAACGGTGGCAACGCAAAAAAAGGCGACATAAAAACAAAAAACGGTAAATATAAAAAAAACCGAAAATAAAAGGAGCAGGAAAAACGTAGGAAGTGAGCGGATGTTGGCGCACGCCAACAGAACAAGCAGCATGAAGCATTGATAAAGAAAAGCATTGAGCGGAAAAGAAAAACGGGGAGTGCGTGAGGTAAATAGGTGGAGTGCAGAGAGTGAAAAAAGAAAAATGACTAAATCAAAGGAAGTGCGCTATGTGAGATGAAACGTGTAGTGGTAAAACGGAAGTCGGAATGAGAGAAAGAGAGAGAGAGAGAGTGTGGGCGAGAGTGTGAGTAAAGTGAAGTAGTCGCTGGCTTCGGTGCTTAATATGTATAGATGTATGTATGTGTGTGTGATTGCTCGACGCAAGGGGAGCACGCGTGCAAATGTAAAAAATCAGCGGGGTAGCATTAAGCATTGTTAGTGTGTAAGTATGTCTATTGATGTAGCTGGATTTGTATTTGTGCAGTGTGAAAAAAATGCGAATTTTGCGTGAGTGTTTTTTGCTGTTTTTATTTTTTTGTTTGTTTTTTTTGCATACTTTGCTTGCTTTGCGTTTTATATACTCCTAACACTCAGTGCAAAAAGTATATTTGTTTTGTTAGTAAGTTTGTAACGCGTTGGGGACTTTATACAGTACATACTTAAATATATGAGCAGAACGGTGGAACAGTGGATTGTAGGTGCATGTACATCAGGGAACTGCAAGCGGTGTCTTTTTTGAGTGCTGAGAGTAAGCCAAAGTGTGAATGTATGTGTGTGCTTACCACTGCGCTATATTTTATGCCAACCATTCAATAGTAAAGTCGAACAGGTTTAGCAATAACTTTGAGTCATAATTTGTACAGTGTGTCTAATAACAACAGTGTTGTAGTTTTTTTTTTAGGAGTTCGTGAGATAGGTTGGATACGCTGAATTCAGTGGCGATAACCGTTTTGCTAGGTTAGCAGATGTCCCCAAACAAAATTTTAATTTGAACGTAGGCCTGTAGCAAAGATATGGAAAATGTAGCCATATACAAAATTAAAGAAAATTCAAATTGCAAACTGAAAGATTTGAAGTTCTAAGTCGTAGCAGTGATAGTTTCCGAGATATATGACCGGAAACACGGGTTGTTTCAAAAAACTTTCAAAAACCGAAACTTTTTATATGTTGGCCTGTATCTTCAAAACAAGCAGAGATATGGAAATGTACAAAGACGTATTCGGAATAGGTGAGATGTAATGCATATTGTGTACAATTTGAATTTGAACCATGTCGTATGTAATTCAGTTTTTCAAGATAAGTAAGCAAGCAATATAAACTATAGTGCGATAGAGAAGTTTAGCAGTTAGAATTGGAGACACAGAACGTAGTAATGCACCGCTGTCTCTATCTTTCTCTTTCTCCCTCGCTTTCTCTTTCTCCCTCTCTCCCTCTCTCCCTCTCTCCCTCTCTATCTCTCTCTTTTGAAAGAAGCCACCTTGTAGTATTTCCATCAATTTCCACTATTGAATGCAAAATGATGTTTAAAAGTGAAACTAAATATAAACTTTTAATCCAAACGCTTGTAACCAGCTGTGATTTTGGAACTGTGGTTTTAAAATCACAATAATTCCAGCTGATTGTAAATTCCAAAGATCTGTCATTAAATCACAGTCATGATTATTCGGTTGCCAATATTAACAATTCTTCTGTGATTTGCTTCTTTGCTCAATTGTGAATGGGCAAACACAATGTTGGTGCCAAATCTGTTTCGACATTCCAAAGTGCTTCCACGATGCGATTTTTTGGCTGGAATACTTGCCTGAACTTGGCCATTTTCGGTAAAAATGGAAGATGATATTGGCACTTCTGACGTGGTAATCACTTCGGCTGGTATACCAACCATAATAAGCCATTGCTCATCACAGCATGCTTCAAATGTAGTAGCTACTAAATTCTTTTCACTGACTACATTTGGAATTAAATGGCGATATTCCTATCGATTGAAAACCGTATATAAAACTTTTGCTGTTTTGAAACACCTATAAATCCAGGAAATGAATTTTTCATGAATGTTCTGTGCACACTCTTGCGAGGGAATAGGAATACCTGCAGGAGTCATGGTCATCATTATTCCTCTTTCCTGCGAAGCGATTTGACCAACTCGATGCAATCTCTTCAAAGCGATGGTGCTGATTTTTGAAGAAACCGTCGAAAAGCCAGTTGTGACCATGTTCCAATTGGTGTTCAAACAGTCTTCATACCTTACAAAACTCATGGTTTAGATACAGCATATTGTATAGAAAACTATGCTGGATAGTAAACATTTCTTCTATCGTTTGTGAAAAAGAAAATTAAATCGAACCGTATCACAAAATAGCTATAAACTTTTATTTTTCAAGAGCGTGTAAAGCGTATTAAATCTTCGGTTTCATCAAAGTCATGTTGCTTGTTTGTTCGCCATTTGTACACTTGGTGGCAAAAGTACACATACAGATTAAATTAAAAATATATTGTGTACCTAAGTGGTTCTTAACTCAATACACGGTGTTCAGTGTGCTATAATTTTGAATGCAGTCTGTAAAGTTTTTGGAAAGTATTCAAAATAGTCAACTTCTATTTTGGATATTAAATTAATTAAATCTTTGTAGGCTGATTATTATGGTCAGATTTTTAAAATTTTTAGAATTTTGCTGCCCAAACTGAACAATGCATTTTGTTTTTATTTATTATTTTTATTTATTTACTACTTCATTTAACTTTTTATTGAAAAGTATTTTTGGTACGCATACTTATTTCAAACAGTGTTTAAGTCTATGTCAGACTATTTGTGTGTGAGTGGGTGCGTCGTTTGCACACTTCAATGCTAATGTTGGCTCGTCGTCTGTCTGTTCGTCCGTCTGTCTGTCTGTCAACGTGCGCGTGCTGGCTGTTGACTGCATTAATGGATCTTGGCATGGTTTAGTGGGCGTGGCGTTGTTTTCATTTCCCACAGCGCCTGACGACGAGTGTCACCCATTATGTACGAGTCTATGTGTCTGTTTGTTTGTTTTTTTTTTCTGCTGCTATTAGTGTGGGTGTGAGTACTGCGACTGACTTCCGTTGGCACACCGACAACACAATACGCTTCATCGTTGCGCTCCTTTCCTGCTTGATTTCTTTTATGGCATGCTTGGCGTGCATTTGACAATGTGCACGCGTCCAAGTAACTGACGAACAAATAAACTGACAGAACGAGCAACCGACAGGACAGACAGACAGACAGACATACCAGACGGACGTACAGACAGCCACTGAAGTTGTAAGTTGTCCTGCGGCGGAGCATTGAATGAGGATGAGGAATGAGCACATCGAAATGTTAACTGCTGCCGTCGCAGTTGTTGTTGGTTTTGTTGTAGTTGCTACGGCACGGCATCACTTCACGTGGTCTAAGCCAACAACTGCAGCAAATGACTGCTGGGTGCTGCACCGTGGTACGCATTGTATACTGAAAATGATAATTAGCTCTCATTGAAATTGTGGTTTTGCTTATTATACGATTTAGTTACCATTTTTAAGAGACAGTGTGCATAAAGTTACGGGAATTTGTTTAAAAAAATGAAATACATAGTAGAAGTTTCTTTGATTTTACTAGTTTTGAGCTAAACTTAACTAAGATATATAAAGCAGCGTGCTGAGTTTAAAAATACAAAACTAAGTTAAAAAAGTACTAACATTTTTGGAGATACTTACCATGATTAGGTGAGCGATGAAACTAGCGCTGATTAGCCATCAATGACCAGTATCGACGAAAATGTGAAGAGTTTTTAAATTCCGATCATTGTTTAAGTATTCGTTTAGTGGCAGAGTCATTGAACGTTCCAAAAACCATCGTTCACGAAACTGGGACAATCAATTTGGAGTTGCGGAAAGTATGCGCGAAGCTGGTGTTCAAAGTGTTAACGGACGATCAAAATTCGCGCTGAGTTTAAACGTGTCAGAATCTTTTGGACCTGTGTGATGAAGACCCCCACTTTTTAGACAACTTCATATCACAGGAGACGATTCTTGGGTGTTCAAATACGACAACGAGGCCTAGTGTCGAGTGGTCCTCGCATCAAGAATGCTAGAATGAGCAAATTAAAAGTGAAGGCCATGCTCATTGTGTTTTTCGACAACAGGGGGCTTGTTCACAACGAGTAAGTACATCGGGGTATGTGTGTGATCGGAAAAATCTACGTGAAGATTCTGAAGAAAATCAAATGCAGGGCTCAACGCGTGTGGTGCGACATCGCGGCGATTTGAAAACTTCAACTTGACAGTGTGCTCGTGCACACATCCTTTCTCGTGACCAGCTATCTGGCTAATACAGGTGTGCCAACAGTTTCCTTTCACTCCTGACGAGGGTCAACATGTTAACATTTCGGAATGGTCAGCATCAAAGAGACTTGCTCGAAAGCTTTAAATGGCATTGCTTAAATTTCAGAATATCTAGCTGGCAATGGAATTTTTATCAAAATGACAGATCAGCAAGAATGATGGTGAAGAGAGAAAGCGAAAGGGAGCATCAGACGTAGTAGTCTTTTAATTCATAAGTTCAGCGTGCAGCATACGTCGCTATTAGAATAGTGGTATATAGTGTTTTAGATTATTTTCAGTCGCTTATATTGTTTTTGCTTATATGAATGAAAATACATGTAGAGAGCGCGTTTTAATGTAGTTAGATTATAATGCAGTTCAAAGTTGCCTCATTGTGCAAATAGTAAGCAGCAGGTAGGACGCTTTAATAAAATATTGCGCCATGTGTCTAACTCATTTGTTAGCTGCACAGTTCACTACAATAGTGATCACTTGTGCATATAATATTTTGCTTAATTTCAAATGAAATACTGAAGATCAGTCCAATTAAATTGTAAGACCAAATATACTAAAACTTTATTTAAAGAAAATAGCATATTCAAAATTTGTATATGACATTTATAGTATAATATTTTTATTACATTACAGCACACTGTGCGCATGATTTCGTTGCGCAAAACCAACGCCAACGTGGCACGAAACCAAAAAATAAAACAAAAAAGAAAATGGAACCCCCCCCATTCACTACAAATAAAGACTGAAAAAAAAATAAACAATAGAAAATAAATAGCACAGCATGTGGGGGAGGGAATGGGGTGTGGCGGTGTCGGTGGTATTGGCTAAGAGCGGCTGCCGGATGCCGCAGCAAACGAATTCAAGCCAGAAACAGGCAGTCAGCCGCCAGAGTCAAAGCCAGAACTAGAGCCAGGCAAGCCAAGTGAAGCGATGATGATGACGGCGATGACGACAAGTGGCAAAAGTTGTTATCGTTTTTTTTTATTTTTATTTTCAGGTACGCTATACTAATAGTGTAGAAGAGTTTATTAAGTTTATGCAGGTGTATGGCACAGTTAAGTGAAGGCAAGGTAAACCACGCAAAATATACAATATATACATATATAATATAGTTCAGCAACTAAAGTCGTTTCGATATGGCTATCTCGATATAGCTTCTACTCTTGTGTGAACGCCAAGATTTTTGGAGGTTTAAGAATATTTAGACTCATCTGGGACATGGTCAAATGAATTTTATGTATGAGCGGTAGTATTCAAACAAATCTAGTTAGAACAACTTTTTTAACTAAGTTTGGAACACCAAGTTTGGACGTGTTCAATTCCGATAAAATATTTCGCATAAATTCACATCGAACACTTTAGAATATAGCTGCCCTACAAATCTATGCTTCAAATAGACCTTCTTAGACTATATACAGCGTATCTCGTAGTTGTGCATACTCGACTGCAGTCTTATAACGCTGTGTAGTGTATGTGTTTATGTGTGCAATTGAGTTTGAGTTGCAACCGTTGTGCTTATTGCGAAAAAAAAACGATTAAAAATAGAGTGTCAAAGCCTATGATCCCCAGCTGCAAACCAAAGGTTGAAAACTTCGATTCGTAAGCTAAGCAAGGCTCTAAAACGTGAGAAGCAATTCGTCCGCAGACAGTACATTGATCGTCTCTCTCCGACAAGCTCTAAATTTGTGGAAGACTCGAACTAGCATTAAGTCACCTGCTAAACTAGAGACAGCTATCAGAGATCATACTGGTAAGTGGGTTCGCAGTGATAAAGAAAAGCCTAGCGTTTGCAGCACATTCTAGAAATGTTTACCAGCTAACAAATTATTTCCGTCTGATCTGATCCGGCTACGATCTATGCTGAATCTTTTAGAGCCCACAAATATCTATAAAAGTTCAAAGAAGGTACAGAGCATAATTTTGTTTTCTCCTAAACGATCGAGGAACTTAACAACCAGCTATTAAGTGAACACTTCTCAGCACAGTTGAAGAAATCGATCATCGATAATGAACCCAAATCATAGTACGTATAGTCCCATAAGCCTAGTTTGCCTATTCAAGCTCTTTGGAAAGTTATTTCTTCTCAAAATCAGTCCATACACATACGAGTTGCAATTCGCTCTCATCAATTTGGATTTTGTGAAAAACTTGGTAGTAAGAGTAAGAGTTTACCTTAAGAGTACCTTAGAGTTTTGAACCGCATTTGAACATCAAAGCTGGAAGAGTTATCGGTATATGTTATATACACATCCTATATATGAAAAACTTATGGATGAAATCGCTTCTTGACTACAAAGTGAAATCTGGTAATGCCTCTCCTTCTTGTGACGAAACTCTGCTAGAGCTGGCCTATGATCATATACAGCTGTACCCACTCGAATTCATGGTATCATCTGAAGTTGACGTTCGTTGGCTCGATTTATTTTGATTATAATGAGAAATCACTTTCTCGACAGACATAGAATGAGGCGTAGTAAACAGTAATGAACACAGCAACTTCTGCAAAGTGCCACGAGATTTCTTCGATTTCCCGGAAACTTTTTCTTCGCCAAAAATAATTTCGACCAAGAAGCAACCCTCTTGAATTATATCTCGGTAGATGTGTTTAAGCTGGAGAAAATTTATAAACGTTAAAATAATTTCAGCCCGAAGTGAGTGCGTGCCTGTTTTGACGAGAGAATGTGATAATTTGCGTATTTTGCTGTCGTGTTCTTCATTGTGATTGTCTTTTCGTAAATTTTTCTTATGTGAAGAAAACTTCGCGTCCTGTCCATCTGAATATGGAACCTAAAGCATGAGTTTCAAATTTCGGAGAACGTTTTCTTTCAATGTTAAAACATCGGACAAAATCAAACGTCCTATTTTTGAAGATTCTTCTGCATGACCAGTAAAACATCTGCCATCAAACTTCTTTGGAGAAGTTTGTTGAAAATCTGATTTCCTCCAAGTATTGAGCATTCGATCCGCCGCATTTTTGTCTATTAGTGAACCAGGGGCGTTGGAAAGATGACGCCAGCACTGAAACACTCTGGTAAATTGTGTAAGGCTCTAACTTCATATGTGGTATTTATAAACCAAATGTATATTTCGGGAACCGTTGGTTTCGTTATTAACATTCTGTGAAGAGATTATGTATAGAGTATAAAAGCTTCGGTTCTACTTTTAACTGTGTTTTTTTTTTTGCCTTAGTGTTTTCATGTTTTATTTAGCGCTTGAATGGCTTGTTTCGTTCGTTCGTTCGTTTGTTCGCTTGACGTTTTGGGGATTCTGATACGCATCGCCATTTGCAAACGGAATTAAAGCGAGAGGCAAGCGGCAGCCAACATGCTAACAAACAAACAACAACAAGGACATCGCACTTTTGGCCGCACTTTTGAACCGAACAAAAAAAAAAAGAAGAAACAAAAAAAGAAAAAAACGGGCAACGGTTGCAATTTAAGCTATGCCAAGTTCTCGCGTACAACGCGCGAATGTCAAATGTTAAGCGCTAGTGAGTGTGCTTGTGAGTGTGTATATGCATCTGTGTTTGTGTGTGTGTGTGTTGCTGTGGGATTTAAGCTTTTCGCATTTATTTGTATCTGATTGTATATATTGGCGTGTGTGTGTGTGTGTGTGCTTGTGTGTGTTTTTCTGTTCAGGTGTTTTTTGTGTTGTCGAAAACGTTGCAAACGCGTAAGAATATTTTATGGTTTCACCGTTTTATTTCAACACACTTGACGCCTCCGTAGACTTTAACGAACTATGTGCGAATTTTTGTGTGTGCATCTACCCCCATCATTGCCTTTATTTGTATTGATTCACGTATTTGATTTACAGAAGCACATACGTGTATGTAGGTACAAATGATATATCAGCTAGAAAAAAACATACATAACGTATGTACATATATAAAAGATAATTTATATGTATATTGCTTTTGCTCGGTAGCATCAGCAGCCAAAGAAACACCCAATTGTCACAAAGTATTGCCATAATTTGCTAGATATATAATTTTTGGTTGTAATATAAGCAAAATGTACGGATATGTATTACTTTTATGTTTATATTATATAAACATCGTGTGCTGTGCGTGTTATGTTGTATTAAATCTAATGTTGTAATTAGTAAAAATTTTCAAATTTCATGGCTTAAGTCGTATTTAAGTTTACTACAGTTTACTCACAGTGCTCTAAATTCGACCTATTCTCTTGAAAGTACATAATAATAAGAATAACAATAACATAGGAGTGTCATGGAAAACGTTGTGTTTGGGTGGGTGACCATGCACTGGGATGACCGGCCCTGCACTAAATTTCCCAATATCATTCATAAAACTTTGAGGAAAAAGCATTTTCAACGACACTCCGATCAATTTGAAAGAAGCAAATCACTTTTGTTAACCTTGTAACTGCATAAACTGTTGGCAGATTATAACACCTTTATGTGTCAACAATATGGTTAAAGCCTTTGACGTCCAAAATATTTTGAGTTTTATACACTTTTTTGTATACACTTGATCTGCCGTAAGTAACAGAAGAATCTAAATTTACAAGTTTGAAGGTTCTACCTTTTATAGTCTGCGAGATTTCGTTGTTAAAACATACAGACGGACGGACATGACCAGATCGACTCAGCTCTCGATGCTTCATGTTGCAGAAACTTAGCATACGAGTACCCTTGGCATCTTGGGCACGGTATAAAAATCAAGGGAATATGTTGTGTTTAAGGGGGTTAAAATGTTTGTGTACTTTTTACGTTTTCCTGTTTTTATGTAGATTTGTCGTATTTATTCACATTGCCATTTTAAAAAAATAACAGAAGTTACAATATTTTTCGTTGCATACTCTGAGGCTGAATTTAGTCTCACGTTTTTATCTTTTGAGTGGCAATGAAACGCGTAATATGTGTAAAATGGATTTCAATGACGTTCTTGTAAAGTATCGATGCATTGAATATCTGTCAACTAAATAAACTAATAAAATCTACTTAATTCTAGATATCCACATTAGAAGTCATATACACTATCAAACTCGCAGCATACCCTTGCAAAGTAGTAAATAATTTACTGGAAGTCCTAATCAGGAAACGGGTATGCTGCAGAGCAATGACAATGACTGTCATTCGCTCGCAGATGTATCAAAAGCGGCTCCGGCAAGGGGGCGTCCTATCCTATCCAAAAATGGCGTTTCATTCCAGCAATTATTAACTGTATGGCATAATTTTGTGGTGATCAGCACTTGAAAAGGCTCGAGCAGAAATAACTTGAATAAGGTGCAGCGAAATGCACAATTATGAATGTATTAGCGGGGCGCTGAGCGCTTCATCATCTCTTTCCACTTGACCTAATAGGAAGGGAAAAACCCACAATATCGGTCATCAGGCTTAGAGAATGTGGCTATTGGAGGAGCGGGACAACGGGGCACTCAACAACCCTTAAAAAAGTTATAGACCCACCCGGCAATACAGATTATTGTTTCCCTTCAATAAGAAATTGGCAGGGACAGCAAGTGAAAATATAAACAGAAAAATCATTGAGAATCTTCACAGACGGCTTGAAACTGGAAACTCTTTTTTCCAGTTTCAAGCCGTCTGTGGTGGTGTATACATTCCAGAAATGGGTATCAAAGCCTTTTTTAGACTATCTGATTACTGTAGCGAAAGTTGCTGCCATCCATGTGGCAATGTTTTACCTAGAATCATCTAGGATTAGAGGAAAATAAGTCCACCTATATTCAGACAGTCAAGCAGCTATAAAAGCGCTGCACTCCTGTCTAAATCGGTCAAGAACCATCACGGACTGCCACAAATCTCTTAATGAGATGGCTGAGCAAAACAGTATCCGCATCGTTTGGGTTTCAGGGCACAGAAATAGTGAGAGTAACTGTATAGCAGATGAACTAGCAAGACTAGGTACAACGACACATATTCGACAACCTGTAAACGGCAAAACAAAAGCAATACTATTAGAACCGCAAACAGTAGGTGGTCTAGACTTACCACGTGTAGAACTTCAAAGCAGGCGTGGCCTAAGTATGACCGGAAAAGAACACAATCCCTACTTCGGATGAGTAGATCAGATGAATTAATTGTAATAGGAGTATTAACAGGACACTGTCTCATGGGCTAGCATGCTAAGATACTGAAAGGCTCCTCACAAGATTTCTATAGTAGCTGTGATAACTAACGACTTACGGTTACAAACAAAGACGCATGCAGAACGAATTAAATTCTTGAACTTATGAACTTAAATTCAAGACCTATGTCCCATCAAACATAATTTTGTAATATCTTTATATGTCTAAAAATGTGCGTGTATTCATAATTCTCCTCCTAAAAAAACTGCTTGACTGATTTTGACAACATTTTTGTTTGTACTTAAAGGGTCACCTGGTAGGTTCTTAGCTTCAGTTTGCTGATATATACAAAGAAATGGTTTTTTCTCTTATAGAGGGGTTGCGGTTGTGTGTATTTTAGTCATTAGCGGTGAAGGTAATTTTCAAAATGATGGCTAAATCATTAGTTTTGATAAAGTATAAAGGGAGATGGGGCGCACCGACAAATGAACATCTTTTATATGGCTTGGCGTATGAGTAAATTTTTTCGTAAAACATTTTCAATTGTTCCTATCAATATTACGTATACGTAATTGTAGTCGAGTTTTATGTTGCATACTTTTAGGCTTCGATTTGCATATTAAAAAACTGTTTTTCCATCATACTCGTACAAGACGCTAGAAACTATTACCACATCATTTCAGTGTCTTACTCGACTCTTTAGAAAGAAAAGAACAAACAGTATAAAATAATTGCCAAGCTGTGACAGTCAATTATAAGTATAATAAACATAAACTTAAATATTTATTAAATATTGCAAATAAACATAAACTTAAACATTTCTACATTGTGTGGCGCTTAAAGTGAACATTGAATCATCTTTAAATCTAAGGAACTACACAACACTCCAAAACGCTACCCACAATTTTGCATAAGTATTCTAACAGATTCGAGACTGCCTTACGACGATATCTGCCAAACTAACTCATTCTTTGTCCGTCTGTCTACCGCTAATTGCTATCTAATCACTTCACACTGAAAAACATTACCACCATTTAACGGCGTCGCCAGCAACAACCGACTTCAAGAGTGGTTACTTCAAATACGCCTACATAAAACTATGCCACCCTCTAAAACGCCACACACAAGTTAAAAGTTTTAGCTGGCAAACGCAAAGACAAACAGACGATCAGATAGACAAGCAGGCAGGCAGACAGACAAACTGTGGCAATTAGAAGGAGAAGACGTATATAAACGTAGAAACTTAGCACAAAAGTCAACGCAACGCAGCAAAAGTCTTAAAGTTAACTTAAAGTTAAGAGTACGCTAGACTTTTAGCTACAATATTGTTTCAAACGCACTTCTCCGACCCACATTCGAGCCCAAGCATATCCTTGCCAAGTGCCTAAGCAAGCACAAAGCTTAGTGGCGCCTACATTTTGGCATTAATTGTTGACTGGCGTGTAAAAGATTTTGCGTCAACAGTAGCAATGAGGAAGTTAGACGAAGGACGACGAAGACTTCAGCAACTGAAATGCGCACCCAGCGCGCTGCGTACTCTAATGCTTGAGTAAACAAACCATTGACAAAGTCTGCGTCTGACGCCAACACTTAATGCGAATGCCATGCCATGTCTTGGCAGTCCAGGCTGCTATTTAGTCAACCAAAAACGAAGTCATGACACCCAAACTGTGGCGAATAGTGCGGGAGAGCAGAAGTTTGAAAGTGTGTATTTTGGGCGTTCATTCCATCGCACATTACTCACGCGGTTTCAATGTGCAGATCCCTTCTACGTTTGTGCCTTTCTGTCAGCTTGTCTTAATTGACGCCGCCGCAGAGACATAAAGTGGCATAGTACAATAGAAGAAAAAACACACACAAATAACACTGCAGCACATGGAGTTAGTTTCAATTTAGTCTAGCCACTTTCAAGTGCAGTAAACTCTCTTCTAGTAGACTCTCTCTCTCTTTCTATCTGGTTGCCTTTCTTTGTTTACATTCTCCCAACTATCTCCTTATGACCACTCTACCTACAACTCTTATTACTTTTTATGTTACATCTCTCCGATTCATTTCACAAATTATTTCTAGCTTAATTCAGGTGGTCACTTTAGATAACTATCAAATTACATTCCTGATTACCTAACATAGTACCTTTTTAACTATGATTACCTCTCATGTTGCCTCTCCAGTCATCGTAGTTGATTTTTCAAGTTAATATCCTCTAGTAAAGGGAACCAGGGCAGATGTGGTGAATCACCAGTTGTTGCAATAGATCATTACCATTCACTAGTCGCTTTAGTAGTTATAAGTGACTGGTTGCCACAATAGTGAAGTTCTCAGCCGCTTAGCTACTTAGCAATCACCAAACACATCGATATGCTGAATAACTGTCCGCAGGTGGTTCTTCTTGTTGACTATCGCACAGCGCAACTGTTGCACTTACTAGCGAACTATTGAAGACCCCACTGCGTTTAATGGAGGGTACTGATTCGGTAACAGTTTCGTTTATGTATTTAGTTATCTTGTCGTTTTAGTTAATATTGATTTAAACTTCAAAGATCTTCGAAGTGATCTACACTCGAAAACGAAATATTTTTGTTTTTACACTTTAGCCAGTTAAGACGGCACAAGTAATAAAATTTTTGTTTTTGTCGCACTGTGTAGATATACATATACATTCATCCATTCATCCATCTAGCCATCTATCCACCTATCCATCCATCAGTCAGTCAGTTAGTCAGTGTGCCGCACATTTCCTTCCTTTCGTTCTAGCAACGCTTGATTTCACCTCTACTATGCGCCATGCCACATTTCCGGCTATTTGGTTAGAACCAAACACACACACACACGCACACGCCGTATCCGTCTTCTCCAACGCTTCATGGTGCCATATTAATAGAAGCGCGCCAGTCGCTTATACTCTGCTATACTGCTCATCTCGAATTCTGCTTAATGAAGCAACGACTACGCTTCCTGTTTCAGCCAATTTAGTATGTAATTCTTTAGCCATTACCGACAGACGCATTGACTCACTCACTCACTCACTCAGTCAGTCATTCAGCTACCCAGACCCAAAAGCTTACAAAACTCTCTACAGTTTACAATGCGCGTGCCCCCAAAAGTGCCACACCTGCCACACAGAGTGCTTACGCCTTTCCGCATCAACAATTTGAACAGCAGCAATAGCAGCAGGAAGCCGTATTCAAGTTTTTAGCTACTGCGACTGTTACTTTTACGTCGTCGTCGTCGTAGTCCTTGTCGTCTTCCTTGTTGGCTCGAGTTGAACGCAAACAATAAAACAACAACAACAAAAACGTCCGCAGCAAGACATCAACTATGTGCCAAGTTGCCTCCATCCAACTTTGCTTCATTTCGTTCATCCTAGACATCATGCGACGCAAATAACTCAAACCAACTGAATTTTACTCCATCCAACTGAAACTTCCTTTTGGTCTTGCCACAGCCACAAGCTATTGACTCAGTGCACACAGTACCGCGCGCAATCAGACACGTCGACGGTCATGCAAAAGGACCAAGGATAGAACTCGTATAATAGGAGCTTAGGCTGTGCACGCCATCATCAACGAGTTCTCCGCAGCCAAGAGTCATTGAACAAGTAGAAGAAGGGCATACAAATACAAATCGCCTGCTACACGACAACCGCAGTCAGTTAGTCGTCCTTCCGTCCGTCCGGACGTCCGGGCGGATAACTGTCCGTCTGTCGGTTGGTCGGTCGGTAGCTCGGTCAGTCATTCAATAGTCGTTCACAGTTAGCTGGCATACAAGTTTCCACTTTGGCAACACAAAATGTCCCGCAATTACCACTGAGGCCACATCTAACGAAGCCGATGATGATTCCTATGACAATTTACCTCCTATTGCCTTCTTCTTTGCCCTGCCCTCGCCAGGCGAACTACGTTTTGAATTGCGCACAAGTTGTCGAGTCGTCACCTCTTCGCTCTTTGTCCGCCACTCTGTACAAAGTTAAATTCAAGTTGTGTGTGGCAACTGCCAGTGGCAAGTAACGTTGCGCATTAAGTTGGCATTGGCAGTGCCGTAGATTATTATTGTAGCATTGATGGAGGGCGTAATTTTTGGTTGAACAAGCTTATTAGAAAGCTTCTCAATGTAGCTTCTTCAGTCTTACTCGAAACTAGCTGAAAGTCTGAAGACAAACATCATCAATAGACTTTTATCTATGCAGCCAAAAGTGCTGACATTCGTAGAACTTCTTTGAATTCCAAACTTCTCATTCAAATGTTTAGTAAAAAATTTCATATTGTTCAATGATGCTTCGCTTATTTTACAAATATTAAAACAACACAAGGAGAGGACATCTTTAGTGTTATACTTGCCCAATGTTAGGTTACAAGATCAAAGTGCTACTGTCGATTCATCTAAAGCTTGTTTACTTTACAATCCAACAGTTGGGCAAAGGCCTTCCAGACATGCCATGACAATGCTCGTTCCATCCTTAAACCATGCATAAGGAACGAAACATGGACCGCCAGCGATGAACTGAAGATTTTCAAATTCTCATTGCACCTCTATTACTATTTGGAACTTATCACAGAGAAAGTGAGTTAAACGGATAGTTCATGTTCAGAAACGACATTAGTTTAATGAATCGAAAGCGCAGCCTTCCGAAATAATAATCGTTCCATCTCCACTGCTGTAAGGCAGCAGAGTGATAATGAGTGACGCTCATTATCTCATAAATTGAACACCATATTATAACCACATTGAAGAACCCAAGAAGGAACTTAGCCATCTCCCTTTTTCTATAGACGAAATTAGTCGACCAATTTCCATCTGAAAAATTAAAACCCGGCTACAAGATTTCGACTACGCAGATGATATTTGTCTAACTTCACACACCCATAGCACTCTGCAGAAACACGCTCCCAATGTTAAACTCAAAATAATGTCATTACTGATAGTTCGAAAATGGTATGTCGTGCAGGGTTAAACAGATGCTCGTTTAAGCTGCATATTTAGAAACCTCTACTCCCAAAATAAACGGCAAAACATACAGGAGCTTTGAAATCAAGCACAAATCTTATCGCTGAATGAAATATATTCGGTTTTGAAATATGTTTTCGGAAATTAGATGAAAGATTTAGTGCCAAATGATCTTGACCAGAAAAAGACTTTGACCGCGTTAACGAGTTAAAACGACATAACGATCTTAACCCAATCAAAGTCGTTGAACCACGTCAAGATCATTAACTGCAGGCAATGACATGAACTCCCGTGAAGAACACTGACCCTGGTTAAGGTCATTTGACTCCAGGTTATTTGACTTCGGTCAAGATCATTTGATTTTAGTTAGGGTTATTTGATCATTTGACTTCGGCTAAGGAAGTGGAGGACAGGAACAAGTAAACATAGTTTACGTCTTAAGTTGGCTCTGAAGCTCTGCTAGGAATTCAACCATTCAATCTCATTCTATACATTTCTAGTGTACCAAAATCCTTTTCATAATACGCCACTGCTACATTGTGGCAGCAAGTGAAGTGAAATCAAGCCAATGCCATCAGTAGCACTACCAAAACGCAACTACGCCATGCTACTATGTACCAGTTCTGTTGCTCTAACCAGCCAAACAACCATTCGTGCTATTGCTTCATGCTACGCTAAATTCAAATATGCGAAAGTCCGTCCCATGCGGTCCGCGTAAAGTTGAGTCCTGTGTCGTGTGTCCTGTATCCTGTGCACTGCTGTTATCATGTCTTCAGTTTCAAAGTTTTGTGCGCATGTAAGCGACTGGCATGGCATGGCAGACAGCACAACTAAACGGACAGTCAGGCAGACGGACAGACAGAAATGAACAGATGAATGGCTCGTCGTTCCGAATTCCTGACTGGCACATCCTTTCATACAGCACACACACGTGTACATACAAATCTAGGCAACACCCACAAAGTGCCGCAGTGGTCTCGCACAATGTGTTTAGTACACACAGACAGCATAGCGTAGAGTGCTAGTTTCTAACTGTCTGTCTGTCGGTATGCTGCCATGCCATGCCTATACTATTACAACTCACCAACGCCTTGCATACATGTACATACTTGCCGTTGTCCTTCTGTCGCTACGATGACCCTTGACACAATCGGTAGCTAACTGTAGTGGCACTGCTACTGAAGCCGCCGGACCGTCTCGTTGTTATTTTGCCAGCAATTATTCCGACAGAATGTCCGTCCCGTAGTCTGTCTCGCCATTCATCTATCCGTACAGTTTTACGTTGCATCCTTCATCAACAAGCAACGAAGGATCCAAGTAAGGAAACCAAACGCCAAGCTCGTTACCCATACTACGCTACGTATAAAGTTTTTCCTCCTGATGCTTTTGGGATTTGCCGACATTGTTGTTCTTGTTTTTGTAGACCGTTTTTTCACGGTTTGCTCGCTTGGCTGCTCAGCATTTTACCCAACCAACCAACCAGCCAGTCACCCACTCCCAACCAACTCAAAGCACCACAATGCAGTCAAGTCTCAAACATCGTCATCGCCCGTACTATCCGCCTTAACGGATTTTTATTTAGCACTGGGCGCGTGCTTTGTTGCTTCGTTCGCCTCCGTAACTTGAGGATCTGCTCACTGTGAGTCAGAAAATCAAAATACACGTCTCGTCGGCAGTGCCGGAGTTGCGGCAGTAGCACAGCTGCAGGAAAGTCGAAAGTACGTGCGCAACACAAACAAATATATACATATATATACAAACACACTCAAAAGCAGCCTCGAAAGTTAGACGAATGATTGGACATACGTACGTACGGACGGACGTACAGACAGTCAGACAGACGACTAAAGGACCATAGTACTTCGCTGGCATGCATAGTCCGTAGCATAACTTGGCAGTTTGGCTTGGTTCGTTGGCACGTCCTGAATGTCGAAATGACGGAGAATTGCGGCGAAGCGAAGCGGTCTGTGTGTGAATTGCGAACTACGGCATTCTAGTCAACGGTGCTTGTTTTTTTTCTGTTTTTTTTTTTTTATACCATCGTTCGGTTTGTACCCAAAGGCAAACACACTTTCATGGATTACATACAAACGACCCGACACAGTCTGTCCAAACATTCCGTCCACTCATCCGTTCGTCTGTATTTTGGTCTTTCCGTCTGTATGACTCCTATGTTAACGTCTGTTGGCAGTGGAATGAACCTTTTCTGCGGATAAAGTGAATTTGTGCACTGAAACAAATATTATGGTGAGGTTTCTGTGAAGAGACTTATGAAATTTGTATGTGGTAGAAAGAGTTTGTGTAGAATTACGGTTTAGAAGTTCTCTTTAAATAGTGATGTATATATAGTACATTCGATCTTACGATCTCTTCTCAGTGGCTACCAGGGGAAAAGTTCGTTTCTGGTTGAGGGAAGTTTTTTATTTTAATTTCCATAGTTGTTGCATTCGCTTGTTAAAAAACGTTCCACACTTAGATTTTTTTCTTAGTGATACCGTAGTTTGAAAAAAGTCTAGAAGTCAGTAAATATAAGCTGATGGTAAGTGAATTTAAGAAAATATATTGGAGCCTGTTTAGCCATTTGCTTTAACATTAAGAACGAAGTTCGTTTGAAGTGCGCAATTCTCCAACCACAGACATCGGAAAATGCTCAGAGTAGAAGCTCCAGACCAGCCTCCCTGAGAGACCTTATTAGCTAATCGCCGCTATGGTGAAAGTTCCCTATTTTAGACGGGCTACCGAATCGTAGTGAAGCCTTATGTGTAAGTAAAAGGAAATCTATACATTAAAGCCTAAACCACGTACCGAGTCAAAGATTATAAAGTTAGAGAAAACTACGACAGTATATGATATCCAGTTCATATACGAATCAAGTGAATTTTCAATATGTAACTCAAAATTCTCACTTCAATTTCCGCACAGTGTACAACAATGTCTGTGTGCTAAAGCCACACCACACATATCCTGCAACGACAACGACGACTCGTAATAAGTGCGCTCGTATACCGCAGGATAAAGACGGCGACGGCAGCAGTAGTAACGGAATGAAACAAAAACGCCGGCTGATGGCTGCTGGCAACGGATGGCGTGCCGGGCCCGTTGCCGGTGCCGTGTTCAAGCTTGGCATTATAATTTCTCGCTCCACATGGGCGCACACAAAATGCTATAGCGTCAGCCGCAAACTCTGAGGCAGACACAGACGCCGGAACATAATCATATATACACACACACACATGCACACATACACACACACACACACACCGCATTTTAACACCCTTCAACAATAAACAGCATGTCACTTAGCTCAAACTTCAAAAGTGCTAACGTTCCTCCGTTGCTTTCCCTGCTTCATGCTGCCTATAACTACAAATGCTTTGGCATGCTGCCGTCGTCATAAGCCATCGTAATACCTTCACCCTCCAATATTTCGCCCTGCGGCATAAAAAGCTCTTGATGAGCAGGCATACCGGAATGGGTGAGGTGCAGCATTGCCGACGACGACTACGACGACATCGTTACGCCAATGCCTGCGGCACGCAGCACAAACTCAACTTGGGTCCTTGGATGCGTTCTACTTCTCATCTTGTGTGTTTTGCGTGGTCGTCCTTGTTGCCGCGCTCAACTCGCATTCGTCGATCCCAGGCAAAGTTTTGTTCGTGGGCGATAAAGTACACACACACACACACATACTCACACATTCACTTTGGGATTTAACTTGAGGCAACAAAAAAAAGAAAAAAAAATGGAACAGCTTTAGAGCAGAACTCAAGTGTGTCTGATGGCAGACAGCAACGTTGACGACAAGCAGTTGAAGCTGTTGGAGCTATGCTGAGCATCCTGTGTGAATACAGTGGTGTCGCAACGATTAGATAAGTGTCTTAATTATTCAAAGATGTTGGGGATGCTCTGGTACCTGCGTTCTTGTTAATCAAGCGAAGAGTAGATGGGTTTATGACAGTATTTGTTTATACGGTTTAAATTCGAATACCTTGATAATCAGGTAACTTAAATAAAATCATTTAAAATAAACTATTTAATATTGTCACAAAAGAGATGAAATATTTCGCGTAGGTCGTACCAGATCATTGGAGAGCATTGGTATAGCTCTTTAGAACTTCTGCTTACTGTTGTTACTCCATTAGAAAGTTCTTATGAGTTTAAATTAAAAGTTTTCCATGACTAACTATTATCATCTCTACAAAAAATTAGTAGTTCCAAATGTATTGTAGTTTTAGTGAATTCAATAAGTTCCTATTGGCGCTAACTTTTTTCCAATCGCATTTTTAGAAAAACAAGGACGAACGATTCAAGAATATAGATAGCAATTGTGAGACAGGTGAATTGACAAGGTAAGGCACAACAACACATAATAAGATAATCACTAGTAAACGTTTTGCAGCCCTGGTGCAGTAATTATCGTAGTCCTGGTAAAAGTATTTTCGTAGCCTTAGGAATATTGTCTCAGCCCTAGTACATTAATTCGTGTAGTTCTGGTATAATTATTGTTCCAGCCCTGGTATAAAATTATTGAAGCCCTGGTAAAAGTAGAATTATTGTTGCAGCGATGGTACAAAATTATTGAAGCTCTGGTAAAGTTATGGTTGCAGCCCTGGTACTAGAAATATTGCAGCCCTGATATAAAAACTACTGCAAGCTACTCATTAACGACAACACCGTACACTCCGCGATGAAATGGTGCTCCAGACTAACTACTTGCAATATATCAAAGCAGGATTTGCAAAATTGCAATTGTAGAGATGCAATTAATCATAACTTTAATGGCCGTTAGCATGGCTCACTGTGTCATAAGCTTACATTCCATGAGATTAGGAGTATTCTCAAGCGTCTTCCTTTCAAGCTGTGATAATAGCGATGAAATAGAAAGCGTCTAGCACCTACTCTGTCACTGTTTCGGACTATCCAGAACTAGATTTGTACTCCTAGGGTAGTATTTCCTAGAACCGATTTCAGATATATTATAAATTGAGGTCAGAAGCATCTTCAAAGAGGTTGTAGAAACAATAGTTTTGTCTCTATTTTTAACAGATATCCAAATGATATCACAGAGGATCGCTCCATCTTTATGCGCATCCTGTAAATGCTTTTATTCTTATTATTTTCAAACTCATCGTGATGAAAATGTATTTTACTTTACAGTATATCATTTTCTTTACTTCTTTGGAAGCACTCCGAAGTAGTTTTCGAGTTTGCTCACCTTAGTCGATTCAAATTCTCTATGTTTGGAGATTAGCATGTCGGTTCAAAATAATGATTGTGAATGCGAGTGTTTCTGTAAAAATATGGAGATTTAAGAAAAGATTTTCTACTCCAAACACACAAAACGGAACTCCGAATTAGAATCTTCACTTCTAAATAGAGTTTTGAATCCATCAGTGGCGGGCGTACTTTTATTCTGCTCCGAAGAACTTAGTCTTTCCTTTAAAGTATGATAGTTAAAATAATTTTCAATGAGCATCACAGGCTCCGTAATCTTCCAAATATTTACATAGGTACTACCTTGAATTTCCTATTCCAATTTGTTTAATGTTCTCAGTTGTGTGAAGATACTTTCCGCGCAGTGGTAATTTGAATTTCGAGAACAGAAAAAAGTTGGACGGCGTCATATCAGACGGATATGTTTCTTATTTGATGATGATGAAAATTTGTCCTATATGGATTTTTCACAAATCTATTTATATATTGTAGTATTATTAAATTGGCGCTTGTATGCTTCAAACGATTTTCCATTGCATTTTAAAGACTTGCGCCATTGTACTTACTTGAAGAAGTTTTTTGCCGTCAAAAGAGTAGAACTATATGTAGAAATAACTTTACGCCTGCTTGGTTGGCAGTTGCTGTTTGCGCTTATGCGCTGCCATTAACAATGCTAGTTGAAGGATGATAGTTCTAGCTTCAAGCGCAGTCAGAGAAAAAGAGATACGTCAATACATGCAGCTAGTAAGTAGAGATACAGTAGCGTTAAATATATTGCAACAAGAATTTGTTTATCTATGCTAGTTATATACTGCAGATGTAGTATAAATTTTAAATTGTGTATATTTTAAAAGCCAGTATACCTGCTCGTGCGCCATCAATTATATTTCGTTTTTGGTAAAAACCTGAAACATTGCAGTGTTGTGCCCAATATTTTCATTAAACATGCGTTTTATTTAGTGTTTTTTTAGACCGGGTTACAGAATGTACTAGAAGCCACTATCCCTTCTCGGGCGGCAAAAACTAAAAAGTGTTTTTAATAAAAACCTGAACTATAACACCGCCAGTGTTCGAATAATTGTTATAAATAATTCTTTGACGACCACCTAAGGATCAGACGAGCATATCTGTGACATGGTTACACTGTATATTTCATAGAGGAATTCATAGGAAAATAATTTTTCTACCGGTATTCAAAAGTTTCTCCACTACAAAATAATGGAGAATCTTTATTAAACACACAAATCGATTTGGCCACCATTATTAAGTCTTACAGGAGTTCTTAAATCTCTTCCAATTATTTCGTATAGGACTGTGATATGTGCACGCTTTGATTGTCATAGCAATTCAAAAGCATTTGTCGCACTACTTTGCCCCTCAAATACATATCCCGCAACTATATATGGGTGGGTATGTGCGTGTTTATGTCCCTGTAAGGATTTGATGTTGGCAGCATCTGTGTCGTTGCCGCTTGTTGCCATCGTCAAACACGACTACTCCTCTCCCACTTGCAACTCCCTCGACGCTATCAACTTTGTCTGTGTCGCCGTCACTGCTGTTGTTGTTACTTGGCTTCCTGCCGGAGTTGGAATTGTTGTCAGCGGAAGAAACAGTGAAATGTGTGTGCGTGTTTGTGTATGTGTGCCGAGTCAAGTGCGTCGTGCTGCTGCTGCTGCTGCTACTGCTGCTAAAACTTGCGACGTGCGAGATTATTATCATCCATGCCAAGCTGCTCTACTCGACTTGACTACATGAATGTCCTGCCGTCCTGTTGTCGTTTGGGTTTGGTCTTTGCTCCTTTATACATTGTTGTTGTAATCGCAAACTTTGTTGTTGTTGCTGCTGTTAACGTCGTGGCACGCTAGTTTATGTCACATTGAAATGGGTAAAAGCGACGGAGAGGCGGTGACAGCAATACACGACACGCGCGCCGCATTGTGCCTTTCGTTAGTGATGGAACTTAAGTGTGTTGTTAACCTTTATGATAAATTAATATTATTGGTAGGGGATGAAGGTGTGCTGATATGATATATTGCGTAATCTGATACACCGTTCAAAGACTTCATTTAATGATATTTCATTTACATATTTTTTTTTATCTAGTAGGTAATATGATATCGCCCTAATATGTATTATATTTATTCTATTAATTTTGCTCCATTTCTAGAATTAGTTTGCTAGATGACTACTTTCGTATTGTACAATTCAATTGTTTTTTCTTCAGTTAAGGTGTTCTCGAAATGGTGATCACACCAATCGGCGAATATCAGGCTCATTTAACATGCCTTGCATTGAAACAAACATCAAAAAACTATATGAAGTCATCGAAATAACCAAAAAGAATATATTTCAGCAAAAGATATCTTGAAAATTCAAAGAAAATTGTTCTTAAATCGACGAATATACATACCGTCTTTGACCTCTGCGTCACTTATCACTTATGGCCCTTAATCGAGCATATGCGTCCATAGTTTGACATTGAAGCAATACTTTAATGAAGCTATTCAAAATGTAAGGTGTCTTGTCTGTTAGAGAGTATATTTTCTTTTTTCTGCAAAATGAAAATTAGGGAAACGAAAAGAACTAAAACGGGATCAGCTATTGTTACAATATAAGTTGCACACAGACAACACACACACACACATACTCATGTCTCCTCATTATTATGTATTTGCCAACAACTCAATAGCTCTCCCTTTCTCACACTCGCTTGAAAAAAGCACTGCTTTCGTCATGAAGCCGGCAGCAAACGAAACGGCGTATGAAGCGCATAAGCCGATAACCAATGGTAGACGTCTGCCGACAAAGAGTCATTTCACCTTTTTTGTTTCACAAAATTTTAAACAGATACTTTGCTAAAGAAGGTTCACTTCAAAAAGACATTTAAGCAAAAAAATTTTTTTTAAAATTTTGTTCGGAGACATGCGGGGTGGATCTGGATCTGAGATATTTTTATAACGGAAGTAACTTTTTCACGAGGAAATAACGCTCAGTAAACAAAAATTTTGATCATGTGGTCATGATTTGATAGTCATCAGACTTTCTCATCAGCTGTGTAGATAATACATTTAACGGTGAAAGTGAAGAGGATAGAATAAAATTTGTGTTGAACTATTATACATATTATGAAAAGTAAAAAACACTTTGGGGGAACTACAAAAAAAAAGAACATATTGTTTTATGAAAATAAAGCTAAAACAAATTCTTTGTACTGAGCAAATATACTGTTGGGGGTGAAACGTTACCCAGTATGCTTTAACGGCGTCAACAAAAATTACGACAGCTTTGATGAAGGTGCTCACGTGGCAGCGGCGGCGGCGTCGGCGGCAGCAGCAGCATGAAAAGGCATTTGGGCTTTGACTTTTTTTAGGGCTCTTATTTTTTTCTTTTGACTTTGTCGTATTTGTTGTTGTTATTGTTGTTGTTGTTTAGCGTTTGTCTGCTACCACTTGCTGCTACCGTTATTACTGTTGTTTTTGCATTTTTCTTTTTTAGTATTTTATTTGATTTTACTTATGTACGTATTGTACTCGTATTTGCGTTTGTGTTTGTATTCCTATGGTTTACCGGTTTGCTGACTCAGTACGTTAGAGGGATCTCTTTTTGTAGTGTTTCTTTATTTTTTTTTTTATTGAAATTGCAATTGTTGCAACAAATGCAAGTTGCACTAAGTAGTGGAATTTTTTTATTGCAATAAAAATGGAAACAGATGTATCTTAAGTGGCATCAAAGAATCTATACTTTCTATATCATCATAAACTATTATCCAAGTTGCAGTTGCGTATCCAGCGGGTGGTCTTTGGGACTCGAAATCTTTTGGAAAATGACGAAATTTTTTCGGATGATGGAAAAAATGCCATGAGCGTCAATTTTATTGAATGAAAATTTAATAGAAATTGATTTAAAGGGTTGATCATAACATCGAAAAATCCAACTACTTTGCTCAAATTAGGCTTGAAATGTCAATCCACCAAATAAGCGAATCACAGAGTCAAAAATGTGTTGCCGAGTTTGGATACAGTGACCCTCAATTATCCAAATAAATAAGTCACAGCCACTGAAATTTTATGTGCACCAGTGTTATTAGCTCCTTTGAGCTTTTTTGCTAGCACCAATCATTTCATAGGCTAACATTTAACTCTCAATAATTTTACAGTAAATTATTTCACCAATGATTTAAATAATATTGTTCTGTAATGTGCTGCTGATAATAATAAAATTTCACATTCGTCTACAGAACAGAAAACAGTACATAACGGCGTATTTGAAATCCGAAAATGCAGTTCTAGACAAATGCTTTCATTACACTGGTGGGGTGCGGTGGACGTGAAAAATATACTTACTCGAAAAATATACTAACGGTACATTTGTGGTTTTTGATTTATGATATTAATTCAAACAGCGAACATATTTGCCGTTACCCGATCGATCTATATCATCAGAAATGTAATTAATTTGCGCGTCCAACGGTACCCAAATAGATAGATAGAATGGGCACAAACTATCATTTTAATTTACTGCTAAATCCCTTAAAATATAGGATGAACATGAAAGTTGAATAAAAGTTTTACTTTTCAATCGAATGAAAAATGATTGGTTGAAGTTTCGTTTGAATTCAACAGTGAAATTCAGGCATTTTGCAGTAAATTAACATACTAGCTTTTTCTTCTATCTATCATAACATTTTAATGGTTTAACCCTTCTTGGTCTGCTATCGTTTGATATTTTTGTAAAAAAACTATTGATTCAAAATGTAAAACTTGGCTTATTGAAATTATATGTTGTTGAAAAAAAACTTCAAACGAAAATCGTAAAAAAAAATTTTGGAATTTGAAATTTCCTAGACAGTACCTTAGCCGTTTTTCAATGGATCGAAATTTCTTTCGAGTTTGTCGTTCAGTCTGGTCAGTGGTTTAAGTAAAAGCATAAGTAGAACAAAAATCAAATATACCGTTATCTAGGTAAATGGTCCGTCCCAATGGAAAAAAATGAAATTACTCTCAAAATTTGTCGGCTACTTCTTGAACTACTTCCTAGCTATGCTAAATGACGAGTCTCGTTAGTTGATTTTGTAGCTTCTCAATTTCTACATTAACTGCATCAATGATCTTTCCATAGATACTGAAGACTTTTCACAATAAATTTGTTCAATCTCAAGCCATCAGATTCAGAGAATATGCTGCTGAGCAAATTTAGATACCAGAGGTCGCAATAAAGTTACTAGTTCTTTGTGAGCTGGCACATTCTCGTGACTATATTTTTTGCTGTTTTCCAACTTGGCATTCAAACCCAGTTCTATATAAAAAGGGGTATTATGACGCGTATCATAACTTATAAATCAAGCGATTGGAAATCGATTTCCTAAGAAAGAAAAAACGCTAATTCGGGCTGTAAGAATAAAAATTAATGTTACACGTATTGCAAATAATTCGTCGTTCTATACACTATGCACGATGTTCTCTGCTATTAGATTGAAACTCTGCTGCAACTTAACTCTTCACAATACTTCAAAAAACAATGTAGATTTTAACTCACATCGCTAGCTGCGTTTCGAAAAGGAAGTGCGATATAGAAACTACTTTAACTACTGCTTCGCTTGATTCCTTCTTAACTTTAATTAACGCAACTAAAGTAATGAACTCTTCAAATCCACAGTATATAATTTGAGATATTCATCTAGCTTACTTTGGCTGAGTTCTCACTTCAATGGTTAGTTGTAAAGATACAATTTAAAATGATGCTCTACTTTGACACAATTAATCTTCATGCTTTAAACTTCGCTTGAATATTACACTTCGTTGCTAGTGCAGATTCATTTTGTGGACGTGAATTGAAGCAGCCAATACATATTGTAGCTAATTACTGTGCAACCCGTGGAGATGGAGAAGAAAAAACCAAATTCAAGAAGAAACGAAAAAAAAAAATAAATCATCACAAAGCCGCAATGAAAGCGCCCACATTCAAAGCGATACCACTAGTAAGCTACAAAAAGGACCTTCACACAAACATGGCGCCAACACACACACATACACACGCTCAGGACAAATACACAAACAGTTTTTGCATGGCAAATAAATGTCTGCGAGCAAAAGTAAAAGGCTAAAAAGGAAAGCGAAAAAAAAAATGAAACGGTTTCGCGTATGTTTGTAAAGCGATAAAAAATGGCAGTGAGCAGCACAGGATGCAGGATGCGACAACGACAACGGCGACAGCGTTGAAAATCCTTTACGATTCTATTATTTTGGGACTAATTCTGTGCGCGCCTGCCAACGAGCAAGCGAGTAGAGCATAAATGTAAGTCCTTTTTACCAACTTCCAACGAGAATTTGCCGTAGGAACGCGCATCCTCGGTGTATACGGGTATGTGCGGTGTACGTTTGAGTGTGCGACATAAGCTTCGCGTGCCATGACGCTATTTCTTTTAGCTGGCATCGTACAGCTGCCTTCTTTGCATGATTGCCATGGAACTACTATGTGCGATATATGTATGTGCATAGTCAGTCAGTGAGTCGTATAGGAGTGTAGCGCATGCCAGAAAAAATAAGGTAAAAAGCTACGCCAAAGGATGTCTCTGACTGTCCACCGGAAGTGTGCAGTGGGAAAGTAGAACTGAAAAGCACCCGACAAATGCATTAAGACTGCATCGCACTACGTATAAAAACAAGAAACAACGCTGCAGTTGTGTGTGCTCGACTTCGAGATACCCAGTACCTTGTTTAAGACTCCTTATATTAACCATGGTCGCTACCGTTTGAAGTTGCGTTGACATGTACATTTAATACTAGTTATTTGAAGAGGTAGAAGGAAAGTCGAAATTTACAAACATTAAGTCTATATCTCTTATATTCTCCAAAATTTGTAAATTGAAACAGACGGACATGTCTATACATTAACTCTTCCTTCGATGCTGATCAAGAATATATGTCTACTTTATAGGGTCTGCCACAACTCATTCTGCATGGTACTTACATTTTCACAGGCATAATATACCCTTTCGCCATATGAATGCAGGGTATGAAACACGAGGCATACATTGCGGCAACGAGACCGGCACGGTTCACTTCACTTTGAAGCACAGCGGCGACGAAACGGACGGACAGACAAACGAACGTACGGACAAATGCTTACATAGAAGACATTGGCTCGGCTCTACATATCTCTCTGTCGACATGCCACACTTTCTGCGTACTTTAAGCAAATGCGTCATTTTTTTTTGGTTCTTCTGACTATTCAACCATTCCTACGCTCAGTAGCGTACTTACAATTATACGCCGTATACTAAAAGGTCGCGAAAAGGTAACAATTGTTTGGAAACCGATCGATTATCTTGCCGAGAGAGTTAAAAATCCACCCACGGAGTTTAATCTGAGCATCCATGCACTTGTTAAGCAAAGGAAACAAATTGAGATACTTCTGTTGCACAACCTTATGAGCTCCGAGGAATCTAAAGCACAGACACCCCATCCTCCCGCTCTAATGGCCTTCATGTTTCACATCCTTTATAGATCATTATAGAGCTTCACAAGATGGTGTAGTGTTTTCTCCACTTTTTCTCCGAAAAATCACTTTTATCACCACCGCACCTCGCACTCTTCTCCAAACATTTTAGCACATGAATACTTTAAAAATTATGATAAAAAGAAACAAGAAAGAACGCTGCAGTTGAGTTACTTCGAAATACACTGCACAATGTCTAAGCGGAGTTGACACGTCCCTTATATAAGTATTTTACTTGCTTATGTATGAGGAGAGTCAAAATATTTCTGGTTGAAGACTTTACTTCTTATAATATCCAATATCACGGCCTTCACACAGTTGGCGCTCAAGTGAACAACGTCAAGTCAACAGGATTCATTCAGGGTGATGATTGCCCGTTCTATTTTTTTAATCTCCTAATGAAGTACATTATACGCAAACGCCCATACGTAGAACAGTCGGGCAGAATATTCCATAATGAAGTGATGCTGATGACATTGACGTCATCGGCACGAACGAATGCCGAGTTAGCAGGGCGTTCTCGAAGATTGAGAAACTGTCACGTCTCATGGATATAGCGGTTAACGAGGAAAATTCGAAGTACTTGGTGTCCACTCGCAGAGGATGGAGAATTTCAACTTGATTGTTGTAGAAAACTATGTCTATCTGGGAACAGAGACAACCAGCAACAACAACGTCAGCCTGGAGATCAGACGAATAATCACGCTTGCTAACTTCTGCTACTTTGAGCTCAAGCTAATTAGAAGTAGAGCCCCCTTTCGATGTACGAAGATAAAAATATGTGACACTGATAATCCCACTCCTGCTGTATGGCGCAGATGCACGGACCCTGATAACATCGGATACAGGAGGCCTTAGGAGTACATATTCGAAAGTAATATTTTTCGTAGAATTTATATTCCAATTAGAGTTGACGATGAGTTTAGATGGAAAACTTAAATCTAATTGGTGGGGCTTACGTTGAAATAACCTGATCTTGGAGAACCTAACCAAGCTTATTATTTTTAACGACTGTGAACGGCAAGCAGAAGACTATAGCGGCTGGTGCGCCTTCCTACGTACGACCAAGACCGATATACGGTTGTACGACCATATAAGTATGCCGTTCGCATAATTCAGGTCGTCCAGGGAACAGTGGGAGTTCCATACTATGCATCTTTGAATACTTCGCTCATAATGAACTTATGAACTTTTTCGGACTACGAATCTATAAACAGTGCCAATGACTGCTTTAAATGTATGTATGTACCTATAACAATATTATGCATTATATATAAGGACAAATCCGCTACTGTGCTGTCGTGTGCCGCCAAAGCGTTTCCACAACGTAAGCCAAGCAAAACAAGGAGGCAATGTTGCTGCAAAAGCAGTCAGGCAGAGTCAGCAAAGGAAGAGACGACTATGCACAAGGGAAGCCACTTAGCCACCCACACACACACACATGCACACATTGTGACATACAGTGGCATGGAGGGTGCTTACATGTCTTTGCTGGGGACAATTTTTTTCTTAAGTTTTTTTTTATTTTTGCTTGTGGCATTTTGTGTCGTATGAACAGCGTTCGTCCTGTTTGCCCGTTTGCGCGCTTGACTTGAATGACTTTGCCGACGCTGTCGACGTCGACGTTAACGTCGCCGCCAACAAGGATAACATAACGTGTGCGCACACGTTCCACAGCAAATTCAACAAAGTTGCTCAAATTACCAACAACCACAACATCGACCCACCTACTCCACGGATACAAGTAACTCAGTCAACTAACACTATGCTTTATGTGTATGCGAGTGAGTGTGTGTGTGTGTGCTTATGTGGTAGCATACTTTCCGGCGCAGCCAGGACAACAAAAATACGACGACTAAACTGAAGTTTAAGCAGAGCATGAGGCATTTGCTTTTGACTGCGGGTAAGTGGGGTATACGACAAACAGACAGACAGATGGACGGACAGACAAATTGACGCTTTGGTACGGTGTGCATCATTTATAAGCCACGCCAGGCCACAGATTGTCTCGACGGCTTGGATGACAGCACATCGTCGACGTTGTAGACGGTTGCCGGCAGCAGCAGCGGACGGAGTTGGAGTGGCAGTCGTTAGTTGTTCTTGTTGTTTGCTGTGAGTGTTGATGAGGGCCAGCGAAACTTTATATAGCAGAGCAGGGAATGCGCAGGATATGAAGCGTCACATAGCTTGAATGGATGCTTCAGTTGTTATGGAGTGAGTTTACAGTGCACGGTGTACATAATTCATGTGCCGTTCGTGTTGAAGTGCAGAGCAATTTATTCAATAATTCGCTGTATAAGGTTAATACCGACAGCCGCAGCAGAACGAATATATCCCGCCGACACACAAACTCAAACACACACCCCCCACTAACTTTTACTAGGAGTGAGTGCTACACATTCTTATCGTTGGATTTTCTGCTATAGCATTTGTTTCAAACTCGGCAACTGGTGTTCTTGGCATTTCCCATTCAATTTTTTATTATACGACTATAGGTATATACGATATATATATGTACCTATATATTTTACTGTTCGTGTGATTGTTTTGCGTTTACATGAAATCATTCAAACCAGTGCATCGCACACCCTCAAAGACCTTTTCTTCTCTTTATTATTTTTGTTTTTTTTTTTTTACTTCGTGGTTATTTTATTTGGAATTATGACGAAACTGAAATTCGGTGCAAATTAATCTTTGGGTGTGGGTGCTCAACGGCACGTTTAATCGTTTAATTGCGTCATGGCGTCGACGCAGACTTTAATAAGGATTTATAGGTCCCTGATTTGATGTGTAGCATTAGTTATTGTATGGTATAATAGTATATTGTAGACCTACGTTACGATGTTTCAGAATTCAAGTTGACGTTCATCTGTCATTATTCATGTACAAAGCTAACCAATGTTTGTAATTCACCTTTTTTCATTTTGTTTCTTTTATAAATTGTTAGTGAAAATATCATATCAATCAGCTGTGAGTACTTTTCAACCGTATACATCCCCTGGTGTCGATGGAAGTCATAAACCTCTTAGCAGGATCTATGATAAAAAGTTTTAGAAGTAACAAGGCACTCGGCTATAAAATATATAGTGAAGAGAGATAGTGAGCGATGTAATAAAATTACAAATCAGCATCTTTCTTTGTACCTTCGTCTGGAGTGTCGATATCTACAATTTCTTGTATTGCTGGGCAATAGGTCCGAACGGTCGCTGGAAATTCTTTGCTGCCCCACCTAGTGAAAAATCGTTTAAAAAAATAACCTGGAGGTAAAGCCAACAAAGATCCCATCCACCCTAAGTTTTTCATACCAATAAACATTACTTATTTTATGTTGAAGATCTCAGAGAAATTGGTGGACAATGATATCAGTCCCAACAACTTCATGAACGAACCAACAGATCCAACAGATTCAGCGAAACTGCTCTGTACTTGACCTTAAACACCCTAGGAAGACTTAACAAGCTAACTCTTTATTAGATATCAGTAGATCCGTGGTAACGTGGATGTACCGAGGACCCCATAAAACGTTGAAAAATAGGAGGCTACTTTAAAGCGATTTTGCGGTCTCCGAATATTAGTTAAGGGAGAAGAGAACAATATAGCTTTAAAGAGAACTTGCAGCGCATAAGGCAGGGCTAACAGCGGTTAGGCCCATATAGTAACCAAAGCTTTTTAAAATCTACAATAGACTCAAGAAGAACACTCTGAAAATTAAATTTTTTTCTGAAATGCCCGACCAACAGTCTTCAGTGTGTTGCTATCGATAAGGAGAATATTATGGGCTATTTATCATATTGAGAAAAATGATGAAGAAAATCCCATGTTTATACTTATTTTTTCTAGCCATAGCAACGCACGACGGATATTCATCGAAAGCATCTGAAACTGAAAATAAAAGCGAACCACATCTTCGTCAGTTTTGTAGCATGCATCTAATTCAAATAAACATAACACTGCGTATTGACAGCAATATTAACGGGCTGGGTGGTCGGATTGTACTATTTGACGTCAATGGATGATATTCGGAATATATGTAAAGCGCACCGGGTAATATAAGATCCACTGGAAAAATGGACGATGCCACGCTCCCTTTGGAGAAAAACAAAAGGTGGCGTAGGATACGCTAGAATTGTTACATAGGTATGTAAAGGGTTCCAAAAAATATAAGATCAACTGGAAAAATTGGCGGTGCCACGCCAACATATAAAAGAAAATCCATTTATAACATCAAAATTAAGTACTTTTTCATTTTCTTTGAAATGTTTTTAAATTTTATACCCTACACTGCAAATATATGTAAGTAGTGTACAGTGGGTTTTTTCAAAAAATTATCAAAATAACTACTATAAGAAACTTTAGAGACCTCATAAAGACCATCTAGCCATGTTCGTCTGAAAGAAAAGTTCTGTGACGCATTGCTATCATTTATTAAACAGAAATTCTGGAGATGCTTCACAGCAAGATTTCTAAAAGTGTCAAAAACAATAAAAAGTTTATCCCTATAACAATAACCGTGGAATATTGGCGCCACAATTAAGTTATAAATTTAAAGAATCATCTTCGGAAAACGATCCCATAACCGAGCAAAGAGTATTTTACCTATTGAATTCTTCATCAAAATTAGAGCTATAAAAATGTGATATATTGAACCGAGGCTAAATATGTTCTTAACTGAATTTTGAAGCTGTTGCTAAACAAAAAATCGAACGCTTAATTACTCATTTCAATTTTTTTTTTATTTATTCAATGAGAAAATTTATACAAATATATTCTTAAATTTGTTGAATAAGATTCGGAATTTTGAAGTTGATACAAGTAAACAGAAAACATTTTTTTCTTTATTCAACTTTCTAGTCTTTCTACTTTATGTATGTGAAAATACGAGTATATTTTAAATTTAGGAGAAAACACTATTCTGTGCTTAGGAAATGATCCGGATCAATGCTGGAGTAGATGTGACCCTCGAATATCATAAAATCGAGTATGGAACTGTAAATGAAAAAAAAAAAAATAATAATATACAAAATATTTCATGAAAATAGGAAAAACGTTAACTTCGGTTTAACCGAAGCTTCAAACGAAGTTTCATGTTCTATACTAAGCAGGTATAAAAAAGAAAACAGAAATGTGTGTAGTGTCCGCCCATAATAAGCTACCATATCCATTTTTAAGTTGATATTGACTGCAATAAAAAAGTTTTTCATAAAAAAAAAAACTAAAAAGTGGGCAGGGGGTTTGTATGCCAATTTCTTAAAAATTAATCGAAAAAAAGCATCCAGACAGACGGACATTGCTATATCGACTCATCTCGTCGAGCTGATCAAGAACAAAACTGAGAATACCATTTCACATTATGTGTGAAGAGTATAAAAAATAAATTATTGACAAAAACTTACTTCAATTCCGATTCGCTTATATGCGAAAATTTGCTCTTCAATTCGCGACGACTGATACCCTCCTCCGAGGCATGACTCTTGATGGCAGTAAACACAGCCAGCTGTTTGCCCTCCAGACCCATGGTGGAACCGTTCGCCTCAAAATTACCGCTGCCAGTTTCACCCTTTGAGCCACTACCACCCATAACAAAATCACCGTTGCCACCGCCACCGAGCTTACTCTGCATATCCTCTGCCTTGTAACGTGTATGCAAAACCTCCAACAAATGTGTGCACAATTCATTTGGATCCAAAACCGGTACCATTTTTAATACCATCAGCGTCTTCTGTCCACCCGGGCGCACAGTACCATAGATTTTTACATAATTATTGAGCATGACATCGGGCGCCTTCAGTGCATCACCCTCCTCAAGCCAATAGTGTGCCTCAATGCGTCCGGTATGATCTTCCAGTAAATATGTGATTTTTGTCGATGAAGTTTCAATATTCCGGACAATGGCAACCGCGCAGACCATGCCGAAAGTTGTGCCGTACATTTGAAAGCGTCCCTCGGGAGTATCGGCAATTTGCTTTAGCAGAATTGGTGCTATGCCCTATAAGAGAAGAAGTGTTGTAAATAGAAAGACAACTTGAAATGTTTATTTTTTGCTTACTTCTGCCTTCTGCTCCGATGCAGCGCCGGCGGTTGCCGTTTGTGTTGCATTAAAGTCACCAACTGGCAATGCAATGTGTAAATTCAGTATTATTTAACGTATTAAATATTTGCATAAACTACTTACACGAATCGTTCATTTTGTTTTCCGTGTTTCAATATCTGTAGTGTTTTGCGAACAAATAATTCTGTGCGAATTTCACCAGCTTGCAAATTAATTCCCGCCAAATGCTATGCATAAACAGGCGCTGCCAACTTGTTAATTATGCACAGCTGTTAGTTTGAATTGTAAAAGCATAAAGCAATTAATACATTTTAAAAATATATGCTAGCACTTCTAATGCAAAATAATTGAAATTATATTTGCTTTGTTAATTGTATGCTTATCATATATTTTGCTTCATTATTGGTGATTTAACGTTAGCAGCGCTCTTTTCATGCTATCAGCTGTTGTTTGATGGTTATATTTGTCTCGTTCACACTTAGCTGCGCTGCTCAAGACATATAGTTTCAATGTTAATGTTTAATGCATATGTTTAAATATTACGTGCTCGCTCGCACCAAACGCACATCAATCAGCTGTTGGCTGTCAACATTCTTTGTGACTGTTTAAATACACAAAAATTACAAAGATAAATTTCTGCTGCATTTATAAATAAATAAAAACCGATAAAATGCAACTAAACAAATACAACGAGCTAATTGTACGTCTAGAGAATGAAGAACTGGAGGTGTGTTGGTTTTATTTATGGAAAGTGTACAATTTAATGTAATTAAACTTTACTTTCAGAGCGTTAATCTGCCAGTCGAGGTGTACAATCAACTTTTTGCGGCATATTTGATACAAGAAAGACTGTGAGTATTTATTATTACTTAAATGGCTCTACAAAAGTAGATCGCTATATCTTTTGCGCGCCGGTCTCAGTCGTTTGAAAAACCAAGTTTGGAAAGGTTCTTCAACCTTAATCTCAAACGTCCTCTCTGACGCCGTCAACCAATTAATTTAGGTTCCCCATGTAAACCTGCCGTGCTGGAGCTTCGGGGTTCATTCGGTTAAGATGAACAGCTGAGTACACCCGCTGGTATTTTATGATGTGGACTAAGCCACCCTCATCATACAGCTCGTGTTTCATTCGGATACAAAACTCGTTTTCGAATATCAGAATCCATGCTTCTACGCCATACAGGGGCTCTACGTCTTAAAAGTAGCAGCGGTTAACTAGCGTGTTTCTTCATGTCATCTTCAGACTGACGTTGTTGTTATTATATATAGCTTTTTTTGAACTGTACCAGGATCAATATATATACCTAAAATTAATTATATGTCATGATAAATGATAGTGATGCACAATAAGTAATATAAGAGAAAGGTGAACCAAAACCTAACTCTAGGTGTAGAGAACCGGGCTACTTTAATGTCGAGGGCTCAATTGTGTCGCACGGGACAGACATTTGAGGATAGTCGTGTTATGCTCCAGGTATACCTAGCAATCGCCTTGCAGCACTTTGTTTACCGATTATTCGTCTTGGTGGCGTAAGCCGAGAATCAAAGCAGACGATCGAAAGTTGTACGAAGTATTGTAGGATACTGAAATATCGGAATACTGAAGCGCCCAACGAAGACATCTAGTTCCATCCTAACTTCCTTAGTATAGGGGGTAAAAATGGAAGCCTACGGCTTGTAGTTGGGAGCAGTGAAAAATTTTAACAAATTCTCTAAATAGATATTCACACGCCCGAGTACAAAAGGGTATTATTAAATTCTTAATATTTTACTCTACATATAGTAATCTCATGCTATCTACATATAGCTTTTATATTTGAATCTTCAATATTATTATTAAAACCCAATCATTTTCTATTTTACAGCACGGATGCTAAACACCTGTAAGATTGCAATAACTTATTTTTTATTAAATTAAAGTTGCCTAATTTTTCCATGCCTACTTCACTTTCCAGCTTTATGCGCATTCCGGCTGCAATGAAAACCGAGAACAAAGAGCTTGCACAGCTGCAATTGGTCAGCATTGATCTGCAGAAGATCGCCTTCGCCGATTTCTTTAAACACATGAAATACGATTGGTCAGAGAATATTAAGCAGCTGATGTCGGAGCTGTTGTGTAAGTTTAATTAAAATAAGTTACAAACAAGTACAAATTATTTGAAATATTGCATCTATAATATCTTATAGTAAAAACGCGTGAGGATATACTACATTTAACCGGTCACGCATACACTTCGATTTACGAAAACAATCTAATGCACATGACACAATTGAGCGCTGAAGAGCTGCAAGCGGCATGTGCTGCACTCGGTTGGACAAGCGAAACCGCTGCCGGCGAAGCTGGGACAGCACCGCAGCGTATTGTGCTACCCAAGTCGCCGGTAAATATATCGCAACAGACTGGCGTCGATGATCAACTCTTCAAATTGACTGAAGTTGTTTCATTTTTGGAAAATTAATTATTTATTTAGTTTAGCTGCAGTTAAAGCATTCATGAGTAGTATACATTTTGAATTTTAAATAAAACACAAATTACTTGAGTTTGCGAAAATATGTTTTTATCACATTAAATTAAAGTAAAGTAGATCTTATAATATTATGAATGAAATTCGATTTGACGCTTATATCCGCCACTGCCAAGCTTGCAGCGATCGACGCGTTGGCATCAATTTTCGAGCACTCTTCCGCACATCTGCCTTTAATTTGGCGTACAATATTGGCTTGGAGCTCGTCTAACGAATTTGGCTTTGCGGTATAGACGTCATATCACATGAGCGAGGTGGGAAATTAAGCGGACACCTGTTCCAACGTATCAAAATCTACAAATGAAAAATTTTTGTAAATTATTTGGTTTAAAACACCCTATAAAACATTACGCTTAAGCCAATTTCGAATAATACCAAATTGTACATTTTTTTTTTTTTGGTATTTTATAGCATGTCACTTATTTCACCATTTGCTTAAATTCTTTTTTTTACATTTGCACATCGCTTTATTTGTGTGCCACTGACACGTTTAATGTGCCGAGAACAAAGTTGTGTCATTTTTACTGTGAAAAAAACTTAATTTTGCAAGCGCAAAGAACTGTGCGCTGCTGTTAGAAATCAATAAAAAATACAAACGAAAGTTTTAACTATCGATTGCAATAAAAAATTGCGAAGACAAAGCGTTGCAAACGCGCACAATAACGACACGGATTTTTTGCGAATTTTGGAAGCAAAGTGTAGAAAAAAATGGCAGCGAGCGACAAATCAGTCGATGACTCCCTATACCCGATTGCGGTGCTGATCGATGAGTTGAAAAATGAGGATGTGCAGGTTAGTTGAAATAAAAATGAATACATTTTATTTACGTACATATATGAGTATGCATTTTTTTTTTAAAGGAAAATTAGTAAAGGTATTTATTATTGTAAAAATGCCTGAACATATGTATGTACATACGTACGTAGCAGCAAAAAAAATAGAGAACTTCATTCAAGGTGCTGCTTCTACGACTCATTTACAATATGCACATACAGACACACACGCACACTCTCAGACGCAAGTGCGAATAGCGCAACTTGTATGTATAGTGGTGTATATCTATATAAACAGGGTGATTTTGTTTACGCTGTACCTAACTACAATGAAACGCAATAAAGTAATTTTATATGCAGATTTTGTGCTTTTCGGTTATTATAAAAAATATTACCGAGTAAATTTTGAATACCATAAAAATGCAAAGGTATTCATGTTAATGAAAAAGTTACCAAACTTTAGACGATTATTTGCTTAAATTTGCGCTATGCTCTCTGTTTGAGTTGTGTAAACATTAATGTGACACCCGCAAAAAAGAAAAAAAAATTATGCGGCCGCAAACTTGCGCTAATCAGTTGTCAAGTCGTTGTACAGTGAAAACTAACTACATTGGATATACAGGCTACTTATTACTATTAATATTGTTATAAGAATCCTACCATTACAAGAATCAATCTTATTAACTTATGCTTTGGTTGGACTTAAGCTCTAATACTATTGGCACGAAATGTTAAATCTTATTATAAAATATAACCATGGGTGGTGGATTTGTAAAGGCAATATCCAAGAAGTGGGAGGGACACGCACATTAGTACACAGGGGTCGGAGCTGGAAGTGTTTCCAAATAGAAATACTGCAATTTTTTTGGTTTTTATTTACAAACTTTAAGAAAAATATGTTATTGTTCAATGTAGCCACCTTTAGCGCGGAAAATAGCATCGATTGTGTCCGCGAAGTCTGCACACGCTGAACGAATGTGGTACGATGGTAGATAATATAAAGTATATATGTTCTTGATCAACATCGAGTTGATATAGCTATATCCGTCCGTTCTTCATATGTGTGAACATTTAGATCTAGAAGATTTTTAAACCCAGAACAACCAAAAGCTAGTTTTTAATTAAAAAAAAAAATTGTAGTTGGCTCGCCCACCACAACATTGGTATTTGTGTCATATATGCATACTTTGTCAGTAGATGATGCTGCGTAGTGTCATCGCGCATCGCTATCTATTGGTTACATGATGCGCCATCTACTGGTATGTTACTGCCGTTAGAGAGCGCAACTAACGTCATCAATATGTAACTAACTCCATCTAGTTTTTTTTAATTTTTTTTTTTATAAAATGTTAGACTGAAAAAAAGCTTATGGTATGCATGATGAGAATGTTGGCAGAGTATTTCAAAGTCGTGAACTTACGATTGTAGCATTCTTATTTGTTATATTTGGGATTAACAAAGCGCATCCGTTTCTCATCTCCAGTCACGTTTCGAAACAAAGAATCTTTTCTGCGATGCAATTGGATCAGCTTTTAATACATCCAAAGGCGCTGCTCGATGTTTTTCGACTTCAGTTTATAGGTCACCCAATTACTTTGCTTTTGGATCATTCCAAACGATGTTAAACCAATGCTGACATCTTCTTCAGTCATATTCTGGTTCAACGGCAGAAAATTCGGACCCGGAAGAAAATACGGGCATCCGGTGCCTTGATGAAGAACATCGAATAGTACAACTCAGAGTAAGTGACAAGCACAAACAAAAAAAAAAAAAGTTAACAAATAAATAATAAATTAATTAAAAATAAATAATGGTTCCCAAGCAAACCATCCGCTCATTTTTGAGTTTTTGTAAGAATTTGACTTTTGTAATTTAGTCAATATCATCTTAAAAATGTATATGGTGGCTTCGTATGAACGGACGCTTCACATATATATCAATGTGTGTGATTATCCGAACTTTTGGGGTAGGACCCATACAAACCACCCGCCCGTTTTGAATAGTGGCTTCTAATGAACGGATGCTACACATATATATTGATGGATTTGTTTATTCTATTTTTGGTGAAACTCCCATACAAAATGCCTTTGATGATTATTTGTATGAAAAATGTTTTATTCCACTCAATATCAACTAATAATTAACTTGTTGGCTTACAATAAACAGACGCTTCACATATATATATATATATATATATATATATATATATATATATATATATATATATATATATATATATATATATATATATATATATATATATATGTATATGAATGAGTGTGATTACCACACTTTTTATAATAGCCACCATAAAAAAAACACTATACAGCTGCTATACGATTTTAAATTTCTCATGAATAGTATCAGAGCTTCGGTTCCACCGAAGTTGCCGTTTTACTATGTTTTTATGAAACCAGATCAGATAATGGTTGAAATAGAAAACCCGTAGATGTGCTGCGATGTTGCTCGTTGTTAAGTAGGAGTAGAGAATATTAGTTGAGCACCCGCAACGTTCTTCAAACAAGAAAAACAACGTTCAACAACTTATTTTGTTTACGATTCGACTTAGCGACGCTTATTGGAAATTAAACCTTACATAATAACTTCTTTAGATATTGAAAACTGTAGTTTAAAATTATTGTTTAAGCTCGAATTTACAAAAAGCAGACGAGGTATTGCAATTCAATATGCCAAATATTTGAACAGGCATTAGTTATCATTTTCTTTTTTTCTGTTTTATATAAATTACCATGACAAGAAACTCACCCTGTTTTTAATTACAATATATACGTATTTAAATAGTTTCATGTTTTCTATGTATCTTAAATATTTGTTATACTAATTATACTGGCTTTTCTAAATTATTTCCATATATATAGCTACGTTTAAATTCCATCAAGAAACTTTCAACCATTGCACTAGCGCTCGGTGAGGAACGTACACGCTCTGAATTGATACCCTTCCTTACGGAGACCATTTACGATGAGGATGAAGTGCTGCTGGCGCTGGCCGATCAGTTGGGCAATTTTACAAGTACGTATATAATTTTTACGCCTAAATTTATAGACTTTTGTAACAACATCATTTAAAATAAATAGGTTTGGTTGGTGGGCCTGAGTTTGCCATGTATTTAATACCGCCACTTGAAAGTTTGGCCACCGTTGAGGAGACAGTTGTACGTGACAAGGCAGTTGAATCATTGCGTACTGTTGCCGCAGAGCATAATGCACAAGATTTGGAGATACATGTTGTACCGACGCTGCAGCGTTTGGTATCCGGCGATTGGTTTACTTCACGTACATCGGCTTGTGGGTTATTTGCCGTGTGTTATGCACGCGTCTCACAACCCGTTAAGGCTGAATTGCGCGCTAATTTCCGTAAATTGTGCCAAGATGAGACGCCAATGGTGCGTCGTGCAGCAGCAAGCAAATTGGGTGAATTTGCTAAAGTTGTCGAAATCGAGTATCTCAAGTCAGATCTGATACCGAACTTTGTGCAGTTGGCGCAAGATGATCAGGATTCGGTGCGTCTGCTTGCAGTTGAGGCATGTGTCAGCATAGCGCAGCTGTTGCCGCAGGAGGATGTGGAGCATGTAAGTTAAAGAGATATCTATATATGTAGTACATAAGAATGCTTGAATGAACACGAATCAATTCTTCTTAATCAACGCATACTTTTTATGGTGAAAACGCTCACTAATGCGGGGTTTTGGGGAATACCGGAAAAGGGAAGGTTAAAATATTATATGGATAACGAGTATCGTAGCATCGTAGAACCGGTTTTAAGAAGAAAAAAAAATACCAAGAAGCTAGTGCTGTAGTAGCCCCTTGTCTAACTGAAAAGTTGGTAATATTGGCCCCCTTAGGACTTTTGTCGGTCGGTAACTATATATCTTACCATCAAAGTATAGATCCCAAAGATCGTCTTCGGGTAACACCCCACATCCGACCAAATAGACGTTTACATGTCCAGAGGGCCATTTTTATTGGCGTGTTAAGAATATCCTTATTGTGGGTTTTCATCTAATCGTTTTCAAGCTCTGTTTGTTGTATACTCTACGCAACAAATAATTAAATACGTGTTTCGCCGAAAATAAAAAAATCTACGTCAAGAATGGAAAAGGATAGAAAATTCTGATATAATTACAAAGAACTCCTGCATGGGTGTAGCTTTTTAGTAATTAATACTAATTTTCTTGATTTTTTTTTTTTATTCTATTTACTTTACTACAGTTGGTTCTACCCACATTGCGTCAGTGCGCCAGCGATTCCTCTTGGCGTGTACGTTACATGGTCGCCGAGAAATTCGTTGATCTACAGAAGGCTGTTGGTCCCGAAATTACACGCGTCGATCTTGTACCAGCTTTTCAGTATTTACTTAAAGACGCTGAGGCTGAAGTGCGTGCTGCTGTTGCTACAAAAGTGAAGGACTTCTGCGCCAATCTGGATAAGGCCAATCAAGTACAGATTATTTTGAGCTCAATTTTGCCCTATGTACGTGATTTGGTTTCCGATCCGAATCCACATGTAAAATCCGCGCTTGCTTCGGTCATTATGGGTCTCAGTCCCATGCTGGGCTCATACAACACAATCGAACAATTGTTGCCGCTATTTTTAATACAACTCAAGGATGAATGCCCGGAAGTGCGTCTGAATATCATTTCGAATTTGGATTGCGTTAACGATGTCATTGGTATACAGCAGTTGTCACAGGTATATGCGAATTAAAATGATAATGAAAGCAGTGTTGCTAACATATTTTACTTACACACACACACACTATATATAGTCACTTCTACCCGCCATTGTTGAGCTGGCCGAGGATTCCAAGTGGCGTGTACGTTTAGCTATTATTGAATATATGCCTGCGTTAGCCGGCCAATTGGGTCAAGAGTTCTTCGATCAAAAACTACGTGGTCTGTGCATGGGTTGGTTAAATGATCATGTCTATGCTATACGTGAAGCTGCTACACTAAATATGAAGAAACTGGTTGAACAATTTGGCGCACCATGGGCTGAGCAGGCTATTATACCCATGATTTTGGTTATGTCACGCAACAAAAACTATCTGCACAGTAAGTGGCGTTTAAGATATTGTATATAATATATTTCAACTGCATTTTATTAATTTTTTATTTTTTTATTATAGGAATGACTTGTCTCTTCTGTCTAAATGTGCTCGCTGAGGTCTGCGGCACTGATATAACTACGAAATTGCTTTTACCCACAATTTTATTGTTGGCCACTGATCAAGTGGCTAATGTGCGTTTCAATGTAGCCAAAACTTTGCAAAAGATATCGCCGTTCCTTGAAGCAAGCGTTATCGATTCACAGGTTAAGCCTACGTTGGAGAAATTGAATGCCGATACAGATGTCGATGTGAAATATTTTGCTTCAGAGGCGATTGCGGGTATTGCTGCAGGTGTGTAATAAAAATCTGCTACAATTAGAAGTAATACGAGGTGCTTAACAACATTTTATATGATACCTTGAAAACTTTTCTTTCGATCAATGCGAAAACTAAATTATTTACATTATGACAAGAACATAAACGAAACAAAATTTCAGTATTATATAGGGGTAACCGTACGAACAAGTGAGCACGAGAATACGACTTAGTTATTTCAACACACCATGGTTAAAATTTATACAATTTCGAATGCTTATTTGACTAGAATATATTATTACTAATATATATTTGAAAGGATATTAAAAAGAATTAAGCGAAAACCATTTTGCATTCCTAATTTTAAGTGAAATTCAATGAGAAACACGTAGTTCGAATTGCAAAAGGACTGACGATGTACAATTTAGTATTAATTTAAGCATTTCAATAATATTTTCGAATAAATTTTTATGTATTTATATGCCTTTAAAACTAAATGTCGACAAAGCTGGAAAGCAAAGTTTTCAAGTTAACGTATAATTTTATTAGGCACCCTAGTACTTTTAACAACAAAATTAAAATCCGATTATTTTAAACATAATAAATAAAATAGTCTACGCACATCACATTTATAACAAATTTTAAATTCATAAAATAGAATTGGAACTAAGTGTATTTAGAACATCAATTGCACCATGTTTGGGCAAGAAACACGAGGCAAACCAATTGCCTTTGGAACCACCATCAGCCGCGGAAGAAGCAACAGAAACAGAAACAACGACTGAAACAATTAACAATGAAAGTTAGTAGTGATGCAAACAATATTCAACAAATCCAAAGTCATCTGTTCAAGAAATGTCCTTTTTTGTGTGTGCCTTCAAGCATCTATGCTATGGGAAAGTGTGTTTCTAATATATTTCAAGAATGTTCTGTATTTGTTGTTAGTTGTCTTTCAACTATGACTACTAAAAAAAAATCATTGTAAAACATAATAAATTCGTTAGTTCTAAGTAATACATTCTTTTGTTATCAAATTGCATTTTTTAACCATTTGTGTATTCTTCTCTGTTTATTTGTTTACAGCGTAATCAACTCAAACACACGCCTTTTTCTATGATTATACATACTACTATTTTATTATTATTATTTTTTATTAAATGTACTCTCAAAATTTAGCTGAACGTCTTAAGAATGGAAAGTAGTAGTTGCATCCAAAAGTTCTTCATCATCGTATACGTGCAACAACAACTACAACTCTACACATCGCTTCACCTATCTATCTAACTATAGTATCAGCAGGAGTCGTACTATATACCTATATCGTATCTAAAAGAAACAAAACAAGTCGACGTCGCATCGCTCGCTTACACATTTAGTTGCAGTGGAAAAGTAAAGAGAAAAGCACACCATACCACCACCATCCTTAACTAAAAAAAAAACAGCAGAATGCTAAAGTTTTTGGAACTATTTAAGCTGTCATTAAACAAATAAAAACAAAAAACAAAACAAAAAATCTAATAAACTAAGCTAAATTGCATACACATACACATATTATAATAATAATTACTATGATAAAATGAAAATTTAAAAGAAAACTCATGATTCAGTCAGTTATTATGAAAGTAAGCATCTAAATGCAGAAATAAAATTCACAAATTCAATGTATTTTCCGTAATTATTGCGTTACAGCTTCTTAAGTCTATGTTAAATCGATAGTAAATTGATACAAATTGGCCAATTTCCCAGAATTGCGTTAATACATTTGTTGGCACTACTTGAGTTAATGGATGTGCTGCCAATTTAAGCAGCAGAAATTTTAAAGAATAGTTTGTATAGAGCGTATGACTATTTAAGAAGTAAAAATTGGTGCAGTTTATAATGTGCAATCCAATACGCAAAGTTTTCGCTAATAGCTGCAGAATAGTTTTAACAGAACTAACTGGACGCTGACACAACATCCAAAATTGATATAACGCGAACAAGTCCTTGGTCACAAAAACCCCGTATTGGTCACCGAAGAAAGAATAAACTTCTGAAACTCGACAAAAAAAGACGTCAAGCTGTGATAACGTAAAAAATAAAGAAACTGTCCATCATCTACTATGTCTTGAACTAGATTTAAACACCTGGGAACATATTTCCTTACTAACATATCAAAGATATTGAAAGCTGAGGTAAGAAACAAAGTGACGCATAACAAATTTTCAAATTAGTTTTAGTTGAAGCAGTCTTCATATTTAATTTTCAAAGAAATTAAATAACTGCCTTAGTGTTAAGTGAGCCTTGCGCGCAACCGAGCTCTACAATCTAAACCAACCTATACTCAGAACTTCAACAAGTTTATCATTAATTTCCACTCCAGTTCCATGTTTTTCCGTAAATGAACCAAACCTCTAAATTCGTCTTTAAAGGAACATCGTCCACGTTGGAATTCAGCATTCCAGTCATAAACAGCTGAAATAATTTAAGTCAAAAGTCGTTTTTATTTTTGGCCGAGATGAATTATTCAAGTCACTATAAACAACATAAATAGTGCGTGTACATCCAAACGTTCTGTGTACGGGTTTGCTATAAAATGTAAACCTTTCCAGTGGAAATGTCAGCTGATACCTAACAACATTTAAGGTTTTCAAGGTGTACAATATACTAGGCAAACCTTGTACTGGCGGGCGTACGTACACACACTAAAAAATCATAATTTTAATTTTTTCTAAAACTGTTTTAAACAATGATTTTGACTTGAAAAAACTGTGTGTTATTCTATAGTACCGTGCCTGCAAACTTATAGAGGATTGTAGTATATTCATTTATTAATACTATTATGAAACAAGAAAAAACGTTAACTTCGGTTGAACCGAAGCTCTAATACCATTCACACGAAATTTTAAATCGGGGCTACCTCAGAAAGTGGGCGGTACTCGCTCAATAGTAGATATGTATGAAGCGACCATCTATAAGATGCGACCATATCGAATTTCAAGTTGATATTGACGTTTTCCATACAATTGCATAAAAGTGAGCTGTGGGTTTGTATGGGACTAACTCAAAAAGTGGGCGGGACACGCCCACTAGTCTATTTATGTTAAGCGGTTGACCATAATAAGGCACCACATTGCATTTTAACGTAATATTGACTTTAATAAAGTTGTTTTTCCCGCCACGCCCAAAAAGTGGGCGTGGCGGGTCAATCTTGATACTCTATTAAACTGCAATAAAAATAAGTGTACGAATATGTGCACCCATTAATGTATATGCCAAGCATCCGTCCACTAGAAGTCACCATATCAATTATTAAGTTGATATTGACTACAATAAAAAAGTTTTTCTTACAAAAAGTCAAAAGTGGGCTGTTGGTTTGTATCTGGGCTACCAAAAAAAGTGGGCGTGACGGGTCAATCTTGATACTCTATTAAACTTAATTAATTAAGTAAGAATTCAAAGTGTTTTAGAGGCCGCTGATTACGAACCTAATGTCAAAAAAACAGAATGGTATGCGAATTTTGTTTAGCAAGTTTTTGTTTAGATTTTGGACTACCCATGGTCATAGGAGAATATAAAATCAAATTTGAGAAAAAAGTTAAAATACAAAAAAAATCTTTATCGGCATATGAAAAGTGTGCTGAAGCATGGGTCAAGTATTTTAATAAACAATTCCCAGCACTTTTTATACAGCATGTTTAACTGCATTTGTATTATCTTATCTATATAAAACAAAAAAATATATCCGCTGCTAGCTACCCTTTATCTAGTTACAATTCATAGTTTACCTATTTTGATTAGTTTAACAAACATTTTCCCTTTTTTATACCAGCAAACCTTGCACATACATATTTACAATAAGCTTTTATAAACGGTTAATAAATTCTGCGCAATAAGCTTTTTTCAATTGAAAAACGTTTTTTGCTTCAGTCGCTTCCCAGCAGCCGATCAGTGAGGTACTACGCCGGAGCGGCAATAGAGAGTTTAGCAAAGATACCAAAAGCCAAGAGCGAAGGTGTTACAGGTGCGCTCGCGTATGCCACTTTTGTTTACTGTCTCTTTCCGACTTGACAGAAAACAGAAGTGCTTTATATTTTTTACGTTTGGTTTTCGAAAATCATATTTTTAGTTGTTTAGAAAAAGAACAATGACGTTTGCCAATTTGATTAAACTAATTGATAATTTAAGTGTGTTTGTGTCATAAATAAATATTTACTTATTCTCAATGGGCAATTAAAACAAATGTGTGCATGCAAAATAACTTTTAAATAAATATAAACGAAATATTGAAAATGTCAATTGAATGATTGTGCAGAGTGGAAGTAAGAGAGTGAGAGTGTAAGTGATAGAGCGTAATATATAGAGTGTTACGAATGAAACTATGTTTGTGGAAGAGAAGGGAGCGGTGGACAACCGGTGTGCAACACTGTTTCTTGTCAATATAAAAAAGAAAAAAAATTATCATTTGCGCTGAACTTTAGCCACTGGTTGGTTTTGTTGTTGTTTTAGTTCGTGATTTTTGTTGTTGTTTTTGTTTTAATTGCTGAAACCAAATATTTCAATGTTTGAAGGGCACACGCAGCATTTAAGGTTCAAATATGCGTGTCAGCGTGTATAATTGTCTGTTTTATTATACCCAATAGTCATAGGGTAAAAGGGTATATTAAGTTTGTGCGAATGTATGTAACAGGCAGTGGGAGGCGTGGTAGATCCTTATCGGAAGATTAGTCCGGTATAGGCATGTCCGCATGATCGTCTGTTTGAACGAACAGATCGCGGGGACTAAAAGAGATAGAGATTTCAAGTTTAAATATTTAGACTCTCATTTTCGCTCTTGCGTATACATATATATGTATACCAAAGACCAAATAAATATATAATCTTTATCAGCATCAAAAGCTGCGTCGATCTAGCCGCATTCGTCCGTTTGTCCATCGTTTGTTTCAGGGTATCAAATCTCGGAAACTGTAAAAGATAGAACCACCAGACTTGGATTTTTAGATTCGTGTGGTTCAAGTGTATTTAAAATGCCACACCCACTATAAGGCTATATATATTCTGAAAATTTAAAGTTTTTTTCAAGGTAAATCAACGGAAACAAATTGTTTTTTTCGATCTTTTATTCATCAATTAAACAAAATTTTAGAATAATTATTATAAATATATTATAAATATTAATTATTAGAATACAAAATGCGACGGTGTATTTCGAATCCATGAATTCAGGACCGCAGCATTGTTTCTTGTTTTGTTTTTGTTCTGAATTAAGTTAGAAATGACCAATTTGGCGTATCTTACGTCAAACTTTATAAAATATTTCATATAGACCCAAATGGGCCCACTTTAAGCTTTAAGCCCTATGTAAAACTATCCCCTGCCCCATTTTTTAGTTTTGAACATCCTTTGTTATACTTTTCACACGAATATATATATATATACTTTAAATTGTGCATTTGTATCAATAAACATTTGAAAACTCGTTGGATTCCACCCCGAATCGATCCAAAAATTTCTTTAAATTAATTTCTTTCTAATAATTTCTTGCGCAGCAAAACTATACACAACCGTCTAATCCATCTACATTCGTCAAAAAGACGAAATTCATGCCAAACACTAATTTGAATAAATTTTATTATATTAAACAATTTTTCATCAAGCATCCATTCAAAAATTTAAAACTGTATTAAAACACCAGCCATGCCGAGCAAGAAGCGAAAGTGTGAAGAGTATTAAAGATTTCGATTCCACAGATTTTATATTATGTCGTTTTTATTTTTAATTAGTTTTAATTTTTCATCAATTCTAATTAAATATGCTGCATATATACAGATCGGACAACTAAAGAACTTAATCTATGGTTCGTATAAGGTTCCTTACAGGGTAACTTGAAGTCGAGCACACTCAATTGCAGCTTTCTGTCTTATTTAACTAAGTATTTATGTATTTCCCAAAGCTACACTACATAGCATAGCGAAATTATCAAGCGTAATTACATCGACTGATATAATCCAAAATTTTATATATGTACATATATATAAGATTCCATATCAGTTACTTTCTCACAGCTCTACGCTGGCGTGGCCTTTCCCAATAAAATAATTTAACTTTTAAGTGACGTGCTTGCAAACAAAGTACGCCGACAAGATTAGCCATCATTCATATAAATACATACATACATACATACATATGTATGTATATACATATGGTTTAGTTACTCACCAAAAGTAAATCAATGAAACAGATTACGTATTAGCATTATAAATAACACTTCAGTTGTTTGTTTTTCAAATATGTATGTAATGTAAGTAAAGTTGGAAGTTAGGTAGCAACTGTTGCGCGATCAGTTTGTAACGCCATAAAACACTTGAGAACATTGTCGCGCCGCGCCCCCCAAAAAGTTGTTTTGGAGCCGCCATGTAGTTTGGCTAATTGAAAACTAAAAATAAGAAACCGCAATAACAACAATTTTAATAAAACTGCAAAAACTTGAAAACGGCTAACAACATTTTTCACGCAAAGAAAAGTGAACCAAGGCTTTGTATTGGAACTATAGCTTCAAGTGGAAGGTATACGCTTAAGTGAACTACTACACAGAGGTGGGTGTGGGCGTATGGCTTTCGTCACATACCAACGTAGATTGATATCTGACCAAAAGTAGTTTGTATTCGATATTACAAAAAGGAACTTGAATTAGGAGCAGCAACATTTATTCCTTGCATTCTGCTCCTTTTCCAAAATAATATAAATACAAGTATATACATACGTTAATTTTTGTTTAGTTCATATTTTACTACTACTTCGAGCGTTCTTCCAGTGATCGAAATTACCCCTTTTGTCTTTAACTAAAAGTGTCACAGAAAACGCTTTCGCCTCACAATTTCCAAATTCCACTTATAATACACAAATAGTTATTACCTATTTTTTCACTATTTAATTACTGTGCTGTCGTTTGATAACGACTATCTATGTTCATTGCGCAAGGCTCACATAAATAGCTACTGTATAATCAAAATGACCGCTTATAGGTTTTAGTTCCGTTTGTATGTTTATGCAAGCATGCCCCCGTGAACTTTTACGCTCTTTTCCTTCTCCAGTTGGATTTATTTCACTCGGTACCTTTTACATATTTTGCAAAAAACATCTATCTCCATCAAATTGTTGCTAAGATATGACAAATTTTGATTTTTCCCTTTTCAGATTCAGTGCCAACCATGAATATATGAAAGCATATATTAGATAGGTTGGATTTGTTTTATTTTGGCGAGGTATGGTGGTGTAATTGCAGCTCACTAGTTTTTGAATCAGACTGTGGTGCCATACTCCATCAAAGGTTTTCTGATTGTTTATTAGCCCTTCTTGATATAGACCATTCATTACCCGCAAAGTCAATCTATGTCAAGTCTAAGGTATTCATACCGTCGACCATTTCGCGTGTTGGCTATTGATCTAGAGATATATCTAGTTTGTCTTAAGTTGTTCTTAGAGAAGTCGCTTAATTTGCTTCCAGTTTGCTTTAGAATATTGTAAATATGTTTTGACATTAGCCACAACTTTCGTAGTAAGCTTACATATAACTGGGAGCTGATCAGGTAAAAGTGCCTTTTGTACAATATGTACTGAACAAATTATAGGATAGTTTGTTAGAGAAAATCGTGAGTGGATGGGTTGTAACTAGCAGGTACAAACATTGAAGTTTTTGAATATAGTAAAGAAATCTTCCATGGGATAAAAATGGTACTGGTCTGTATAATGCACCAATCGCTATGTGCTTATGTAGAAACGGGGAAGAGCGCTAACTTTGGTGGAATACTCTTTATAATTTGTATTAGAGCTACTTATTCTAGTGGGCACATCATGGCCATTTTGATAAGAGTATTGCTTGCGGTTATAAAAGGTTCTCATACCAACTTTTAAATCAATATTTTAAAGATTAAGTGAATAGGGCACGCCCAAGCACACAGACGGACATGACTGGAGTACGTATACTCGTACTTTATGGGACCTTCGATGCTACCTTAGATGAAGTATATATACTTTATGAGATCTGTTATTCCTCCTTCTGCCTGTTACATAAATTCGCACAAACTTATTATACCCTTGTCCCTTTGGATACAGGGTATATATATATATATATATATATACAAATCATTTTATGACGACGTTTAATAAACTTGTTTGCATATTTCAAGCGGAATGCGTCTGATAATCCGCGCTGATCTGTTTGTGTTGTTGTCTTGGTTATGCTTGAGCGCTGTGCAAGTAGTATAATAAAATACTCGCAAAATATAATTTGAATGGCTCAAACTATGCGCAACTGTGTGCGACGACGACTATTGGCCAATCAATGAATTTTTTTTAGCAATTTTTTTTTTCGCCACTCTCAACTGGTTGCAATATGAGTCAAGTGTTTTTTTTTATATTTTTTATTTTTATATGTATATTCGAATCAATCTTTACGCCACAGCGCTACAACCAATTGAAATATTTTACAGCTCAAGTTGCACTCAGAAGCATTGTTGTATCATGAGCTGGCTACAGTAAAAGCTTGCTAAAGAGGCAATAAAATAAAGTGTCTATAATAGTTTAAATTGTTCTTATTAAAATTTACTATTTATATATAAATACCAGACCAAGACCAGGGGATGACTTTAGCAAAATAAAATAAAGCTATTTGGCAGAAAAGAAACATATGGTTCTGGAGGACCCTAAGGTCAATGTGAAGAACAATACAAAAATGAACAAAGAGATGCAACACATGGCTCTGTGGCCCCTAAGGCTAAAGTGTGGTACAAAAAGAAACCCACAAACATGTAACAATACTAATTCGCAGCGAAAAAACCAAACGAAACGAGAAGAAAACAAAAACATATTTAAAAGAGGAGAAACAAATGCTTCTGGGAACCTCTAAGACCAAAGTGACAATAAAAATTAACAAAGAATAGAAGCACATGGTTCTGGGGGCCTCTAAGGCTAAAGTTATGAGTAAAAAGAATACATACGTATTCGCAAAAACAAAAATAGTCATAGAAAAAGATTTGAAAGAAAAGAAACACATGCTCCCGTCCCTGGGATGTCTAAGACCAAAGTGAGGAGCAAGACAAAGTTGAAAAAATTAAAAGAAACACATGGTTCTGAGGGCCAAAGTGATGAAGAAAACATTAGGAAGTTTAAAGAAAACACATTTAAACGTGGAGAAACAGAAGACAATTTGTCTAATTCTGCGTTGATTTGTTCACGTCATCACCAGTAACGTAACACAGCCATCACTCACAACATTTTGTGAACGTTTGGGAAAGCTTAGTTTCATTGTAGACATCACGAGCTTCGAGTGCATTTTTAATATACTCATTCTCAATGTGTCCACGCCAAATTTAGACTTCACTAATTTATACTTTTGAGGAATAGTCCTGTAAATATAATGCATATTTCTATAATTTTTCACAAGTTTCTTCAGCCAGAGTTGAATTTTTATTCGAAAGTAGATATCTGAAGTTCGCAAGAATAACACGGTGTTTGCGAAAACGGTCTTGGAGACAGGCGACAAATTAATCGATATTTAGAGTGGTATAGTTCAAATAAAACTGTCTGAATTTTCAACATCAGTTGCCATCCGTTTGGCGTTTAGCAAGTCTCGGTTTGATTTCGATATGGTGTTGTTGGCAAAATTGTACCAAAATTTGTGTATTGTTTACTTCAGATCTGTCCAAGTGCTTGTAATAATCTGCAAAGCGTTCGTAGTTGTAGATGAAGATAGATTTCAATTGGCTCGTATTATTCCATTGATCTTGTTGTACTGGATTGTTTCAGCTTCTTATTTTTTCATCGCGTAGATTGTAGTTCTTATCAACTGTGTCCTGAAGCGCTAGCTCCGTTGTGAATGATGAAAAAGAACTGTACACGCTTCGAATACTGCCTAGGCAATGTTTGATTGGCATAACTTGAAATGCGTCACTTAACACAAAATGTGAATATAGGGCTAAGTTGTATTATTGCCTGCGTCGTTCATAACTCTTGCACCATCGTAGCTTTGATCAAAAATTCTGTTCATCGAACTCTTATATTTGCAGCAATACTGGTGTTTTACGTAGGAATTCCTAGAGTAATATAATTGAGCGTGTAAGATAATGATTATTAAAACATACGGAAAAGGAATTTTAGAAAAAAAATTTTTTTTTATCAAAAATGCCGTTATAAATTTAAATAGTGATAAAACTGTCTGAAGAAGAGCGGAGTATGACTGCAATGTATAGTTTTTTCATGCAAAAACCAAAATGGACGGGTGGTTTGTATGAGGGCTACACCAAAAGGTAATAGAATCACACCCATTTATATAGTATATGTGAAGCATCCGTCCATAAGAAACCACCATGTTAAATTTCAAGTTAATTTTGCCTGAAATTCAAAAGTTTCTCATGCAACAATCCAAAAGTTGGTGGTTGGTTTACATTAGGACTACTCCAAAAAGTTAAAAATCACAACTATTGATATACATACTTGTGAAGCGTCAGTACATTGAAAGTCACCATGAAAATCTTTCCTTTGATATTAACTGCAATAAAAAAGTTTTTCATACAAAAGTGAGAGGGTGATTTGTTTGAGGGCTACTCTAAGAAGGGGGCTTGGCATGTGCCGGGTTTCAACCAGATATATTAAAAATAGATAAAATTAAAGCGCATCCAGTCAGACAGACAGACGGACATGGGTAAATCGACACGTCTCGTCCAACTGAACACGAATATATATATATATATATATATATATATATATATATATATATATATATATTATATATATATATATATATATATATATATATATATATATATATATATATATATATATATATATATATATATATATATATATATATATATATATATATATATATATATATATATATATATATATATATATATATATATATATATATATATATATATATATATATATATATATATATATATATATATATATATATATATATATATGTGTGTGTGTACTTTATAGGTGCCTCCTTTAATGCGTTACAAACTTTCAGACAAACTGATAATACCATTTCACATTATGTGTGAATGGTATAAAAAATTAATAAATTCAAAGCAAATACACACATCATTCTGGGGGTCCCAGACGGTTAAAGTGAGGAACAAAAAAAAAAAAAAACAAATACATATTCAGTAGCCTAAAAAACAAAATTAAGGGCCCTCTAAGCCGAGGCCGCCATTGTTTATTAAACATTTTAACCCACATTGAACTTTGCTTCAATTAGTATGAAAATTATGCCGGAAACATTTTAGATAAAAAATAAAACCTTTTTTTCTAAGTGTTCATTTGTGTAATACGATATTAAAGAGATTTAGAGATTGTTTACTGCCAGACAGAAGTTTTAATTGTTGCTTTTGTTTTTTGTACCTTTTTTGCCAATCGAAACCGAATCTCTGTACCATGAAGGCCATTAAGGGAAAACTTTGCGTTTCTAACTTATATTTTTTTTGTATCACATTTTATTATGTACAGAAAACGTGCAGACCAACTATCAACTTATCAATTGATTAACTTCAAGTATTGTACTATATACGAGTAGTATGTACTTAAATAAATAATATAATATATTGCACGCATATGTTCAAATATGTTTAATCTCAAGTAGAGTGGAGATACTTTTTATCTAATCGTTGAAATTAAATAAATTTAATTACAGCTGCGATACTATAGGCTATAGCTCTCATACGATATACTTACTAATCTATGCAAAGCACATACGTAGCGTAATTTATTTAGGAGTGACGGAAGTATGCGCAGTGATTCTATTTTATTTTAGAAATTCGAGAACAATGATTCATTGAAAATTAATTCAAAATCTGTTCAAACTGTATTCAATATTTAAATCTTTTATTATTTTCAGTAAAATCATGCACAAGGCCATAAAGAACAAATCAAGTAAGTATTCTTAAAAAAAAACGCTCCAGATATGTTTGCTTCATTTTTTGTAATTAATTTGTCAAACATTACTAGGGCTGCTTATGGGCCTGAAGAGTGCGCCAGCGGATTTTAATTCGGTAAAATTTATTTTGTATTATGGGTAAGTTAAATGAAGTTTGAGATGTATTTATAAAAATTAAAATTTTTTTCTCCACAGTCCCACATATGCGGACAGCGCTATATACGATCTGCATGACTATCAAGCGCTATTGAACAATGCCAAGTATAAAAAGGAAAAAAATACAGTACTCTATCTGCATGGCTATCTCGAAGATCCCGATGTGGAGAGCATACATGTTATAGTCGATGCTTATATGCAGCGTTACGATACGAATTTAATTGTACTAGATTGGGGTGAATTGGCTGATGGTAATTATGCCTTTGATGCGGTGGTAAATGCAAAACAGGTCTGTTCATTTTTCAAAAAACTTCTCCATAGTAAAATATATTAGTTGTTTTACTTAAAATCCAACACAGCTCGGTCCTGCTTTAGCTAAGGTACTACTTGAAATGTTCGATAATGGTTTGGATATAGATAAATTTCATATAGTTGGGCATTCACTGGGCGGACAAATGGCTGGCATTATAGGACGTGAGATCTATGCACGCAGTAAGAAAACTAAAAAACTTAAGCGGTAAATACTCTTCTTACAGTTCAGTGAAATTATACAAAATTAATAATACATCTTCTAGAATTTCAGCTTTGGATCCTGCATTTCCGCTCTTCTATGCTGGCATATTTGCTACACATTTGAATAAAAACGATGCCGAATTTGTTGATGTTATACATACGGATGCATGGCTGTATGGTGCACCCGTCAGCACTGGCACAGCAGATTTTTGGCCAAATTCGGGTAAAACATTGCAGCCGGGCTGTCCGAAACGCAATTTCAAGATGCTTAGTGATAATGGTAAGTATTTAATAGCATTAAAAATTGTTAACTATTTTTTTAACAGCACATTTTGCAACTTTAGATCTATCCAGTCATCGACGCTCATGGTGGTTTTGGGCTGAAAGTGTTTCCGAATGTTTTCCAGTAAAATTTAATGCAGTTAAAGCGAAAAACTGGTCAGACTTTAAGAATGCCAAAGTTATAGATGTGAAGGACTCGAATGTTGTTATGGGGCACAACTGTCCAACGAAGTATAGCGTCTACAAAACAAAGAAAATTATTGTATATTTCTATTTAAAGGCATCTTTTTTATTTTAATTTTCAGTATATCTGGTGATTATTTTCTACAAACAAATGGTATAACGCCCTATGCAAGAGGCAAGGATGGCATTAACTATGTAGACTGTAAGGAATTGATTGGTAATACATATGTCGAACCGAGAGCAAGTATCAGTCATTGAGTATATGCTGCATAAGCGTGAGGAGTGTGTATGTTGAAGTACTTTTTCTGCTAGTTATAATGTTGTTTAGTGAATTTGTTGTGCAGATTCTGAAATTCCGAGTTGATATAATAAAGCATTATATCGAAAAAATGGGTTGTTGTTTTCTATATACGAGTATAAAGACTTTTCTTGAGGTGAAGAAGTCTGAGCACTCAAAGTGAAGTACTTTTCGATGCTGTCTATTGGCACCCAAACTTTGATGGGTAAAAGAAAATTTCGAATCGCTATTTCATCAGCTTGCACCAAATTTCGTGATTGCTCTTTCTTCATTGATCTGCGCGCAATGCTGATCTAAATAAGAACCATGGGTTAACCCTTCGGCAGGCTAAACAGGAATATCTCCGCTGCACTACCATTCAGCGTCCGGACAAGATTTCAGATTTAGAAACTCCTGAAGTTTTTGCTGACGAATTGTAGAACCGGTTCACGAAGGGATCAAACTCAAATGATGAACTGGACACGGAGTTCTTGGAACCTACCTGAGTTCACGCCAGATGAGGGAGGTTTTTAGAATCGTTCAGAATCTTGTTGAAACTTACAGAGCAATAAGTTTGCTATCTACTTTCTCCAAGATATTTGAAATATTTTTCATTGTAGAATGTTGGCAGTTCTACGAGTGCAGATTGTTAATTCTAACCATCAGTTCAGCTTCATGCAACAAAACGGTACTGCAGAACAAGTAAGTTTGTCCATGTTCCATGGAGTAAGATATATATCTCCACTGCTCATATTTATCTTCAGAAGCCAGTGAGGATTCCCAGAACAGTTGGGATATTCTGGTTGAAAAGACTTCAGCGGTCTGTTGTGATTGCAGCTTTGCAATCTGTTCTATTCATCGCATTTTCTGTATTGCGGTGATATCAGTCTTGTACATTTGCTACAGGGGGTTCCGAAATTCCAGATGCATTTCTATAAATAATGGTCCCTAAATCATTTGTCAGGAATGTTACCGTGCGCTAGGATCCTTTTACGGTCGACATAATCGTTCATCCGATCAACTAAATCGATTAACCGTGCATCGTTTTCGCACCATGTATACTCTAAATATAACGTGGGCCTCCAGAATGCGCCACATTCAAGCCACATGCCAAAAACCATATATAAACACTAATGGCAACAAATTATTCTTCTAATAAGGCCAATTTCTAGTTTAAAATGATGCACTCTCAGTGTTTTAGTTAAATTTAAAGTTCTACAGCTGTAAAAAACATCCTATATAGTATATTTCAATTAACAACATTTAATTCCGGCTAAATTATCTGTACAAAAATCCGATTAATTTGCTTATTGTCACACTTGCTCAGCACTAAGCATATCGAATTTTCTGTTATCGGTCTTATGCACATCAGTGCAACACTGCGCATGATCGCGTAAAACGTAAAAAAAGTGGGAAGCAGCCGAATAAACAAATTATTTATTTAATAAGACGGCTTTTCTATAACTTGCGAAACAAAAAAAAAAACTAAAAAAATCATACGAAATGAAAATGAAATTAATAGATCCAGTTGTGCGCAGCTTTAAAGTTGCCAAAGTATTTCGCGAAAATACGGATAAAATAAATGCCATTGACTTCTCACCGAATGGCGAGCATCTAATTTCGTGCAGCGAGGACGATCAAATTGTTATCTATGATTGCGAAAAGGGTACACAGTCACGCACAGTCAATTCAAAAAAATATGGCGTTGATTTAATACACTTTACACATGCTAACAATACCGCAATACATAGTTCCACAAAAGTAAGCAATACAATTTTCGCCAGCCACATGCTTGCGTCCCGCACTTACTGATCGTATATTTTACTGAATTTTTAGGTTGACGACACAATTCGATATCTCAGTTTGCACGACAATAAATATCTGCGCTATTTTCCGGGTCACACAAAGAAAGTCATCTCATTGTGCATATCACCCGTTGAGGATACATTTCTCTCTGGTTCGCTGGATAAAACATTGCGTCTGTGGGATTTACGTTCACCGAATTGTCAGGGCTTAATGCATCTATCTGGGCGTCCTATAGCAGCATATGATCCAGAGGGTTTAATCTTTGCTGCTGGCGTTAATTCGGAGAGCATTAAACTTTATGATTTACGTTCGTTCGATAAGGGTCCCTTTGTTACATTCAAACTGAATCAGGAGAAAGATTGCGATTGGACTGGCTTAAAATTTTCACGTGATGGCAAAACAATATTGATCAGCACAAATGGCTCAATTATAAGACTTGTCGATGCTTTCCACGGTACACCGCTACAAACATTTACTGGCTATCCGAATAACAAAGGTGTACCCATTGAGGCCAGCTTTAGTCCCGATTCACAGTTTATATTCTCCGGCAGCACAGACGGACGCGTGCATGTTTGGAATGCAGATACAGGTTTTAAGCTATGTGTACTTAACGGTGATCATCCCGGCCCCGTGCAGTGCGTACAATTCAATCCCAAATACATGATGCTTGCCTCTGCCTGCACAAATATGGCATTCTGGTTGCCCACGTCAGAGGAGGGTCTTTAAATTAAGCTGAAAAGCAATTGTAATACGCTAATATTTGTAATTTGATGTAAGTTTCTTCTTTTAGCAACATAAACAAAATTTAAGATAAAATAATATTGTAATTTGATTTAAGTTTTCACTTTTAGCCAATAGTATAAACAAGTCTTAAATACAATAATATTATTATGCGGATGATTGCACCATTTTATACTCGGGCGTGGACGTCGATGAAATTAGTGCAAGTTTTAATATCTACTTAGGGAGTCCCTCCCCCGCATCGTTGTATGCACCAACTTCCACAAAATGACGAACTAAGAATGGGTCAAAACCTAACGTTCCCGGTTTGCGCTGCTACGCCTGCCTAGCGGTTATAAGATTTCCCGGTGCCCTTTACATACATATGTAACACATCTCATCCATCTACATTAAATAATTACTGAGATATGACGAACTTGGTTTTTCTTCTATATAGGGCATCGCCCACTTTTCAATATACGTTTCAAATCTCATGAAACTAATACCAAAAGATGCTGACACACATTACAAATTTGGGTTTCTCTTTGAGGTCCCTTTTATTCCAAATGATGCATTGACGTAGTTGCTAAGATATGACACGTTTATTTCTTTTTTGTCGTGTATGGGTGTGTTGAATTTTTTTCCTATGTCCACTTGGAATAATGTATATTTCAAATACTAAAAGAATTTTTCAAATGGGGGGATTACCCTCCACATATAAACAAGCTTACAAATCCGCTCTCTCTATTTATATTATTATGAATATAATTAATTGTTCATATATTGATACTGGTACAGCCAAAAAAAAAAAACGAAGCTGTTACCTAACAATAATAATATTAACTTTAAATTACTGCTATTGCTTTGTTCTATAACGATCGTAATATGTGCGCATGGTCGCTAACAGTTCCGCCAGATTAGTGCCCATCTTGGCACTTATGCCCAGCACAGGTAGCTCCAAACGTTGCTTTAATTCTGCTAAATTTGCAACCGCATGCGCTTCATCCAATTTATTGGCAACAATTATTTGTGGACGTGTTGCTAGACTGACACTAAACTGTTCCAACTCATGCAGCAGCTGTGCATAATGCTCCCAAGGACGTTCAGCGCTGGCATCCAGTAAAAATAATAGCACCGTACAGCGTTCAGCATGCTTTAGAAACTGTATGCCCAGTCCTTTATTTTTATGTGAATCCGGTATTAAGCCAGGCAGATCAGCAATGGTTAACTGCTCATGATCATCATACTGTACAATACCCAAATGTGGACGTAGCGTTGTAAAAGCATATGATGCTACTTTTGGCTTAGCGCGTGTTATAGCATTCAGCAGTGTGCTTTTACCCGCATTGGGATAGCCGATGAGTCCAATATCTGCCATGCTGCGCAACTCCAGTCTATAGACAACATCTTCACCATGTGGACCGTACTCGCATACCTTAGGACTGTTCTCGGTTTCGCTGGCAAAGAACCGATTACCCTTACCACCAGCACCACCACGTGCAGCAACAAACATCAAATCACGCCGATCCAAATCACCGACAACTATGCCGCGAGAATTACGTATGACAGTGCCGAGCGGCACCTTGATCACCGTATGTTTGGCATTCTTACCGTGACAATCTTTCGAGCTGCCTGCTTCACCTTCAGCAGCTGCTATTGTATGCGAGACATGGTTAAAATTACGTACATCCATTGAAGCCTGAAATACTATGTGACCGCCACTGCCGCCATCGCCACCATCCGGACCGGCGCGTTCGTTGCACCAAAGCTGCAGAAATGAGACACAACCATCGCCGCCACGTCCGCCAACAGTACGTACCTGTTTCGAGTCAACAAAGTACTGGGCCTGTATAGAAAAGTAGGTATTTTATAAAATTCTCTGCTACTTAATTTCATATTAAACTCACCTCTTTTCTATCCGATTTGCTCTTCTTCGGACGTAATGCTGTGGCTGCAGCTTCGTTGTGTTTAAACTGTCGAGCACAGTTATATAGTTTAAATTTAGTATTCACTGCAATACGGCCAGAATAGGTAAAAACTTTTGTCAGTAGCATTTCATCAACTCAACGTGCCGGCGCTGTTGCAAACAACAAAAAACAGCTGTTTATATAAGCAATTTTATCGATAACACACATGTACATCGCTAATATGCAATTACGGCCGCCTATGAAATGTTTGTCTTTGTTTAGTTCTTATTTTCAACACATTTTTAGCGTAAACCGCCGTAAAATGTATATAAAAGCAGCGCTCATAGATCTAAGCGGTACGTTGCATGTCGAAGATGAGCAGACTCCAAATGCCACTGCAGCATTGGAAAAGTAAGTATTATTTAAATAAATATCCAATATTATAAACCAAACCAATCCTCTACAGATTACGCCAAACCGGCATTGCTATAAAGTTTGTTACCAATACTACCAAAGAATCTAGTTGCACCTTACATGCGCGTCTGTGTAAGATTGGCTTTGGCGTGCAGCGCGAGGAAATCTATAGCTCACTTAGTGCTGCTGCAGCGTATATAAAAAAGGAGCAGCTGAATCCTTTCTATTTGGTTAGCGCAGATGCTCGCAAAGATTTTCCAGCAACAGATGATACAAAACCACTGAATGCAGTTGCCGTGGGTTTGGCGCCGCAAGAATTTCATTATGAGAATCTTAATAAGGCATTTAAGTGCGTGTGTGTACTAGTTTATTGCCGAATACGGCTAAGTAATTATTACCTTTTACAGTATACTACTTGCGGATAAGAAACACAAGTTATTTGCCATACATCAGGGTAAATACTACAAACGTACAGATGGTTTGGCACTGGGTCCCGGTTGTTTTGTTAAGGGCCTGGAATACGTATCCGGCGCTGAGGCAACACTTATTGGCAAGCCGAATCCGTATTTCTTTCAAAGTGCCATACCGGCAGGTATAACGCCGGAACAGTGTGTTATGATTGGTGATGTAAGTTATTTTGCGGTGATTTCGTACTTGTAGCGTTTTACTTAATATGTAAACATAAATTTTCATAGGATCCCAATGATGATGTTGTCGGCGCTATGAAGGTCGGTCTCAAGGGCATATTGGTCAAAACGGGCAAATATATGCCGCATGTCGTAGTCGATCCACCAGCTACAGCAGTGCTGGAAAATTTTAGCGCTGCTGTAGATTGGATTATAGAGTATAATAAGCAATATGAGTAAGACATCATTCGTTCTCGTTATGCTAAAAGATTATACAGTTATATGCTAAAAGAATATACATGTAATTAGTTAGTACACATGTATTTATATTTTTATTATAAAAAATTTTAATAAATAGCAAAACCAATACAATATGCTTAGGTGCCAAAGCTTTCAAAGCGCAAACTTTAAGTAATTTGTTTTTCAGAAATTCTTTTTGAGTGTATATGTGGGTAGAAGATTTATAAAATATTTTGTAAAAAATGCATTTTCAATAAACTCTATAACTCTATTTAAGCACCAAGCTTAGTCTGTGCAAATGACGTAGCTAGTTGTAGTATCTCATCGACCTGTTCATAATTGCTGCCAGAAGCCTGTGCCGATTCCGGTTTACCGCCGCCTTTGCCACCCAATGCAGTCGAAATGTGTTGCACCCATTCGTTAGCCTTAAGACCCTTTTCCACAGCGTTTTTCGGCACCGATGTTAGACAGAAGATTTTCTTCGAATCCGCATCAACAGAGAAGAACATGGCTGCTGCCTCGGGCAGCTGTGTACGCACCTGTTTCAGTGCTGCATCCAAAGCCTTAGTATTATTATAGGCTTCAAGTTGTTTAACCAAAAGCTGTGCATTCGGTTGTGCCTGGCACAATTCCTTTGCCTGTTCTACAACAGTCACAGCAACAGCTGCCTTTAATGCACGTTCCTTGTCGTCCAGCGTTTTCTTTAGCGCCTTGAGTAGATTACGCATTTCATCCTTCTTAACATACGGTATAGTAGCATGCGAAATAGTTTCCGTCAGCTCAACAATTTCTTTGACAAAAGTCTTGGAGTTCTTGCCATCCTTATCGCTGTCAATGGTGGCCTTCAGTGTTGTAATTTCTTGTTCAAAAGCTTCGCATTTCTTGAGCGCCTTCAGGGCTTCGGGTCCGGTGAGTGCAACAATGCGACGTATGCCCTTGGCAATGGCTTCTTCGCTGCTAATGACAAAATCTATAATGTGCCCAGAACGACGCAGATGTGTGCCACCGCAAAACTCGACAGAAGTTTGCTCACCAGCCACATCATCTGGCTGCGACTCTAGCTGTTCCACAGGCACACCGAACGAGATAACGCGCACCGGATCCGGATAGACTTCATCGAAAACTGAACGCAGGCCACGTATGCTCTTAGCAACACTTAGCTTTGCTTCCTTGGCATAGATCGGAACATTTTTATAGACCAAATCACGTGTCAGTTGTTCCGTTTTGGCTACCTGTTCAATAGTCATGGCAGCTTTGCTGCTAAAATCGAAACGTAGCTTTTCTGGCACAACCAACGAGCCTTTCTGATCGGTATCCTTGCCGAGTACTTGCAACAGACAGTGATTTAACGCATGCGTAGCGGAGTGATTTTTCATGGTCAGCCAACGACGTTCAATATCAATTTGTAAATTAAGCTCATCACCCACACGTAGTGTGCCTTCGACTACACCAATGTGCAGTATGTAGCCGCCACGATTGTATACACGATCCACGAGAAACTCATTTGCCTCATCACTTATTTTCACCAATGCGCCTTGGTCGTAAATCTGACCACCACTCTCAGCATAGAAATTAGTCTTATCGAGCACTAGGCCTGCCTTTTGTCCGTTGCTAATCTCATCGACGAATTTGTTATCATGACGTATGGCAAGTATTTTACCGGTACAACTGATAAAATTGTAGGGTGCAGCGCGCTCATCTGATGCAGCTTCGTACTTGTACTTGTATGCATCATTTGTAGTAGCAACGTTGCGTTCCTGCAGTTCTGATATGGCATGCACATCAAGATTGATTTCTTCGATTTTGCTGGCGCCTTTGCCCTGCGACAATATGTATGAGTTCTTTTTGGCCTGCTCATAGCCTGTCATATCGATTTGTAGTGATTTCTCTTCAGCCATCAGTTGTGTAAGATCAACGGGAAAGCCATATGTATCGTACATGCGCCAGGCAACATCGCCGGGTATAACTTTCTGATCGCCTAGTTTGGCAATGGTTCGATTAAGCAGATTGCGACCACGCGTCAGTGTCTTTAGGAACTGTTGCTCTTCCTCATTGATGATGTCAATGATGTGTTGCGGATCCTTGCGTACCTCAGGAAAAGCGTCACCCAGTAGTGCGGCGACAGTGTGTACCAGAGTGCCAAAGAAACCAGGCTTGGCATTTAGCTTCTCGGTGGCATATCTAAAATAAAAATAATTGTACGAAGTTAAACATTAGCTAGCGTATATAAGAATATTGTTTATCTAAACTACCTGACAGCACGTCGTAATATGCGTCTTAGTACATAGCCACGTCCCGTATTATCCGGTGCACCACCATCAGCCAGTGCAATTGTTATGGTTCTAGCATGATCAGCCAATACGCGATATGCCATATCAATGCCATCAACATCATCTGAGCCGACGCGTCCTTGATATGCCGGTGCACCAGTACCCTGCTGTATAGCCTCGAAAAGAGGCACAAACAAATCCGTATCGTAATTGGAACGTTTGTTCTGTATAACTGAGACTAAACGTTCAAAGCCCAAACCGCAATCGATATGTTTCTTAGGCAACGGCTTCAAGCTGCTATCCTGTTCACGATTAAACTGTATGAACACTAGATTCCATATTTCCAGCACATCCGGATCATCCATATTAACCAGCTCTGGCACGCTACGTCCACCAATACGATCAAAATGCAACTCCGAGCAAGGACCACATGGGCCCGTTTCACCCATTTCCCAGAAATTATCCTTCATGCTGCCAGGTAATATGTGTTCCGGCTTCAAACCTAAATCTGTCCATATCTGTTTGCATTCCAAATCCGGTTCGAGTCCACATGCAGCATCACCGCCAAAATAGGTAACGTACAAACGATCCTTGGGCAATTGCAAACGGTCTGTTAAGAATTCCCATGCCCAAGCGCAAATTTCTTTCTTGAAATAATCACCGAATGACCAATTGCCCAACATTTCGAAGAAGGTATGATGATAGACATCCTTGCCAACATCATCTAAATCGTTATGCTTGCCACCGGCGCGTATGCATTTTTGTGTATTTACAACACGCACCCACTTGGACATATCGCTATTCGGATCGGCAACGCCGAGGAAGATTGGCTTGAATTGATTCATGCCGGCATTGGCGAATAACAGCGTAGGATCATCCATCGGTATGGTGCTCGATGAATGCACATAGATGTGTTGCTTCTCCTTGAAGAAGTTCAGATACGTGTCACGCACCTCATTTGCGCTGAAAAACTTCATCTTGTCGTCCAGTGGGGGGTCGTTGAAGTTTTGCTATTTGTGGTAAAAGAAAATTACATAGTTTGTTAAGCGTTAGACTAAAAATCAATTGCCACGCTAAACGGCGCAGTTGTCTAGTGAGTTCTACTGCTTTACGCTTAAAAGTGAAAGTGCTGCAGTTCAGTTTTTTTTCTTCTTTTTTTTATTCTACGTGACAAAATTACACAATTTGAATACAAGTTGACACGCAAGCAGGCGAGTTTTGTTTTAAAATGTTTGAAAAAACATCAGTTATATATAAAAAATAATGTAATTGTGTATTTTCACAAGCATTTTCAACATTTAATCAATTATTACTCACCTTTTAAGCAATAAAATGCAGAAAAATAAAAATTTCGTCAGCCGCCTGCAACTGAGTGCATTCAACGTGTGTAGCACAGGGTTGTAGTTACATATCGATGGTGCATTCGATAGCATCGATAGTTGTTTACGTAGCTTGCCAAAGTATATACAGGAATACATTCATACACGCAAAAATCATAATTGATTAGTGAAATGAAAAATCTTTATTAAATCTTCCAAATCTATTTAATTCCCTTCAAAGTGATTTTCATTTGAATAATTAATCGCCCGAAATTTGAATTAACATCAGTTTACTTTTTCAACAGACGTTCGATAATTTTAAACTACTCATTCAAAACTATCGAAATACGTACAACTATCACCGATAACAGCTTCGAGTCTATTATCAATTAAAAACTAACCTCAAACAAGTACATACATTTCAAAATTAAAACATTTTCCGTTTTATTAATTAAAAATATGCTAATTTATAACAATTATGCTACTTGAGTCTAGATCTTGTCAGCGCTGTACTGCTCAATAGACTGTTGCTCAATCTTATTTTCAATTTCATGCAGTTTTAATAGCAAATGAAAATTTTGCTTTTCCTGCTGACCCGTAAGATACATGGTAACCAACGCCTGTATACATAGAATTGTGCTCAATACCGGCACAATTGGACGTGTAAACTTACGCCATAGTTTGTACACTTCAAGCGGTTGTTCCGTAATCGGTGGCAAACGATACGTATAAGCGCGTGTGGCAAACATAAATGCAGCAAGCGGCGCTAGCATTGTCGGATAGATAACGCCCAATGATGTCTGAAAGGCTGCAGCGCGCAATTGTACACATACCGCACACTCGGCCAATGGATTAAGTATAATGGGACGTTGTACAAAAAATTTATGCGTTAGCATAGTAAACATGGCCGGAATGACAACTATTGGCAGATAGGTAGAAAGGCGGCCATGTGCGCCCAAACGTAATTTTGTACGATAATGATTGTTTACATAAATGCCGGTGGCAGCTGCCATTGCGCTGATAATGCCGGGTGTGTAGCGCAGTGACCAGCTAAATATGTATGAAATGAATTGTTAGATAAGCAGTCAGTCGGTTATTTAGAAGTTACAACACTTACACATCGCTCAGTTTTTCCCAATTGCTTATAATCTTCCATTGATACTTAAGTGCTTCATCTTCACTGAGTATAACAGCATCCTTGGGTATTATTTGATTTGGTTTTGCTTTGGATAGCGCCATTTAATAATAATAGTACATAGCACAGCTGTTTGTTCGAATTTCGAAAAAAAAAAGTAGGTGGTGTAAAAAAAATAAAATACTAAAATTAACCAAAAAATTGTAGCTGTCATTTTTCGATTAATCGTTAAACGATAACACGTTTTATATTTAGAGCAACAACTAAGAAGCGCGCATTTAATTAAACAAATTTATCCAAAAAACCGAACAATAAAAAATGCCGCAAAAACATAAACGTCACACCATACCATGCAGCGTCAATAGACTATGTGAACTGCCACCACCTGCTAGAACTGGCGTTTATTTACACAATGGCGCAAGGAACAACAACAACAATACGTATCAACGGCGTAGCCATGCAGGAGCGCTAGCGCCGGCAACAGCAACGGCAACTCGTACAGTACCGCAGGCAGCGCCAAAGAAGAATAAACTTGCTGCACCAGAGCTAAACACTGCGCTACGCAATCAACGTGAAATCCAATTTGTTGAAATGATGGAAAATCTGCCACTTACAGATACAGCGCAGCTAACGCCACGCTCGAAGGCAACTATAGCGCCAAAGCTAACACAGAAAATGAACTTCCATCCGGAGTGTAAGGTATTCAAGAATCTAGTGCCGCTTAATGTCAACGATTCGATTATACAGCCACGCAAATTAAGGCTACAACAACAGCAGCGCCGTCGTACAACATCAGCAACAAACACTGCGGCGGAGTTGAAGATCAATAGCTATGAGCCGGAATTGCGTGATTTTGTTGAAAAACTAGACAAACTGGAGTATGTCATACCCGAACCGGAATTACAATTACAGCATAGCAGCGATAAATTTGATTTTTTATATAGCTACAAGAAACTGTATGATTTATAACAATGTCTAAGTCGAAAAGATAGAAAAAAGGACCATGTTTTATCGTTTGTCATGGCTTTGTACTTAAAAAATGAATTTGATTGCTTAACACAGATTTGACAGTCTCTGACTTGTACTTTGTTGATTTTTGATAGGTTCTTCGACAAAGCTGTTGAGAATGGCCCAGACTTTTACTTTTGTAACTACTGGTCCTATCAGGACATATGCGGAATAATTTATAAGAATTGAAATTCAATGAAAAATTAAAATTTGCAAGGATACCTCTTAAATAGGGCCCATCTATGGCTATAACGAACATTTTGAAAAACATTTAACCCAATTATGCAATTTCTAGCTTAAGAAAAAAATAAATATGGAGCACCTGTTACAGCTGTCCGATCAGGAGCTATGCGGTATATTTTGTCAGGATTTACGTTAATTGCACCAAAATTGGAGTTTCTAGCGTAATAAAAAACAAAACCAAATAAATAACCATACAAAAACTTCAAAATGTGATCAGAGTTGTATCTGGGCTACCAGTTAATGTGGGACTGTCATGTTCATTTAATACTATTTATCTGAAGAGGGAAAAGGAGAGCCTAAATAACTAACTTCGAAATCTTTATCTCTTATAGTCTCCAAATCTGATCGTTCAAACAGATGAACATACTTTTATAGACTCGTCTTCTTATGCTGAATAGAATACACGTAATTTATTTGGTTTGTAAGGCCTCCTTCTGGGTGTTACATACATTTGCACAACCTTAATATACCCTTTGGCTGCAGGGTATAAAAAGTAATGATGCAATTCGACTTTTGGTGCGCCGAAGTAGTGCAAAACCGTCGACATCGGCCATGTCTTGTTTTGTGAATAAAACTTACACAGTGTAATTATATTGTTATTAATGTGTTTTGTATTTCGATAAACATACGCTAAGTTTACATCGTGCGTTGTTGTTGCTGTTCAACCAATGAAATTCATGACCACCAAATGCAGTATAACATGCGCAAAGATGAAATCCGCAAAGCCACGTTCCGGCGAGATGCCCGCAAAGACAGTCTTATTCTGTGGATTCGCTTGCAAACGCAGACACACGCCCAGCACAAAGCAGCTGACAGTGCTAATGAAGCCGGAGAGGAATGAATTGAAGGGGAACGTGCCGACCAGGCAACAATAAACAAACTGTATAATGCCGGTCAGCAGTATGTAGCCCAAATAGATATCCACCAATTTTAACTTCTTGGGTGTATGCTGTACGTAGTCATTGTAGAACTTGGCCACAACACCGTTGATTTCCACCATGTTGTATGTGCAAAAAGTACGAAAATTATGAAAACTTGCACGAAATTTCCACGACACGTCAGAAAATCTGGCGATGAAACAGTGCAACACTTGCAAAACAGAACGATAACATTAAATGCAACACTGCTTGCTAACGTTGTTATCGTTATATGCACAGCACTGAGCTTACATTCTGTTGTTGTTGTTGTTGCTATTATTTGTGTTTAGCCCAAAGCAAAGTGCTACGCGAAATACCTAGACTGCGTTGTGCGCTGCTTTTTCGTTGTATAAATCAAAATTTTCAGTGTTAAATTATATTCAAAATTATGCATTATTGCTGTGCTGCTTAATTTTAAAGTGTACATGCGTTGTCAATGCGTATTAATGATAAAAAGTGTAAAAAATTCAGTATATTAAAAATTGTATACAAAAGCAGCCAAACAGCTGGCTGAAGCACACACACACACATAAACAAAAACATATAAATTACCCCCTGCTAACAATACACATACAGGCATACATACACAGCTACTATCGTAACAGTGCGCGTGTGAAAGAGAGAGAAAATAGTTAACGAAATTGTTATCAATGCGCGTTTAATTTTATACTTTTTTTGAGCGCTGCATTAAAAGTGCATTCCAAAAGCGGAGTAACAAACGCCGTCTGCCACTTTTTGTCAGATAATTATTTGATTACACATTGTGACCTTCGGAGGCTGTATTACTGCGCGCGCCTGTACGTGTGCATTGTCTATCTCACTCTTGTACACTTTCTCTTGCCTGCAGAAGCATCATCATCTTCAAAAACAACAACAACAACAGAAATAAATATAAAATCGATGGAGGATCTTACGCCTTTAACAACTCTTCAACAGGTACAAACAATATGTAAATACGACAAAGTCAAGTGCAAGGCCTTAATTATTTATATATTTTATTTTAATTATTTCTTTTCTTTTCATTTTAAATTTTAATTTACAGTTTTTATAATTATATGTAACTGCCTTCTTTTTACATTAATTCTACCGCAAACGTCTTCAATTCCTTTGTGATTTCATTTGTAAGTAAACTTTTGTTTTATTATGGTTCGTTTTTTGTCTAAATATGTATGTATGTTTATTGTAAGTTTATAGCTAATGATTTTTTCGCGCTATCTTATCACTTTAAACGTAGATATACATGGTATTTTCGAAAATGAGTTGTAAATTTGGATATACAATTTTGCTCCCGCCGTTGAGGCTTGGAATAGTCGTGCTGAAATCACTTACACCTGTCCGTCAATAATTTACAGTGAACTACAGCCAGATGATGCTACATATGCTAGGATCCATGCATATTTGGTTTTCTATTGATGTTGATGGTTGGTCGGTCTTAACCCATGACTATTTGCGTTTAGGATTGTCGTAGCGGTTTCACTTTTCATCGCCCAGCTGTTCACAGCTGAAAAAATGGATTTCCACGTCTCTCGCTTTCAACTCGTATGACAACCAATCTCCTTGCTTCTGTATCATTCCCAGGTCTTTGATTCGTTTTGAAATTGCTTGTTGAGTCACTTCCAATGTTCTTGCCAACTCTTCTTGACCTTGACACGAGTCTACATTGTCACCATTGTCATTGAAACCTTTCCTTAAGTTCTTCTTCCTTTCCATAAGTGTCTGAGCGCATTCGGTGAGTCTCAGCTGCAGATTTCTTTATATTAAAGTATATTAACATCTCCCACATTATTAAACACGAACATGTTAATGATGTTAACACATCTCGAATACTGGTGATACAGGGTTATGTTTACAAGGTATTACACGTGGTAAATTATTTACATATTTATTTTGACTACTACACACCATCTACAATAAAACGGAATAGAATATGTTTTTATAGCGCAGAGAAGGTGGTGTGCTTGCAAATATGATGAGATAAGAAATTTCGTGTACAACATTTTGTGCGACCCTTGACAATCAATCAATTAATTAACATGAGAGTTCATTTGTGTTGAGTACAGAATAGGTAAAAAACATATTTATACAGTGAATACTGACATAACGAGCACTTCTATGGAGCGTTCATCCACCTCGATTTTAAAGTTTTTCTAAAACAATGTTTTTCTATCGATTATCAATACAAAAGAACACCTTTTGGGTGTACTGCGTAACTGTCGTAAGTACCTCTATTAACACAGAACGAGGACTCCGCAGCAACGCACCCAAGATATGAGGAGAGACAAAATAAGTGTGAACTACATATTAAATTAAAATTGAAAATTCCCCATCCGTAAGTCAGTAATACTATTTAATTAACTGACGGCCAAGAAAGTCGCTGATGATAGTTTAAATTTGAAGCTAAAACTTTTCAGAGCTAATAAAATTTTGATTTGCAAAGCTGAAGAAATATTTAAAATATTTGACTTTCGTTTGAAAATAGTTGAATAAATATTGTTTATTATATAGAAGAGTTATTTGTTTCTTTTTCACAAACTATTTTATAATGTTTATAAGCTTCATATACAATATATTATGAAAATGTTTGTATAAAACCTAAAGCAGACATCGAATACCATATACCTACACTTGATCACATATAAACCCAACACTCAGTTTTGAGTTTTTGTATGGACACTGCTTTATTTCTATTGATTTGAACTGATTTTTTTCTACAGGTGTTTCATATAGTTTGACGTTAATTTTTGACTGGAGGCTAATCTTTAAGGCCAAGCGAATAGTGTAATCAACAAGAATTTTTATATATTCTTTTTTATTATATACTAGTAGGTTGCCGCGACATTGTACGCGGCCCTCCCCTTCCCATTGATAGTATATTTATTTTACGTGAGAAATTTACAAGTATTTAAAAAATGTTTCCTAATATTCTCGAGAATTGGAAGTTCTCATGGTACAAAATGTTTATTTTTTCTATCTCAAGAAATTCTAAATTCTATATAACAACTTTAGTAGAAAAAGGCGCTCATATAACTTTTATGTATCTCCACTTAATGAACTTCTGGAACTGCAGCTTAATTTCACAATTTTTCACATAGTAGTTGCACTCTTTCATGCCAAGTTTTCTAATGTTTTTGTTTGAAGCTTTATGGTTCGACTCGGAGAGTACATAAACTACAACTACTTGGTTATAAAATTACTATTACTTTACTATTGTAAGTATTATAACTTTTTGAACAGACCCTGTATAGTTTAATATGTCCGTACTTCAATATGTAAATATCTACAACAAAATGATTTATTATTTCAACTGTTTGTACAAAATGAAATTGTAATTTGAGCTCGATGCTTTTTGTGTGCTATGCACATTTTTCGCGTATTGCTTGGCTTATCTTTAATGTTCCGCTGTGAGTTCCGATGAATTTCATTAAAAAATACTTGACTCTAACGCTGCACGCCCCTATAATATACATTTTTACTCGTGTGCACACAAATGTGCTTAATATATGAATGCTTTGCCTCCACAGTTAATACAATATTTGCTTTATTTAGAATTTATATTATTAAATGTCATATTTAATGCACTATTATAAAGCGTCAAGTGCTATTTAGCGTTGATTTTAATTAGCGTCAATTTGTAGATACATTTCAAAAAAGCGATAATTTATGCGGGTATTTAGAAATGCTAATTTGATTTTAGTATATTTCGAGTGCTTAGCAACGTTGTGAATGATGAAAGGAATTCAATTATAAATGTTTAGTAAAAATTCGACGCTAAGATTTGTTGAATTCATCAATGGATTGTATTGGGGCTACTCATTAAAGTGCGCTTGGAATTTGCATTTAATACTAGTTATCGGAAGAGTGGAAAGGAGAGTCTAAATATCGAAATTTGAGATTTGTTCGTTGAAACAGACTGTCGAACGGGCGGACGGACAGACAGACGGGCATGTCTATAACGACTCGTCTACCGATGCAGATCAAGAAGATATTTGGGGTCTGTCACGCTTCCTTATGCCTGTTATTTACATTTGCACAAACATAATATAACTTTTTAAAGTATTAGTATAAGGTAAAAAATGATAATTTATAAAAATGTAGCCTTTTATGGGAATTACTATACAACTATATGATAGAGTCTAGCAGCTGGCATATTACTATGGGAATTACTATGGAAGTTAGGCTCATCACAGCTGTTAGATGCCATTTACAGATAGTGCTTTAGTTTGAACATTCCGCTTGGGAAATATCAACCGCTTCAAAGAGGTTATGTCAGAGAGAGAGAGAGAGATAGAGTCCCATGCATTCTGCTGGAGCCACTGATTGTTATGGATTTTGAAGTGGCAACGTGACTGGAACCTTTCAAAATTGGGGCTGTCCGCGCAATTAATATCAATGATGACTATTATCCTGACAAAATAATGTGGTGGGAGCAACTTGCCAAACGCTCCATCAACCTTTTGCGCACAAAGTTTGACAATTATGTTAATAAATACCCTCTTCGGAGACATCAATTGGTCATCTCGGTGCTGCGATTTACTTTCTTTGTGGCTCATTAAAGGATAAATTTTATGCGAACATACCTCAAACAAATGATCACTTGAAACAAAACAATAAAGCACAAATAGAGCAGAGAACGCAGATTTAGAGGTACTAGGAATTCTTAGGAAATACAAACCTACTTATCGCATAGAAATTTGATATAGCTAATGACTAATAAGTACGTTTGCAATGATATAAATCGAACTATATTAAAGACTGAAATTGTCTTTGATAAGAAAATGTACTCGTAATATAAGCGTATATTAATAATTTACAGAAATTAGACTTAACTTCAATGTAAAAACTCTATTATGTGTTTATATTCATGCAAGGATATCAAATAATATAAAACTTGTATAAATATTTACTTATGTCATCTTCATAGCACGCCCTATATAACGCCAACCAATGCCAAACAAAGACAGATTAGAGCTTTGTTTTATCTAAACGACTGACTACTACATGCAGTATTCAAGTTCATGAGCTATCAAGTTTTTTTTATTGTTCTCACAAATTCAAGTATGAATCATTTGATTTTAGCATTTATTGGAAACTTAAGTCGAACTTTGTCATATCGGACTTCTAGCATTGTTTTTTTTTCATTTACTATCACCATGAAATTAAATCGAGCATAGCAAAAGCGTGCCGATGGATTTTAAATAATCAGACAGAGACTAATTGGCGATAGTGTGCTGAGGAAAAAAATTTTCCACTGTACTATGTAAGCGAAGGAATACTTAGTAGCGCTCCGATTACATATTATACTCGTATATGGCGGTAGCGTGTTTGGTGCTGAGATAGCCTGGCCTGCGGTTAATCGTCTAACCTGCGGCCGAGTCCCACATTTAAAAAAATAAAAAAAATAAAGTCCAGCGGCATCAACGCTGCTTATCGCAAGCGTGAATGAGATAGTGATATATATAAACAGGGGCGGATTTACGGTGTGTGAAGATGTGTAAAATATATATATATATATATATATATATATATATATATATATATATATATATATATATATATATATATATATATATATATATATATATATATATATATATATATATATATATATATATATATATATATATATATATATATATATATATATATATATATATATATATATATATATATATATATATATATATAATATATATATATATATATATATATATATATATATTGGTATGAAGACTTTTTTAATTACTTAACAATGATGATGTAAACACTCTCATACAAAAACCTTTTCACATTTACTTTGTTCTTACGAACATGTTTAAGAAATTAATTTTTAAATAATAATTGTTTTAAAGGTCAATCCATTGTCTATACTCTAAAGAAGCAGATATCTTGCGTTTATCATGACCCTTACGAGCATATCAGTGGGTATGTTAACAATTTCTGCACGGATGTTGGCCTTCAAGTCTTGTAGGTTCCTTGGGTGGTTGACATAAACTCTGCTTGATTTTTGATATTGGAGTTGTCTTTGTTCCTTGCTGTCGACGTTCCTTAAACTTGGTTGGGAAAACAGACCTTTCAACATATTCTGCTGATGTCCATTTTAAATAGTTTATATAAAAGCTTTCCGCTTGTTTTTTTAATGCCCAATATAAGATTTTTAATAAAAAAAAAGTCAACCTTGAAAAAAATAGTTCAATTTCAGACATTGAAAAGTTTGAATTCAACAAACTGGAATTGCAGTGCTCTTAACTGAGATCCACTTCTCAACAAAAAATGGCTCATACTGGAAAGCTTACAAGCTTGTGTGAGCTTACAACAATGACATCTGTAGAGTCTTCCTCAGACGGTTTGGAATCAACTCTTGGTAACGAAGTGTTACAACATATCGATTTATCGAAGCTCTATGAACGGCTTGGCGAAGAACCAATGGACAACTTTGTTTATTACCTAATCATAGAAAACGATTTGAGGTTATTTTTTCTCAATACAGAAATAGTACTACGCCTTTACTTGTTCTTGATGGTGATTAATATCCACTGCGGATAAAGTCCGTTGAATTTAGGACAGCTCGTTTTACCAATTTGATGGTTTTGAGTATTAAAATCTACAAACTCCGCGATTTATTCTTTGACGTTCTTCTTGATGTGCTTACTTCAAAAAAATTCGTGAAAAGTTTATTTATTCTGATTTTGAATATAATTGATAACAAAAAAACAAATCATTATAACTCTTTGTTAAATCCGGCCCTGTACATGTAGGAAGGTTGGAAAATTTTCAGCATTACAAATCCACAACGTCTGCAAAAGATAGTCAAACAGTCTGCGATTTACAGAGCTTGAGTGAAGTTATGTTTGTAAGTGTTTTGGTTTATAGCGCGAAAATTGAATAAAAATGCTCTACACAAATTACTGCTGACTTCGCTCTCCATATATATTTATTTATTTATTTGTTTAAAATTTTTCTTCGGTTACTACAGAGTACTGGCAAAACCAAAAAGATGACCGAACGGCAACCGCTGTTGCTGCAAAGTGATGCTTCTGATTATGAATGCCGTGCAATAGCACGTCCGGATTTGCGTAGTTCGCCACCGGATAGTACATTGGTGAATGTACAAAGTGAGGATAGCATTGGTGGTAAGTTTTTCATTACAAAATTTACAAAACTTGCAACAAATATTTAAATTTTCAGTACATTCCTCTGCAGCTGGTTCATCTGAGCAAGAAAATGGCGATTTCGGCGGTGGTAAATCTATATATAATCCTGCGCATCATCGTACGCTAGAACATCCCACCTCGAATTCGGATACATTAGTACACTTGCTGAAGGGTAACATTGGTACTGGTATACTTGCTATGCCGGATGCATTCAAAAATGCCGGACTCTATGTGGGTCTGTTCGGTACGCTCATTATGGGCGTCATTTGTACACATTGCATGCATATGCTGGTGGGTTGTTCGCATGAATTGTGTCGACGTTTGCAGCAGCCGGCGTTGGATTTTTCCGATGTTGCCTATTCAAGCTTTGAAACTGGTCCGATAGGACTACGACGCTATTCATTGCTGGCACGGTCTGTATTTATTGTACAAAAATCTGAAAAATGTTCCTTACTAAACTCGCTTTAATCTAATCTTTACAGTCGCGTTGTCACCACATTCCTGTTTATAACACAAATCGGTTTCTGCTGCGTCTATTTTCTATTTGTTGCGCTCAATATTAAGGCTGTCATCGATCATTATTTCTTTGCCATGGATGTACGCATCTATTTGCTGTTGCTGCTCGTACCCATGGTGCTGTTGAATCTGGTGCGTAATCTGAAGTACCTGACGCCGGTTTCGCTTATAGCTTCAGTATTGACTGTTGCCGGACTGGCCATTTCATTTTTCTATATGCTGCACGATTTACCGGATGTGAATACTGTCAAACCGATTGCCACATGGGCTACATTGCCGCTGTACTTTGGCACTGCAATTTATGCATTTGAGGGTATTGGTGTAGTGCTGCCGCTGGAGAATAATATGAAGACGCCCGAGGATTTTGGTGGCAATACCGGTGTACTTAATACGGGCATGATAATTGTTGCATGTCTGTATACATCTGTCGGTTTCTTTGGCTATTTGAAGTATGGTGAGGATGTTAAAGGCAGCATTACATTGAATTTGCCGCAGGCGGATCTGTAAGTAAAAAAAAAATTGAGTTATTTTAGAAAATAGTTGTTTCATATAAATTCTTTTGCTTTGCAGTCTCTCACAACTTGTACGCATCAGCATGGCAACGGCTATATTTCTCTCCTATACGCTGCAGTTTTATGTGCCCGTAAATATTGTGGAACCATTTGTGCGCAGTCAATTCGATACGGAACGTGCCAAGGATTTGGCAGCAACTGCTTTGCGCACTGTGCTGGTTACCTTTACATGTAAGTGTGTTGCCAAGAGTCTAACTCTTTTCGTCTTCATAAGAATTTGGCTTTTCTCGGAATTGCGAGATTATCTTTTTAATTGAGAATATTTTATACGTAAATTCCTGAAAAGTTAGAAGTTTTGAATTGGAAGTTGAATTCCAAACAGTACTCTTGATATATGACATGGTATAACCACATTTACGTGATTTAGTGTTTTGGAAAGGTACTTTGCCATTCTACTACTAATTCCGTGTAAAAAACTTCATGACATTTGGACCACTGGAAATGGAGTTATTGCTGTCGGCTATAATGTTCTTCAGCATGTTGGTACAAGACTTTTGGATTTCCTTATACCATCAGTAAATGTATTTTCCGAAAAGATATAAGTTGCAAAATGTTAAATCAAACAAAGTTGGGGACGGCTTGTTGGTAAAGATGCAGTTTTTATAGTCAAAAAATCTGTAATCACCAATGATATTAAAAAAGTTCTACTTTGCAACGCATCGGAATTCTTGTTTACTTTGGAACGTAACTTGATTAAGCGTGTCTGAAATACAAAATTTAATGAAAATACATTCATATATTCTGAAAAATGATATCATTGAAATGGACTCCTCGTCTTCGTTTACAGAAATCGAACCAAGAGGTCCAATTTTGTATGACTCTGTTACATAAGTCGGGCTGGATCTCACCAATGGTTTAAATGATTTTGTTCTCCAGACTTAACGTACAGAAAATGGGGCGTTAAATTGCATGATTTTGGCGACCATTGCACATCGTCTCTTCAAGAAATACTGTAAATTGGGAACTTTTCTTGCAACATTTCGAATGTAACCCCACGTGGCGACGTCTTGTTGGAACAACATATCTTCCAGATACTTATCATTCAATTGCGGCCAAAAAAAGACGGTCATCATGGCCTTAAACTGTTTGCCATTGACAGTCACCGTCTGACCATACTCGTTTCGAAAGATGTATCACCCAAAGACGCCGCCTGAGCAAAATCACAGCAAACAATAAGTTTCTCTGGATGCAATGGAGACTCTTGATACTGCTGTAGTTTACTCTTTTCCCAAATGCTGCAATTTTGCATGTTCACAAAACCGTTCAACCAAAAATGTGCTTCATCAGTGAAGATGATTTTTTCGCCAAAATTTGGATACTTTTCCAACTGCTCCAGAGCACAATCAGTGTGCATACGATGGTGGACTTGGGGCTTCGATTTTTCTATCAATTTCATCTAATACGGATACACATGCTCAAGTCAAAGAAAATTCATAGAGAGAGCTGAAGGTGAATCGAATATCGGACTTTGGGAAGTGTTTTGCAGATTGAAAGGCGCATGTGAATGTGTGTATTGCATTCAATGGTGATAACTTTGCAGATAACAAAATAGATGTGAAAGAGTAATCCAAATGTTTTCTTTTTATTTAAAGGTTTTCAGTTAAGTTTTATTTTGCTATAGATTCTTATCATCGTTAACTCCAAAACAATCAGTCGCTTATTGAGCTCTGCATTTTCTGGCAGATTTGATGCAAAAAGAAGTTCGTACTATTTCATAGTCATTCGTAAGCATTGAAATTATTCTGATAGGGATACGAAGCTTGATCCGAAGCAGTACTCTCCAGTTTGGCTGTTTTGAATTGAATTTGTTTATAAAATAACGACGAAAAAAAATAGTAAAATTGTTTATTTTACAAAACTAACAGAAATTAAACTCAATTCCCAGTTGTTCCTCTACAAATCTTCACAGAAAAAAGGTTAAAAATTGTCAATGACCGGAAATTAAGAAAATGCTCGGCATTTCTATCTGAAATCTGAATTTGTGCAAGTTAAACTCACTGTACCCTATACTAATTCCACTATGTTTGTTTGTTTTCTTAACTTTTCAGTCATACTCGCTGCCTGCATACCAAATCTGGGCTCCATCATTTCGCTGGTCGGCGCCGTTAGCAGCTCTGCATTGGCACTTATTGCACCACCCATTATTGAGATTATTACATTCTGGCATGTCGGCTACGGACGCTATAACTGGATGCTGTGGAAGGATTTTGCTATATTAATTTTTGGACTCTGTGGCTTTGTTTTTGGCACCTATGCCAGTTTGGCACAAATACTCAATCCAAGTATTGATTAGGCAAGCAAATAATTCGAATGGTTTATAGGCAGGCTTTATAAATACATACATATATTTAGTTAGTTATTCATACATATACTCTAGTACCAGCGGTGCTATGTGCTGTGTGTTATTCCAAAGATTTTCGAATCTTATAATTTATTTTTTTTAAAGTTACTGTTTTTGTTCTTTTTTTTTTTTTTTTTGTTTTTTGGTTGCTATATCTTGTCCCATTCGTGTTTGCCTACCTCAATTTTATTACGTGTTTAGCTTTAGTATAATTTCTAGTTTAGAATATTTTATTTAGCTAAAGTTTTAGTTATTTAATATGTTTTAAAATTAAGTACGTAAAGTGTGTGTGTGTCGACAATAATTAGTTTGTAATTTATGTTGTCTTCTATACTAGTTTGCTTGTTATTAACTAAAATAATAATTAAAGTTCTAATTGATTACAATTTTCAAATAATCAAATTTTATGCACTTCGCTAGAGAACATTTTAAACATTTTAAAGACAGCAAAACGACAAACGAAACTGCATTTCGAAAGTGATTTTAAGCAAGTATTTTTGTTATTATACAATATTTTCGTATTAAAAATTAGTTTCATTTCCACACAAGTTGTCAAAGTTTGCAGAAATAAGTGTTTTTAATTACAAGAAAATACAAATATTTTAATAATCTCATTTGTATTTCGTATAATATAGTTACGATAAAATTTATTACAATATTCCAGCAAGTATGTCTGTATTTGTTCTAACACGTCTATAAAAAAAAAAAAAAACAAATAAGTTCCAATTTTGTTGCTCAATCTGAATTGAAATATTGAAATATAAATCTGTAAGATATACTCAAATATTTATATATGTAATTGATTCCAAAATTTTTGAACATTAGAAAGTCTAAGTGAAGTAAAACATCTACTCTACTGATTATACATACCTATACTATATTATATAATAAAATCTTTGTATAACTACATTTACATAAACAAACAAAAAGAAAAAGAAAAAAAACAACCAACAAATATTAAATATACCGAATTATTATGTATGTATACTATAATATGTACTTTTGTTCTATACAAAGCGTAACTAAAGACAATAAATAGAATTTAAAGATATCAATGGACTTGTCATATTTTTATTTCTGCGAATAATTTCATATTTCTGCTTCGAACTTCATTGTTGTTTATGGAGCTATTAATTCATATTCAATTCATTCGACGAAATAGGTGGCAAATTCTCTTTGGATTTCTTTTGCATCATCTGTGCAATATCGCTTGTTTTGGAGAGGAAACCTTGTATTTTCAATCTGGCCTTCTGAACGCCATTCGCCGAAACTCACCAGATTTCCTTCGTCATTGGTCGAATTGGTCGAACGAATTGCTGGTAGCGTATTTAGCTTTATTTGTTGTAATCAAATAATTGTGAAAACATTCTCGATCATTCGGCGTGCATGACTCAATCGAAAGTTGAGAAAGCGCTGCATCGTTGACAATCCTCGCTGAGCATATGGCTTCATCATATTCTTTCGAAGGGCAAATCAAAAACTCCCTTTAAAATACTCTTGGACAAGTACATTGTATATTGCATCAATTACTTCTGGAACAATGCGTGAAATAGTCGTCTGCGGAATGCGGAAAATATACTGTAAAGAAGTAAAATGTTCGCCTGTTGTCAGGTAGCGCAGCGTGAATGCCAGCCGATTTGCTAGTGAAATTCTCAATCGCATATTATTGTCGTTTTTTTTTTTTTGGACGTCACCAAATTAGGCAAATGATCAAATTGATCGGTAGTCATTCAGACGAATCCGCGGTGCAGTAAAAGTTCTTCAGCACGCAATTCATGCATCAATTTGGCACAATAGCCATCCGTATCGCGTTTTTTCAACCAATTTTTCGTCCATACATTACGCATTTGCTTCGTGGTTTAGTCTCTGCGATGTTCGCCGAGAATCTAAGTAATGGGTCAAATGTTGTTCCAAGTATGGTCGGGTACTGAACTGTCGGAATCCTTAAACCTCCAACAAAGACATTTAGTTCCATGCTCACTTCCTTAGTCCAGGAGGTGAAAATGGAGCCAGATGACTTCTGTGTTGAAAGCATGAAGTTGCTAGCATTGAAAAAATTTAATAAATTCTCCAAGTAAATGTTAATTCTCGCTCAAATATCATCGACGTCTATACCGGAGGATAAAATGGAACAGTCATATGCATAGGTCACCAGTTCGCCCATGATAGAAATGTCCAATCTACGACTCCCTATTCCACTCATGATTGTTAAGGGAGGACTATATGTATCATCAAATATCTTAACGGTAAATTGTGCCTGTACTGGGGTTCATTTTCAATGCTCGATGAATTTGCTAAGAAACTCCAATGCGACCATGGCAGCACTGAACTCACCTCTTATACTATCGAACGCTTACTTGAAGTCTATGAATTGGAGGTGTGTATCGACATATACGATCGTTTGTCGAATATCATGTTGTAATATGTTCTTGACTGATGAAAAATTACTATCCGAATAATATTGTTATGGATAAATCCTCGACACATCACCTCTCAGCCGGCAGCATATAAAAATTTAACCAAATAACCAACTAACAATCTAGATTCTATTTATGAAGATTATACTGGGTAAAAGCTTTAAACATATTTAGCTGCTATCTAAAAATATCAAATAAGAAGAGAGTTTATGCTTCGTAGAGAGGGAGATACGCCTTGAGAATCTTAAGAAGCCAATCTCTAACACTGTTTACACATATTTCAACTGATTCAAATAAAAATATCTCACTGCTGGTTCAGAAAAGTTAGATAGGACAACTTTTTCTTCTCAAGACTTATTTTTCTTCTCAAGACTTCGTTAGCTCTTTCTACAGCTCTATAGTATGAGCTGGCTTTAAATTTTATGCTTAACAATAAATTAAGTAATCAAATTTTAAATAAATTAACAAGTAATATTTTTGTTGACCCCAAATGACATTGCAAGTTATTTCCCTATTTAGACGGTGGAAGGTGAACCGAAACAATTCAAAGCAACAAAATCAAATTATGTACGTGACAGGGCCAAGGGCTGCGTACAGCAATTGATTTTAATAAATTTTGATACATTAAGCCAACATTTTTAATATATTTAATGTATGTTTTATAACAGCTTGTACATAAAAATAGCCGGCAATTGGGATTCTAGCGAAGCCATGGCCTAATTGATATGCGACAAACGCAAATTGAGCCAAAGCAAAGAAAATGCTTGGTGGTAATTAAAAAACATAAACGTACACCGTAAAGACCAATTTATATGGACAAGCGGCAAGTGTATAAAAGTCAACGCTGACACTGGAGAAGGCATCAATCAAACAGCAGCAAGCAATCAAAGCAGCAGTAGTAGTACTCAAACAAGTCAACTAAAAAAAAACTAACTTACAAAATGGCAAACTTCAAAGGATTCACATTGGCCGTAGTGGCACTAATGCTGGCCGTGGCAATTTGCAGTGCAGAACCACCACGTTTTCAACGTGCACGTCGTCTACAGCCAATTAGACAGCGTATTGTATTTGCACGTCAGGAGGTAGCACCGACAACGGCACCAGCAGCTGCACCGGCACCATATCCCGCTGCTGATGAACTCAAACCGGAGATACCATTCGAAGCCGAAGAAGTTGTTACAGCACAACCCGATCTGACCTACGGCCCACCAGATCAGACTTATGGTCCACCAGAGCAACCCGAACAGGCTTATGGTCCACCCGATGTCACTGACAATACTGTCGAACAGCTGCCCAACGATGAAGAGCCACAGGATTTTGAGCCCAATCCAGATGCAGAGGATATCACAACAGATGTACCTATTACGACTACTGTTGTTACCAATGCCGTCGATGTGCCAACACGTTTGACAGCAGCGCAACGTGCACGTGGAGGACGTCGCATTGTGAATCGTTTGCAGAGCGCACGTCAAAGTAGACGCCCAAACGGAGTTTTGCGTTCACAGCGTTTGGAGGCAATTCCAGTATTAGTCGCAGTACCAGAACGTTTCCGTGCTGTCAACTCACCCTTCGCCTATACTGCACAAGTGCAACTTTGGTAAAGAAGCGTCTTGAGTTATAGTTCATATACTTACGATATAACTTAGTTGAATATTTTTACATTTTGCAGAAAAACAAACAAAAACAAAAAAAAAAAACGAAAATTTATTAACGAAAAATATTTGAAAATTAAATAAAAATTTTAAAACGAATTAACTATGGAAGTATGTACTTTAATACAGCATTAATTCTACTTGTTGCGTGAAGAATCGGATCGGATCGGATCAGTATAGAAATAATATATATATTTTATATAGTCTCTCATAAAATTATATTACTCGTGCTAGTCACAGTATGCCTAATGAGAGGTGACGGTAATCTTCCTTCCCGTTCCAGTTAAGGGTGATAATACAAATACAAAATCCTATAGACCTATCAATGTCACTCAGTTTTGATGAAGTCAATGAAACGCTTTTGCCATGATATGATCAAGAAGTAGATACCTCATCAGTTGTTGTTCTTTAAACAACACACAGTAAATTAGGAGTAGATCGGAAGAAACTGCATTCATGAGCTGGTAAGCACCATAGAACGATATATTCTCAATAAGTTATATACTAAATTAATTCCAGAAGTACCAGACCTAACGTCGGATGGCGCTTGTAGTTTTGAAAAATATTTTGTTTTCTGAGAAGTAAAACCTATCATTAGAGTAGGGTAAAATTTTACAGTAGAATTTCTTGCGGAAAATTATCAGATATTTTAGATTTCATTGAGTTTGCTGTCACTTTTAGGTGAAAATTGTTAAGCCTCAAAGGTAGCATGCATAAAACTTCATAAACATGCGAAAAAATAGTCTCAATAGGTCTTTGTACAGAGGTTAACACGTTCATTAGATACACTTTATCTTAATAGTGCAATAAGAGAGTCTAAATATTGAATTTTGAAGTCTCTATCTCCATCTCCATCTTGTTGTTCAAACAGACATTCAGCTAAACAGACCGACACATTGGCGTAGCAAGGGCGGACGTGATCGGTCCGTTCGGCATCAGCTTAGAAGGGCACCCAAGTGCGATACTTGTATATATTTTTTTGCTGCTGATATGTAGATAGACGTTTATGGGGTTTTTTTTTGTTGCTACTCACCTTGGCCTTGGAGCCCCCAGAACCATGACTCTTTTATTTGAAAACGTTTAACTTATCTTTTGTTGTTGCTCGTCAATATAAGAATTGAAATCGAAAGGTCTTACTACAACACTGGACAGACATGTATCAACTTGACTTTTGATGCTGATCAATAATATATTTAATTTCTGAGATCAGACAAGCCTTCTTCTGCCTGTTACATACATTTGCACAAACATAATATAACATTCCACCCAGGATATAACGAGTCATCTGATGACAGTCCCGGTAATACACTAGTACCATTCTAAATATTGGAGGAACATTCAATAACACCAAAATAAATTCGTTAATCTCTGCTATTGGGTCACATGGGTTGAATCCAATACTGATAGCCTTGAAATACAATATGAGCTTAGCTGCGAATCAGTAAGAGAGTATTGTATCTCTGCTTCTGTGAGTGACAACGATTGACAGAGTACCATAATGTTCTCAAGAAATATATAAGATGCTCTTGAACTCGTCAACCTAGATAAAACGGTGGTCAGTCTCGTCAACAAGAATTGCAAGATATTCGATAAGGGGGAGAGTGTTGATATGCGGATCAGCAGAAAATTTAGCAATTATCATAAATGCGAAACTGAGCTAGAAACACCATAAACGAAATAGAACTGAAAAGGCTCATTGTCGGCGATGAACAAGAAATGCAACATCAAAACAGTGCAACGGACACTGAGAATGTGTCTTCTAGGTTTTCTGATACAATTGAACTGAATTTACATTAATTTTGTATATGGCTACATTTTCCGTATCTCTGCTAATTTCGGAGATACAGGCCAACATTTAAAAAGTTCCAGTTTTTCGAACAGCCCGTGTTCGCGGCTTTATATCTCGGAAACTAACACTCTTACGAAGTAGGATGCTAGGTAATTTTAGCTTTCTAATTAAATTTATTTTAATTTTGTATATGGGTACATTTTCCGTATCTGTGCTAGTTTTGGAAATACAAGCCAAAATGTTAAAAACTTCCGTTTTGTGCCCAACAATCTTAAAATTTTGTTTGGATACATCCACTAACATAGCAAAAAGGTTATCACCACTGAATTCAGCTTACTCAAATTAAGTAAAATGGACCTATCTCACGAACTCCTACAACAAACAATTGAAAAAAAAAACTACAATAATGATATTTTTACAATTAATTATTTATTTTTCTTAAAATCTGTAGAAATTGAAATTAAATATTAAGAAGTTTATGTAAATTTGTTGTTTTGAAGGATTAATGTAATTAAGTAAGCGGCTTTTCATCAATCATTTTATCAAAACTGAACCACAATTCGAAAAAGTTGTTTAGTGTTTGACATAATGATTGAAATAAAACCTAAAATAGGCCCACCAAAAAAACTAAGAAGAATAGATGATTTTTTATAATAGTTGCTAATTTGCATTAATTGTAGTTATAAGTAGTTGTGCGAAATGATAAGTTCGTGTTTTCTTGCCGGCATATAAGCAAAAAAGGTTTGTTGCTGTTGACCACCATAATAATGATATCCCTCCATTAAAAACCACAGGTAACGAATTTGCTCCATAATGGCATGTTCTACAGTGCTTTTTAGTTTCTTACTAATTAACTCCTCCTGTTCAAGAGCATTTTGTATAAAGTTTCAAAAGTTTTGTTTTTGTTTCTTTAAGCGTTCACTTACCTTCTGAGCTGCGCAGTGAGTATTTTCATTCGGCAAAAACTTAGCACCAAAACTACGTTCAACAAACATATCTAAATTATCATTCATACGATACAAAACTTCCATCTTTTCGCGTAATATGCTTAATTCGTAATCCGTTGGTTCACTGTACTTCATGCCATAGCGACATTTAATCCATTCACGCAATTTGGGCACCTTGTGACAATCCGGAAAGGAGGGCAGCATAAAAAACGTCGATCCTTGCTAATTATGGAAAGCGCTTTGGAGAGCAGGGACGACATTAATTCTTCATCGTGGGCATCATAGTAGGAACATTTGAAATATATCGTTTTAGCTTTATCGCAAATCGACTTCTGAACTAAATTCTCCTCCAGAAGTTTGTTAGACTCTTGCAATTGTTTGCGGAATATATTTGTAACACAACGCTCAATGGCTGTTTGAAGATCGAAACGTATATCGTCGTTCAATAGCTGCAATGAACTAGTCGAACTAGTTTTGAAACATTCGTTGGAGGATGTACTATTAAGTTCTGCATTATCATTCTTATATAGCAAACGTAATGCAGACTTGTATATGTCTTTAGTAGTATCTCCAATCTCATTTTCAATTTCAGCGAAAACACGTTCATATTGAAAACTAAATGGTGTAAATTCGCTTGGCGCTTGAAAATATTTTTCCAAAACTTTTGGCTTTGCTTCATGAAAGGTTTTAATATTTAATTTGCCATCACTCTGTTCTGCGCACAATTTCTCATATTCACATATTATATCTGTAAATTCTTTAACATATTTGCATGATTTAACAAATTTTCGCTGTTTTTTGGTCGACATTGGTCCATCAACTATATAATTTCTAGCTTCTGTTAAAGTATCTTCTTCGGATTTTTGATTTGTTGCATGCAAATGGAGACACTCGTCCAATAGTAGCTTCGTGGCATGTTTCGTTTCAGTTGTATAAACCTTTTCTTGACAAATCTTACACTTGGAATTATTTATGGTTGTTACATAGCTGTATTGACCTTGCCGTTCCATACGATACAGCGTTATATAAGTTTCTATATCTTTTCCCAATTGTTGCATTACACGATTTCTAGTAGCCTAAGCGAAAAGAAGTTGAAATTGTTGTTGTAGTGTATTTTATTATATAGAAACTTGAAATTTGAATATATAAACCAAAAATAGGTATATAGGTACATTTCATTTCAGTCTACCAACGACTGCCACGATTCGCCGTAACTCGACATAGTTTTGTTTGCGCCCTCTAACGGCTAGCAGATGGCGCTTTTTCGATATATTTATTTTAAGTTTAATATTTTTAGTAATAGATGCAACAGCGGTCAAAGAAGTTTTACTTCGTCCGTTCATAAAGATTACACTCAATCGTTTTTTTCTATTTCGCTTGCAGCTTTAAAATTCTTAGCTTCGCCTTAATACGCGCGAGCACATGAGTGCATGATTTATGAACACATGACCAATTAGTTATTTAATTTACGAACGCATGAACAATTCTTTATTTCCGCGCGAAAACGTTACTGCCGTTAGAAAAAGATCTGAATTAGTCGTCATATTGCGCCTAAGAAGTTTTACTACAAACTACATGTACTACATACCTCCTTTTCCCGACCGGCCACATTAAACAAATCCAGACAACGTTGTCCTGCTTGCTTTATAAATTCAATGCGTTCCAATTTCTGCTGGTTTTTATGCTTGCTGCACAGCGCCTGTTGGTGGTGCTGCTGCTGTGGCTGCGACTGTCTCCCTGTCTCCAACTTCGTTGAATCCAAATTTAGGCCCTCAACGCTAGCGAATAATGTATCCATTTCTAAGTCTACGATTTTCTTTACAATTCTTCTCGACGGTTGTAATTCATAATTGACAAACCAACGAGGCACCGGAACGTTGGCATCATTTTTCGTGTACAGACGCGCTTTAAAATCCGGTGGTGAAGAGCAAAACTTATTTGTACGCTGTACAGCTACAGGATGTTTAACCGGTTCAAAGTACGGAGATTGCGATGTCTTGTTAGTTGTTTTGCGTTTGATACTTTCACCACCCTTCTTCTCTATATTGACAGCGCTGTTCCATTGGCTTAATAGTAGCTTACTTTGTTCTTTGGCACTTTTTTCGTTTGCTTTGCGCTTCAACGCAGCATCCTGTTTTAGTTGATCCTGACGAGAGAGATGTCCCGGTGGTAGCAAATGACCTAATTGCCGTATAATCAAAGGCATATCAAGATAACAAATTGCTGACATGAGCAATTGTTCATTAAGCGTATAGCTGATGCTCCTGTTTGGCTTCGCTGTTTTTATAGTAGGACTCCAGCAAGAAATAAAGAAATGCAATTCCACAGCTACGGCTTAATTTAACCATAATTTTGTGTTGCTGCTTATTCGGCAACGGATGTAGCCCAAACTCTTGAAGACAGTTTTGTGTGCGATATATTGTACCCTGTTCGTAATCATCGCGGAGTACATGCGTCAGATCGGTGGAGGCACTTTTCTGATCTAGATTCAAACCACGCAACCATTCCGGTACCGAATTGACTATTTTGTTAAGTATATCTTGTGAGTTGTGATTTTGTATCATTGTTTTTTTTTTAAATATTTTTTTAGGTTTTGTATTTTATTTTATTTTTTTGAGATTTTAAATTTTGTATCAAAAAAGATAGATAAATAGATGTTCTAAAGAAGGAAACGATTTTTGCATTAAAACATTTTTTTTTTTATAATTTTTTGCTTTTGTAGATTTCTATATCATAGATTACATAACACTGAGATGTATGAGGATGCTTTCTGTATTGCGTTAATTGTGCCTTAATTAAGTCAGATTCCTCTCCAGCCAGGACTGTTAGCGGCCAATGTTAGTTTTTCGGCTGAACAACCTTCTTCTCTCCGTCTTGATGCTTGCTGACACGTTAAGCATCAGTTGAATGGCAACAGTGATCGGAGCACAGCTCAAGAATATTGCTGGTGATGATTTTATGTCTCTATTCCCTTGGAGATGGCTATGTCCAGCACGTCTGAGATCTTATTGAAGTGTGTGGACCAGTAAGTGGGCTCTCCAGAGGAATGACAGTTAGGCCTGCTGTTAATTAGACACTTATAGCGTGCAGCCTTTGGGGTTGTTGATACGGGAACCCCACCAGGAATGCTTGGCGTTGAAGTCGCCTCCAATAATGAACCTGAGGCCGAGGTTGTCCAATAGTTGCTGGAAAAGGGTATGCACAACAGTGTGGCGAGGTGGACAGTAGCCAGCCCTAACTGTGATATCTGGACTGACGACTCTCACCTTGGTGCATTGGGCGACATTGGACGACTGTAACATCATAAGCACTGATGAAGAAAAAAGGTGTTTCCTCATGATGTTGTATGTCAACATGGCTGGTTTTGAGGAAATGCTCAATCTCAACTTACATTTCTGTTGAGGCTGTGCATTCCCTCAAAACCATACATGTTGACATACTTTTGGTATCGGAAACCGAATCACCAGCAGTCGACTTTTAACTAGCTATTGATATTTTTTCACACGATCTTGACGGCAAGACCATTCAGTGAGTGCTACAATACTACGATCTTGATATTGTTGTCCAATAAGATTCTAAGTTCTTCACAATACCCGCTAGCTCATTGACTTAAAATCCACTTAAAACCATTCGTATACTTATGTTCAATTAAAATTTTAGGGCAAGAACTTTCAAGATCTAATAAATTTATCGTTTTGAATTATGTACATTGAATAGCACTCAAAAATTTTGAAAACTCAGCAAGTTGTAACATGTTGAAGTAGGAATATCGTATGCATTTTATGCTTTCCAATATATATATTTAGTTGGTCTGGCTGGGTGCAACGGTTGGGCATGGAGGAGTCCATGACCAAAAGTTCCAACTGACGCATTCCTGAGTTCCAGACCAGAAGCCAGTGTTAGATGGGCAACGTACCAGTACAGCTGCTCCAGCACTGCATACCCAATAGGCCGTAGGATCCCAAAAGTTACGATATCTGGTATCATCCGCTGGAAGTGCAGCACAGTTGGGTAAACCATTGCCATCGGGATTACATTCGACATCACCATTGGCAGCCGGTGCAGCAATGACTGCACCGCAGATCAACGCAAGTAGACATACCAAAATAAAAACTAAAAGCCAAAATTTTTATTAGTGAAAGTTTGAATACTATCCTCCATGGTTAGAAATTACCTTTGCTCATGATGTTGTTTTACTCGAGTGCAGAACAGCTCTGATTCTTAGAAGCTTTTCATGTATTCTATTTATACTCGAGATACTCGTATATGGAAGCTAAACTTATCTAACATGTGCCCCGACAAGAAAATACTTATAATATTTAATCGCATTGATTTCGATTGAATTTTTATTTTTTATGTTTGCGAATTCATTGATAACTTTTTATACGCTACCCCACACATATAGTTGGAGGAGCTTATTAATAATTTCAACGGAAAGACTCTAATGCATTAAAGTTGGTTCCTTGTAGCTACCCATAGCAAATATCATACATTAGCGCTTATTAGAGTCCATTATGTTTTAGGTTTCGTACAGATGTTTGGTACAGAACAGAAGTCCTGGTACAGAACATTTTTAAATTATATTGACTATTTCAAAATTGACTATTTCAAATTATTCAAAGTATTTTCCTTTTTCCCAACTTTTTGTTAGCATACGGCTACCGTGATTCAGTAGATCGATGCAAGCATCCAGCCATTTTTTTGCAATCTTCATAAGAAGTAGAGCGTAATCAGATGGAGTGCTTTCGGGACATGGTAAAACCTCACATTTGGCCGTTTCGATGTAGAATTTGACAGATAACGAAGGGGGAAGTTGATTTTGTATTTTTTCAATTATTGTCAGCAGAGATCTCCAAATCTTATTTTCTTTTTGACATACAATTTAATGGAATTTCATGTGTAGTGTATAGAAGCTTCGTTCCAACCGTAATTAACATATTCTATGTTATTATTTTTGTTTTAACGTCAACGATATCGTTCGAATTAAAACTACATGCTACTGTTTATAATTAAATGTTAGATTGTTAGCTTTTGATTTATGAAAGTGTTACTTAGTTTTCTATGTATTATACCATTCACACATAGTGTGAAATGGTATTATCAGTTTGTCTGAAAGTTTGTAACGCATTAAATGAGGTCTCGTAGACCTGGGACCAATTTCTATGCTAACCAATTGAAAATTTTGCACGCACACTTCTTTTTATTGCAGTTTAGTAAAGTATCAAGATTGAGCCGCCACGGTTACTTTTGGGGTAGCCTCCATACAAACCCACCACCCACTTTTGACTTTTTGTATGAAAAACTTTTTTATTGTAGTCAATATCAATTTAATAACTGATATGGTAACTTCTAGTGGACGGATGCTTGACATAAACATTAATGGTAGGGATCCGCCCACTGTTTGGGGTAGCCCCCATACAAACTTATGGCCGAGTTTTGACTTTTTGTATGAAAACTTCTTTATTAAAGTCAATATTAGATTGAAATGCAATGTGGTGCCTTTTTACGGTCATCCGCTTAACATACATAGAATAATAGGCGTGGCCCGCCCACTTTTTGGAGTAGCCCCCATACAAACCTACCATGCAATTTTGTGTTTTTTATGAATAAATTCTTCATAAAACTCAATATTAGCTTAAAATTTGATGTGGTGAATTTAGTGGACAACCGCTTCACATACATAGACATAGATACATTTTTGAGGTAGTCCCTTATAAGCTTACAGCTCACTTTTATGCATTTGTATGGAAATTCTTGAAATTCGATATGCCTGCATCTTACACATCTACTACCTACATCGCTTCATACACATCTACTAGTGGGCGTCTACCGCCCACTTTTTAGGGTAGACCTTATTTAAACCCCCAGTTTTATGTTTAACAATACGATTTAAAATTTCGTGGGAATGGTATTAAAGGTTCAGTTCAACCGAAGTTAACGTTTTTCTTTTTTATTTTTATTTATCAATTCATTCAATAGTACTTATGTTGAACAAGGGTATATATTTTTCTATATATATATATATATATATATATATATATATATATATATATATATATATATATATATATATATATATATATATATTTTTTTTAGTTTTTAATGTTTTTGATAAGAATAACGCATTATGTGGGTTGGGTTTTGTGCGTGCCAATAAAAGGAAGTCCACATACGGTTGGCATACAAATATAGTGTTTAGGTCATGTTAAATGTAGGTATGGAACCTAAATTTGAAGACGCCGTATATTATGCTGCAAAATTTATAAGCCTATGAGGCTTACTTTTAGTTTATTGTTTATGAACTGCGTACTTGTAGTTAATGAAGTCATTAACTTTAAATTGTCGATTATTAATTATTGATCATAATCTAATACTAATCTTGAACGATTTCGGAAGACAAAAATACAAGATATATATTTGATTGGTTGATATATATTTGGTCTTCACTACTATGTTCCTTCTTTATTGATAACTTCCTAACTGAATTGATTTCACAGGGATACTTTATTATTTACTTAGATAACACAGTATTCAGAGTCTCGATGATGTTCGGCAGTACTGTAGAATACCTCAATATAAATTCACAGTAGGCTGTACTTCTCCATAAAGCATAAACCGAATTTCGGTTCAGTCTAAATGCAAAATACTTCGCTGATGTATTCCGACAAGTTCCGAAGTTTTAGTTACATATAAAAATAGTTCTAAATAAAACTACTCGATCCTTATGAACCAGTAAACGTCTCTCTGGACGGACTTGTGACTTTCTTCGAAGAAAAATAATAAAAGCACTATAAATAATATACAGATTTAAATGACTGCTTAACTGCGCTTTAGACACTTAATTCCATTTTGACAACAACTGAAAAATCAAAGAAATATTTAATACAACACAAGATAAAACATTTGGCTACGAAGCGGAACTCAAAACCACAACGTATAGGACTCAGACGCTTAAATTTAATTTTCATTTACAATTATTATATTTAAAATCATGCTTTATTTGGCGAGTATTAGCAGAAATATTTCACTTTATTTTTCATTAGATCAAAGAGACCTATGCACACAGAGATTTATGCATTGTCACGCTCCGCTGCAGCATATGCGTGATAGGCCTGCTGTAATTTTGTTACATGCTGCCTTCCTACAAAGCTACCAGTACTTTCGCTAACATCGCGTCGTCTGCGCTTACCGACCAGTGTCGGTCCCAGACCCGAAACAGTGCCCAATTGCAGCAGCAGCGGATTACTTACCAATGCTGCTGCAATGCCCAGTACTGCGGCACTGGCCAGCGGTATTAGAAAACTTTTAGCTAGTAGCGCTTTGCTTGAGAGTTCCTTATGCGCTGGCGGTTCATGATGACCAGCTTCATGTGAATCAACGGGATATGTATAAGAGTATTCACCGCCAGCGCCAGCATAATGTCCCGGATGAACATGTGAGCTTGTGTGTGCATAGTGACTTTTGGTGCCATAGACATCGAAAGGTATAGATTCAGCGCTAGAGCTGCCAACGTAGTAACCACCGCCGCCACCACCACCACCAGCACCGCCAGCATATTGCGGCGCACTGGGTGCATAATGTGCACCGGCACCGTAATCGGCATAATTTGGGCGCGTTTCATAACCATAAGCGCTGGCACTATGTGCAGCAGAGCCGCCAGCGCCAGCACCAACGCCGACGCCGACGACAGCGCTGTTATGATGCGCACTATTCGAGGCACCATAATGACCTGTGGTGTAATATAGTATTATTATGAATATTATGTAGTACTAAAAATTTTATTAGCTACTACTGACCCACACTGATACGATCCTGTATGCTGGGTTTGTAGACTCCATAATTATTTTGATTGTGTTGCCATTTGCTGTATTCCTGTGAGAGACTATCGCCGCCAACGTTGGCCGCCGTATGTCCCGTCAGCTCGGTTATGGTAATTGGCTTTGAGATGAAACCAGCTGCTGCACTATCTGCACCATGGTTGTAGTTGGGATTCGTTGTTGATGATGTTGCTGTGGACGCTGAACCAGGTCCTCTGTAAAAAATAAATATTGAAAAGATTTCGCATAATTAGAGTGACCAGGCTTTCTGAATTTGTATTTGTTTACGGTAGAAACTTTTGAAACTACAAAAATGTATTTTGCCAGACCTGACAAATAAATGGTTGCACAATATTACTATTCCATCAAATTTAATTCAGTTTTCTTAGAACTTTCATCCGGTATGGCACTTTTTTTCTGAACTCTCCTTACATTTCAAACATAGTATTACAGCAGTTAAAAAAAGGGCCTGTTATATGTGCGTTCCCTCCCCAGTTGTAATGCTGGAGATGTGTGATAACTTCAGAGAAATACAAACGAATTTTCACTATTAGAGCTATATTTTTCTTCCATGTTGGTCTTGATATTTGATTTTTGGATTAAATCTGCTTTTATGGGAGTCTAATAAATAAGAATTTCACACCTTTTCTATAATCTTTTATTTTTTTCTAGACTTTCTGGTAAATTTTCTCCAATAGCTAATAGCGGTCTTCTGTAATATTGTATTAATTCTGAAATCAACCATATAAAGTTGTATCTAAAACATGTGCAAAGAAACTATTTAGAACCTAATCTTTCAACCTCGTTTTTCAAACATTTCTTTGAGAACTTCGTCTACGGAGAAGTTCGGAAAAAAGAGAATTTAAGGAAAAGAATTGCAACATTCAGGCAAGAGTCAATATAGAAATTTTGGAAACTTGGCTGAAAGATTATGTTCTAGGTAACTAACATTTTTGTACTTGTTCTAGAGCTAAGCAAAGTTGATTTCAGACAAATATAGTTGAACTTCCATAACTCCAATCACCATAGTGCACCAAAAAAGTTAGACTTATGGGAACTTAAGAGTTGTAGAATTTTTAAAAAAACACATGGGAATTTGGATAATTGCATCACACACATTTTTATAAATTTCGACGTACTGAACTAGAACTCGGGTACAAAATATCTCATGTAATTGTTTAAAAATACCATTAAATTCCGAAAATTATTTTGTGTGGATTGCTAGCATTAGTTGTATACGTGAAACCCGATTGGGAACCAATAACTTCACATATTTGAACACATTACATAGATAATATATATTCCTGGATAGATGTATTATGCTTTGACCCACCAGAATTATTAAAGCGTCTATAGAGAATAAAACGAATTTTAATATAAAAAAGTATAACAAAAATATAGGGTCAGAGGTCAGAGAATAATTCTGACTTCGGATTTGAAATCAGCACAAGTACAGAACACTTTTTTTTATTTGGTGTAACGCTGTTCTTTAAGTCACTTGGTAAGCAAATTCTAAGCATTTTTAATTTTGTAACTGGAAGTACTACTATTTTGCTAAACTTCTTCGCTCCTTTCTTCAATCTTCTTATAAAATTACAGTTTGACTGTTCACTCTAAAGACAGCACACACACAAACACACCTATAAAATTCCGGTGGTGGATCATAGCTTTTCGCTGTTGCAGAACTCGATAGATCTTCGATTTTAACATCGCGTTTATTTGGCGTATCCTTGGCTGGTGTTGCAGATGCAATTGAGCTTAGTTTGATGCCATGCGTTTGATATATATTCGCATTGGTGGCATTTAATTTACGTTGGCCCAAGCTAAACTGTACACATAAACACATCACCAGCAGCAGCAAAATTCCAGAGAATTTAACAAAGTATTGCGTGGTATACATTTCGATTATCCTGTTTTTGAAATAACGCGTTTTCCATAGACCAACAATTTCGCGCACGTTTCGACAACAAATGAAGTTACTTGCAACGATGTCACTGACTTTATTATAAAACCTTAAACGATTTTATATGGCATTATGAAATCTTTATTGTATGAATATGTTGCTGCTTGCTGCCTCTGCTAATTTCTTCAATTGTTATTTGGCAATTTAAGCCTAAAATTATAGTTTGTTGTTGTATGTAGAAAATTGTTAAAGCGCGTTCAAATTCATTGGGACACATATTTTTTGATATTTATTTATTTATTTTATTTTTTTGTTGATGTCTGGAAAATTACTCCAACTGCAAGAGTTGACAGGCAGATACGCGTTTGTAGACAATTAGTATCGCTAGCTTTACTGCTTGCCACATGCGGCGCTTCGCTTGGAGCAATGTGCTGCGAAAGAAACTATTTTCAACACTTTTCTACTTTAATAAATTATCTCCGGCGATATATTTTTTTCGCTCAGTGTAGGCCGCTTTTTTGGAACCTTCGAGTTGCCCCACGAAAACAATTTCGACGTGTTGCTGTCGTTACTACTCTAATCAGATTTTCACTTTTCAAAAAAGCTAACATATACTTTTTTTAAAGTAAGTACTACATATAGAAAACATTCAAATTTACTTAAGCATTCAATTGAACGTTTAGTTGGCAATTTTCCTCTTTGTTTGCTAAAAATCGTGAAAATTGTTTTTCATTTGTGAGCTGTTTTGAAGGTTGCTAAAAAAATATCTAAACAGTAAATGTTTCTATAGGTTAGGTTTGAGTAGTGGAAATGGTGTTTCGGTCCTATTTCAATAAATGACTTACTTTTGAGTACGAATACGAGTATAGCTATTTTTGGAAAATTCTCCAAGTTAGCAAAAAACCTGCAAGTACAGTCATTTAGTAATGTAATTATTGCTTCGGGTCCGCCATTTTGTTTTGTGTAATTTTGATATTAGACTCTTAATCAGCAAGCTCAAATACCTCTAATACTAAATTTCGATTCACTTCAAGAAGTTTGGACCTGTAGGCTTATGGAATAGGTTCCATATGTTCATTTGTAGATACAATCTATCATACCCGGCATACTCTACAACGCCCTGCTATCCCTAATGCAAAAATATATTAATCATCTCATCTGCTAGCTCAAATGAGGCTATTTACCATTGAAAGAACTTTTGTAATCAGCCTAGTAGCTGCATAGATTAATCCCGGCAGAAAAACTCATAAACGTTCTCTCTTTATTAAGGTATAGATAGCATATATGATACCAGCAGTAGCGTAGGATAGGACGATCAAACCCACATTGGTCTTGATATGGGCCTTGATCGCCCATGAACCTAGTGAGTGAGTGTCTATTAGCCACTGATCTGTCAGTATTGCTGTTTGTGTGAAGATTTCCGACCTGATTTTCCTCTGTAGACCACTTGTCATCGTTAAGTGTGTATGCTAGCCCAGTTTTTTAAAGCTGAGCTGTAAGTAGCGGTTTCTCTCCTTGGCCAATTCGTTTCTGTACATTTTAACCAATACTAAGGTGACATAACTTCTAGTGATCAAAGATCTCTTAACTTTTACTAGTTTGGAATAGATGACGCAATATACCAAAAAAGCGATAGTCTTCGAAGGAAAAAACTTACTGAATTTGGTAGTAGAAAGTTTCTCTATGAACACTACCGCACCAACACCGCACTTGGAGCCATCGGTTAGATGTGAAAAATCCACTTTTTCAAATCTAAGCCTCTTTCCCAGTGAAAACTCGATGGGATCGGGACTTTGAAGGTGAGAGCCTGGGGTAGCGAAACCAGAATACAGCTGTAACTCTACTCGCTGTTTCGCTTACTCAGAGAGTAGTGACCGATGCATAGTATTTCGTATTGTATTTACCAGATGAAATATGGTATTTAGAGCACCGTTGGAGCAGTTACACATAGCCACAGTATTCTGTATTCTGCACTCTGTTCAATTTCATCATATTGTATTTATATTTAATTCACGACGAACGAAGCTGTGAGTGTAAAGTCTCATCATCTTAGCTAATTCAGGTAACAGGCACCTAACTCATCGATTTGCTGATACTCATTTGACTTTTCGCCTTAACTGTTGTCGCAAAGACAAACAAAAATTGTTTTCTTTATCTTTAACTTTTTCATACTCTCTAACATGTAGATATGTTGATGTTAGTGAAATCGTAGAAGGACTACTAATAAAAAGATTCTTCAATGCACATAATTGGAGTGCAAAGAGAAAACTAAACAGCAATTGATAAATAACTCTGCGGCTAGCACCCTCTCAAGTGCATATCTTAGGAGATTGAATAGAAAACTTATAATGAGCTATTTGACCGATCACCATCGGTTAAAGTACCATTTAAGCCAAAAGTATATCATACCGAAGTCATCTGCGAATATTTCGCTTTCTCCAAATATAGTAGGAGATATTTGAACCAAGTAAGTTATCGGAATTTAACTTAAAAAACCTTTGTACAAGTTTTTGGATTGTACAATGATTGGAAAAATAAACTAACTATTCAGTAGTTCAGAATAGAAAAATTTTATAACCAATTTTAACCTCTTTCTCAGCGCATCCAGAGGCCAGTCGCCCTATTGTGATGCCTATTGTCTTGGTATTTATTTTGGGTAGTGAGTCTTTGAAACCATTTAATGAAACATGCCAGATTCTCTAGCGGTCTTTAAAGAATAGTTTTCCGAGTTGGATATTTTTCAACTTAGTTTTAAATCATACATTTTAGTCAGACATATAGATACGCATTTAACAGCAAAACTTTTTTTTAAACTCTTCCGATAACCCTCTTAAAAACTATTTCAATACTCTTCCCCTAGAAAAACTGTCTATAAGAGACGCATCGCTGTCACGCATGTCGATGTCTCACTGGCTTACCTCATTTTTGGCTACCCCAACTTATATTTTTTTTCTGTGACTTTATCGCTGAAATTTCGTTAATAAAAAAAGCAAATAATAACGTCATACTTGTATAAATCGTAAATATCTTGAAAGCAATAAGTTAAGAAATTATCGCCGTTGCGCTGAGTGCACATCTACTTATATATATATAAATATATGTATATAGTATATAACATCAGCACCACACACGTTTTTAGTTATTGCGGTTGACGACATTTCTAATTTGTTAGAAGTTGTTAGATGTTTTATCAAAATCGTTGACAAAAAATGTTATTGAGGAAAAAATTCGCAATACTAAAAATATCTTCTCAAGAATTCGTTGCACTGTGTCCATGACCTTACATTATTTGTTGGCACGAGTACGTATTTATAGTTGCGATATGTGCAGATGAAAAGACAACACGTTAATAACGAGTTCTTATGCAGTACAACATTTAAGAACTTAACATAGAATAGTATCTAGCAAAAAATTCACTTCCGTTAACATCGTAGAAAGTTAGCAAATTATACTATGGCTCTGATAATGGAAATCGATGGCTTCAACAATAAGTAAAATTGATCTCAAATTATCCATGAAGCTCTACAATATATACGAAAAGCATAACGGTTGATTGCGGTATATGGTTTATGCTACCAAAATCTTCGGGCTTACATGGACATAAGTTAAACAAAACTGTTCAGTGAGTATTGTGCTCTGGCACATTTGAATTCTAGAACTTATATTTAATTGACAATGGGTGATGCTACCAAATCTTCGGTGTTTATGGACTGCCAGCCAGTATATCTCTGATCTAATTTAGTGTTGTGCTCTTGCATGTTTGAATTCAAGAACTCATATTTGAAGCCCGGTGGAGATACTTATTACTTAATAGATGATGCACGATGATGGCACCTTAATAGCTGTCTGGCTGTTACAAAAGATAGCCACTTGTTGTTCCCTGGCTTTCATTTCCAGTAGAAAATGTTTTTCCTCTCTCCGCTTGGAAGAAATTTGCTGTATTGAAGAAATGAAAGAATATTCATTTCTTCAATACACGACGATATTACGAGGAGAGTTTTATAAGACATGAAAGGCCAACAGACGGAGAGAGATCAGAAGGTTGCCGAGCCGATTTGACCAAAGAAATCCACAGTTTCATCTACTGCTTGGTCGCTGATGTGCTGCAATGGATTCATATTTTATTTATGCTCATGAAACGGCGCAAAAACTTGACAACATTACGACTAACCAATGTCTAACACTACTTTAAAGTTATCACACGAATACGTTTGAGATCAATTTCGGCAGGGACTTGCTTTCTGTCCGTCTGTCTGCTTTTCATGTCTTCTTTGACTCATTATATTGTTCTCGTAACTAAGAACACACCGCAATGACGTATGTGTATTTGTGGTGGTCCGATTAGAGTTCTTGTTCCGTTCCGTTCACATTGGGAGGAAATCTTTGATTGATCAAACAATGCTGAGTTTTGGTCTGTAGTAGTCAGTGGGGTAGCACATGTTGGATGGCAGCGATGTTCTGTGTCTTTCCTGCAAACAGCCCGCTATATTCAGCTTGAGCGCACTGACGGCTACTATACATTCGAAGTGAAGAATGTTCTCCTAGCCTACGTGACGCTAAATAAGCGGCTCTCTGCACCCTAGCCATATTTTGTACGTTTTATTGCTTTGGTAGCCGTATCATAGTGTTGGTCATACTACGTAGTCAAGATTGTTATTCTGGGCTAGAATCCCAAAATCGATCCAAAAATCAGTATAATGCGATACTCGCCTTCTTAACTCGCTTCTCGACATTACCTATGCAGTAAAATTAATAAAGTTTCCCAAAAACATGAACCTTCGAGATAGCGTTAGCTGCTTCCCAGATGACTTCGCTAGCTCGAAGTCTGGTTCATTGGTTCTTTTGGGTTTTGGCATCAGTATTACTTACTCATTAATTTTTTAACGACGTGTAAACTTCACAACTATTGTAATAAGTATTTCATATTTACACACATACATTTCCATTTCACTCAATCACATATTTTTTAATTATTTGAAAAATTATTTGAAATCATTTGGATTTCTAACCAAATTTTCGTTCTATTTTAGAAATATGTCAACGCATTAAAGGTTGTACAATTTCAGTTCTAATAATTCATCAGCAAATAATAGAATATGGATACACAAGGCATCGGTAGGTCCAATTCACTAATTGTGCACTTTTCCCAAAACGCAATTGCGCCCGTGGTCTTGCCAGTGGCATATGAGTTTCCGGGTACACAATATTATACACCGTATTCGGCGCCGTATACACCATCCTATATGTATATATCGCCAGGACAATTGGCTATGCCCATTCCAGTGCAACAGCCTATGGTGCAATATCTGACAAACATGCAACAGTCCCAACTGCAACCCATGGAGGTTTGTAGCTCAAATTCTGAACACATACAAGAGGTTACCTATAAGGTGGAATATTATCTAAGCGGTTGTGGTATCAACGATCATTGAGGTGCTAATGCCAACGATACTATTGGTCCAGAAAATGTGTTTTCTGGTGCAATAGCAGCTGTTGCATGTGATAATTGTCGCGATGAACCAACAACAACAGCAACAAGTTTACAAGAAGTTTCAAAGAATGTTGACACAGTAACAGAATTGCCGATTGTCAAATCAGTGTGCAAACGCCCCAAAATACATAAGAAGCCAAAACGTCGCATGGTAGCATGTAAACGTTGCGAAGATGTTCCGCAGAAACGTCATGTATCAAATGTACACAAAGCATCAAACATTGTGCAGGAAATTGAAATTCAAAACAGAGCACAAGATGAAAATTGGCGCACGAATGTGAATGATTTTGTAGAGAAACGTTCAAGTTCAAGAATGCTTCTTAGTGACAGCAGAGCAGCATCCACTGCGAAGACTTCCCAAGCACAGATTGAAGATTGCGATACGACTACTTCTATCTCAAGAGTGCTTCCTCGCAACAGAAAGAAGAAAACCAAAGAACAAGTTGACGATTGGCGGCCGAGTATGGATGGTCTTGAACTGAAACGTTCTAACTCAAGAGTGCTTCCTCGCAACAGACAGAAGAAAACCAAAGACCGTGTTAAAGATTGGCGTCCTAGTATGGATGATCTTACACTAAAATATTCAAGCTCAAGCGTGCTTCCCGTCAACGCAGTATCATCCACTACGAAAAAAACCAAAGAACAACTTGACGATTGGCGCCCGAGTATGAATGATCTTGCACTGAAACGGTATAACTCAAGAGTGCTTCCTCGCAACAGAAAGAAGAAAACCAAAGAACAAGTTGACGATTGGCGCCCGAGTATGAATGATCTTGCACTGAAACGGTATAACTCAAGAGTGTTTCCTCGCAACAGACAGACCAAAGACCATGTTGAAGATTGGCTCACGATTATGGATAATCTTACACTGAAATGTTCAAGCTCAAGCGTGATTTCCGTCAACGCAGTATCATTCACTATGAAGAAAAACAAAAAACAAATTGAATTGAATTGGCGCTTCAGTATGGATGACCTTGAACTGAAAAGTTCTAACTCAAGAGTGCTTTCTGACAACAGGAAGAAGAAAACAAAAAAACAAGTTGAAGATGGTCGCCCAGTATTGATGATCTTGTTTTGAAACGTCGTAGCAGAATATTGTGTTCTAAGACCAGCAAAGCATTGTACATTGGAAAAAAATACGGCGAAAAAGTTAAAGATCCGCATAGAAGTGTTGATAATCTTGCAGAGAAACGTTCTAGTTTAAGAGTTCTGGGTGGCAATGCATCATTCACAGTGAAAAGCAACAAGGGCCAAAGCAGACATCAGAGTTTAAAAGTGCTTCCTGGCAGCAGAGCATCGTTCAATGCGAATAAAACCAAGGCACCAGATAGAAATTGGAGTTCAGTGAGCAGTGTAATACCGTCGATTGAAGTACTCTCTACATTATTCGACGAAAAACTAAATACCCAGACCAATGCAATACCAAGTGGATATAATGTAAAACGACTTCGACATCGACTTCACAAAAAGCAAATGCTTGGAGCTGATGTTTCATTGGAGAACTGCGATTCATGTACAATGCAACTAAGTCGCAAACCGAAGAAGTCCAAGCGTAACAGTATCGAAAGTGATAGTAATAGACAGTATAGTTCTAAAAATTCTAACCGTAATTCTATTGATGCAACGGATGGCAAAGCCTTATGTCGACGTTGTCCCATTTGCAATAGTCTTTGCTTCAATCGAAGAACGCTCTGCCCATTGCCGTCGTGCTTTGTGCGCCGTAATTTGCGCAGAAAGTTCTACGTCTATGGACGTGATGGTTATCGATCGTGACGCTATTGTTGAGTGGCAATGCAGATTACTGATAACAGATTATAGACTTCACATAGATTATCTACAAACTCTGAAGAATTTATTAGAATTTTGTATATAATTGATATGAGTTCTACATTCCGCGTAATTATGTTTATATTGTAACAATAAAATTTACACGCAAAATCCTGTAAAGCTCAAATTATTTGATGTGTTTGAATTATTGTAGCGACCAGCTGACCAATGAGGGTTCATAGCTGAACACGAAACAATTGTCACAGTAGCTAACCAATTTTTGTGAACAGAACTTATTATTATTGTTCTATCTTCACATTAAAAACATGTGGAGGAGAGTAGGAAGTTCGGAGGAGGCATAGCAAATATGAACATCGATAAGTTGCCGAGTCACAATTACTGGTAAAAGAAAAGACTGAAATCGGCCTTTGTGGTTCATGAACCATGACTAACAATGGAAGAAAATAGCATATTTTCATGATTTACATTTGAATAAAGTTATGACGATGAAAACTAAGATATTTTTGAAGATGCCAAGAAATCTTCACCCGTGAATACATTTGATTGTCGAGGTAGAGGCATATTAACATTTATTAGCGATAGGCAGAGTGCCTATTTAAAAACTTTACCAATATGGTTTTTCATCCATGCTTGGCACTGAATGTTGCAAATCATCGTGTGATGGGTTGTCCAGCACTAAATGAATCCGGTGACTTTTCATTTCGGGGGCATGCTTGATGAAATTAGTCATCAATTTTGACAATTCGAATTCGAACACTAAAGAAAATTGTGGTTCATATCTTCCCGTTAATGGTTATTCACAGCTCTCCACAACAGACATTTGCAAAATTACCACATGACCACCAACACGGTGTAGGTTCATTCGAAAGTGGAGTGATTCTAAAATCAGTGTGCAAATAAGTGAGTATTTGTATCATGTATCACTACGAATCTACCCGTGCAGGTCTCTGTTATGTAGCATTTTCAGTTGCTACAACTTTCAATAACAAAATGAAATTTTAACAGCAAACCCTGCCTACTTCTTAACTACAGTGACAAGCTATACACAAAAAAACACGCTTATGCTTTGAACTAACTTTCAGTTCAAACAAATTGATTGATTCTGCCAAACTCAAAATTCAGTGTTGTTGCTGTATATGGCAAGCATTCCGTTGTGCTGATGGCTCAGTATATTTCCCAAACTCGCTGTGACGCTAGCTGTGGCGCGACACCAATGCAACCCTGTACAATGTCATACACAGTGGATCCGAATGCCATGGGCTGTACTAATGCTACGACACCAGGTGTTGCCAACCTGCCTGTAATGATACAAATGTATCCAGTGCCAGGAATGATGCCATCAGCGTCGCAGGCAATGCCAGTGCCAATGCAAATGCCGACAACAGCAATGAATTTTCTACCATATGGCTGTCCTTATACGATGTCCACAATGCCGACACAGACGTTAGCATCAACTGGTGCTGCAATGGTACCAATGCCGTATACATTGCAAGTAATAGCGGCACCGTGCAATTCAGAGACAAGTTTCAATGCAGCCGAAACAGCAACGGCGGAGTCTACGTTGCAACGAACTTCAGCAGAGAAGGCAACCGAAACTAAATGGAATGATCTAAATGCAAGCACTAGAAATGCCAGTGCACAGTCACCTTCCATGGCTCATGTTGGCTTGAATACCTCAAAATGTAACAGTCTAAATGTGCGCGCAGAGGCGGGTACTCAACGCGGTGAGGCTCTAGATTCATATTCGAGTGATGCTACAACTTCAGCTTCAGTTAATGCTAAAAGTAATGTTAAACATAGAATCTCACAAGCCATACGGCGAGGTAAAGATATCTGGGAAAGTCCACGACGACCAAAATTCGTTGATATCTTGGCTAATGCAGTATCGCCCATACCATGTGTTAACTGTGAGCGACCATCGGCCTTCCGTGATGTCTATAAACAGAAAACTACTACAAAGCAGAAAAAATGCGCGAAACCAAAGAAACCTTTGCAGCAGCGAAATGTCAACAATGAGGGAAATCAGTTCATAAAATTATTAACCTCGAAATTTAAGAATCTTACACCAAAATCAATTAAATCAATGCATGTAAAAGTGTACACAGATACTCCAGCAAAGACACAACGTGCATCGACAATGCGTAAAACAGCAAAACCAGCCACACCACCAATACAAATTGAAGTGCTACCATCGACGTCGGCGCGCTCCAAACCAACGGCATCGAAAACTTCACAAAAGAAAACGCCACCATTGAAAGTATTCTTTCAGAATAATGATACACCGCGCGGTATTGTACAAAAGTTTACCAATGCGGCAAATGAAATGCGTGCCAAAAGTGGTGCAGCACAGCCATTAGATTCACCAGCACCGGTACGGACACAAAATCAAACAACTTTACCACGCACTGTCATGATTACGAAGTATCAAAATAATGTAGGACCAGAGCCAACGCACGGTTTCTGTCACATACTGCAAGGCAACTATAGTCCTACGCATGTACCACGTATAGTCTTCATGAGAACAACATCCCAACGTCAAGAGTTACGGCAACCAGCACCGTTTACTAATTCACATCAGCAACCATACGACTACGCAGACGATAATAACATAAACTTCGAGTCTGAGGAGTTAATCTGTCATTGTACACGGTATTTGAATGAGCCATATGATACGGCTGAGGAACAAGCGATGAAGTTGCAGAGATTTGAACATATTGAAGAAATGGAAACTATGGCGGTGAATGGAAATTTGGAGCAGTTGAATGCTGAGCCATATAATGAGAATGAAGTAGCAACAAATGCGAAAAAAGTTATGATGTTGCAGATATTTGAGAATATTAAAGAAATGGAAACGATGGAGCAGAATGAAAAAATGGAGGAGCTAAACGCTGAGCCATATAATGAGAATGAAGTAGTAGCAACAAAAGCTGAAGAAGCAACGAAAATTGAAATAATGGCAACGATGGAACAGATTGAAAAAGTGGAGGAGTTAAACGTTGAGCAGCAACAGTTAGAGCAACAAACCCAATCGATATCTGATTCACCACACCCGCCATCTGAAGAAACACCAACGCCAACTAATCTCGAATTTCATTCGTCCCATCTAATACCTTTCGTTATAAGCCAATCCAAATTCAAACTTTCACCCGTTACACTTAACTCTATTGCTTCATCAGGCTCTAAAACTTGCTCCACACCTGACTCCCCCACACCCAAGGCACAGGTTCTATCGCCTGCAATACAACCTCGTTCTTCATCTCGCGCCAAATCTAGCTCTTCCAAATCAAAACACTGTAAAAACGATTACTACTGCGTAGAAACTAACGACCCAGGCCAATATATATCACAGTGTAAGTTTAAACAGATGTTGGCACAACTAACAACACGTCCCATTCCGGATGTAGATGCTGCTACCAGTATTACAGGTATACCACCGCCTCCGCCAATATTCGGACAAACGCCAAGCAATTATCGGCTGCGCGTTCATTATCTGGATAAAGCTTCTGGCAGACGACGACTACGTCGAGACAACGATCCTTGCTGTTGCTCTCAGCACCCATATAATGTTTATCATGAATCTAACTGTTTAACTATACCAGAAAACAATTATCAGTATGGATGCGACGAGTGTCGGCATTGGTATTACTGATTAAATCTGTGATACTTTGTAACTTTAGATAGCATAAAAATACTTTGGATTACTTACATAAATGCAGAACAAAAAAATACATATTAATAGAATTTTTTTAATTAAAATTTAACCGATTAACGACCATGATCTGGGTTCAATGAACTTGAGCAGGTGCACAACCTTAAAAGGATAAACGAATTTGATCGGTTCGAATTGAAACTGTTAAACAGACTATGATGGGATCAGACTATGATCGTCAGTAAACCGCATAAAAGGGCATCTGCCTGAGCCATGGTCGAATAATATTAGGTGGCATATTCCAAGTAGCTACACTCTTTTTTGTTCCTTTCAGTTAATTTCTTGACAGTTAGCTGAATGTCCGCCAGATAATACAGCGAATACAACACTCTACATTATTCCACCCATGGGCTGAGCATTGTCGTACACAGAAGAGGATCCAGGTGAGTGCTATCGGGGTTCGAAATGAAATACCCTGACTTGCCCAATAATTGTTTTGACATATTTTCAAATTTGGAGAAGAACAAAGATGATGTAGCAGCGCGCGATGGATACGATAGTTTTATATAAATAGTACAGATCACAGATATAGATAGTATACATAGATATAACATTTTTCTACATGCTTACATTTGTCTCGATTATCAAATCAAAATTATTTTTCGAGCGATACAAAATTAAAAATTAATTTAAAATTCGAAAAAAAAAAGATAAAAACTATTTTTACTTAAAATTAATTAACAAATTTTAATAATGCCCCACAATGCCGATTCTGCCAATCTAACCAGAGGCGAGCGCATGGTGCATTCGTTCTACAAAAATAAGGATATAGCACGCTGGTACCGAAGCATGTCCAAATCACAGCAGGTCGCCATTGATAAACTACACATTTCAATACGGGACGACGGTGAGCAGGGTACCTGTTATCGAGTCCGTAAATGTCTGATAAGCATCGGGATAAATCCGCTGTTGCCGGGCAAAATGCTTCGTCTGCTCATAGTACTCAGTCGCGGTAGTGATTTGGCGTTTTTATCTTTTATGCTTGAGGCCAATTACAAGAGCAAAACGCCAAATAAATACAACGACAATGAGCAGCTGATTATGTCTGCCATTATGCATTTGGATTTAAAATTTACATTACGTGGTCTGGATCGTTTACTGCCGCCCGGCAACGATAAAACCGAATCAATGCAAAACAAAAAGAAGAAATTGGAAACGGCAACAACGACAACAACAACACCAACGATAACGACGAAGCGACGTAGCAAACCCAAAGTGACGTTTCCCTACTTTCAAAAACAAGTGCGCCCCAAGGAGCGACATACAAGATATCGTTGTCCCAAACCATTGTATCGTGTAAATTTGGATTTCTGGAAGGCGAGTCGGAAGTCCGACTATCCGCCAAAGAAAGAAAATCGCTGGTTTGCAGATTATGAACTGCAACCGGCGACGCGTATTATCAAACAAGTGGTATGCACTGCCATCGATGGACTGCTTAAGACTAGTTGTGTTGAGAAGACGAGCTCCGATATGAAAGTGCAGCCTCCCAGTCTGTGTACGTATCATCTCAAGATACATAATAAACAGAATTTGGTCAAAGAAAAGCTCAAGGTAGCAGTAGGTGATCGTTGTCTGCATCTGATTAATGTCAATGCACGTGCGAATAAGGTAAGTTATAGTTTTTCCGGTAAAAATAAATACAATATATTTTTTGAGCACCCGCTTAAAATAACAATTACAATAAATAATATGACAAACTTAAACTAAAACCGCCAATCGCCAGTTGAATCGTAACCGGTATGTACACCAATATAATTAACCGGATACAAATAATCGATGTAATACGTCATAAAGGCAACTTTTTGTCCTTCATAACCAACTTTTATAATATTGTAGTTCCATTTAACCCAGAACCCAATATATTCGCAAGGATGCAAAATATTTGGTGTATACACTTCACTTATTTCGTTTCCTTCACGATAAATGAATGAATATCTATTTTTTGAACCACCCAGTAACACCCCGTAAAGCGGTGTTCCACTATGCGGCGAATTAAATAAGCCGACGTAAGCATCCTTTTGTGCGCGTATCCTATAGTGAAATTCGGTTGTATTGACGGAAATAAATGAGTATTCTGTCGTATCTAAGGTGCAGTAGGCTGGAAACAAAAAATGATATTAAATATAGAAAAATTGAATATAAAATAATAGAAACTCACATTGGGAATATATCGTTGAAGTCGTTGCAAAAATGTCAGACTGAATTTGAGTTGTTAAATTTGAACTAGGATATTTTAAACTATTCAGTTCACTTGCACTATTTTCAATTATTTGATGCAATTCATACTTTAGAGCTTGTAAGCGCTCAATACGTTCCGAGTACTGCTTCAGCATTAATTCATTGTCCGCTGGAAAATTACTTTGGACTTCTTCGAATTTTTGCACCAAATCCGACAATTGTAAATCAATATTTTTCCAAAGTTGCTTACTTCGCTGCGGTATAGTATTCTGTAAAATTTGTTGTATAAAGATTTAAGTAAGAAGTTTATTTTAAATAAAAACTTGTTTCGCAGTTCTCGGTTATAGTCTCAATCTATGCCTCTTGCACTACTGCAGGTCGAGATATCTTTGTTTTATATATTACTATTCCTTCATGACATGCCAATACAAGGAAAATATGGTAACACTCAATGACACGTGTGGCACGATACTTAAAAATCAAAAAAATTTCAGATTCGGTTTACTTTTTGTACCCAAAAAAAGCATTTTTAAACTCGGATTGCATGTGTAAATAGAGTACAAATAACCAAGTTTGTTGTCTCCAGCACTTATAGTCTCTAAAATCTGTTCTTTCCTATATATACAGAGTGATAGAAATATCAATTGGTTTAACGCGTGAGTTCCTGTCGTGTATGCTTAACACCACGTGGCCAAGCACAGCATTGAAGAATGTTCAGTCAACGCCACTATGGAATACCACACGCAGCGGTTCGAAGTGCATTTGTTTGGAATTCCACTCTCCCCGTAGGTTTGAAGGTCCAGGCCTATCTGTCTGTTTCTGCGCACCAGCACTCACTTGGAATACGCAACTCCACGCAAAATTTCGAAGAAAACTCTGCCCGTTTTTGACATTAAACCACAGTTCCCACGAGACTTCCCCAAGTTCCGTTCCCATAGATCAGGTAAATTTATTTCCTTCCGTGGTCCCAGACAATCTTTGGTTAGGCTTCGTATGTACTTCCAATTTGAATTCCAAACCATTCGCTGTTGGTCCCCCCAAATCAAGAGGAACAGACAGACGTAGAAGACTATATCAACGCATCTGATGCTGATGATGAATATAGTATATACTTTAATGCTACTTACAGGAACATCTCCTAATGCATAACCGAACAGCATCAATGAAACCAATAAATTTTTAAACGATTTCCACATTTTACTCTGTAGTTAATATTTACTAAAGAACTTGAATGAACTAAATCTACGCTATAGGTTCAACAGTTTATATAGCAAATTTTTAACCTACTTCATACAAATAATTTAATGTAACGGTGTACATATTATATCTTATTATGCAATTTGTTTTTGTCACATTTGTTGTTATTGCTTCTTCTGTTCTTCTGTTCTTATCTCAATTGATGTATTCGTTGCTTGAAAGGGGTGCCCGTGGTTACAAGTTTTAGTAGTAAAAAATTATATAAGTAAATTTATAAGCAAGTATAGCGAATTATTGACTGCGCACTTTCAAAAACCAGAATTCCAAGAAATCGTTTTCAAATTAAACGTTAGTAACTATTTGTGATAATGAATGCACTAGTTTAAATTATTTTTTTTAATTAAAAAAAAAAAATACAAAAAAAAAAGAAAAGAAAAGAAAAAAAGTCCCGTGAAGTGAATCTAGCCGAACTTAATACTCGTAGGAACATATCAAGATGGTAGTAAAATTGTCGAAGTACCTAGTAGATTTAATAGTTAATTTCTTTAAAACTTCAAACTTTTATGTTGCAATTATAAAGAGCAACAGTCTTTGGCAGAAATCAAAACTACTGATTCACATTCCACAAGGATTTGAAGAGTGATACACTTCCTCATAATCGTAGAATCTGCATTCAGTGGAATTATATATAGCTATTACACGTTAGTATTCCTGTCAGTATTCTGAACTGGTTTCTAACCATTGTTTTCGTTCTGCTCGGTTCGAAGCCCCCTAGGAATAATTTTGCTTGCCCAGTGCTGCTTCTTTGCCCTAATTGCTTCGCTGCGGTTTAGTTTCAGAGTAGTGTATCTCGCAATGCCACAAAATGGTTCTGGTCCTATCATTGGCGTTGCCGCTCGTTTTTTGACAAGCATATCGGCTAGCTCATTTCCTACTGTATTGGAAAATAAATGAGTATTGGTGTATCCCGGCACCAACAGCAGAAATGTTTAGTTTGTGTTTTGGACTTGATGGAGTTTGAGCATAGTGCATTGAAAAATTGCAATCTCATAGTTACGATAGCCTCTATCTACATTACATGTGCACATCTAATTATAGCTTACAGTTCTGCTTGAAATATACTGGTGTATCTGCCCAAGGACATCCAGTGGTTTACCCTAGGGCCTACAACTACTAGACCAGCTCCTTCTGTCGTCCTTTAATAGTATGTGGTCTTAGTGCGTATGATTCTTCCGACGTCCAAGTCTTCTTTTCGGACTATTTAATGATGAAGTTCCGATTGAAAACATTCCACCCTGTCATTTCGCCCTTTGGCATGAACGCCAGTGATGCTACGTGTGTACATGTAGAGAGACGTTTCTAACAGTCGTCTGAGGTAGCTTTGTTTCCGTCGTCTAGCAGCCTTAGGAGTGTTTCCTTAGTTTTAAGCTCAATTTCTAGAAGCAGCGGTGCTAGAACTAGATTTACTTCCAACGCTATGCTTGGGCATGTACGCATTGTCCCAGTGTTGCATATATGTACATGCTAGTCTTTGTAGGGAGTTTAATTCCTTCGTGACTGTGTCAGGTACAATATGAAATATTCTTTCTTGTAGAGACCTACAAGAAAGAATATTTCTCTATCGACGCCATTTTTCGCTTCATCACCTTGAAGTAAGTTAGAGAAGTAACTTCTCCATAGTCTCAGTGATGCATCTATAAACAGCCTTCCCTTTTCGTCCTTGCAGAAAGTAAGAAATTATTTTTTAACCGCTATATTCACTCCATACTATATATGCATGCTACTATATATTAATTTTTGCTCCTATCATACACAGCTGCGTCAGGCGCGCATTATAGAACAAATGGAAAAGGATATTGAATGGTATAGTAACAAATACAAACGTGCTGCTGAAATGCAACATACAACGGCAGATATGCTCTATACCAATTGTGGTGATCCATGTGAAATGTGTCGTACGCTGGTTTCAACTCACGCGGAACCGCTTGATATGCGTGTACTGTACGCGGAACAGGATGTCGAAGCACATGCAACAGTGTGCGACAATAGAACTATATTGATAAGCGGCTCCAATGCGGTATTTCAAGAACACAAACCGACAGAGAAAGCCGATACAACACCGGTTGATGAAGATGCTGTCGACTGTAATCAGTGCGACGGTAAGATATGGGCACAGCAGCGTCCATTTACAAAACCGGTGAAAAGGCTAAAGCGGCACAAGAATATACCGCATTGCATGAAACTAGCCATACGTGATGGTGATCGTTTTTGTTGCAGCAACCAGAAAGAAGCAGCACCGATGCCCAAGACAAAGCCAGCGCATGACTATTTTACAGCGCCCTTGCGCAGTCAACCACACAATTTCAACTTTCCACACCTATTTCATATGAAACAATTTGAAATTGAGACAGTGGAGCAACAAAATGCAAATTTTATACGCAAAATCTGTGTAAATGCATTGAATGAACGTACAGAATCAACGACAATGTTGGCTGTGCAGGCACCGCCGCCGCTGTCAAGTAACAATAATGCAGCAACTGGTATGAAGTGCAAAAAGAAATCGCAAGTAGTAACTGAAAAGCCATGTGAAAATCCCACAGCCGAGCTTCGAGGTTGTCCGAATGTGAATAACGCAGTCGCCGCAAACTTGTGCGTTTTAAAGATAAGCAATAGCAAAAAGTTTCGTGGCACAACAAGTATCACCAAGGATGGTGATCAGGCAACGCATCTCAATGAATCCTCAAGCCGTGTCTCACAATATGGAAAGGATGATGTGGTAAATGCAATTGTTAGATGCGCCAAGAAAGTTTGGATGAAACAACTGGAACAACGAAAACGCGAGGATGCGCAGAAACCGCGCAATTCCCTGTTGAAAACTGCAGATGGTGATGATCCTGCCGAAGCACTAAAACTCAAATATCGCAATATTACTAAGTTCGATCCAAATGATAAAGAGCTAATGGAACGTCTACTCATTGACGGCATGTCAGCGTTGAGCAAGGACAATCGCTATGTACTCGCCTCATTTCCAGAGTCGCATAAATTGAGCGTACTGCGCGAATGGATTATGGGTCGCTATGGTAAAACTTATTCGTACAAGAATATGCTTGATTCATTCGATGAGTCCTTGGCCATTTTCAATACTATTATTACGTTACAAAATAATACTCCCAAAGTGCAGCCAAATAAAATGCCAACAGATAATGTTACCTACGATCGAATCGATGAAATGATGAATATGGTAAGTTCTGTGAGACACTTGTGCTTACTTTTTAATATCGTATATATATAAATTACTTCTCATACAGGGTCATGACATAAAAACTAAATACTTTAAAACGCTAAATAATAAACTATTGAAATACGCCACATACTGTTGGTTTGCCATGGGTACTTATCTCTGTCCAAGTGGTCCCCCACAAGATCTTTTTTATTCATATATGCCAGCCATCGAACGGGATATACATCGTATGCATCCCTGGAATGGTGAATGTAAAGAAATGAAACTGTGGCTGGATAAACGCCGCAACAAGGACTTGTTGAAGGTAGGCATTTGATGCATAATAGAATGAATGCAACGACGATTCGATCGATTGATTGAGGGTCATTATGTGTATAAAACTCTGGGCATTGAAATTGTAATGTGAAATTGTAATATTTAAATAAAAAAAAATCAAACAAGAACATTAAAGAGTTGACGACAGTTCTGAATACGATTTATGCTACACCACGAAAGTGCGACCGCTCAGACAAGAGTGTTTTTGAGCACTCAAAACAACGAATTGATGGATCATCCGCTTTGTAGTTCTTACTTGGCAACCAATGACTTCTTTTTGCTCCCGTACAGCAAAAAATAAATTGCGAGGTGAACATTCTTCGACAGCTGAAGCAGCTGGTGAAGCCTTTAAGCAGCTCCGTTTCGAGGTATCCAGTTCTGTGTGGCATAAGTGCTTCGAACGCATGCGAAAGTGTTTTGACCTTCATGGAGAATATTTTAAAAAGTAAAAAATAGTTAATAATTATTATTCAGTTTTTATTTTAATAAATAAATATAAATAGGCGAAGGGAAAAAAGTTCACCACCATTTTACGTGCCTCAAACACAACTTACTAAAGGTTGTGAAGAGGAGCAGAGTATCTATATATTTTATAATCGATTGAATATTTTGGCTGTAAAACACTTGAACCATTTTTTCACACAAAGCGTATATTATAATTTACATGCAGTTTATGCAGTTACAAACTTAATACTTGCTGCTTTGAAATCAATCGGGGTGTCGCTGAAAACGCTCTCGCCTCAAATTACATAAAACTTAGTTTTGTCAGTGAGTTTTAGAGGCGATAGCATTTTCTGTGTTTCCCCGCTTTAGTTTTTTTTTTTTTTACTAGTTACTTTTAAGACAAAAGGCAATTTCGACAACTGGGAAAATTCTTAGTTAGTAAAGAAAAATTTTCCAAAATTTGTCTCGTCTATCAAACTAAAGTTTTGTATTAAATATTTTTTAAGACATACCAAATTTAAACTATATTGTAAAAAAAAAAAAAAAAAAATAATTTTTTAATAAAATAAAAAAAAATTAATAATGGCCCACAATACCGATTCTTCCAATCTAACGAGAGCCGAGAACATGGTCCACTCGTTCTTCAAAAATAAGGATATAGCAGGCTGGTACCGCACCATGTCCAGATCACAGCAAATCGCCGTTGAAACACTGCGAATTTCAATACGGGACGACGGTGAGCAGGGTACCTGTTATCGGGTCCGTAAATGTTTGATAACCATCGGCATAGCTCCGATATTGCCGGGAAAAATGCTCCGTCTGCTCATAGTACTCAGTCGCGGCAGTGCTTTGGCGTTTCTAGTCTTTATGCTTGAGACCAATTACAAGAGCAAAACACCAAATAAATATAGCGACAATGAACAGCTGATTATGTCCTCCATTATGCATTTGGATTTGGTATTTACGTTCCGTGGTCTGGATCGTATACTGCCACCCGGCTATGATGATACCGAATCAATGGAAAACAAAAAGAAGAAGAAAAGTCTACAACATGAATTGAAGCGTCGTAGAAAACCCAAAGTGTTGTTTCCCTACTTTCAAAAGCAAGTGCGCCCCAAAGAGCGAAAGACAAAATATCGTTGTCCCAAACCGTTGTATAGTGTAAATTTTGAATTCTGGAAAACGGGACAGAAGCCCGTCTATAATGTGAAGAATGAAAATCGCTGGTTTGCTGACTATCAGCTGCAACCGGCAACGCGGCTTATCAAACAGGTAATATGCAATGCCATCGATGGACTGTTTACGACTGATTGTGCTCAGAAGACGAGCTCCGATATGGACGTGGAGCATCCCAGTCTGTGTACGTATCATCTCAAGATACATAAAGAACAGAATGTGCTCAAAGAAAAGCTCAAGGTAGCAGTACGCGATCGTTGTCTGCATCTTATTAATGTCGCTTCACGTGCAAATAAGGTAAGTTATAGATTTTTCCGGCAATTATTATAGTGGTGGACAAAGAAATTGATTGATTATATGACAAACTTACAGAAACACTGATTCGTAACCAGTATGTATAGCAATATACATAATTAACGGCAACAATTTGTCCTTTGTTTTAAACTTTTATAGTTCCACTCAACCCAGAAACATATATATTGGCAAGGATGCAAAATATTTGGTGTATAGTTCTAGCCCACTAAACATATGAGTTTCTTTGACCGCCACTGTACATACATACATATACTATACATTAGTTTTCATCATACTACACACAGCTGCGTCAGGCGCGCATTATAGAACAAATGGAACAGGATATTGAATGGTACAGTAACAAATACAAACATGCAGCCAAAATTCAGCATACAACGACGGATATGCTCTATACCAATTGTGGTGAACCATGTGAAATGTGCCGTGCACTGGTTTCAACTCACGCGGAGCCGCTTGATATGCGTGTAATGTACGCGGAACAGGATATCGAAGCACAGGCAACAGTGTGCGACAATACAACGAAATTAATAAGCGGCTCCAATGCGGTATTTCAAGAACATAAATCGACAGAGAAACCATATACAGCACCGGTTGGTGAAGATGCTGTCGACTGTAATCAGTGCGACGGTAAATTATTGGCACAACAGCGTACATTTATGAAACCGATGCACAAACTAAAGCGGCACAAGAATACACCGCGTTGTGTGAAGCTGGCCATACGTGATGGTGATCGTTTGTGTTGCGGCAAACAGAAAGAAGCGCCAAGGGTGCCCAAAACAAGGCCAGCGCATGGCTATTTTACAGCACCCTATTTAAATCAACCGCACAATTTCGACTTTACGCGCGTATTTCAGATGAAACAGTTTGAAATTGAGACAGATGAGCAACAATATGCAAATTTTATACGCAAACTCTGTGTAAATGCATTGAATGAACAGTCAGAATCAATGGCAACGTTAACAGCGCTGACACCGCAGCCCCCGCCGAAAAATTGCAAAAAGAAGAAACAAATAGTAACTGAAAAGCCATGCGAAACTCCCTTAGCAGATCTTGCAGGTTGTCCGACATTGAATACGGAAGTCACCGCAAAGAATTGCGTTTTAAAGATAAGCAATAGCAAAAAGTTTAGTGCAGCAAAATGTTTTACCAAGGATGGTGTAGAGGGAACACATGTCAATGAAACCTCTAGCAGTGCCTCACAGTTTGAGAAGGCTGATGTGGTAAATGCAATTGTTAGATGCGCCAAGAAAGTTTGGTTGAAACAGCTGGAAAAACGAAAACGCGAGGAGGCACTGAAATCACACATTTCCTTTGTAGATAGTAATGATCCTGCCGAAATACTGAAAAACAAATATAGCAACATTACTAAGTTCGACCCGAATGATTATGATCTAATGGAACGTCTACTCTGTGACGGCATGTCAGAGTTGAGCAAAGACAATAGCTATGTACTCGCCTCGTTTCCAGAGTCGCATAAATTGAGCATACTGCGCGAATGGATTATGCGTCGCTATGGTAAAACTTATTCGTACAAGGATATGCTTGTTTCATTCGATAAGTCGTTGGTCATTTTCAATACTATTATTATGTTACAAAATATTACGCCCAAAGTTCAGCCGCATGACATGCCGACAGATAATGTGACATTTGATAGATTCCATGAAATGATTAGTTTGGTAAGTTTTGACACTTGTTCTAATTGTTTTATATATCGTAAATATAAAAATTATTTCTCGTACAGGGTGAAGAAATAAAAGCTAAATACTTCAAAAGGCTAAATTATAAGCTATTGAAATACGCTACATATTGTTGGTTTGCCATGGGTACTTATCTCTGCCCAAATGGTCCACCACGGGATATACATCGTATGCATACCTGGAATGGTGAATGTAAAGAAATGAAACATTGGCTGCATAATCGAAACCGTTCGACCGACTGATTCGCATACGCTGAGGGACATTATGTGTATATAATTTGGAACATTTAAATTGTATTGTGAAATATTTAGATTTGAGAAAAAAAAAAAAGAATAAGTAACGCTACACTCGTGTTTTCCCAACAGTTAAATGCATACCATGTACCAGTTTCCGCAATCGCTCTTCCATTTGCTCTTGGCGCGTACTGAAGTCTGATTGCACTGCTGTGCAATACCTACGAGTATATATATCGTACTATTCCTACTAATATTATAGATGCGAAAGTTTGTGAGGATGAATGGATATTGGTTACTTTTTCACGCAAAAACTATTGGGTTTTGAAGAAACTTTATAATATATAACGATATAATGGGGCAGAGGAAGGCGACAGAAAGAAGGACATCAACGCGCTGAGTACCAGCTAGGGGAGGTATGTAAAGGGGTGGCAGGGGAAGTGCAGCAACGCGCATGGTCAAGGGGGCATGGGAAAGGGCAATAACGCGCGGGGTACCAACTAGTACATACGTAAAACTTCGCCTAGTGTTCGAATATATAGGAAAACTGTGGGCTCATCTGTAAAAAGCTTCCTGTCGGGCTATGAACAACAAACCAACCTGTTGCGTTCGGAACGCCGATTTTACACTGTACCGTACGTGTCGTCAAACTACATGAAGTAGCATCATCGTAGTACAAATGTTTGAGCATTCATGTATGTATGCAGAAAAATAACAATTTTAGCTTTTTTATTTCTTAACTAGTAGGTCCTACAACTCTTTTCCCCTTCCCCACCTTCCACATGCTCCTTCTTATTGATAAAAACAAAAACAAAAATGGAAGGAAAATCTAAAAAATCCAAAAAATGTTGTTTATCCAATCGCCACGAAACTTCACAGGATTATTTTGAATATTGCCAAAAAAGTTGATCAAAATCGGTTGAGCGGTTTCGGAGTCTATAGGGAACATATATACATACTTTCATTTTTATATATATAGAAGATAGATTGTCACTTACGTATTTTCTCTCATACCGACGTCTCTCGCAGCTAGTGCTAATTCCGTGTTCGTAGATATCAATTCAATAATTGCTAATGTAAATGCAGATGAATAGGAATGATTAAATGTACGTGTGCTGATGAGTGACTGTAGCAAGTTAAAGAACGAAAAATTAGAGATTTTTGTGCATCTTATGGTAAATTTATGCTCTAAATGTCTTACCCTCTATGTATTAAGCTAAGTCTTGTTCAATGCTGAATGAAAATGCCAGCGAGTCCTAAGATAAACGAGTGGCGACCATTGGCTCCAACGAGATGTTGAAAACGTTTCTGATGATCAGTGCATTGATAGATAGTAAACAAGCCGTAGAATGTTACAGCTATTTTCCATTGCACTGCTGAACAGCAATTTGAAGCTATAGTTGCTTTAATCATAGTTACACCGCTAATGATACATGCAGTCACCATCATTGTTCTTTTTCTGTAGAAGTAATAATACCCCGCATTTGTGACATATTCAACGTTAGTGTATCTTGACCCAACACTGTTGGGTTGGTAATGTACTTCAAACTGTACCAGCATTGTGAATTCTTTGTAAACGTTTAAATGCCCCGTAGTCATGCTATTTTATTCTAAAAAATCTCATAAACTTTATCTAAGAGTTTATTTACCAAATTTGGTGTTTCTACCACTTATAGTCCTTAAGATTAAAGATTGATGTGTATTAAGTAACAATAGAACTACACGATTCTTTGGCATGTAAATTAATTATTTGAATTTAATATTTTTTTCACAGTTTCTATTAGCGGAAAGAATTTTCGCTCCGATTTCGTTTCGGTTTCATCACAGTAATTTTGCACATCATCCGTGTTCAAAGAGAAGACCATAACTCCGCCCACATTTAATGCTTTTATATATTCCGTTTTACATTTTATACTGCGTCTATTCTCGTATGATATCCACTCACCATTAAAACTTACATACGGTGAACAAGTTTGATTATCATACTTGAATACGGGTCGCAGTTGCTCTCTAGCACAACGACAAGTCTCCGAATATGTTGTAAAACCAAGACGTCCACAGCTACCAAAACCTGATGCTGGTGCACCGATAGCTGTATTAAAAGGACTAACAAGTCTAAATGAGTGTCCATAAGTGGGTAGACCAATAACTAAACGTTGTGCATCCAGACCATTCTTAAGCCACCAATGGACCGTATAGTTTATATTCGTGGTGCCCATAATCGAATGTTCATTGCTGCGCGCATAGAGCGGTGCATTCAGGCCGGTAAATGGTGTCTGCTTTCCATAGAAATGAAAGTCATATGTCATTAGATTGACATGATCGACGTACTGGTTCAATTCTCGCATATCGTAGGCAAATAGTGCAATACCTTCCGGAGCTGCAACGGCAAGTGATAGTAGATAGTCTTCACGTTTTTGATGTCGCCATGCCATGCGTATCTCGTAGAGTAGCTGCGATAAATGTTGTCGTTCCTTGTCGTATGCACTGGGAAATTCCCAATCCAAATCGATTCCATCGAGCGCATACTTCTGCATAATTTGCTTCAGTGAATGTAGAAATATTTTACGGCGTGCATGATTTACAACCATTGTTGCGAATGAGTGGCCACTTTCGCCGCCACCGATCCATAGCAATAGTTTAACTTGCGGATACGTTTCGTGAAACTTTGGTAGCTGCTGTTGCAGCAACATTTCTAGTTGTGGACTAAGGTACAGTGTGGCATTACGTATCGAAGCAATGCCGATGTTAATGTGCGTGCATAGTTCGCCGGGCACAGCATTCAATTGCAAACTATTTTCGGTATCGTTTAATTGCGACGGCGCATCATAATAACAAATTAAGCGCTGTTTATTAATTGTGTTGTTGTTGTTGTTGTGCATTATTGTGTTGCTCCATAGCTGCGACTGTGTGTTGAGCAGCAGCAGATATGATAACGTAAACGCAAGTATTGATAGCACGAAAAATATAAAAACTGCAGTGGCGCAAGAAAAGCTGTACCGAATGTAGCTGCTTTCACTTGGTACGCGATAAGCTTTGGGTTCTTCTAATAAAACCTTGTACGTTGATACTGTCATTGTTGCATAGTGTTTTTTTTTTTGCTTTTATTTCTATTATTTTTTTGCACTTATAGAACAAAGACCTTGGAAATGTATTATTATTTACTTTTATAATAGAGATTGCAAACAGTCGATAGTTTTATCGATATTTTTTATTTCCATAGTTTCTAGCACTAACGATTCGATATAATTTTTTTTTAAAAATAGTGCTTATAGGCGGTTTAAATGCAGAAAACTAGAAAAGAACTAGCAAAAACTCGTAAAGGCCGGCGACAAGTCGGCTGCAGTCCATAGAATAAATTTCAGTTGAATTTATATTATAAGTCACAAGCCAGGTCGCAATCATTATGGCCATACACAATATGACAATAAGTAAAAATGAAGCTGACGGGAAGTTTCAATTCACCGCGAAAATCCGACTAATAAAAAAACCCAAAAGTTTAAGTCGAAGCTTGTTTCCTTTACATAGTGGAAAATTCAGGCATTTAAATTAAAATACTACTTTTTTCTTTCTATCAAAACATTTTTTTGTTGGATCTTACTAGGACTTGAAATTTTCATAATTGAATAGATTGTTTGTTGAAGTACATTTCATTTTCTTTAATTCGTTCTTTGCTTCGTAGTACTATCTCTATTTACAGTTTTTTATAAATTAACTCGAAGGCTACCATTTATAGTTTTAGCAGGCAAACTCAATAAAATCTAAAAATGGAACCTTTACTGATATCGCAAAACGCAAAAGTGCAAATGGAACTATCTGGTAAAATATTAAACTTGGAAATGATATCGTAAAACGCAAAATTAAGTGAAAATAGTAATCTTTTTTTCTAATAAAATTCTAGAGCTGTGTTCCTTTAATGACTGGAGTAATTGTGGAACAACTATTTTTATAATTATATTTTTAAAAATAAATTGTATATATTATTGTATATATTGTATTCAAAATAAATGCATATTAAGACAAATAAAATACTTACTATTGTTAGTGGCAAGATTATTGCACGGATTGAACTATAACTAAATTATGCTTAGAAAATTTCCATAAGGCAATCTTTTGAGCATGTATTATTTACCAACAGACAGATTTATCTTGTAGTAAACTGGAGAATACCTTCTGTGCAATGAAACTGAAACAAAGGAAAAAATATCGTTACTATAAACTGTTCTATACTTAATAAAAACAGTTATATTTTTATAGTATAATTTTTAGTCCCAGCATCATGGACGTAGATTGGTTCTATACAAGGCGTAAACCCATACATATTTACCCTTCATTTTGATGATTTGATGTGATATATTGTTCGTAATTAGGCTAGAAATTTCAATTCTCATGCAAACATGTTATCAAATAACCAAATATCCCACATATTTCCAGAACGCACAACTAAAAATTGTAATCTGTGGTTTATATAAGGAACCTTAAACAAGATACAGTATATCTCGAAATCGTGCAGCGTTCTTTCTTGTTTTAATAACAAGAATGAATACAGTATACTGCCGATTTTTCTAGGTGGCAAAAGACTTTGCCGCCTTCTATCGCATTAGCTACGCGCACGCTCAGCGGGTGATGACAATTTTAAACTACATGTTTTCTACAATATTTGATATCTTACCGCATTGTATGCGTCGGCACAGCCGAAACAAAAAGTAAGCATAAAATATTCCGCTGCTCATCCGACTGCGCATAGCACTTGTGATAGTCCGAGCACCAGTACTGATCCAAAAGCTGCGTTTTATTAGTACCACCGCCACCATCCATTAAACGTACGCCAGTCTCAAGTGTTTGTACAAAAAACTTTTTCAACATATCCAAGCGTTGCAAATCGCCAACTACAATGCGCTTAGCGTTCGATGATTGCTGCAGATTGCGTGTAAAAATTGACTTGCGATTAGATGTATTTGCGAATATAATGCCCAGCACATTCGCATCGATATCAAGCTGTTCGGGTAAACTGCGCGGTACACAACGCTCTACAGCGCACAATAGTGTAGTATCATTGCGATAGCTATTCTGTGCCATGGCTGCCAGTTCACGATAGGACGGCTCAGTGCCGCATAAAACACAAAGCACCGAATTTGCAGCTATTGGTAGTGCAACAAAACGATAGGCAACATTTGGACTTTTACACGGTAAATAGACTGGTACATCTTGTTGCAGCGTGCTGGATGAATTCAATAGCAATAGTAATAGCTCACGATCGTTGCTATCTAGATCCCACCAGCCTTCAGTGGCAACAGCAAGTCGATGTCCTACTACTAAACAACAGAATAGCGAACCACATTGCGTACTAAACTCATGCAGTCGCTGCAAAAGTTGTGCATTATCCACAGACAGTAGGCAATCCGTATAGCCTAGAAGCTGAGCACCACTCGCGGCAGCCTCGAGTGCAGCATCCACAATGGGCACATAGTTTTTCGATTCTTTCTTAATGCGTTCCAGCAGCGCCGGATGCGCCAACTCATCACGGCTAACGAATAGCGCAAGCGCACCAAAGACAAGCTCGGCAAGTGTTTGCAGCACCATTTCACCGATTTCGCGGCCGCAAACGATCAGCGTTATAACATTATGAAAATCACGCCACACATAAGTCCAATCCTCGGTGTGTGTTGTCTGCAGTGTTATGCCCAACGATTTGAAGAACATGTGAAAACCATTTAGTGAGGCCACAGTCGAAAAAGGCAGCTGTGTTTTTAAAATTAAAAATATTAAATTTAATTGTAAATAAATTGCCAATTACTTACATTATCACAATCGCCCTTTTTACGTGTAAAAATCGGTAGACCACCATTTGTTGTCAGGCACAGCAGATAAATGGACATTATTTTTAATTAAATTGTTTAAATTTTTTGCACTTTTTTAAGCTAAGATTAATCCAACAAATTTGTTTGTAGTTGAAGTCCAGCTCAACAAATGCATACAGATTTCAGTGCTGTGCAATATCGGAAAGCAGTGTTGAAAACGCATATATAAGAATGCATAATAAAACCACTAACCATATAACGTACACATTCTCTACTTAGTGATAAAACTTAACCGTTAAAATAGGGTGATTGAGAACTATTAATTAATTATGGTAATTAAAACAAATTACATAAACAAGCAACTTTTGAGTTCAAAACAAAAAACGCTTTCACCACAAATATACCTGTATCAATATTTTTTCATTCAATTATTTATTTTTCATTTTGCTCAACCGCCGTTTAGATTTGACCATCAAAAGTAACCATAATATAATAAAATAAAGGAATGCATTTCAACTTGTGTCTGAGCCTTTGTAGCTACACACTGGTGTAACAGTAATACATTGTAATACATTGTACAATAATTTGTATAGAAAATTAAATTTATTAGAAAATTAGACGTGTATGCCTAAATACAAAAGAACTAATGCAACGACCTAAATTTGCCATTCACCTGTTCAATTTTAATGTAGAGTGGATATTTATTTGAATGATGTTACTATTTTTTTCCTATATTTATGTAAATAAATTGGAAATTGCTAACATTTTGCTTAAATATTTATAAAATTGAATTGCGCCTTTTTTTATTATTAATTTGCAATTCACAACAAACCGGCAATTTATCGATGCCGCATAACCGATAAACTCTGCGCTGCGCTGCCAATATAAGCAAAACCGATAATTAATGTTGTGTGTTGCGTTTGTATTTAATGCATAGCAAAGCAAACTGTTTAATATTTGTTTACTAAAATTATAACTATATAGCAATTATTTGCTTCATTATAAAAACAAAATCAAATACTATAAAATACAACGTAGACGTAGACGACGCGCTAAAAATCGGCAACGAGAAAAAGAAGAAGAGACAGAAACATCTCTAGCGCGAACTGACGACTGCGAAAAAAAAGTCGTCTGAGTTTGTTTTGCCAGTGAATTTAAGATTGCAAATCAACACACTGACTGTTTTTAGTGTCAAATAAATTTCATTTGCGCATAAAAGGTTACGAATAGCAAAAGTTTAAAAAATAAATTGTACAATTAATACGCAGCGTAATTCGCAATTTGTACGGTACGTTTTTTTTATTTCTGTTTTACTTAATTTTTTTTTTGATTGTGCTTTATTCGGCATTCTGCTTTGCTGCTGCTGCGCTGCTATTTGCGAATCAGTAGGCCATCACTATACAAGCAAACACACACACACATGCAAATACACTGGTAAGTACATCCAACAACGAATTCTACGGCGCTGGATTTGCGTGCGTGCGTGCGTGATTTGTAAAATAGTTAAATTAGAAAAAATATACATATATAAAAACAAAAAATAAATAATTAAATATCAAATAATTATTATTTATTTGAATTGTTTGTCAAATTACATTATATGCCGCAGCAAATTATTAGCTAGTGAGTGAGTGAGTGCGCACGAACGAAGCGTAGAGCGTGCAAACCGAGAAAGCGAAAAAAAATATGGTTGCCTTGCCGAAAAAAAAAACGCAATAGCAAATCCAGCAGCTTGAATTTCGTATTGCGCGATACGCATGCTTTTTTCTTTTATTTTTTTTTTTTTGCCGCCTAAATATTAAATGTGCATATAGTATATATATATAAATTTTTTTTGTAGATTTGCACGCGCTTATAAAGTTGTGAAAATAATTGGTGAAGCAGCAGCGAGCGCATATACAGAACAAAAACAAAAACGACGTCTGTCGCGCGCGAATTAAAAAAAAAATATATATAAAAATTAAGACGCTGCACAGCAGCACGTGAAGAGCAGCAGTGCAGCATTATATAGTAGCACCAAGCAGACACCAATTCAACAAAACCACACACACCCTCGTCGCCTTGGTCTGGTTGCCGCCGGAACGGTACTGCCGCAAAATTAACGCCGACGCTGCTACCGCTGATCGTCGCAGACGCGAGCGTAGTTTTTATTACAAAAAAATGGCAATGCTTTCTACCGAAGAGGCTGGCAAATTGCTAGACTTTTCGCAAAAATTAGACATTAATCTGCTCGATAAGATTGTCGAAGCTTTGTATTCATCACAGGGTGATCAATTGCGCCTGGCGCAGGATATACTCACGACACTTAAAGAGCATCCCGATGCATGGACACGCGTCGACAGTATACTCGAATATTCACAAAATCAACAAACGAAATTCTATGCGCTGCAAATACTCGAAGAGGTGATTAAGACACGCTGGAAGATCTTGCCGCGCAATCAATGTGAGGGTATTAAGAAATATGTTGTCAGTCTGATTATAAAAACCTCCTCGGATGCCACTGTCATGGAGCAGAATAAGGTCTATTTGAACAAATTAAATATGATATTGGTGCAAATTCTTAAACGTGAATGGCCACGAAACTGGGAGTCATTTATAAGCGATATTGTTGGTGCATCGAAGACAAATGAAAGTTTGTGCATGAACAACATGGTTATATTGAAAAATCTAAGCGAAGAGGTTTTCGATTTTTCAGCCGGCCAGATAACACAAACAAAATCGAAACATCTTAAGGATACCATGTGCTCGGAGTTTTCGCAGATATTCCAATTGTGTTCGTTTGTGCTGGAAAGCTCTATGAATGCTGCACTAATACATGTTACGCTGGAGACGTTGTTGCGCTTCTTAAATTGGATACCGTTGGGCTATATCTTTGAGACGGCTTTGATTGAAACGTTGATATTTAAGTTTCTCAGCGTGCCGATGTTTCGTAATGTAACACTCAAGTGCCTGTCGGAGATTGCCGGTCTGACGGTGCCCGATTACAATGAGAATTTCTGCACGCTCTTTAAAGATACCATGGTGCAGCTAGATCAAATGATCGGACAGAATACAAATATGAATCAGGTATATCAGAGTGGCAACGATACGGAGCAAGAGTTCGTACAGAATTTGGCTATGTTCTTGTGCACATTTTTGAAGGAGCACGGCAAACAGGTCGAAGAACAGGGTTATGTTGAGTATCTGAATCAGGCATTGCTGTATTTGGTTATGATATCCGAGGTGGAAGATGTGGAAGTCTTTAAGATCACACTCGAGTATTGGAACAGTTTAGTGGAGGATTTATACAATACAGAATATTTTCATCAGCATATCGATGCGCCAAAACGTCAAAATGTTTATCCGCGAAGACGCTTCTATGCAAATATTTTGTCAAAGGTGCGCTATATCATGATATCTCGTATGGCAAAGCCGGAGGAAGTGCTTGTCGTGGAGAATGAAAATGGAGAGGTGGTGCGTGAGTTTATGAAGGATACAAACGCAATTAATCTGTATAAGAATATGCGTGAAACACTTGTCTTTCTGACGCATTTGGACTGTGTCGATACGGATCGTATAATGACGCTAAAACTAATGAATCAGGTCAATGGCACCGAATTCTCGTGGAAAAATTTAAATACGCTATGCTGGGCCATTGGCTCTATATCGGGTGTGTAGCTTTGAATGATGCTTAATATAAACCATTAATATTCATTGATTTTCTTTTCTTTTTTATATAGGCGCCTTCTGCGAAGAGGACGAGAAACGTTTCTTGGTGACTGTCATCAAGGATTTGTTGGGTTTGTGCGAACAAAAAAAGGGAAAAGATAACAAAGCGATCATTGCCTCAAACATTATGTATGTTGTTGGACAGTATCCGCGTTTTTTGCGCGCACATTGGAAATTTCTAAAAACAGTAGTAAATAAACTATTTGAATTTATGCACGAAACTCATGATGGTGTGCAGGATATGGCCTGCGATACATTCATTAAAATAGCTATTAAATGTCGACGTTATTTTGTCACAATGCAGCCGAATGAGGCGTGTACATTCATTGATGAAATATTAAGCACAATGAGCAGCATTATATGCGATCTGCAGCCACAACAGGTGCGTATAACAAATTTAGTATGTATAAGTTTCATTTAACTATTTCTATTTTTCTTTAAAATAGGTACACACATTCTATGAGGCTGTTGGTTACATGATCTCTGCGCAAGTTGATCAAGTGCAACAGGATGCGCTAATCGAACGCTACATGTTTCTGCCGAATCAAGTTTGGGATGAAATAATTTCGCGCGCGTCCAAAAATGTCGATTTTCTCAAGAATATGACCGCTGTCAAACAATTGGGCAGTATATTAAAAACTAATGTAGCTGCGTGTAAAGCATTAGGCCACCCCTATGTCATACAATTGGGTCGGATCTATTTGGATATGCTAAATGTATACAAAATAACATCGGAGAATATAATACAAGCGATCGAATTAAATGGCGTCAATGTAAACAATCAGCCACTGATAAAGGCAATGCATGTTGTCAAGAAAGAAACGCTCAATTTAATATCCGAATGGGTGTCACGTTCCAACGACAATCAACTGGTTATGGATAATTTTATACCACCTTTGCTCGATGCGGTATTACTGGATTATCAGGTATACATTAATTAAATCAAACTCACATATATCATTTATATTTAATCTTATCTTTAATCATTTTTACAATGCAGCGCTGTAAAGTGGCTTCGGCACGTGAACCGAAAGTACTGAGCGCTATGGCCGTCATAGTACATAAACTGCGCAATCACATCACTAATGAAGTACCAAAAATCTTCGACGCTGTGTTTCAGTGTACTTTGGATATGATCAATAAGAATTTTGAAGAACATCCACAACATCGTCTCAGTTTCTATGAGCTGCTGCAGGCGGTTAATGCGAATTGCTTCAAGGCATTCCTAAATATACCACCGGCGCAGTTCAAGCTTGTCTTCGATTCGGTTGTATGGGCATTCAAGCATACAATGCGTAATGTAGCCGATATTGGTTTGAATATTTTGTATAAGGTGCGTAAAAAAAAAACAAATGAAACGTACAAATTTAAGTTTAATAAGATTTTTTGATTTATTTGCAGATGTTACAAAATCTCGAACAGCATCCTCAGGCCGCTCAAAGTTTCTATCAGACATATTTTACGGATATACTAATGCAAATCTTTTCCGTTGTTACGGATACATCGCATTCTGCTGGTTTAGCTAACCATGCGATTATTTTGGCGTATATGTTTTCATTAGTAGAAAATAATAAGATTACCGTAAATTTGGGCCCTATACCGGACAATACTATATTCATACAAGAGTATGTTGCTTCGCTGCTAAAATCGGCATTTAGCCATTTATCGGACAACCAGATAAAGGTTTTCGTAACTGGTCTTTTCAATCTGGACGAGAATGTGACGGCATTTAAGGAGCATTTAAGAGATTTTCTTATACAAATACGAGTAAGTTTCAATGCAATTCAATGAAAAGTATTAATACTGGCTTTGATGCAATATTTATATAAACAAAATAAGGCTTATTGACATTGGTTGGCATACGTCTAGGAGTATCATGAGTCGTGACTTCTCATGTTCCAAGATTGCATTGCTAACTCGCCGTTCTAGCGTAGTGTAAACTAAAACCTCTGTTGTTATCAAAACGCTCTGATTGGTTCTATTCTGCTCTGACGACGATTTGTATGTGTGATAGCGTCATCATGCAAATACATACGATCTTTACTTTGATATTAAGTTCAGATATGGCGTTCAAAATCTTCGTTCTTAACGACATGTCGACACACCATCGTCAAATAGTTGGTGTGTGTGTGTGTGTCTTTTTTGTGCTCGTTAGGCATGAATTCATCGGACCATATCTTGCAAAACAGTTGGTGCATACGCCTTACCAACTCTTCGCTTTTTAATTACTAAGTCGACCTCGTTATAGTCCGCTAACTCTACAATATTAGAAGTACTTCCCTTTCGGCCGCATTGTTCCCTTTATCGCCCTTAAGTAGGTTAAAGAAGTAACTTCTACATAGTTTCAGTGATTCCTGTGCATATGTAAGCACCTTTCCATATTCGTCCTTACAGTAAGAAACTCAGAACTTAAATCGTTCGGTCAGAAACTCGAGCTTCATTTCTATCATGTAACACCTCAACATCCTCAAGCTCAGGTCTTGCTCTGTTTTTTGCGTCTGAAAAGGCTTTTGTCTCCGTTTCTCTCGACTGCAGAGTTCTGCTGTGGACGGCATTACTCAGTAGTAGCTTGCCGACACTCATCGTCTTAGCAAGAGTCCGGGGACATTTCAGGTGTATGTACGCAAATCATGGTCTCTAAATCGTTTGAGGTGGTCGTTATCAAAAGCGGATCGTATCCTCTGAATGAATCTTCACTGATAAAAGTTTTTTTTTCGGGTTGGCGGAAGCCAAAGTGCAGCAACATCTAATTGAGGGGGTTGGTTGCCTTCTCACCGTTGGTCATCTCGGAACGGATGTTCAGAGGCTGCCCAGAAGTTTGAGAGCTGCTTGAACCGTATGTCTAATTGTTGGCATTTCTAAGTGAATATCATTATTGCAAACTTTTGTATAGGACACCATCTCCCAACTACACTACTGGAGGTAGTCCCATACAAACCAATCCTCCATATTTATATGCATTTTTTTGTTAAAGCTTCTATCTTTTTTGGTGGTAATGTAAAATTTAGTGTTCTTAATTCAATGCTTATATAATATCTTACATGGGATAAGATCAAACCATTGTAAGGGTTAGCACCCATACAAATCTGGACCCATTTTTGAGTTTTTGTATGAATTTTTGTTTTTTGTTGTTAGTAAAACTGGAAACGTTAAATGTTGGTGTATCTTGTGTATCTAGGAATATTGTGCACACAAGTGCGGACTGGATTATAGCCCCCATACAAATCTATGGTTCAAATATATATAAGAGAAAGGATAAATATTGTTTTTAAACCCTGCCTTGTGCAGTGCCAAGGTATGTCGTGACTATGGATGTTTTGGGGTTTCAATTCCACACATACACGCACACACTCCCGAGTGGAATGGACTGTCAACTCAGCCACGAATATGATAAATGGTTCCACCATGAAATATCGACAATTGAAAGAGCTTCGAAAAAAGAGCCTAGTCAGAATAGTAGCTAGTTACTGCTGGACATTTTAAGAGAGACACTGACACTGATTTGTGTTATAAACGTATGAGATCATCAATGATTTTTAACACTTACAAACGAGTTCTTTTTATGCCAATCAGCGTTTTCGTTTGCCACATCAAAAATTAGTAGCTAAGCGGAGATTTTATTACGTTGAAAAAAGTTTGTCAATATTTGTTTGATTTTGATAAATTAAAAACAATTAGGCAGGGTATTTCAAAGTCGTTAACATACGAATGCAGCATTCTTGTTTTTTTTTTTTTTTTAAGGCAAGCTTATTTTAAAATTACCTTGCACCAAACCAGTGCCCGTCGATATTATTACTTCAAAAAATATTGCTGGGATATTACAAAATATCGATTATATATTAATATAAAATAACTATAAAATACAACATATAATATCCGTTTATAATTTTGACAATCTTAATAAAAATAACTACTTTTTGCAGGAGGTCACCGGCGAAGACGATTCCGATCTGTATCTGGATGAACGTGAGGCAGCATTACGTGAGGAGCAGGCCAACAAACGTTTAATGCAGCGTAATATTCCTGGTATGCTAAATCCGCATGAGCTACCCGAGGATATGCAGGATGAATAAATGGAGAGCGAGAGAGTAGAATGTAGCGTAGTAGTTTCGAGCATAGATAGTTGAGGGGAGCGATCGAGCGAACGAGCGAGTATGTTATGTTTTTTATACATATTAATTTTTTGCGTAATTGTGTATGAAGCGAGCGAAATAGCTATAAAAATAATAAAGGGAGAGAAAGCGACAGAACGAGCGAAAGCGTGAAAGAGTTTGAAAGCGCGCAGCAGGATTTATATTTCTATAACAAAAAAAAAAAAAAAAAAAAGAAGCAAACAAACAAAAAAACGAAAAATATGCAAAAAGGAAACGGCAACGACGGAAAACTCAGCAAACACAGCAAGAGTAAGTATGGCGCTCAAACAACATCAAGCGGCACATATACAAAAGCCAACTGAAACAGCAGAAAGAAAATTAATATATATATATACATATACATATATTTGTTTTAGTAGTTTTGAGCGTTTTAACTTTTCTTTACTTAAAAATACTGTTAATATTTCTTTGCAGTTTTTTTTTCTTTTTTTTCTTTTTTTTTTCTAAAATTTGTTTAATTTAAAATTAATTTTTGATGAATGTAACACACACAACAACAAACACAAACAAACAACAGTTTGCAGCAACATATTAGATACAAAAAAAAAAGATATAAAAAAAGATACAAAAAAAGATACAAAAAAAGATTTAAAAAAAGATACAAAAAAAAAGGAAAAACTATTAATAATATTAGTTTTAAATTGCAAGAAATAAATAACAACAACCAGTAAAGAAAAGCATTAAAATCCAATGCCACACACAGCACACCACCACTCCACACACACACACACACACACACCCACACATCTTTCTTCTAAATCATGCAAAAAATGTTTGATTGATCGAATGTGAGATTTATGATTGTGTTGTATACATAAAATAAACAAACAATTTTATTTTATAATTAAATAATTTAATGTTAGTTTGTACAAATAATACAAAATAAATTTAAACACAGAAATATAAAAACTGTAACACTGCGCAATAGAGCAAACAAAAATTAATTTATAAATGTTTTCATCATGCAGAGGCATAAAAATATAATAAAAAAAAATACAAAAAAAAAAACAAAAAAATTAAATATTTAAAAAAAAAAACAAACATAATATAAAGTTAATTGTTATATATACTATATTTGATTAAAGTGGGATAAACAAAAGTTGCTGCATACGAGTACATAAAAAAAAAAAAAAAACTAATAATAATTAAACACGCTAATTAAGATTTTTGATGAGAGTAGTTGAGCCCAAGTGTGTGTAAAAGTTTTTCATAAATGAGATTTTGAGTGCTGATTTATACTTTTGTTCTATTTATTAATTATACATATAAACTATTGCGATGTATGCTCTTTTTTTTTTTTGATTTTTTGTTTGGTATTGTATAAATACATTTTGGTAAAAAAAAAAAAACAAACAAAAACAAAAATACAAAAAAATGCTGAAAGAAAAACCATTCTCACAACAAATACATTCAGCAAAAAGCAAAAACAAACCCCGACACACATTTAACTCTTTAAGATGATAAATGCCCTAAACAACATTATCTTAATTAAGATTAAAATAATAATAAAAAAACGAAAAACAAAAAACAAAAATTATAAAAGAGCAACAACATTTACATTACATTTGTTTGGTATGAAAGAAAGCGTAGTGCATGTTTTAAAAATAATAATAACTAGATTTATGCAGTTTAATAATGATTATTAACATAAACAAAAACAACAAAAAATGAAATAAAAAATAATGCAGTGAAAGTAATTACAATGTATAACAATTTTACCTTGTAAATCAAAAAATAATAATGATTATATGATTCTGATGATTGATGTTGCGAAAATGATTGCAGTGAATAAATGAAAAACACTTTAAAATTAATTTAAAAAGAAAAAATAATACAAAACTGTGTTTTAATAATAAGGACGGACGGACGGACGTGTTGGGTATAGCATGCTATATAAAGGGTGTCTCAGGATTTGCGCCGGATTTGATTTTTAAATAAAAAACTGTTGTTTTTTTTTTGTAAAGTTTATGAAACGTTTATTGAAACATAAAGTAGACATCATGAGGTTATGTATGGAATAACACATAAATAGCTAATCGGGTATTGTTAAAAAACAACAACAAAGAGATACAAGACTGCATCGTTGGAAGAGCTCAATGCTATACCGAAAAGTGCTTATGACAAGTGCTTCGATGATTGGAAAAAGCGTTGGCACAAGTGTATTGTATCTGAGGGGGATTACTTTGAAGGGGACAACATAAATATTGATGAATAAATAAATACTTTTTCCTAAAAATACACCTTACTTTTTGAATCAAATGTGCCATGAAATTTAATTGGCAGTTTACAGAACAAGCGGTTGGTTGCGTAAACTCGAGACACAACAGAAGACCTTGTAGAAACAGTTAGAGCAGCAAAGTTCTCTAAAGCCACTGTTCCTGATAAAATCTCAATGATCATGTTAAAACATCTCGGCCCCATAGCAGTAACTTTCATCACGATTATGCTAAATTGCACAGTTAAGAGTGTCAGCGATACCTGACATTTGGATAGACTGTATTATCTTGTCTTCAGTACTTCAAATTCTAGAAACACTTGTCATTGAAATTGTCCCAAAACTGGTACTAGCGGTCCATCAATACTATTTTCGCTTAGTATACAGCACTACCGCAGGCTTACATATGTGAAATTTAAACATGTATTTCGTCGGCATTAAATCACATGATCCCACATGAGAAAACTGAATTAGTTGCTCTGGACTTGCCCAAAGCCAGTCATATATATGAAGCTCCAAAAATTGTATCAAAAGTCCAGCGTTTTACCGATTGTTTTGAGCCGAGAGTGTCTCTGTTACAACGAAAATGGAAGGCTAGTACAGATGCACAGGAATAGCTGAGATTATGTAGAAAACACTTCTTGCGTATGCTGATGACGCAATTGGCACGAATGATCTCATGGGCTTAACGGTAAACTAGGACAAGACGAAGTACTTTGTGGTCACTCGCAAATCATCGTCTACTACCCTGTACAATAGGCGATAACGGACAACGGGTGTCTTGTTCATTGCAAATCATAAGTCAATTTCGGTTGGCGTTGAAATATTTATAAATCATATAAGTTGTGTTTTATTTGTGGCCTTCGAGCCGGCTACAACTACATATACATTAACGTACTTTCATTTTACTTAAACAACTAACAGTTTCACTTGTAAACGTTGATTATGCAGGAATTCTTTGTTGCCATAATTCGCCAACCATTTATCATAGATACGCTTTGCAATGCTGTAACTATGCCCTGTACCATTAACCGGATAACTGTCAGTACGCAAACTAAAAGGATTCTCAATTTTTGCGGCAACACGCAACTTAAAAGCGGTGCTATTAAAAGGCTGCCCATTGTTCAGGCTGGCCTGTGTTTCGGATAGAAAAAGTGACCAACGTGGCCGATAATAATCACGCACAATGCCAGACCATTGTTTTGTTGCATAGTCCAGTATTTGACCATTTGGACCCCACGTTGTTATCTGATTACGTGCATTGAACTCGAAGAGTTTTTCATTTGCCAGTTCATAGTTGGCGCCCAGCTGTTTAGCGCTCGCCAGCCAAGTGCCAAGCAAAAAATGTTCACTGCTTGCAAGTATTGCTTCCAAATCATCAAAAACTTCTAGAAGCAGCCTAGCAATATAGGCATAACGTTGCCGCTGACGTTTGCGATAGGCAGACTTAAGATTTACATACAAATGATCGGCAATGTTTTGCAGTAACTGACGCGTCAGATCGACCACATCATGCGCATAGTTAGACACGGCTGCAGCATGCCAAAATGGTATAGCATCGTGTGCGGCGAGTAGCATTGCCAATGCATGCTGTATATCCGTAGCATTATACCAGATCCAAGGATTCAGATTAAACGAAGGACGCCGTGTTATGGTATATTTGCCGCGCATTTTAAGTACACCACTGTAGGTATAGACACTGCTACGTAGCGTCTGCCAAACACTGCTCAAGCGTGTATCGGTCGCACCACCATAACGTACAATAGCAAAATAGGCAAACCAATTGGTTACATTTAAATCCAATGCAGACCAGGCGCGTTCCAGTGCAAAAGCATACAGCGCATAATTCTGATTAATGCCCTCCGGTGTTAGACCCACACCAAGCATTGTGCTCTTGTGCATGCTGCGTGCGGCGCGTATTTGTGTATTCACTGCATCCACGGCACCAAAATACCCCAGTGTGCCACCGAAATTCGAAAGTAAACACCATACAAACGGTTGGCCGTAATACGAAAAAGTGCGCTGATACTGCGGAAACTGTTCGCTTTGCAAATCCAGCACAAGCATGTGCCCAGTAGGCACTGCACGCAAAAATGCCTCCATCAAAGCATCCGTCCAGAAATCGGCGCTATTTACAAACATCCAATTCTGCAGCAGCCAAATGCCCGTAACATCTACACGGCGCATAGTATCGTAGATATGCGCTGCCGTGGCATTAATATACTGTGGCGTTGACAGTCGCGGATTGATCTCATTGAAAGGATCACTAAAGTAAATGTGATTCGTGCCATAGGCAGCAATAATGTATTTCAAAAAACGTGCACCAATCTCGCTGAATAGCGGCTCGGTAGGCTCCAGAAATGCGCTACAGCAATAGGTGTCCGGAAAATTATTCCAACGTTCTACCGGCGTAAAGCTAACATTCGGATAGAGACGCTGCATGGCAACTGGTACATGTCCAGCAAATGCAGGCAGTGCAACACTCATGCCAAGTGCACGCTGTGCCGTTATAATGCGTTTTTGTAGCGCCAACTGTTGTTGTCTATAGGCAGCAGGTAGTGGAGCTGCCCAACCACGTATATTACCCATGCGTTGCCTATCAAAATAGTTAAATTAATTTAAACATTGCATTTAAAATTATACATTTTTTAAGCTTACCATGCCTGAAACGCCGGTCCTGCTAAATGTGCCGTTATCTCTTGCTCACTTAGACCCAATTCTGTATAGAAATCATACCAGATTGCTTCTTGTATCGGTGCCAGACTTAAACTGATACCCATCATAGCCATCCAATCGATATGTCGTCGCCAATCGTTCCAGTTCCACCAGACAAAGCTATACGACCAAGTGCAGACATTTTGATAGTAAACAATTGGACTGGCACTGACGGCGCTATACTCCAAATTGGGTAGCTCATCATACGCATTCACTTCGATTGTGTTACGAAACCAGGATACATCTGCATACAGAGCATATTTTAAATAGTAATGAAATCCTTTAGCCACCGATATGCCATCATAGCCGACTATGTTTACACGTGCTTTACTATCTTTGGAGATCTGTTACGGAAAACTTCAGTTAGTTATTTGGCTGCATATAAATCTTTCAAGTACAGACCTTATAGCTGCGAAATTCCAGTGATTTGTTAACCTCAACTGCAAAACGCTTTGCTGTTTCATTGCCCACAACGCGTTCTATTAACTCATAGACTGCTTGCTCCTGTACAGCATCGGTTGTATCGGGCGTAATATGTAGTGGCAGATTGAGTCCATTAACTGCAAGTAGAACTAGTTTAAAGTATTGGCATCGAACAAAAATTCAAAGTCATATTTCAAAATTATTGGCTTAAGAAAAGATTTCTTAAAAAGTTTGGTTAGAAAGACTTAACTCTGAGACTTCACACAACATCGTATGCTAGTTACTCTCCAATGCACGATCTACTAAGTTTCTGGTCATAGAGTTATCATGGGAAACGAGCTTGTCGAGCTTTGTAGGTCCAAAAATCTTTCTGCGCATCGTACAATATTTGAGTTTTTCTTCCGGAATTCCTTCAAATCCTTCCACAGCTTCACTAAGCAAACCAACTGCGACCAGACCATCCGAAAATCTGTGTGTACTCGTAGAGGAAAAGCACTATAAAGCTTGATCGAAAAGTAGAAATAAAAATTCGTGTGCAATCTGATGTATTTCATTTGGTTCAATATTTTAACTGCTGTCAATGAAAGAAGCATCATTATTCAAGCCAGTAATTACACCATTAATGTGTAAACTTAAACTGTTGTAAAAAACTATACGATTTACGCCTAATTCGGGTACAAAACAGTTGCTATAGGATTCGAAGATGTCTTATCATCGTTCGCCTTTTTGCGGAATGAAACATAAAACCAATTTTTCAATGAAAATCAACAATTTGACGCTACAAATAAATACAAACAAACCGATTTTTATAGAGAAATTTTTTTAGATTGATCGTTTATTCTATTGTATTAAGGCAGAAAGTTCAAATCGATTCTTTACCATGAAAAACAGATGGAACCATTCTTTTGCTTATGGAAATTTGTTCTGGACGAAACGATAAGTTAAACTGCAGCAAATTTTTTAAACGAACAATAAAACACCAATTCAGTATGAGAAGAATTGCTGGAACTGCTGTATTTCGAAATAGGGCTTTCTTGATCAGCTTATAGAGGTATATAATGTGAGAATATTTTAGTTTATCTATATCGACTCAGATTCCATGGTGATCAAGAATCTATATTCTGTAAAAAAAAAAACGAATTTTAGCGAATTTTTTTCAGAAACTCAATAAAGATGGCGGAAGACATGGTTGAACGACTCAATTCCGACTACCCTATGGGGAGATGAGTTTATGGGTTTATGAGTTTGACATGCAAACCAGTCAACAAGCTGCGGCATGGCGCCTTCCAACTGAGTCGAAACCGAAAAACTACTTCAAAGTCGAACAAAAGTTAAGGTAATGTTGACCGTTTACTTTGATAAGCGCGGTGATGTATATTCGGAATGATCGCCAGAAGTTCCGATAGTCAATAAAGAACATTATGCGATGTTTGAGAGTTCAAATTCGTCGAAAACGGCCAGATTTGTGGAAAGAATACTCTTGAATTTTGCACCAAGCCAACGCACCATTTCACAAGGCTATGTAAACGAATTTCTGAATAAAAACTCAACAAATGCAACCATATAGTATTCAACTGATATGACTCCGGCCGACTTTTTTCTCTTTCCTAAACTTAAACCCGTTTTCAGTCGATAGAAGACATAAAAGAGTATTCGCGCCGAGAACGGAAGTCGATTTCGGAGAATACCTTTAAAAAATGTTTTGGATGATTGAATTATTCTTTGGCATAAGTGGTTTTATTCGGAATGGGGTATACTTTGAAGGCGCTACAATAAATTTGTATAAAACATTTTATATTTTATTGACCATTGCACGGTACTTCTTTAACAGATTATCCACATAAAAATGCATGGATTAAGAATGAAGTTATAGGCAAAAGAAACCTGGTAAAAATCATAATCATATAAACTTTCTGCGTGGATATATAAAAGTTAATGGAACATATAGTATATTCAATTAGGACACAGTCTAAAAAGCAGGTTTCTTTAAATTTTATTTAATAAATTTCATATTAATTTTCACAAACCGTTCTCAAACAATATGACGACAAGCACAATCAGCGAAATAAAACACTTTATGCATAGCTGCATTATAATTGTTTATAATTTTATTTGGATACTTTCAATTTCAGCCAATAAAAATTATAACGTTGACGATGCCGATGGTACGTACGACGACCACGACTTGATGAAAACTGTGCTTGATCATGAACTACAGGCGGTTGTCGTTTATTAATTTACTCATTGCTGTTTATACCCTACACACACATATGTACATACATATGTATATGTGTGGGGTATATTAGTTTTCCGGAACATGCAGCTATGCAGCTAAACATATGTATATGTTCTTGATCAGCAACGAGCTAATTAGCTATGTTTGTCCGTCGATCGACCCTGAATCACTGTCAATTTTAAGCGACTAGATCGGTGGAATTCTAAAATATAGAGATTTAATGCTTCATTATTTCCAGTAGTTGACCATCTTTTTGATGTGAAATGATGGGAAAAATTGGATGGGAGTAAAAATGTATCGTCGTCCCGTTTCCTTCAGCTTTGCGTCTCACCGCATTACATTACATACTCGCTACTTTACGTGTGTGTTAGTGTAATTGCGTGGTTTCTTAATTTGGGGGGCATTTTAGAGGAACGTTAGTGGGGACATTTGGGTGGGGAAGGGATCATGGGGGAAAGGGATCATGGGGGAAAGGGATCATGGGGGAAAGTGTTTAATTTCATAACTTTTTACTTTAAATACTTTTTTTTTTTGATGCAGTGAACAAGTTCCTCCAATCACCTTCTTTTTTTATGTGAATTCATTTGGGTGTTAATTTTACATACTTTCAATCGATTGTTTAACTTAGTTCAGAGAGACAGGTGTTTAAATTAAAAAACAAAATTGTGCGCTGGAGAATAATGGAGTTTTTGTATTTTTTAAAGGTTTGCTCGAACTTACAATATCATTTATACCACTGCAGGGTATATTATAGTCCGGCACTTCCATTCTAGGTACTCTTTGTGATCTTGATTCTAGACTTGTGAGCGAGAGATAGAGAGAAAGTGAAACAGAGCGAACTCACTCTCTCCCTCGCTGAGCACACAAATTCCCAAGTGTATTTTATCAGTCAGTTTCAAGTTTATCTGATGGATTGGTAAACTAAAAAAGAACTGTCGCTCAGAACAGATTTTGTGCGGCATACAATACAGAGCGATTGACATTGAATAAACAAACGGTGTTTTATATATTCGTACAAAGATAACATACCTATACATATATACATATCTATCTAATAGATACATAAATTTCCTCGAATGCAATTCAATACTTGGAATTATGTGTAATCAGCATATATCGGCACATATATGTATGTAGAATATGTTTTGTATATGGAGAAGATAATAGCAGTTCCTTAAATTTTTATTAGAACTGAAGATTCCTTTTTGTATATTTACATACATAAGTGTATCGTACATTAAGTGACATTCTTGATAATTTTGATCAATTTTCTTTCTATCTTCCTTCTTCAGTAGATGTCATCATTTAAGTCATACTTAGTAAGGTTTTTGCAAAGTACTTTTTCCGAAGATATGCTTAAGACGCGAGTATTTCTTTCATTAAAAGCAGCCGTAATTTTACCAATCAGTGTCTTAGTGTAAATGCTAAGACATATTAAAATATGTCTGAAAGTTTGTAACGCGTTAGACCCCATAATATACAGCGGGTATCTTAAAAACATTTCAAATTTTTGGAAGTACGTTGGAAGTAGCCACATTCAGCGTGGATAATAGCATCTAGTTTGTCCGGGAAGGAGGCTTCACACGCTGCACGAATGTGATACGACGGTATTTTTGTCCCATTCTCGGCGATGAGCGATCTTTAAGGCGTTGAGCGTCTCGTGTTATTTAGTTAATATTTTAGCCATTGTTGTGAAGAAATAAAGCTGGGAACATTATCATGTAAAAAAGACGTTCTTTCTCTGGCTTTATGGGTGGCGCCGAGTCTTATTAAAGTATCCAATGGTTTCTACAATGGTTTAAAATCTTTTCACAGTAGATTTGTTGATTTACCTTTACGATCTGTTCAATGAAAACGAGTTGTGAGCGTGCTGTGCCAGTTAGCGCGGCCTAACCATCGCTGGTGCAATCGTTTGCTTTTGCAGAGCAATTCGCTGATCTAAATTGTCATTTTTTATTAGCACTTTAACCATATACGATCGTTTTGTTTACATATTGCTGAAAAGACTACACCTTTGCTCTTGCTAGGCGAACAGCATTATATGCAGGTATTAAATCTTGAACTTTTTGTATTTTGTAGGACTTCATTTGTTTATATATGCCTTATGCTACGCACAGACATTTAATGACATTTTCGTCATTTAAACTGTGCTGTGTTGTGGATACCGTTGAATTCTGGGCTTCATATTTCTAAGCATTTCTGACGATATGGCCGATTATGTTTGTCCACCTCCATGGCAATTTTTGATGCTACCAGTATTATTATAACGTGTAACGTTCTCACGTAAATGACGTAGCTCATTAACAAGGGCTGGTTGCGATTTGCCAGCCAAATCCATTTCGATAACTTTTTTAACTGCGACGTAAAACGATATTCTTCCGTAGCCTTGTAAACAATATAACAGATTGACACTTGACAAAACAAAAGCGCGCTTGTCATTAGACGTTTGATTGCTGCAGCAGCGTGAAGTTTGTAACACTTCGAGCTTCGAATCTTGTATAATCAGGTCGATCAAGCACAATCTGTGAGTTGCTGAAAAACTTTTATTATTTTTATAACTTTTATTAATGGAGTGTACATATTGATATGCCACGCCCACTTTTTGGGGTAGCCTTATACAAACCTTCCTAATATAACCTCCTGTTCTGGTTACCGCAAAAATTGCTCGGAAGTCATTTCATTAAAGTGGTTCATTTCTCATTTTCAAAAGGTTATTGCGATTTGAATTCACTTGGAATTGCCAATGTGTAATTTCTATTCTCAATTCCAAATAGAACTCAAATTACTACATAGATATCTATCTGATAGGGAAAAGCGGAGCATTATAACGAAATCACATCCGAACAGTTTTTTTTTTTTCGAATTCGACAACGGGAACCGGGGGTTTAACACCGTATTTGGTATTTTATAAAGAGCTGTGACGTGCAAAGCTGTGAGTGCAGATTCCTATCTTTTAGCTCCTCTGAAAGAAGAAATAACTACATTAAATATTCATTTATTTTTAACTGTAAAACAATAAAATGTTCATATTTATTTGTTTATTGCATTCACCCACACTTAATTACTAAATATCATTGTTTTATACACATTTATATAATATTCTTTTTGTTTTTTATAATAATATAACAATAAAAGCAATACAAAAAATAAACACCTAGCACTTTGGTTTTGTTTGTTTTAACTCACATTACACGCTAAAAATACAAAGCTTGGCACAAAATTTCGTTTTTGTTTTTGTTTTTAGTTATTTTTGTTTTTAACACTATCGTTGAACTTATTTTTAAGCATTTTAGTTTTTTAAATATTTGGCTTCGAAATTATAAATAGTGTAATAATAATAATAAAATATCCAACCATGACTAGCGACTAAATACAGAAATGTTTGAACAAACAGGCCCTACTTCGGTTGTCAGTTTCGGAAAGATTTTGCGAAATTTTACACATTTGTATGAATTTTACGATTTGAATTCACTTAAGATTTAGCATGTGAATGTCATAATAAACACCGAAAGTTGAAAAAATTCAAATCCTTGCCGAAGTTGAGAATTGGAACAGAACAGTTAATAAATAAAACAATACAAAAGCAAGATTATCCACCGTATACCGGTTTTCGAATCCGAACAATTTATACGGATTCGGTTACGTTAAAGTGCTGCGTATTTTGCTCTCAGACGAATTTCGCAATTTGAACTTATCAGATCCTGAGAATATGAATTTCATAGTGCCAATTCGAAGTGAATTCAAATTGCAAAAATCTTCTGTTAGTGAAATACATGCAATTTTAAAGAAACCGAATCCGGCGCTATAGAAAAAAAAAACACGTAAGAAAATCTAATAAATTACACTACACATATACAATAACATTGATCAATGAAACAATTAATCAATATACGTATTCAATATATATAAGTACATATATGTGAAACAACCTGGTTACAATTGTGTTAAAAAAGTGTTTAGAAAGCTCCCCGCCGTTGTGGCTGGCTTTCAATTACTGCATTACATACAAATTCGTTGCCGGAATCTTTAATATATATATATATATATAGGAAACCACTACCAACAGCTAACCAACTACTCACTGACCGAATACGATTTACGTACACATTTACTATGCCGCGTCAAACGTAATTCCTCAGTATCCCGTGAACGTTGTCCGGCAACAGCAAAATCTATGCCATGTGTTGTTGTTGTCGATTTAATGAGCGCGCATGTCTTAATGAAATCAATAGTCGAATAGCCTAATGAGGATTCCGATTTATGCTGCTGCTCCAGCGTTGCAGTAGGCGTGGTAGTTGTTGTTGTAGGTGTACTCACTGTCAGTGTAGGTTGTGTGGCATGCTGCTCGTTATTTGAGGTCGTTGTCGACGTTGTTGGCAGTTCCGCTGCAGCAGCAGCACCAGCAGCTGTTGCTAATGAGAGACCACTACCAAAGTTATATGTCTGCGTTTTTGGTGAACATTGCGTTGGACTACGTGGTTGATCCAAATCGAGTACTATATAGTTAACAGCAGCGCAAGAATTATTGCCAGTTGTTGCGCCCGTTGCAGCAGGAATGCCACTACCGCTACCAATGCTAGTAGGTGTGGCCGGCTGTTGTTGCTGCTGCTGCTTATGATGATGTGCCATTGAGTCACGCTGTGGCGGTGGTTGCAATAATAGTGGCAAATCCAAACGATTTACATTCTCATAACAACGCTCTGCATTATCGTACAGCAAACGCTCTCGTAGACTACAAGCGCCGGGTGTATCAATATTTGCATATGTATTACACAGCGCCGGTGCAGATTCCAGCGGTGGTACATCCAGTGAACAGCCACGTAGCAGCGTGCGACGTGTCACGGTGCTGAAGGCGCTGCCATTGCCAGCGCCTGCTGCTGACTGTTGTTGTATGCTGCCAATATTGTTATTATGCTCGTGTAGTGCACGCAGTGGTTGATCAAAGTATAGATTTGTATTAGCATACGTACTGGCGCTTGGCGTATTGGGCGACTGTGCTTGACTTGCTTGTTGCATACTGTGCAATGAATCGGCTGAATCGAGGCTTATTGGACTGCCGATTGCATCCGCGCTATACATGCTGGCACGAAATGGCACATCATTATGCGTTAACGGCGCAGGTTCCAGATAGTTATTGATTACTTGTACATTAGCAGCAATATATCCCGCTGAGTTATGACGTTCACGTTCCGCGCTATTTGTAATTGCAGCGCCACCATTAACAAATGTTGTTGGTGTTGGATCCGTCGTTGAGCCTACCGTATTCATTAGTATGTAATGCTGAAATAGCGGATAAAGCGTTTGTGGATGCTGACAGCGGAACATATAAATACCCGGACCGGACATGCAGCGTCTACCGGCCTCGAAACTGAAGAGATCACCATTTAGCCCATAGCGTCTAAGATGCTGCAGCGCCCACACAACAGGTTCACGTTCCTTTGCATGAAAGCTTAGTTCGCGCGCATTCAACTCCAGATAGCCAGTCAGCAATGTATCCGCACCTTCGCCGCCAGTGTTTTCGGGTTCGACGCGTATAACTTTTACGCGCAAAACATTTTCGTTGAGCTTTTTGTTGCTGCTGGTAATGCAGCCCATTGTTTTTTAATGTGCTGCAGATTTTATTACGGCCACGGCAGTTGCAACGAACCCAACCCGCCCACACTGTTGCACTAAATGCAAGTAGACATGCCCACTGCACCTGGTTGCAGTCGTGCCAGTTCAGCCCCAGCTGCAATTTCTGTATCTGTGCTGTGTGCGGAGTACAACAAATTTCCGTTTGTGTGCCACCTCTTTTTGCGCGAATTTAATGGCGTTTTTGTTGTGTCTGTTGTGCAGTGTACACTACTATTGTTGTATTTGTATTGTACTATTTGTTGTATTTTTTTATTTATATTTCGTTTTTTATTTTCGTATTAATGTCGTTGCATGTGATACTGTCTCGCTCCAGCACTGTTCTCTTACTTGCAAAAGAAAAAAAACCTGTCTGTACAGTAAGACTTTGTATTCATATTGAAAAAATGTGCTGGAAAATGTTCTGTATACAGTGCTTACCAACACTGTAAAGTTGTATATAGCATTTAAAATTAACTATCTCGCTTGCACCCATTATGCATTGTATGTTATATTACTCTATGTCAAACTGGTAATAAAATGCCGCTGTGCGAGTGAAATACGACGCAAGTGACAATGTTACCATTAAAAAAATCTTAAACACACTTTCAGAAAATGATAAAACATGATCCCTATACCCGAGTTCTTCTTCACTCTACTTTTGTACGATCCAGAAGACTAATTTGAAATTTACTCTGTTTCTCATTAAATTTTTCTAATCCGTTACCTTCATACAATAGTAGATGTCGCGCATTGCCTCTTTCTACTCTTGAAGACAGACGATCAATTGAATCTTTGCTTTTCATAAATGATTTAGTTTTTGGTACAATTGATTGTACCAAATTGATTATGCATAAATCTTCATTGTTCCGCATTTGTAGCAAATTCACACACGTCAAACAGGTCTCTACCACGAGTTCATGAAATTTTTCCTGGGAAATTGATCTCTAGGAGAGATGACATAAATTGGCCTCCACGAAGTCCCGATTTAACCCCTATGGACTTTTTCCTGTAGGGTTACGTCAAATCTAAAATTTACGGCAACAAACCGGCACAATTAAAAGCCCTGGCACAATTAAAAGCCATAACGGAAAATACCTGCCGAGCCTTCATAGGACATTTTAGTGCTCGATTAAATGAATGCCGTCAACGTAACGGTTTACATTTGGACAATACCATTTTTAAGAAATAAATTCCCAAAGTGTATATTTTAATATGTAATAAAAATTTTTTCCACCACTTACTTTTTTTATCGATTTTTTAAATGTGAACTTTCTTTTGAGAGATTTTGTATTTCTTTTGTTCAGCTTATTCCATTGAATGCTCCAACTAGAACATTTGATGCGCGATTTCATAGAACTGTTAAATATAAAAATAAATTGTGACTCAAAATTCGCGGTTTAATTTCTGCTTCAACAAGTTTAATATTAAAGACTTATTAAAATAGTGTTCATAGACGCATAATTAAATTAAATATATGTTCCTATAAATAAGTTCTGTGTATACTTCTGTTACAGACCTTTGGTATAAAGATTGCTTTTCGGGCAGGTACTAAAATACTTTTATTTTTAAATTTGAAGCATAAGACTGAATTATGTCTGAACTGAAAATGCACCCATCAATTTGAATTTTTTTCATCACTGAACCATGCGTGTAAATGTACGAGTTGTCCGGAAATTATTTCGCATACAAATTTTAACGGTTTTTAGAGTCTGTGGTATTTTTATTCACATTCTCTTTTGACAAGTACCGATAGATTTTGTTCAACACTAACGATAACAGTGTGAGCATTTATGGAATTCATTTTGAATAACAGATTTATCGAAAACGTTTTCGACTACATTTGGCGTTATCGACTTCGATTAACAACGACAATATTGAATAGAGAGCAGCGCCGACAACAACGACAAAGACAGCGGATTGTGCCCGAAAATAAAGTGCAAAAAAGAATAAAAAAAAACGCTAAGAGGACGAAGTGACAGACAGACGAGTGAAAAAAAGTACAATTTTCAAAAAAAAAACCACAAAGAGAAACGAAAATTTAAAGTGTATTTAAAGTGTAACGAATTGTGCAGTTTTGTGTGTGAAATTAATTAATTTAAAAAAGAAAATATATAAGCAGGTAAATGCATTAAAATTATTTTTTTTTTTCGTTTAAACAGACACAAAGAACTTAATTTACAAATGAAATGAAAAGTGAAAGATGCCGAAATTTATTCCAAAGCGGCTTCTGAAATATAAAAGAAAAATTTTTTACTAGACTGGCTTTGTGCATGCGATTGTGTGTGTGTGTGTGAATGTGTGTGAGTGTAGGATTTTTTTTATTTCAAAGTGTGGCGCTAAATTCAAGTTTAAAAATTTGATAAATTAAAAAAAAAAAGACGCTCAAAAGACGACGCCTTAAGCTCGCAAAGGACGCTACTGCTAGCAGCGTTTGGCGGCGTTGACGCAGACTGCGCTGCTGCCTAGCATCGTTGAAAATTGCTAAATTTGAGCTGTAATATTATTAAATATATCTGTATATTTTGTTGCTAGAATAATGCAAACAAATGTTGGTTTTTGGAATTTAATTTTTGCGCACTGCAAGCCGCTAACGACGACGACGCCCCAAGTTCGCAGTGCCTTTTCCTGCCTGCTGCTGCGTTGGCGCATGCAGCGCAGTAGCTGTTAACGTTATTCCTTGTATTTTACTTTTCATTTTGGGTGTGCCTGTTGTCGCTGCTGCGCAGCTGCGTCTGCGTTGCCTTCAGTCAACGTTTGTCGTTGTCGCTGCCGGTATGCGGTGTGCGTGCCCTTGCTGAAGTTGTTGTTGTTGTACTTGCTAGTTCTCATTGTGCTAGTCATTGTCGTCTCGTATATTATACTCGCTGCTCACATTACGCCGCCTTTACGTATTCCTTTTTGCACACTTTATCCTTAATTCCTTTTCGTTTGTGTCTCTGTGTGTGTGTTCGGCTGCAATCCACTCGTTACTCGTCATTGTGTGTATATTTATTTTACTAGTTGTCTCGTTTATGCACTTTGCATCCTACACCCCTGCCATGCGCTGCTCACACTTCACCAATATGCGTTACTTCGCAGGAAAAAAATGTATTTCTATGTATATTGTATATCACAAGGCAGTACACGCATTTACACACAGATACACACGCATACATATAAAATGCTATTTCGTATTTTGGTTGTAGGCGCACTCGTTCTTTGCATTAACTCGTTTGCCTGCTCGTTCATTTATTGTTCGTTCGCCTCCTGTTTCTGCTTCGTCTGATTTGTCTGGGTTGCCAGATGGTTGGTTTCGAATTGCTTCGAGGAATAGTTTTCAAAAAAAAGTTAGTTTTAAGAATTTAAATATATTGCTCATATTTCTTTATAAAGTATATATCACTGCCTGATTTCGTATATCTTTACTTAAATACTTTTTAACATATTGAAATATGTTTAGCGAAGGAAAAGTCATTATTTTTTTTTTTTTTAAATACATATGTATTTATTTATAATTTGTCGTGATGTGATGTGTCGTAAAATGATTAAATTTGACAATAATTGTTAAATTATATAACAGAACTATCTATTCTCCATTGAAAGAAGCTAATATACCCCCCTGTTCGGGTTCTCGAATCCGAAAAATTTCTTCGGATTCGGTTTTGTTAAAGTGCTTCGTATTTCACTTTCAGAAGAATTTAACGATTTGAAGTTATCAGATTTTGAGAATATGAATTTCATAGTGCTGATGTGAAGTGAATTCAAATCGCGAGAATTTTCAGAAATGAAATACGGGCCATTTTAACGAAACCTTGTACGAATAATTTATTCGGATATGAAAACCGGAACACGGGCGGTAAACTACTTATATTTTTTTTGTTTGGGGGGAGGGGTACGTTCCCCAAATGCCGCACCCACCTCACTTGAGAGAGGTATGTCGGTTGTATACAGATTATTGAGAACTGGACCCAAAACACTTCCTTTCGGAACACCTTCGTAAATAGGTAGAAGCGACGATTGTTGCTGGAAATAGGACATATTTCTTAGATATGACTTGATCAATAGAAAGTATGATTATTTTTTTATTATGGCCTGTGTGCCATTTTCTGTCAAATCCTTGCTGGATGTCCAGAAAAACAATAAATTAAAAAAAAATAATTTAAGTAATATTTTACAATAGAGTCAGAAGTAATGAAATAAATTTTTAAATGTTATTCATTTTCAAAAGCATTGTCTTGTCACATTTATGCTAGGTGTTACACATAATTTTTGTTTTAAATTCTTAAAGTTAAAATTTTGTTCTTGATTTACTAAAAATGCCCGATCGCGAGAAAGTAAATTCGGAGGAAAACCAGTTTTATAAAACAGTAGCAAAGTATCGACAACAGGTACGGAAGGGAAGCTGGACTTATCTGTGCCAACATCCTGAGGTAAGAACACAAAAGTTCACGGTACGAGTTTGTTCGTACAAAATGTTGCACAAGTCTTTATCCCAAAACGTTTTTTTTTTTTTTTACAAACAGATACGTGCAATTATTCGTGTAATCCTTCAACAGACGATCAATAATTCTCCAGTAGATTCTTTTCAGTACATAGCGGACTTATTTAGTTGCTTCAACTCTCCGATACTTATGACACTGGTTATTATTCAAATTGTATTATGTGGTAATTTTTAATAAGCTCATTAAACTTTCAGATAAATGATCAGTTGGTCCGTGTCAATGATCAACTTAAACAAGAACTTTGTGGGGAATTCGGTGAGCAGATTAATTTCACTGAGAGCACCGAGTCAACGCAGTCCGCTTCGTCCATTAACGTAAATACTGTGCTGTCGTATGCCCTTTTACAGAAAAAATCTGACGAATGCGATGATGAGTAGACCTCTTTATGCACATATGTAAATTTAAAATTCTCCTCTTGTTAAGAAAATAAAATCCAAAAATAGTGTTGCTCTTATTTTTGGCCAATTTTTCTTCTCCAAAATTAAAAAAAAAACAAATAAAAAATGAGTTTTTTTCTCAATGTTAACTTGTATTTTGGACTAAAAAAAAAAAAACTAGAACAAAATTAATAAAAAATAATTTTTATGCCTTTATTTAGAGGCTAATTTAACGGAAAACGGTACCACATACAAAAAAAATTGTTACATAATCATATTTAATTTGTTGTAATTTTCTCGACATTTCATATCGATCTCATTCATCAATCAAGTTTATTCAACACAAAGGAGAACAAAACAATCGTCTGTTTTATTAAAAAAGAAAAAAGCTCTGCCACATGCGCTAGAATTACAATTAAATATTTATTAATATTCGAAACAAATATACAAATTGCAACCAACTAATCTATTTTCGTCAAATCAAACAGCAGAATTATAAAAATATGTCCATCATATATTTGCAGCTGTTTTGTATACTCAATTTAGTCGTAGAAATTTACAGACTTTTAAAACTTACTCATTGTGATGACTGCAAAAAATAGTAATAATAAAGAAAAAAGTAAATAAATTAAATATAATGCAGTATTTGACTATACTAGTGGAATTTCCTGTTCTAATATATTTAATTTGAAGATCCTTTACTAGTCTGGCAACGCTAAACACATGTATCTGTTTCTCGCCCAACTATGCTGCTAGTGCCTGAATTGGTGTATAGATGTGTGTTTGTGGTGTGTGTGTGTAGTCAGTAGTCTCGTTCGATGCGCGGCTTCCTTCGTTGTCTTTTTTTTATATATATGTATGTACATATATATATATTTAATTCGCCTGCCTGGTTGCTTTTCTGCTGCTGCTGCTGCCTACACACGCTCATTCGCTTTTGTTGCTACAATTGCGGTTGTTGTTATTGTTGTTGCCTTGACTTGACTTCTTACAAGTCGCTCTTTGTTTGCTGCTGCTGCGGCTTCTTCTGCTTGGACTATCATTTTGTTGTTGCCTGTCTGCTCCTGCTCGTTACTCTTTTCTTTCTCTCTCTCTCTCTCTGTCAATACATGCTTTTGATTAACATTTATTTTTATTTAATGCCATTTTCTTCTACACTTTTGATTTGAAAAAAAGATAGAAAAAAGATTTAACGCATGAAGTTTCTTCCTTTTCTCTTTTTTAATTTTTTTTATTTTTGCACATGTGCATTTCACTGTGGATGGGAGTCCACGCAAGTAACGCATGCTCACTGCAGTGCACTATATAATACGAGGTCCGATCGACTATATACCGTGGGCCATAAAAGTGAAGATACGGTAGGAATTTTTTAATGCAAGTTTCTCTTAAATTGCTTTATTTTCATAGAAAAATCGTATAACATATTTTGAACTACATATCTAAGAATATAAAACAAAAGAAGTAATTAAAGAAAAACTCTGAATAGAAATGAATTTAGTATAAATGAAAAGGTCTTGAAACGTACACACTGAAAATATTAAAATAAAATCGAACCACTCCAGTTCGAAATACAGGGAATTAGGGCTCGTTGGGGGCCATCATCCCATTTATTCTTGGCACCAAGACGAGCCCAAGGTCAATAAAGTCGGCCAACTCGTTCTAAAATTATGCATTTGTGCAATTTTTGACGAGTTAATGAAATAGTTTGTTTGTTTGTGTGTGTTTGTTTGAATCCTTGACAAACCAAGAGTATTCAAAATTACTGATATTTCGGGATGTGAATTTCAGTAAAAGGTCAATATACGTTACGACAGTAACAGACAGATCCCATAAAGTACAATATATATATTCTTATTCATCAGCTCTGTCTGTCCGTCCGACATTCTGTTTGGACGAAAACTCGGGAACTATAAGAGATAGAGACATTTGGACTTTACTGTTTTTATCTGTGAGATAAATTCAACGCACAGTTACATATTCCAAACCATTCCAACAATGAAAAACAAAAATCTTTCGTCGCAAAGTTTATAGAAGTTTTGTGAGTTGCAAGTAGGCTTTCGTCACTTTGTTATTACCTCGTCAAGAGTTTTTTTTAATTTGATTTACTTTTACTCCGCTTACTTTATTATTATCAATCGACAACAGTAACAACAGCAAAGAAAAAAATCAATGATATGACAATTGTGGCTGTGAGGATCATTTTATTTATTTATTTAATTTTTTGTTGTTTCTTTTTATTACAAAAATAAAACATTGTGTTGCGCAGTTAAATGCAGCCACCGCCCTAGAATGTTTCCTTATTTCTTTTTTTTTTTTTTTGTCACCGATCAGGCACGCGGGTGTATTGAAAGAAATTTTAAAGTGAAGTTTCTCACAACAGACAGGACCGATTATTTGCTGCTGCTGCTTTGCAATATGATATCGAATTCGGTGCACTGGCGCTCGGTGTCATTCGGGTTGTCAAGTGTTCTGCGCAGCTTGTCTCCTCTCCCCCACTATTTTGTTATAGGTGTAAATGCATGCGTACGAAACAGAGAGTGGGTGTGGGTGGATGTTTGATTTTGCTGACTTTGTGGCGACAGTTTTTGCTTTTGTTGTCGGCTGATGAGGCGTCGCATTAAATTGCAAAACTGATATCAAACGCAGAATTAAACTCAATCCGATTTGTTATATTTTTTTTTTCTGTCTATTGCAAATAAATTCTCTTTCAACTTACAGTTTTATTTTTCTTCTTCTTCTTATTGTGTGTTTAATTTACTGTTTTTTTATTTTTTTTCTTCGCACTGTATTTGATTGCAATCTCTTCTTCAATATTTTTGTTGTTGTCTGTTGTGACTGTTCGTTTTGCTATTTTTAGATCAGAGTGTGAAAAGATTACGACGCATTTTCATCGTCGTCGTCGTTGTCGCCATTGTGACGGGAAGGGCTTTGCATTTGCAAACTGCATTTGAAGCTTTATAAATAAAAGCCGTATGTGTGGGTGGGTGATGGGTTACTCGGGAGGGAAAAGTATATAGATTTAGTATTGTAAGTAAAGCAAAGGTAGAGATGAGCAAGGATATTATATATAGTTCTCTTTCTTTCATAGTTAGCAAAGCATTACATTATACAGTGAGTCAAAAAAGTATTGGCATAGGCAAAAATATTGAAGTTATGTACGCTAAAGTATCTATTAATAAATGTTTTGATATTCTTTTTTTTATTTATTTTATATTAGTATGTTTAGCTCATTGCTACTTAAAAAAATATCCCGTTACTTCATACTCAACTCGAAATAAAGGTGGATTTATATAGAAGTACGTACTTAAGTATGTCTTAAGTACTTAAGTATGAGTTTACACATTAAAAATAAATTCACTTTTTCAACTTACTAAACAAAAAGTTACTACTTTTCATTTATGTACATAATTTTTATACTATTCACATAGAGTTTGAAATAGTATTATCAGTTTGTTTGAAAGTTTGTAAAAAAGAAAATATAAACATGGCTCAAGTCACCCGACTTACCTTTATATTTTAGTTACATTCAAGAATTACTTTCTAAGTCATACTCAGGTTAACAATTCCGAACAAAAGTCACTAAGTGAAAAAGTTACTAGGTAGAATTTTCTTATTTTTAATCAATCTAGCTGCTACTTACCTACATACAAAATGCTTGAATTAAGCTCTAAAGAGGAAATTAAAGTTCATTGCATGCATTTCTATATACATATGTATGTGTGAGTCACACAATCAATCTTTAGTAGGTACCATTGTACTCAGATTAAAATGAATGTTCTTTCAATCAGCGGTGCCTAATCAAAAGTTTCTTACAAATACATATATAATACGAGTAAAAATATATAGAAATTGATAAGAATACCGAGACTTGCTTTGATGTACAACGTTTCGATGACTGACTCAGTGAAAGAATACGAATACGAAGTAATAAAATTATCTGTAATTTATTAATAGAATTGCACTTAATAAAATATTAAATCAGATTATAAAAATAAAGAAATGCTAATCTGAAGTATTTATTACTATTGTGTCTAGTGAAAAGTGTAATTGCTTTCATAAGAGTTTAATTTGAGAGATTATTTTGCAAATTTTAGTAGTACTATCTTTAAATCGAATTACAGGCGCCACTTAAAATTGCGCAGTAAATTATTCTGAGAAGAAATTTTTAATTTAATTTTAATAAAAGTAGTAAAATATTTACAGCATTTTAATTGGTTATCAAGTGTTGACAACTCTTTTCAATTTGTATAAAACGTTCTAGATGTGCCAGCATATGTTGGTTCTGCGTTGCACTTCACTCAACACTTCACTCTACTCCATATTGTATCTATATAGAAATAAAAAAGTTAAGATCAACATGTGCTTGAAATATGTTTAAACTTGAAAGAAAAATTAAAAAACAAAACCATAAAATAATTGTTTTATAAAAGAAACAAACCATAAAATATGCCAGAAATATTTGCAACAATTGACTTTTCCTCAAAAATTCAAATTTCTATTATTAAGAAATTGATATTCCAATTATTCGATTGTCTTGGGTGGATGTGTGGACAAATTATTGCTCTTGGGCGTCCATGCTACTCCACTTACACAGAAAATCATTTTATAAACAAATAATGAAATTATTTATGCTAAATTAACAGAAATTCCAAACTGATGCGTTGTTATTCTTAGTTGGCATCAAAATATTAGAAAATATTTGTAAAATAAACAGAGACGCAAGCGAAAACAATTTTTATTTTAGAACGCAATTGAAAATTGATGTGTTTTGAAGATTGATGGTAGGCGGTGCAGAAGAAAGAAGAAAATTGATTGTGTATGTGTATTTTAAGAAAATGGACAATTTTAGATGATATTGTTGTTGTAATAAAATCTGATCCATTTTTAAATTGATGCTGATAAACAGGACCGGTTCAGGTGAAGTTCGAATTTAGGGCAATTTTTATTCTACTTTGTAAAAAAAAAAATGGAACCTATAACTGCAGAAGTAAACAGAAAATATTGTGGGAACAATATAAAATTTTTGATAATTTAAAAATCTCTAATGTTCAATGTCGATCTAAGCCATTGGATTCCGCCACTGAACTGCATGGATCACCTCTGAGATCCCCATACCAAATGAAAAAGGAGAACCGCTCTTGGTATAACTTTATTAATTCTTCCTTTCGTACGCTCTTTATGTGCATCAGAACTAAAACTACTTTTAATCATCCATTTCCGTCATTGAACGGTATGAATCCCCTCTGAGATTAAAAAGTTCTCCATACAAAATAAAAAAATTTCTATAACCTATTTCAATCTCTCCTTTGGAAGTAAAACTACTTTCAATCCTTCATTATCCCGTCTTTTGACTGCATTGATCACCACTAAGATGAATGAGTTCTCCATACCGAATGAAAAAGGGCCTTCGAACTAGCACTACTCCCAAACAGTTATACAACTGCTTTGCTGCTAAATCCGACCCTGACATTCATTCTAATGATCTGTTGTGTGTGTGTGTTAATTGTGCATTTCGAGAGCTTCTGTCATTCATTTTATTTACATTATTCGCATAAAATTTCGTCTTTGCGGTTTGGACTTTTTTTATGAAATTTTTTTTTTAATCAAATACCGCAACGGCAAACAATAATAAAAAGATCAGATCAAGCTCAAGTCTACGATTGAGTATGTGAGATTGCGACAGAACTCATTGGGGGACGAATGCAAATACAAAAATATACCGCAAAAACGTCGGTTTTGCACTTGCATTTTGTTGATTTTTGCGTTTATTTATAAAGTAAATATACGACACAAAAAGAAAAGATAGGAGAAACACAGTAGCTTAAAAATAAGTACCAGCTACATACAGCGAGAGAATAATATGAGAAGAGTAATTTAAAACCGTGCGTTTATTTTTATTAGCAACTCTCCTTTTTGTTTTTTCACCCTTATAAAGTCTACACTAAATTCCTTATGGTATAGAATTTGGTAAACAGTTTTAATAAATTTGCTGAAAAAGCAGTTTTGTTTTTCGGGAGCAAAAGAAGGCTGTAAAATGTACAGTTTTTGTATAAAAAGTAGATTGAACTATATACAACGGATTTATGGAAATAGGACCTAATTTAAATGATCCAATCGGATATATGGATGTGGTCAAGTTGCTCTGTGAAATGGCAAACTATACTTAATGTTTTCATAGTTGGATGTCACAAATTTCTCTGATAGTTGCTGAGATATCCCACTTTGAGAAACTATCAAAGCTATTTGGTCACGCGTTATTCAACTACTCTTTGTTCTATGAAGACTTCTATAAACACATGTATTTGCGAATTTGTAATACTATTCAACCTATGACTCAAAATCAATACACAATTTCAATTTCTCTGAATAGCTATTACAAATTTACAAACATATATATTTTTTCTTTGAATTGATGCAATAATTTTCTCATGAATCGTCTATAATGAGGTTGGCTGCTTGCTCTTTGTATTTAATGAAGTTCGTTCTAAGTGAATTTTATACCCAGATAGACTCAATGATTTCTGACTAAGAGCCATTTAATTAACTGTATATATGGACATATAACTGAAGAGACTTTAAAAAAATGATGTATTGTATTGCAAAAGGTAACATATATGTACATTTGTTTGTTGTGCAACTCTATGTAGTAGGACCTCTTCAGTGACATGTCTTTTTCACCTGCTAGTATATAAACGCATATATGGGCACGAGAATAATATGACTTGCATGTTGATAAATATAATACTCAACTATAATAAATTTAAAAAAAAAGTATTCCCTCATTAATGAATTAAAGTTTAACTTGTTTGAATACAACGTCAAAAACAATCTGCCACGTCCACCAAACAAAGAACTGAATAAAGTGTGCCCGTACCTAACTATATATGTATTTCCACCACGATATGTACTTTGTATATAAATTCCATATACGATTTACTAAACATAAATCAAAGTTTTATAAGTTAATTCTTAAAGAGTTGTAGAATTTTACATATTGACACGTTATATACGCGAGATACTCACATTATTCATTAATTTCTCATAACCATTCATTGTTCAATTAAATCACTGATTCGAACAATATAGAACTAATTGAATTATAAACAATTATTTACACTATTTAATGCAACACATTATCGTATAACAGCCAATTGGAGAACACTTCGCTACAATAAACCAATATAATTCGAACATTAATAAATAAATTAAATAATTAAATAAACAAGAATTAAATAACATAAACCATTTTCTTCACATTCACACGCTGAATTTTGTCAACTCAAGCGGAACGAAAAACAAATTTATCAATTAACGATAACGATAACAATTAAGGATGGGAAGTAAGCGGAGTATTGAGTCTATCATCACTAAGTAAGCGGGTAGCCAGCTGACGCAGCAAATAGTATATGAATGTGAGGTGTGAGTGAGAAGGAGTTATATAGTTGTGAGTGGAGTTGCAGTGGAATGGGAAAGGGAAAGATTACAACAAATTGTTCTTTGCAAAATTGCATTACACAAACAATGTAAACTTTAATAACAACAACAGCAATCAAATTGACATTTGTTGTTGCTGTTGTTCTCTTGGCATTTCTTTTTATTTTAATTTTTTTTTTGCTCTTGCGTGCGATCATTCACACCCTGCGTGTGTAAGTTGATTGGCTGCTGTGCGGGGTCATTGTGTGAGCTAGTACAGGGTGTTTCAGTAATTTATAATCTTATTACCATTAAGGGCTAAATTTGTTTGAAATTAATTTTACCATTGGATAGATCACACTCTTCGCAGATAATCCGACAACATTGAGAAGGTGGCCTGACTTTCAGTGAAATGCACGATGTAGCCGTTCAAGGCAAACTGTTGGACCTCTATTGGTTTATACATATAAGCCGTTTTAGGGTATTTGTTTTCGATATGCTTCAATTAGGGGCGATATTATAAGTTCTATACGCAAATTACGTACATTTCACAAGCAAAATCAAGAAATCGAAAGTTAAAACTCCCAAGTAAATTACACCCTGAAAAGCGATAAGCAGTATGCTGCACTAAAGTGAATGGAAACTAATAACTTAAAGGAAAGGGTGTACCAACAGGGATCTGCTAACTAATGACTGTGGATCAGTGGATAAGTTTGAAACGGAATTTCGGAGGAAAATTTCGCTGTAGCAGCCAGTGTTGAAACTATTGGATTTGGGTCTGTAGCCGCATAAGATGTTATTGGCACAACAATTGAAGTCTAACGACCATCGTTGCGTTGGGAGTTTGCCCGATTGTGCGCTCGAACAGCTAGAAATTGACTGAATTTTATTGAAACATCACCTTCTCCCACAAGGAGCATTTTACACTGAATGGCTTCGGAAATAAGCAAAACTCCAGTTGTTGAAGTTCTAAAAATACTTGTGTTTTTAATTCATCCCCTTTGCATCTACAAAGTATGGTGTGGATTATCTGGATTTTATAGTGTAGCATCGAATATTTCTTTTTTATTTTCTGATTAATTTAAGAAATAATGTACTAAAACGAAATAAACCGCTAAATTTTTAAGAACGGTTTGGTGTTCTTAAAGACTTTTTTATGACTAAAATTCTTGAAAAAAAGCACACACTTTTTAAACACATCTATTTGTTACGTGCCTAGCTCAGTTTACATATATGTGTTTAATGTATATATAATGCGAACATAATCTATTTTCTGATACTTTTTTATATATTTTGAAGCCTGTATATTCATCAACTCCATATTTTATTTTTAATCTTCTATACAGCTTCATTATCTCGCAATTTCAGGCAAATTCGTTTAAAAGTATTTCTTCACTTTGACTATAGTAGAATTAGCTTATCTCTTAAGAAATCTTAAACTACATTTACATATCAACAGAAACACACCCTGTATATTACAAGACTCATGAGCCTTCTCAGAAACTACACGGAAACAATTGTAATTGCTTCATCTGGTTATTATCAACAAGAATATTATCACTAGTATTGTTGTTTATTGTTTGCTACATACATTCATTGTATACATATTGATGACTGATGGTCAATGCTTTTTGCTGTCTTTTAGAGTTACTTTACAATGACCGAAGCTAAAAGTGATCCGTTGACATACACACTTTCCCCAATAGTCCGAACTGATCCGCCCGCATTCTGACTTGTGACGCTTGTCTCCTCCGATATATGTATTATACATTTCGTTTTTTTTTTTTTTTTTTTGTTTTGCCCTCTTCCGGACACTCATGCATAAAGAGCACCACTAAACCATACCATATAAACACGACGACAAGCTTCGTGTTTTGTATTCGGTGGTGGTTGTTTTCTCGTTTGTGTGCAGTTACATTGCATCGGCTTTATTTTGTGCTCGTTCGCACTTTATTTCATTCGCTTCGGCTCAGTTGCGTTTGAAAGTTCGACTATAACGGTATATGCCGAAAAGAACGTATAACAAAATAAAAAACAAGTTGAAGTTAATCTAAAACTGACTATTCGGTTCGACTCGATTCGCTGAAGTTGAAAGTTACGCGTGTGATTATTAAAACACAATAAAGGTGAAAAAGAAAAAAAAAATTAATACAAAAAAAAAAAATTTAATTTAAAAGAAAAGAAAAACGAAATTCATTATTTAAATCATAATTCATCAAAAATTCTAAACGCATACAATAAAAACAGAAAAAACTTCATGTGTCCGTCCGGCTCTCTGTTTTTTGTTTGTTATATTTTTTTAAGTCTTTCGCGCTCTTTGTGAGCAACAAAGTGTGACCACCCGCGCCGAAACCGTTAACATTAAAAATAAAAAAGAACTTTCAATCATAGTCAGTCAATCAGACAGTTTTTACGTCCGTTCATCGAGCTATCCATCCATTCTATACATTTATTCATACATCATTATTATCATCATCATCATCATCATATCATTGTGTAAGTAGCCACACGAGACAGCGAAATTTATTGGCAACGGACCGGAAGTTCAATAGCCGCGTTCCTTTCGTTATTACTTCAATTTATTTCTCTATATTATTCTATCGTGGTTTTTTTTTCTTCTACTATTATTTGTCACATTTGTTTTTGATACGTTTGTTGAGTTCTCTGCCTCATTGCTGCGACTTATGAATTATTAAAAAGTAGTCACAACCAAAGTTGTCTTGGTTGTCTCAGCATAGTATGCCATAAAAGAAAGACTCCTTCACACTTTAGCAACGCAAAAGTCTCGCGGGAAATGTGTAGATTTTTTATGGCGTACTATATACTCGTCATAGTAGAAGATGGTTGGGGAAGTGAACATCTCAATTTGTGCAGTTCTAATGAAACGATTGCAGTTTATTAGAGAATCAAGTGTTGATTACTTACGTTGGCTAGCTGATGATTTAGTATGAAGTAATGAGTTTTCTTGAGAAATTCACAGTTTAGTTTCTTTGAATGTATTTCTTGTGATTTTAAATTGATTCATCATGTAAAAGTTGGTATGAGATTCTTTTATTTTATCGTAGATATGAACAAAAGTAGTGATTGAAGATTATAGTACTTGGCATGATTTGTTGTAAGAATTTTGTTTTCTCAGAAATTTTTGTCAAACAAAAATTTGTATGAATAAATATGATAAAAAAAGGTGATACCAAAAAGAAATACAAAGTTTATTGTTTTGAGCATACAGATGGTACATTTACGAATTATATGAATACGATTAGACAGAGTTATAGAAGAGATGAGTAAAAATATCAACTTTTTCGATTTGTACCGAAAATAGTTTTATCACTTTCAAATACTTATTTATTAGCATTATTAATTGAAATATGCTTAATTTATGAGATCAAATTTGAAATTTAATCAATCAACTTAAGATCACCATCGAAATTCCTTGTCTTATTTAGGAACATAAGGGTTTTTGATAGCTGGTGGGTTGTCTTGAAGAGTGTGAAAAAATGTGTTTAACTTGATCTAAACACAAGTTTACGCATTCAAGTTTTTCAGTACAACGAAATGTGCATATGAGTTTCATTTTAAGAAATTGCATATCGTGAAAACATGTCGAAAAGGAAAACCAGACCATTTTAACGCAGAACCTACCACAGATCTGCTAGAATAACCATTGGCAACTTAGTATTATTAGATTGATTTTGATCACTTGGATCAATGATTCTTTCTTTGATATATGTATTATTCATATAGTGAAGTAAACGAAGCAACTGTTTGCAAATCATTCACAAACTTAGCACTCAAGAGTCTCTCTCTCTAACAATCAATATATATATTATAGAAAAATTGTATACTATATGTACTTATAATATTGCCGATCTTCCTTTCAGTGTGCAGGTCTGTATGGCTATGTAGTATTTAAAAATAATGAGAATAACATCCCTTAAACTTGAGCTTTCCAGAACAAAAGTCTATATCATTATATATATAGAGAATTCTCTATAAAACTTGTTTAACATAAAATAATATTTTCATGCCAATCTAAATGTGTATCCAAACAATTTCTTCAAATGCAACATGCTAGCCAAGTTTATACAAAATCAAATCCACTTCAACTTTTCACTCGATTTTCCGGCTCATAAACCTGCAGACCCCACTGACCTTCATCTTTGAAGCTTTTTGTTGCTTGGCTTGTGTGATAGTTAGTAGCTAAGCTAACCTAACCTAACTGACTGGCCTGGCTGACTGGCTGCCGTGTGCAATCGAGCAATTGATACTACTTTTATATGCCATCTAGGTTGCCGTTGACTTTATTGTTGTTGCAGCTAACCAGAGGAAAAACTAAAACTTAAGCAAGTTTAAAGAGCGCGAAACCAGAGAAGTAGTATGAATAAAGTCTAAAACCAGTTTATATAGCCACAAGAATTTGCTACGAGTCAGAGTCAGGCAGGCAGGCAATTGTCCAACTACTACTCTTGAGGCTTTGGTTTGGTTGACTGACTGGCTGGCTGGCTGGCTTCCTTTGTTTGCAGAAAGTAACTTTTCTGCTAATGCTATACTTGTGCCTCCTCTCTTCCACTTCTTCTGCGCTAAAACTAAAAGCAAGCGCCCTCTGTCGTTTTAAATTGTTGCCATAATTTGTACATCGTTCTTGTCATTAAACGAAGGCGACAATTTATTGGCGCACATTTATTATACACCATCCTCACAGTCAGTCTCCACGCAGTCTTATCTACTAACTCATTACTTCAAGCTTGAGGTATATAATACTCTTCTAAAAGGTTGTTGACTACTATTTATTTTTCGCACTTGTCGCGCGCCAGTAATTCAAAGACTTATAAAGGCAGAATCATCCTATATTGATTGATTGTATTGCTGTACTTATTGATTATTTTGGCTCGACACTTAATGAATATTTACACAAATTGTCATTTTTCAGTGTTCCTCAAATTCATTGATTGCATTTTAAAATTCATTTAACGTTTATTTTAATTATTATTTTATAAGCAAAATATTTGAAATATTTGCATTGTTGTTGTCGTCGTTCTCATATTGACAGACAGACAGACTGAAATAAAAAGAACGTCGCCAAAGTCTTCAAGTATCGTCGATACTATAGTAGTTTATATATTTTAGTTTGCTACAACGAATTCAAATTACTGCTGTGTTTTGCACATTTTTCTATTGTAAATCATGCTGTATTGATTTCTGTTGTTGATATTGAAAGAATTTAATGAGTAGTAGCCGATTTGCATAGTTGCGGAATTTATGGGATAGTTTATTTAATGTTTTATCGAGTGATTGAATGTGTAGTTGTATGTGCTGCGTAGCTGAGAAAAGAGTTAGATAGCAGATCTGGGAGAACAGCTTAAGAGATTACGGTCGATACAAATTTCTAAAAAAAAAAAAAAATGTGTCATTCCGAGCCGACACAATTTGTTTATGCTTAACTTGAGTGTTCTAAACACAAAAATTGCAATAAAAGCAATTTCAATGGCTATAATCGGATTATAATTTTTTTTTTCCAATGTTTGTCCCATATTTAAGCCTATTGCGAGCTATAATGTAGAAATATATTTATGGAATAGTTTATTGAATGTTTTACCAAATGATTTAATGTGTAGATTTATATATTTACTCGCTCAATATTTTGAAAAACGATGTAGTGTGATAGCTGGTAATATCATAATAAATTTCACAAATTTCTAAATAAATTGTATAATTTCGAGCAGGTATTGTTTTTTTTCTTATTAAATAAGGTGTTCAAAATACAAAAATTGCTATACATCGAATTTGCATGGTTAGGATCTGAAGTTGAAGTGCAGTTTTAAAATTTTTTAAATAACAATTCGACAAATGGATATTTTTGGATTTTTCCTTTAAGTGTTAAATCTTAAATCTTTTAAAAAATTTAGAGTTATCATTTCCAAATTTTGCTACAAAACAAGAAACTGATTGTTGTGAAATATTACTCGCAGTATTTAAAACAAACAAAATTTCGCAAACATTTGGAAAAATTTTTTTAACAGTATTTTTTCCGAATTTTACTGAAATGAATAGCAGTCTAAAAACGAAGCAATTTTTTTCTTTTGCAAGCATGTCAACATTAAAAAATCCATGACCATGTTTGTTATAAGTACCTACAATTTATCAGAACTATTTTACTCGCAAAAGTAACACAAATGTGTGAAAAATGGGTGCGGAAACTGATTGGGAAATATTTATCCTTCACGCGGAAAAGAACTCAAGATTGTTTATCATTGTTGATTCATGAATAGTTGTTGCAATATGTTGATGTGAAACATTCTGCTGTCTCCCAAGAAAGTTGCACAGTCTGTAATAACATTAAATGCTATTTAAGAGTTATTGTGACATTAAATATCTGATGTCATTGTTAAGCAGAATGGCAGAACGGTGTTTCCATATGGTGTTTTTTGTGCTGATGATTCAAACACATCGTCGAGCTATACATAACTAATTCTATTTTCACTTCTTTGACATGATTTCAATATAATAACAGTTTGCAAAAAACTTGACATTAGATGATAAAGTACTTTACTTACTTGAATGATAAAGACTCTCCAAAAATTGCAACAAAATTTCAACAATTTTTTGTGTTTCATTATTATCTAGCTACTATCATTGAAACACGAAAAATATTTCAAACGACTTTTGCCAAATCATAATTCGGAATTTTGCACGTACTAGAAAATATTTATAAATAGAACTTTATCTAGCTTAAAAAAAAATTAGCTTGCAAAAAAATAATAATAAGTTACAGTTAAAAGCATTAAACTTTTTACGAATTTTGACTCATTGCTAAAAAAAAAAAAATTATTTTAATTGATATAAAGTAAATCCCAACACTGCACAGTGTTCCAAGACGTATGGAAAACCGAACTAAATTATTTTTATGTCTTTTCACTATACGTTTTTAAATATAAGTAGGGTGCGATAGGGTGGTGTGGATCATTAGGCTTTTTTTGGGGAGAAAGAAGTGGAACTTACTTTTAATCTTGAAGTGTGGATGTTAGGTCAAGAGTGTGACGACGCATGAGTCTAAATAATTTCAGTTCTATATTTTCATGTATTCACTTTTAAGAGAACTTTTAAAGCAATTTGAGCTGATATTTATCCAAATTTCGCGTATGAACCACTTCGTCCCACAATTAATCAATTAAGTGAAAAAATCATGTTTAAACAATCAGTTCTGATAGCCAATGTGTATTAAAGCAATTCAACTGATGAAAAAGTAAATTTGTGTCACTTTTATTGCCAAAACTAAAAGCACGAACCACTCTATGTAATAACTATGCAAAAGTTTGATAGCTGTTTTTGAGCTTTTCATATTATTTGTTGGCATGTACTTCAAATGCACTATTTACGAATGTTGCAGGTTTTTACAGTTAAAATTAATATGTTACTATATTGAAAGAGTTCTGGAATCGGTATTTCCAAAGTCCTGCATTTTATCCGTCTATAAACCAATGCACACAAACTTCAAGTTCCACACCCAAAATATGGATTTATACCTATAGCATTTTCTTCGTATATAAACTGATGACTGCACATGCTACTAATCATACGCTAATGATTCATAAACCGGCATAATTTTGCATGCAATGTTTATCAAATAGCAAAACGCTATGATAATAAATTACTTTGAAACTCTGACACAATAGATTTATTTCAAACACAATCAGAATACAATTATCATGTGTATACGTCATATCTGATTAGAAATGTTGTAGAAGGAGCTGCATGACTCGAAATACAATTATCAAATTTGGCATTGACATTCGTATATGAAACTTCTAAAGAAATCAACCGTTAAATGTAAAATTTTTCCACTTCTACTATGGGTGAAAGAACACTAGTACAATACAAAAAATACAACAAGTGAAATGTAGAAAATATATTCTACATATACAAGCGACATAAATCAAGAAATGAAAAGAAAGAACTTTTCGTTTGTATAAACCGGAAATGATAATTGAAAATTTTCCTTTTTATTGTTACTAATTATGGAATGCATTTCTTTATACTTCTCTGTTGTCAATCATCACATATAGTACATACTACAAACTTCAACTTACAATCACCGCTACGACGCTGTCGTTGTCGTCGTCGAACAACAATTATATGTATATCCGGTTACTTGAGACACAGACCCTAGATTAAAAGTAAATTGTAACGAGTGGGCGGTGGTATTGTCGCAGATTGTAAATTGGCTTATCACAATAAAAGCAGCTAACTTCTCGGCTTGCAGTTATGTGGGTGGTATTGCAAACGTAGCGTCTTAAACGAAATATAGATGAGTAGTTTTTTAATAAGCATTCCTTAAATTGAGTCATCGTATTACTATGCATATGTATATCTTTCAAGATGATTGAAAAAATTTGCATTTCAATATACGCTTATCTGTATTGAAATTAGTCATGAGCGATTGGTTCTTTTGAAAAGTTGTAAATAGTAAATGGACTGAGGTTGAATTTTATCAACTTGTATATTATTATATTATATAGAGTATACCATAATAAATATATTATTTTAAAACACACTACAAATCGGGTTTTCCCCCTAAATGGTGATCATCCGTTTGAGAGTCGTATTACTTTGTTCAACCAGTCTTTGTTATTCTGTGTGGAACAAACCACAATATTTTTAGCAAATTCAATACTACACATTTTTTTTTCATGTTATAGTAAATACTTTTATAATTTATTAATTTTTTAAAAAAGAGCTCTGGGGCATGTAGCGAATGATGTTCGAATTTTCCCTAGAGTTTTAAGATTAGGGTGATGTGCTGTGTGCACTCTTCGAACCAGTGTGATCATGAAGCATCTACAACTACTCATGCAGACCTGGCATCCTTAAATGTGTCACTAATATTTCTGACACTTTCGAGCTGTTGTCAATCACTCGACGTGATGGTAATACAGTTTGACATGCATCTCGTATGGATTCGAGAACACTTAGAAAAAGTGCCTATTATAAAATATCACCAAAATCTTCATACACGTGTAAAAATATATTAACGATTAAGCACTATGAAAAAACGTTGAAATTTGTTCACTTAACGAACTTTTAAAAACACGACTAGTTGAGATTTTGCGTGTGCGTCTTTTCTCTTCGAAACTTTATGAAAAGTGAGTTGTAGCTTGGATGTTTTCTTTCAAGTGATAAATTGTTTGAGGATTGTCCACATAAACTTTATTCTTTAAACAAAGACATCGAACGGTGTTAATTCGCTGCTCCGATTTAGTAAATTGACATCTCCGAAATGGCTAATTACGCGATTGTTAAACTTTGTGCGCAAATGATTGATGCTGCGCGTGGCGGTAGTAACCATGCTGTTATCGATAGTAACCATGTCTCGATAGCGGACGCCGTTGACCGGCCAGCCTCATTTTTCAAAGAAAAAGGGTTCACTCATGGAAGCATAGACGTCTCTATGACGATATGTGGGTTTTTCGTGCCCCAAATTGTACGTTTTCATTTTTTTTTTCTTTTCTTTTGGTAGACACGTGAAACTCTCCACACCAAATTCTTTAGAATCTGCTTGAAAATTACACTGCCGAAAAGGCAACCATCATAAATCAGGTTCATCCATTTAATTACAGATCTGCTTGGTTTCACAATGAGCCTAAGAGTGTCCAAGACTTGCTAGCAGTCGTTTCAATCTAAACATTTCCATGGACACCTCTGTTTAGGCTCCGAACCGATCTGCGTAGAGAAATCTGCGCAGTCAAAGGTTGTCCTCATCAACCCAAGTGGTTGCAACAGCTTATAAACTTTTACAACAACAGAAATCTAAACAGGAAACCCAAGAAATGTCAATCCAATTCGACAACTGAACTGAAGTACTTCCGATGCAATAGTCCAGAACAACATAACCAACCTTCTCAGATAGCGCTGCAGGGCAAGCGATGATCTATTCTATAATACGTTTAGCAAGAATTAAACGGTAACAAAGATTCTGCAGAGTTATTACTTATAACACATTTGTCGAACACTATAGTACACTGTGCCAGCTAAAAGGAGAACAGCAAATCTGCAAAAAATATCGGTAAATTTGCGCAACTCAACAGACCGATAAATGAAGCAAAATGATCGAAACGCCTACTAAATTTTTAATGCGTTTTAAATTCCTGCGCGAGTTTGTATAACTATTTATAAATCAAAAATACTTTATATTCCAAATATGGAACGATGAAAAGATAAGCATGATTATGATGATGAAGAAGAGTATGACAAACTATATAAATTGGTTTAATAAAAGTTGAAAAAAAAAAGAATTAAATTGTTGCTGCTGCTGCATGAGAACTGTGCGCATTCCAGAGATACGCCGCCGCATCCCTGTGGACTCTCTCACTGATTAACTATCACTCTCACTCTCTTCTGCTTTGAGTAACGCAAATATTATTGTTGCACTCATATTAATAATGATTCATAATTAGTAACAATGATATTTCATTTGTTGTTACTTGTTGCTGCTGCTACTTCAACCAGCAACAACAATAAAAATAATTTATTTCTTGATGTGTACGTTTTTTTTTTTTAATTTTTTGGGCGTGGCATTGATACAAAAATAACAGCAACAACAACAAGAGCAACTCAAAGTAAAATGTGCAGCTGCGCCTTCCTTTTGAGTAGTGATATATAGTTGTTGTTGTTGTTGTTGCTGCTGTAGCTGCTGTTGATTGCAGCACTCAATCAAAAGAAATGAAGAAGCTGAAGGAAGCGAGAGATTGAGAGAGAAAAATAGCGTTCGAGTGAGGGAGCAGGAGTAAGAAACCAATTCAACTCTCAATTGAATCTTTAATTTTGTATGAGTGTGTGTCGACTTCTTCTTAGTTGACTATATCTTCTGATGTAAAGCTTGATTTTTAAGAAGTGTAGAACTTTGAATTGAATTAAAATAGTGAGATTATTTAATTTCAAACTGAAAATTGGCTTTATTAGAAAGTTAATTTTATGCCATTAGTAAAGATTTCGGGCATGTGGGTGCCGCGGCTGGCTCGGATGTGTACAATGTTCGAGCAATGGTGGCATTGTTCGCACAATGTTGTCAATCAAGTTTTACAAAGTTGAACACGACTGCTCCATTCTTACTTGTTTGTGAATGTAATGGTGCCTCGAGAATCACTCGTGGATTTTCTTCACTCCAGACGCGACAATTTTGCTTATTGATATACCCATTGAGCCAAAAAAGAGCCTCAGTGGATTGACCTCCAGTTGATTTTCAGCATATTGATCGAACGTACAGCGTAAACGATTGTCATTCGGCTTTAATTTATACAACAGCTGATTCTTATAAGGTCGTAGTCCAAGATATTTACGTAAAATTTTGCATAAATTTGATTTACACAGTTCCTCAATACTGCGCTCTCCAGCAACAGTTGCTTCTTCGATATGCACTGTGCGACGTCTTTTCGTATTATCGTTGATAGTATAAGTGGTTCAAGAACGGTACATGTTTAATCCAATTAGTGTCTCGGATGGACGATTATGTCGACCGTAAAATGGACGTCCGCACGGTAAAATACCCGTACTAAACCACGATTTTCGATTAAAATTTGCACAATTTGTTCTTGCGTTAGTCTATTCATTAAAAACCATGATGACCAATTTATAACAATTTAATCCCTATTGAAAAATGAAACCTCTAAAAAAAAACATCATGTATATGCATGTGGCTTCTTCTTCTTAGTTGACTATCTTCTAAACTACATGTATATCTTTTTTACTTTACTTTTATATGCTTTATTGTGTTTGCTTTTACATTTTGAAATTCTTTGCCTAGTTGTTGTTGTTGCTACTTGAAATAAATTAAAAATAGCAACAACAAAAAAATCATATCCTCTTGCGAACTCGCTTGCACTCTTTCAATTTGCTTAAGCTCCTTACTGTTATTGTAATAGATTTATATGCCTCTTTCTTTCTTATGTTTTTGTGTGGGCGTGAAAGAGAGATGATGATGATGAAAAAGATTAAGTTTTTTGCTTATTGGATTAATGCAATACACAAAAGCGTTTTTCCAATTGTGCTAAAATATATCATAAGTATATGAACTTCTTTTATAGATACTTTTATGTTACTGATCTTGCTGTACGCACACACACACAGCTAGCCAGCCGGCGGCGGCTGTTGTGGCCGGCACATTCCATGCAATCAATTTAATTTAAAGCAACCAGACTTCTCGTCCGGTGTATGGATGGACAGTAAGCTTTGTACAATTGGCATTTTGTATAGACTGACAGATAGGCAGACAGACAAACAGACAGATACATTTAAATTGTTTGTAGCCAACGGCATAGGCATATTGTTGGCGACGCTGATCCAGGGCGGCATAGTTTGTGCAGCTGCGTCGACAGCATACCGCACACAAGTGTCAAAATTGAAAGCCATACTCAATTTAAATTTTAAAACTGTCTGTCGCACTCACGCACGCGCGTTTGCTCTCAATTATTAAGTACAGTAGACATACGCTAGTGTGTATTTATTAAAATAAAGACTGCATAACATTTCCTAAAGTCGAAATACAATCTAAATCGAAGTGTTTCAGTAAAACTTTGGTGTATGTATGCAATTGAACATAGCTCTTAACATTAACGCTAGTTAAACGGTATGATAAAAAATGAAATAAAAAATATTTGCGTGATGAGTGGGAAGAAGAAAAAAACAAAAATGTTCTTAATCTTCATTACCAAAGAGTATTTAAAAACTATTTGCGAATTATACGTTCTATTGAATTTAAACTGAAGTTTAAAATTAAGTTTTAAGCCAAAGATTGACAAAGTTGTCAAGCAATTTTATCGTACACATCTACTCATTAATACATACCTTCAACTGTATACATTAATTTTGTAGAATAGTAGACAACATTTTAAGTATTTATATACAAAATTCATTTTCTGTTCTTGCTTCAATAAATCAATCTATACATACATAAAAAGAGCATAAAGTAAATTTTTTTTTTAAATGATAAAGCTTTTAGCAATTGTACGCTTGCATTATAAGCAAGTAGCTCATGTTATTTTTTTCTAGTTTTTACTAGCGAATGACTACTGTACATTTGATGCTGTGCTGCATTTCTTTTGTATGCAGCGCTCCTTTTTTTGTAGTTGTTGATGTTTTTCGAATGCGCTTTTCTTTTTTTCTTTTTCTCATTTTCCGCTTTATTAAATTACATTATCAAGAAAAATGTGCTTACTGTGCAATGCTTTTATAAATTTATTCCTCTTGACATGTCAAACGTCAAGTGTAGCAGACAGTTTCAGACAAAGCGACAGGCAGACGTACGGACATTTAAACAAATTGAATTTAACAAAAGCGTATAGCAAAGCAGAAAGAAAAAAAAGAAAAATACATTAAATATAAAATGTACAGTAGAAAGTTACTTCAATTTCAATTTGTAAAAAAAAAATACAATTTTACTATATTGAGTATGTAATTTATTTTTATGCAACACTGTAAAACATTCTAAATATGCCGAGTACAAGCGCACTCGCCTTATTCACTCGCTCGCTTGTTTGCCTGCTCGCTCGCTCGTTCATTAATGTGCTTCTTCTTTGCTTGTGTTTGCATACTTTTTCTCACGGCTTGCGTTGACTGCGCAGCAACGACGCCTTGAAACGTTGACGTTGACGTCGCTTTAAGGGCGCGTTTTATGTGCTTTGCCTTGGTAACGAAATAGTACTGTGTGTGTGTAAAACTAACGGTTTTGCTTGTAGTAATTGTAGTAAAATAGCCGGCTAAAAAGGAAAAAAGCTTTACCGGCATATTGTGCAATCACACACACATTCAGACCGACATGCACAAACCTCCTACTACTTTTTTGCCGCCTTTTTTTTGTTCAGTGTTTTGCGTGGTTGCTGTGCATTCTCTGTGCTTGTACTTTTTGATGCGTCATCGTATGTCCTTTTTTTTTTTAGTACTTAGTAGTAGCAGGGAGCAGGCGGGCTGCATTCAAAAATGTTACGCGCCGCTGCATGAGTGTGCACAAAGTTATTTGTATCTATGTGTGTGTGTGTGTGTGTGTGTGTATAAATTTTATGCATATTATTTATTGTATCTACAATTTGCATAGATACATTCATTGTATGTATAAATGCCATAGCCGAATTAGCTTTCCGCAAATTAATTGCTTTATAAACAAACACACATACACACAGATATACACTACACAACTACAATTTAGCGTTTTTTATATTTATATTTAATTTTTTTGTATGCACTGTAATAAAAACCATTTGCAATCGGTATGCGGCACTAGTTAGTAGTCGTCATCGTCGTCGTTGACAAAGTTCAATGTACTTTTCCTCGTTGCTTGCTTTGATGACGCGCGGATATTGTAGCTTTATTATTAATATTACTTTTGTTATATTTAGATACTTATTTTTGTTGCTGTTTTGTTATTTAAATAATTTATGCACTTTCATAACGGGTGATTCGTTTAGACTTTTTTTTTTATAATATTGAATAAAACACCTAAAATAAAATTGCATGTCGGAATCTTTATTATGAATCGAAAGCACAGTCTCATCATCACATTGACTTTTTAAAGATAATTTCATTCAAATGTTGGCCGTGACTATGCTGTAGGTGGTCCATTCGGAAGGTCCAATTTTCGACCACTCTTTCTTGATGTTTTTTTTACAATAGTTAAAAATTGAAAAAAAAAAAAAAAAACAGTTAAGACTTTAATCTAGTAAAGGAACGGTTTAATTAAATATATCAAGTTTTCTCAAATATATCCTATCATAATAATAGTACTGTGACTTACAGTTGCCTGAAAATTATAACCGTTATTCAATATACATAAATAAAAAATTGAATAAAAAAAAAAAAACTCACCCAAAGGTTTGTATTCAGTTTTTCGTACTCTTTCCACGGTAAGTCACGATTTTTAAATCGTCTGATCTTAAAATGATTCTCAATTTTTGTACTGGTCAATCGATATGCTCTTGTGCAAATTTGATTCTGTAGTTCTTTTGTTTAGAATCGGGACTTTTCTTGAGCTAGGTGAGCAGCCAAGTTATTTTCCAGTAAACATCAACATTGTTTTTGTTCTTGCATTCACATTAAGTTTGTCTTTTATTTGACTAGAGCTCGAAAATTAACTAAGTTTTAAGTATCTTACCACATGGGCAACTAGTTTATTTGACGTAGGGTAATTTTTATAGCATTGTGGTGTACAACATATGATATTTTGCACTTTATAAATTTTTTCCACTTTGAAATTACAAATAACGGTACTTTTTCATTGTTCTGCGCTATTGTTATAAAAATTGATGAACGCTAAATATAGAAAAGAAAGTAAATCAAAGAACTGAATTTTGGAGTCTTATTTAAAAAATTTAAGTCTCTTGTTTTAAGCGCTATAAATGGCATATTCTTCGAAAACCGTTTCAATTGTGAGCCTCTTTTTAAGCCTCTTAATTATATTAGATAAGTAACTTATAGTATAGAACAGTGGCATATTGAAAGCAAAGGCAAGAGTATTATTACTTTAAAGTATCAAGAAAAACAAAATATGCAACTGGAAACCGAGCCTATCCCGACAGACCTCCTGCCGAAGAATTTCAAGTGCTATACTTGATAAATTGAACGATAAGAAAAGAGTATATCAGTCTAAAATATGCCGGTTCTTTAAGTGGTTTTTAAGCTGAGCAATTATTCCATTTCAATTGAATGTGAGTAAATGTTGAATGCGTATTTTTAATTTTAAAAAGAAAATTAATAAATTACAGCTTCTTCGAATTTAAAATTATTCCGTTTATATCAAAGCTATCAATACCAATGAATTGTTGCGAAATAGTACAGCTCATTTCTGCGTAATTCTACTACTACTACTGCTGCTGCTTATAGTGCAGCAGTAGTAGATGATGATCTAGTAAAGATTTTCAAGTAAGAAGTCAGACACACATATTGTGAAATCCGTAAACTTTTGCAAGCGATTCTAGATGTATTTTAAAAGGAATCGATAGTATAGCAACACAACGGCTCTATATGTGGTATATATTGGGTGTTACTCACTCAGTCACTTAACTAAACTAGATGTTGCTTTAGCACAAGTTTGTTCTTGATTTACCCGGTTTCTTTCTTCTAGGAGTATTAAATATGTTGAACACGTTACTTGTATAATTCCCGCCAACAATTTTTATATGCTTAATGAGTCTATTTGCCTACAAAATAGTACGTTTGAACTTGAATTGATGACGCGCGGATGTTCCGATTTTCATTTTATAAACACATTTTTCATTAGACTTGCATTCAGTATTTAATTTTCAGTTTTTCTGCTGAGTAATACATAACGAATAGTTTTCTGCGTTTCTTGCTATAACTTATGCCAACTCCTGATTCACTCATTTAAGGCATACTATTATTTGCATGTGAAAATAACTTAGCCTAGAACAAAAGCAAAAAGCCAACAACAGTTTGGAATTTCTGGTATGCCATTTTATATTGCGCTGTTGCTCCGCATTTTATACATACATCCCTGCTCAGTACTACCGCACCTCTGTCTATGCAGATACTACATACATACATGCATAAATACACGCGCGCATACACTTGTACAAATATTTGCATATCAAACAGAGAAGACCAATTGACACAGAACGACGGCGCCAACTCCCAACTTTTTTTTTTGTTTTCACTTTATAGCAACAACCCAACCGCTTGAAAATTAAATATGCTTTAGTCTCGCAACAGAACCCATTTTCATTTTCATGTTTTTTTTTTGCATATATCGCATGTACTGATCTTTCGAATATATAGTTTAGTGTTGTTTCTTATAGTATTTTAAATGAAACATTTTTTTTTTTTTTTAATAATAATAAGGTAAATTAAATGGCTTTCAAATTGCTATTCCTATTCTTATTGTGTGGTTGTAGTAGCAGGTAATTGCAATTTTTATTGCACTCCTTTTACTTTCTTCTTACCAAACTTATTCTCTACGTGTATATTGTGTATACATACACTTTTCCCCTTTACTCTAATATCAATACATGCCCGCACAATTTTAATACGCTACACACTTACATAATTCTGCACGTTTTTATTGCTTTCCCTCTCTCACGCTATTCATTAACATTCTAGCTACGCTTTTGCCTTTGATTACCACTCAACTCTCTTTCTCACTCATGCATATTGTTTCAATTTGGCCTGTTTAAAAAAATAAATGGGTATGGTATGAGCGAGAGAGAGAGAGAGAGAAAGAGAGAGTACAAACAGGCGGATAATTCGATTTTTAAGTGACGCATAGCCGTCAACACTGTGACGCCTGTTTGGCGTTTCCCTTGCTTAATGTTGTTGTTTTTGTTGTAGTAAGGCCGATTTTATAGTATTGTTGTACGTACTTAGTACATTGTTTTATATGTTTGTATGTACGTATTTGTTGTGTATCATTAAATTTCCTGGTAGCCAAGCGTATGATTCATGCACCGTCAAACCGACGCCGGTGCTCTTAGTAGTAGTCTGTCAAATTGCCTTTGATTACAGTTGTTTTTTTTTATATTATTTATAAAAAAATTGTTTTATAGTTATCGTATTAAAAGTTATATGTATACATATAATACATGGTGTTCTAGCACTAAAATCCTATATGTATATATTATTAGGCTTTCTTTTATCTCTCTTTTACGGCTATTAGAGGGGCAAAAAAAAAAGAATCAACAAGAAAACAAACGACATGCTCCAATCAAAATATTACAATAACTAATTTAAGGCTTTTTCGTTATACTTTTGCTTTGTTCTATTTTTCACTAAGCAAAATTCGTGCAAAATGCATGAGTTATGCATTTAACTTGTTGTAGAGCAGCGTCGGCTTAATCTTTATACATATTTAAAAAGTAATTGAATAAAATTAGTAAACAAACTTATCTCTAGAAATCTGTAGCTTATGTCGAGCACTTGGGTGGAGTTACTAGTATAAAATAAACACTCAATAGAAAGATTCGATCTGCTTAAAATTATTGATTATACTATTTAACAGTAATTGTATATACATAATTATGTTAAAAACTTTCAAATGCTTACTTCTACCTTCATATTACTCAAGATCTAGTGATCCTAATGGAACTTACTTTTGTGAGCACGCTTATGTATGTTTGAGAGAGTCAATTGATGTATAAATTCTTATCGACGCCGCCTTCTATGTACATATTGTGATTCACTTGGTAAAAATGAGCTGTCATTTAACTCTTTCGGAACGGAACTGTTTCATTTTAAACTCATTTTTTCAAAATTCTGCAAGCTCATGAATTCTGAATTATTTTATTATTCTAGCACGGTAGTGCCAAGAGTTTCAAATGACAGAGCAAACAGCAATATATACGAAATTGTTTTTGCTTTATTTTTTCTATATGCAGAAAGATAATGAAGAAATTGTTTGTGTATTTTACACTGGTTTATGCAAAGAGCTGCGTGTAGTATATATGAAAATGATCACCCTGTGCGGAGGAACATTACAAAAACCAAAGTGCAAGAAGAGCTTTGGGCCTAGGTGCACCTCTGTTCTAGAACATATGTATCTACTGAACGAAAAGTACCTAAAATGTTTCAATAAAACGAAAACGATTTAATTGTTTTTTGAAATTAATGTTGTCCTCTTCATAGTAATTTAAATTGAATACAATTACACATATTATGACGCTTCTTTCAGCTAACTCTGCGAATTCTCATTTATTTCCTCAATCGTCTCAAAACGCTTTCCCCAAAGTAATAATAGGGCCTTATAATTGGACCCAACAATTCGCTTTTCTGCTAGAAAATGTTCGTTTTCGTTAACATGTGCGTGGTAAAATGACGTTCATTTTATTTAAATATCAGCTGTGTTTGTTTTGATGATAACAAATATGTGATGTCGATAATTTCATCAAAAACATGCGTTCAGAGCGAGTGGTAATATTCTTCCAGACTATGTAAAGAATGTTGGAAGTTGGATGTTTGGAAGTAGTTGTTTTTTGTTAAATAGTCGCGGTGCACAATATGACAATTTCTGCCAGAAATTTAGCATTATCGACACAAGCCGTATTTAAACTCTTCTCATGCCGAAAATATCGTGAATAAAGCTTTACCTACCGAATCGAACGAGATTCTAATGATGCCCACGAGACGACTTTCAACCACAATTTTCTTAATTTTTTTTGATGATTTCGTCAGTCAAATATGTGTAATTTCGTTGAAAATACAAAAATTTAGGAAACTCGAAAAAAAAAATTTTACAGCTTGGAAAATTCAACTAGATTTCTTACTTTTCCTACTAGAAATATGCCAATTTCGCCAAATAGCATTCCGATGCATGCGCAGTCTGGAAATAAACCGAACCAACTAACCTAAACCGAACCGAAGTTGTAAATTCATGGTCAGCTAGGTATTTTATGCATATCAAGGACTAAAACTTTTTTTTTAACATAATAAAAATAACAGTTTCCTCTTTGTTAGTACGTTTTATGCCAGTAGTTCCTAAAGGGTTAATTTGGAAGCAAAAAAAAAAAAAGCAAACCGTTATACCAACCCAATTGGAAAATTCTTTTCGCCCGCTTCTCAATGCAAGTATCAACTTAAGCAATTCGTTGGTTTGCAAGAGACTTGACAAGGAGAGTATTCATTTAAATGAAATTTTCTTTATGTACAACGGTTTCATTTTCTGTTCTTATTATTTTTAGACACCCTTTTTATATTAGATATTTTTTTTTTATTATCAGTCCTGAATGTCGCTTAATATTTTATATAAAAATTTTCATACATACCACATAGATGCTACTTTCAAGTGGGAAGAGGAGTGTGCTATGCGTGATCTACTTATTTATTTTTTTTTTATACATACTAATAAGAATTCTAAGAAAATTGACGCCAAAGACAAAGGAAGCTAGTCGTCGTAGCTCATAGACATTTTTTTTGTTTTGTTTTTGCTGTCTCTTATCAGTGAGTGCGCTTCAAGCAGATATGTATGTCTGCAAGTGTGTGAGTTTATGTGTCATTTATCTTCTTTGTTTGCCGGCATATAGCGCAAATTGTACGCTCTATAAGAATTCTTATAAGCCGTTGCTGCCCTCTTTTCATCTTGTTTAACATAATTTTTGTTGTTGCTGTCATAGTCATACACACACACACACACACATACGCAGATCTTTACTTGCTACACTCAATGTCTCGTTATTTGTTCATTTACTCGTCGCATTTCGTACGCTACACTTCAGTCACGCTGTGCGCAATACGAAATAAATCTAGGAAAGCAGGCAATAAGAATTTGCAGCGCGCGCGTAAAAATTTGCATTGTAAATGTCAATTTAAAAATAAATGCAACAAAAAAAAAAAATATCTTCAAAACAATTTACAATCGCACATTTACTTTGAATGAAAGTGTTTTAAGAAAAGAAATTGCGTAGTTCAAATTTTCAAATCGTGCATGAATGTGATATATTGATGAATGATATATTTGTTAATAATAATTAAAATATATAATTTGTTTTTCCTTTCCAAATTATTTGTATTTACATAGACAAAAAGGAAAAAAAAAATGGGTAAAGCGCAAAGCAAACGATCAGTTGATATAACCACCGATCCGAAGAAAGCCGGCGAAGGTGCTGGCGATGAAGCTGTGGCCGGTAAAGTGGAGAAGATTGAAGATGTTGATCAGCAGAAGGAGACAGGCGCTGCTGCTGCAGTGAACGGTGATGCAACGCCGCAGGAGAAGAGCGATATAGCGGAGGTTAGTTGATAGCATAAATTTAAATTAATCCTTCTTATAAGTTTAAATTCACTATAGAAAAAAGAAGGCAGTAATGCAGACGAATCTGAAAATGATAAAGATTTGACAACGGAGAAGAATGCAGAGGCAGCTGCTGATGCTGGTGGCGGTGGCGGTGGTGATAGCGCTGCTGGTACACCAAATAGTCCTGAATCGCCTAAGGATGAGCAAAAAGAGGGAGGTGCTACTTCATCTGGTGCTGAAGAGATTTCACCATTAGCCGATGAAAGCATTAAATCCAAGTCGAAGAAGGATAAAGTGAAAAAGAAGTGGTCATTCCGTAGCATTTCATTTGGCAAGAAGGATAAACAGAAGCCAGCCAAAACGGAGGAAGCAGCAACAGCTGCAGTTGCTGAGGGTGCGGCGGCAGTGACAACGAATGGTGAAGCGGAGGTGAAGCCTGAAGAGGTATGTGTAGCGGTAGCTATTTAAAAATTAATTTAAAAAGCCAAATTACCACTTTTAATTAATTTTTTTTTTTTCACAGCTCGCCAATAAGGAAGAAAATGCTGCTGGCTCTGCTGATGATGTAGCTGCTGCAACCACCGAGACAAACCATACTGAAAATGGTGATGCAAGTGTGCAGGAGAAACAATTGAATGGTGATCAAACGCCAACAACGCCAAGCGAGGAAAAACCTAATGAAAACAACGAAACGACAAATACCACCGAGACAACAACACCAACAGCAGCGACCACTGCAAACGCCGCTGACAGCAATACTGAAACTGCCAAGGACACTGCCACCACCACCTCTACTACTACTACCACCACCGCTGTTGCTGCTGCCGTTGAAACTGATGTTGCTGCTGTTGAAACAAATGCCACCGCGCCAGTTGCTGTACCACCTGTAAGCAATGGCAATGCCGCCACTGATGAAGTTTCCGCAGCCACTGATGCTGTTGTTGTCATCGCTGCTGCCACTACCAATGGCGATGATAGCAGCAGCAGCAGCATCAATGGTGAAAATAAAATAAGCATTCCATCAAATGATGTTGACCATGCCGCTGTTGATGAGAAACCACATCAAAATGGTACGAATGGTGATGAGTCCGCATCCGAAGAGCAGCAACAACAACAACAGCAGCCTGAGGTGGTCGAGCTGTCAGAAGCAGAGCAGTTGAAGAACAAGTCGCAAATTGAGGTAAAGACAAATTCTAGTGATGATTTAGTTATATTGTCGTCGTCGTCGTTGCCGTCGGCCACCATAAACGACGACGCTGCATCGGTTGCTGCTGCTACTGTTGCAGAGTTAGAACAAATCCCATCCCATATTACCAAAACCACCACCACTAATAACTCTGAATCCTTGAGTACAGTTCGAGAAATTTCTCAAGCTGAGGAAGAAGAGCAAGTGGTGGCATCCATAATTGCTGCTGTTAGTGACACCCCTGAGCGTGATACAATTGAAAAAACTTCTTCCACTTCATATTCCTCTACTTCTATTACTGCTGTTGCTGCTGCTGAGGTTGTGGAACAAGCTGAAGGTGAAGGTGTTTTAAGCGTTGTTGATAATAATGAAGTTATTGAAGAAGAGAAGAAACTACTAGCAGAAGAGCCTGGCCTACCACCACCACCACTTCCCGTTTCCCCACCTCCCTCACAGGTGTCGGTATTTGCTTTTAAAGATAATACTGAAACTACTGCGACGACTAGTACTACTACTATGTTGACAACGACAAACGATGAAATTTTTAGTAATGAAGAAAACGCTGCTATTGCGCCAGCAATAGAGCCAAGTTCTTCTCAGCTAGAGGCAGAGTTGCCATGCGTTCCCGAATTCGTTGATATTGCAGCAGCAGTAGTAGACATTGAGTCTATCATTCCAACTGTGCCAGTTATGGAGAATATTGTAGAAGAGCTGTTGGAAGAGACTAAAACTGAAAATAAGTTCAGCGTACTTCCTGTAACGGATATTGATGAAACTGTTTTAAGTTTTACTGTTGAGCAGACGCAAGACAAATCGAAACCGCAATCCAATGATGTTGCTGTGTTTGCAGAGAATAAGAAAGATATTGAACAGATTATTGCACAAGTAACAGAACAAGCTGCAGAAATTGTAATGCAGCAGCGAATCGAAACAGAACAAAGTGCGCCCGAGCAGGGTTCTTCCTTTGCAATTGAAGAACGCAATGTCGAACGGATTATTGAACAAATAGCAGAACAAGCTGCCGAAATTGAAGTGCTGCAAAACATTCAAGCCGAACGAAATGCGCCCGAGCAGGGACAATGCAATGACGGACAAGATCAAGCTATTGATGCAAAACTAAATGCTCTCGAGCAGGGACACATTGAAGTTGAAGAACGCAATGTCGAACAGATTATTGCACAAATAACAGAACAAGCTGCCGAAATTGAAATGCAGCAGCAAATTGAAGCAAAACTAAATGCGCCCGACCAGCAGGGACATAGTGCAGTTGAAGAACGTAATGTCGAACAGATTATTCCACAATTAGCAGAACAATCTGCCGAAATTAAAATGCAGCAGCAAATCGAAGCAGAAGAAAATACGCCCGACCAGCAGGAGCACATTGCAATTGAAGAACGCCTGGCAACAACAACACCATCAACAACACTTGAAGCGATAGCAGCAACAGTAGCAGAAGCAGAAGCTGAAAAGAGTGATGATGATGTTAATGATGAAGTAAAAGTTGTAGCACATGAAGAAGAAGTAGCCGAAACGAATAACGATGTTGCCATTAATAATAATGATGTTGAAGCACACGAACAAAAGACTATTGCAGCTGCAATTGAAGTTGCTGACAGAATTGTATTAAATAAAGCAGCATGCAATAGTGATGACAATAATGATTCCAATGGGCATAGCGAAGATGTTTTGAATGCTGTTGCTGATAATATTGTCGCTGTTAATCCTACGCTGATTAAGAGTGCCGGCGTTGACATCTTTAGCGTTGCTGCTGTTGATGCTGCTGGTATTGATACATTCGAGCTGTTAGCTGATAGTTCCAACAAGGTGAATAAATAAACTAAAAACTACAACAACAACAAAAAGAACACTACTACTGCTACTACTACTACTACCACCAACTACTACAACTGTCTGTCTCTGCTCTCTACTACATAACAAAACTACCTATCGTACATGCATATAACAAATAATTATTTCTTCATAAAGTATGGCGCGCTTTAATACTACCATTACTTCTACTATTGCTACTATGTACCAACATAAATTCTACGTTAAAATCGCAATTTTGTATTACTATTACCAACACCATACAGCACGAAACAATACATACAACATGCATACAAATATGGTTGCTTTATGTGAAATTACATCAGTTTTCTTTCTCAACGTTTATATACTATGTCCAATGCTAATATTGTTTTTTGTTGTCGCTAGTGTGGAATTTTGAAATTTTGTGCAAAGGTCGTTTTTTTGTGTTATTATTTATTTATTTTTTGTAGCTTATTGGTTTATTGTGTCGAATTGCATTAGTTTTATTTAAAGTTAATGCTTTTGCAAAGTGGCAGCCAAGCATATGTTGCGTAAGGTTTGACTTTGAGTAGTTGTAAAACCCCTAAAATATACATTAGAAGTCCTAAAAACACTTTTACACGTTTTAATTATTTTGGTCTGGCAACACTAACTGTCTTAAAAACAAACCGTTAATCGAACTATTGTGAATTGCAATTCAGCAAAAATTGTTTCGTGGAAGAGCTTTAAGATTCAGCATATTTGCTGTTGAGAATTAACATGAACAAAAATCAATTTATTCAAATAGCAATATAAACAACGATCCAGCATCCAAAATGCAAAATTCTTTGCTATTTATAATGGAAACTGCGCCAGTAGGCAAAAAGAGAGAAAAGAGATAAATATACTCGTGCTATGTAGCGCTCAATAACAACAAAGCTAATGATTATTTCGACATAAACCGCAACCAGTCCAGTTCGGAGAATTGCTTTGACATTGCGCAAACGAAGCAGTCATTTATTTAGATCCTAAGTCGTAGGAGTGATAGTTTCCGAGATTTAAGCCCGGGAAAGCAGGTTTGTTCCACAAAAGAGTTCAAAAACTGGAACTTCTTACATTTTGGCCTGTATTTCCGAAACTGGCAGAGATACGGAAAATCTACCCATATACAAAATTAAAGTTAATTCAATTTGCAATTTGGAACCACTTGAAAGATGTTTTTAAGGGGCTTCCTGGGCATTAATAGCGAGGATTTTCGAATTTTGTGCGAAAACATGCTTCGATCCTTCGATGACATTTACTTTAATGTTGTATATGGGTACATTTACCGTTGTAGTTTTCGAAGATACAAGTCCAATTTAAAAAGTTTCGACTTAACAATTCCCTCTTCTGGTGAAGTGTATTAAGTTAAGGTGCCATTCTCACTATGTGTGGTACAACATATACATACCAACATCCTGTCTTAGATATTTAGTTCAAATAAACAGCATAGGGTATTTTTAAGTCAAGTGCAGTGTTCTTTCATGTTAGTATTAATAAAGAGTATTACTTATTTCAAAAAAGAAAAAACAAAACTATGCTTTAACATTAATTTCAAATACATAGTTTACAGCTACTCAAAGTCAAACTTTAACAACAGTCATTCACAAGTAATCGCGCCATTATATACATTCATGTAGTTATCGGTTATCGTTGCATTGTTATCGTTTACATTAGTTTTTGGTAATCGCTAGAATTATTTAAACATTTACGAGTAATTATCGTTTTGTAACTAATTTTTATGAGCTTTTTGTGTAAGTTATCGCTTTGCTAACTGTAAATCTTATTCGAGGTGTGTCATAGAAATCTCTTTCACCAAAAAATCTTCAAATTTTATTCACAAAACTCAATTTTACGAATGAAATTTGTAGATTTTGAGACGAAAGAGATTTCTGTGTCACACACGATTGTATGTAATATTAAACCGATGTACTAAAACTATTGAAAATGTATTTATCATTGCATGTATTTATTAATTGTGCTAATATTTTAATAATTCTAGTTAAACAAAAACTAATTAACATACTCACACACACACTCACATACACAATGAGCTAATTAAATAATATAAACGACGATAAACAAATAATTTATCGAGTAAAAAAAAAAAAAAAAAACAAGTATAAAAACCGTACAAACATAACCACAACAACAACAACAGCTGTAATAACAACTCTGGGTCTCACTAACAGCGGCGCCAAATAGTGCCAAATAAATAAAAAATGCATTAATTGTACCTCTAAGAAAAACCATTAAAACATGTTCCATACCATGTCGTTCCACATTCCAAACGCTATGTGTTCCATATGTTTGATTTAACCTCATTTGGCAGCAGTTAAAACGAAACGATAATAATTTTAAAGTGATACAAAGACGCTTTTGAACTTTTTTTTCTTTATATGCATTAATTTAAAGAATATATTTTTGTTGTATGTTTGTTTTTTCAGCATTGTTTTTTATTCTCTTCGCTCACATACATTCTTTAAACTATTTTTGATTTTTTTTTCTATCAAATAATTACTGTCTGGCAACACGTTATATATACGCTTAAGACTATCTGGCAACACTGTACTGTTACATTTGTGTTTATTTTTTGTTTTATATAAGCCTTTTATTGCTTCAGTGTTCTGTTATTTGTCCCTATTTTATCATTTTTTTAATACCTTTTGCTGCACACACGCACACACATTCTTTTATTGAAAATATTTAAACTAATAAATACTTACGCTGCATATTTTCAGGATATTGCAAATGCTAAGGAACTGAAGGAAAATATTGCGGCAGAAATTTCAACACAGGATCTTCCCGTAACATGCGAATAATATCCTACTCATTAATTATACATAATATAAAATAATATTATTAAAAAAGAAACATTATACAAAACGCAAAACAAATTAAATGATATAAAAACAAAGCAAACAAAAAAAAAAACAACAAAGGAAAGAAAAAAACGCATAAAAAACAAAACAAGCAAAAAAAAAAACAAAAAAAAAGATAAAAACATTTTTTAACATTTACATATTTTAATCATTTTGTACAACTTCATATCCCTAATCCAAGATTAATATGCAAAATAATAATAATAGAAGAAAAAAACAAAAGGTATACACATAATTTCCGAGCTAATGATGATGATGATGATGAAACGTCGCTGACTAAAAGAATGGAAAAAGTGCAGGAAACTAAAAATTTTAATGGGAATACGAAGAGATTGCTGCTGTGACGACGAGAAGAAGGATGACTGTATTCAGTTGCTGATGAGAAATGAAGGCGGCGGCATGCGAAGCAGTTGGCGAGCGAGCGAGCGATAGCAAGAGGTACAGCAGCAGCACTAGATAAGCGTAAGCAGGAAAGAGAGACGTCCACACAAAAACACCTACACACACACAAACACATACACACACACATAAACACATACACACATTTATATACATAAAGCAAACTTTGCCAATTTGGCAACACCAACGAAGTACCGTTATAAATAACATAAGCAACAGCGTTGCCAGACTGTGTCAACGCATTTGTTGTCACCCACATGAAAATATATTAAAAAATAAAAACTTTTTGAAAGATTTATGCGCAAACCGAAAATATGTAAAACGAAATAAAAAATAAAACGAAAAACAAAAAACAAAAAAAAAAAACAAAAAATATTACGAATAGAGTTGAAGTATAACAGCAAAAATGGTGAAGCAAAATATTTAAAGTCTGTCTGCTTGCTGCATACACATATGTATATGCACGAAGCTAAAAAACAAAAAAGAGCACTGAAAAAATAATGCAAGAAGATGAAAAAAAAACGAATGAATATAGCAGACAGCGTGCGCCGAAAAGAATAAAATGTATGGAAGAAGCAGAAGCAGAAAAAAAAAATATTAATTATATATGTTTAAATTGTATATCTCTCATTTCTCAAAATGAATTTTTTGAAATAATTTCTACACTACATTTACACACACATTTACTGTAAGTTCTAAGAAATTTGTAAAGAATTTTGGACGAAATATTGGATAAATATATTAAAATACAATATATAAAAGTGCAATGGTGTTATTTTTCTGCGATGTAGAAAGTTAAGACTTCAAAAAGTGTTTATAGTTCTTTTATAGTAAATGAAACAACATAACGGGACTTTATCTACCTTGCTTTTGTGTATAAATTTTAGTAATATCTATGAAGATATATCTTGAATCTGCAATTGTGTAACGGCCGAGTGTTTTTTTTCCATTTGCATATAACAGAATTTGGTTGTAAATGCATTCAGTTTCTATATTTCGTTAAAAAAATAATTTTATTTTTTCATTTATCACTCTTATCGTATCGCTGGAAAAACTCAATTATTGGTGTAAAATAATAAATAATTATCCCCAAGGTATACCTCTGGATAAGCTCAAATAATGGTGTAAACCTTTTTTTTTTGTGTTGGTGTATTTCAGTAATCGCAAAGTGCAATGCTCTTTTAGGTGAATGGTTATTACTAAAGAATGCAATATGTCGCGTCGAACAGTTTATTATCAAATAAACGAATTAAAAAATCGAAAAATAGCTTCCAATGAAGACTGAAACATTTTAGGCAGACTTTCAATTAAATCCTAAATATACTACAGGTGAATGGAGCAGAGCAAGACTTCAATTAGTGAATGCACGATTCGGTTTCGCTTGCGTGAAGAAAACGATGTACCTAGCAAGACAGATTCCTTACATACAGAAGCAAAACAAAGTTAGGTTTCGCTAAGGCACGTTCTTTAGAGCAATGAGTGCTAATGTGAAAAACAACTCATCGAAAATAAGATTTATGTAAGATTTCCGCAATCTCAAAGACAGAAAAAGTTTCAGTTTGCCAAAAAATGAGCCATGATGAAGGATTTATTATGTTGTGGGAATGCAGTGCCTACGGCAGCTTATGGCCGTATGACACACGAATACAATCAGCAAATTGTTTTCCCCTTCATTGCTGTTAGTCATGCGCAAATGGTGAATATACTCAATGCATGCATTTTTAAAATGCTTTCCTTTATTGATTCTGTATATTTTAATGGAAACATAAACAAAAGTCAAGTGTATATATATGTATATAGTTATCCCTTTCGCAAGGTCCTTTTCGTGTTTAAAATCGCAGAGCATTGAATTGCAAATCAATTTGCTGATTCTTACTCGTGTGTCATAAGGCTATAAGGTGAATTATTATTTCAAATAATTTCTGTCAGGCAGCATGTTATACATACGCTTAATCTGGCAACACTGTACTGTTCCATTTGTGTTTATTATTTGTTTTGTATAAGCCTTTTATTGCTTCTGTGTTCAGTTATTTTTGTTATATCAAATAACAAACTATTTCCATGAACTAAAATCTTGCAAATTTGCACGGTTTACGTGATTACGTATAGCAATCAGAAGGCAAACTAATGGGCGAATAATTTATTCTACTTCCACAGAAGTAAGTTAAACAAAAAAATGTTCACAGACGTTCAATGTTCAAAACGTTAGATTAGATTGGTCAGCCCCTAGACCGGTTTTGAAAACGTGCGAGCATATATATTTTTAAAACGGGTGCGACGTGTTCGGGTACGATCTTGCATAGGGAAGTCACGCTACTCGCGTATGCCGATGACATTGAAATCATCGGCACGAACGAACAACGAGTTAGCAGGGTGTTCTCGGAGTTTGAGAAACAGTCGCGTCGCATGAGCCAAACGAGCACAAGACAAAGCGCGTCTTGAGCGGCCTGCTAGTATGAAGAATTTCATTTTCAAAGTTGTAGAAAACTTTTTTCTACTTGGGAACAGAGATAACCAGCAACAAAAACAGCAGACGAAGAAACACGTTTACTACTTTGCACTCAGCTAGCAATTTTGAAGTAGAGCCGTCTCTCGAAGTAGGAAGATGAAAATCTATGACACTGATAATCCAGGACCTGCTGCGCACGTACATCAAGGAATATAGAGCGTCTTGGAAAGTGTTTGAGAAAAAGATTCTTCGTAGGATTTTTTTATCCTTTTAGAGATGCTACGTTGGATTTTTGTCATTTTAGTCGAGTTTTAGGACCCGCATGAACCACAATCTGTACGATGAGATTCACATAATCCAGGGCTGGTCATCTCATCCGGCGATGATGAATAGAAAGATTTATGGCATTTGCCAAACGAGTGCAGTGTCACCAATTCATACTTTTCTTTAAGCAATAATTATAGCTTCTGATGAGGAGTTCAAAGATCCTAATGTGTAAAATTGAGTTAGTTTATAGTTTAAGTTGGTTTAATGGCTGTTAAAAGTCGCAAGTGACACCGTAGTGAGAGTATACCACAATCGCACAAGGTCCGCGTGGCGCTTCTGGTTTGTAGTTCATATGTACTAGCTTGGATACAGCTTCAAAGGAACAATTAATTTATTTATACTTTTTCTACATTTTTTTTTTATTAATAAAATCCTTATTACAGTTAAAACGTATACATTTTTCTCTGCATTGACATAGTGTTTTAACAAATCGAATATAATGTTGCCATGTTTACGCATCTCTCGCAAAATTGTAGCCAAACACAAACAATGTACAGCATCAACTTTTAAAATTGCATTACGATAACTCAGCACAGTCGGATATTTAATTATCAGCTGCTTTATTTTGTTACGCGCAAAACAGTATTGATATGGCTGCCTAAAATGCACTCCGAGTTGCTTTGCTAAGAAATCCAGTTTAGTGTCCAATTGTTTTTCAATGTTACCATCGACCATTTTACCGTCGCACTTGAATGTTTAAGCCATGCCTTAAACAATTTTATCTCTTCTATATGTACGCACAGCATTGATCTGACTAAACCTATAAATTTACATATGTCATTGGTGATGGGCACCGGCTCGCTTGGCACCTGGTAGTGTTTACCCGTTGTTTTCGAGACAGTTAAACACTTCAGTGGTGAGCGTTCACTGGGTGGAGTTTGTACAGCAGCAGCGTGCGGATCAATACCAAGCATTGCGCAATAGATACTCAAAGGATTTTTCAGGGTTGACTACAATGTTCCATCTGTTCAGCCATACTCCAAAAGAGTCAAGCTGATTTTGTATCACTCTAGAAGCCCCAACTAAACTCCTTGAAACTAATATAAATGCAGTGTCGTCTACGTAGGTGACTGTCGTGAGGGAATGGTCTCCAGTGATGGACAGATCTGCTGTGAACAGTGTGTACAAACAAAACGGGACCAATCACGTTACCTTGGGGAACACCTGCCCTGATGTCTGTAATTGAGGATACATCTTCGCCGCATCGAACATAAAATTTCCTATTCTCCAGATAAGATTTCTAGAATAAGTAATATGGGGTTGGCCGCTGCATCTTTAGCTTATAGAGCAAACCGGCGTGCCACACTCTGTCAAATGTCTGTTTCACATCTAGGAACACTGCCGAGCAGTACTGCTTCTCCTCTTGAGCCAACAGAATACGCTCCACTAGCCGTTGGCACTGCTCTGGGCTCCCATGTCGACGTCGGAAACCAAATCCAATATTTTCAGTAATCTACGCAAAAATACTCTCATGTATTTTGGTATAGGAATCATAATGACTTCTGCACATTTTCACTGGGAGGGAAAGTGTCCTAGCTGAATAAAAATGTGATTATTATAAGTTTAGGTTCCATAAGGATACCTAGGTTATTAATACAAAACTCTCTACCGAGGGTAATGTTATTTAAAAAATATGTCACTATAAATGGTTTTCGGCGTTCAAGATCATGCATTGGTGGTACTTGCCTTTAATTTGTTGAAAGTAGCCCCATTCAGTAAAGCAGTAATTCTATTTTGTTACATTTTTCTCTTTATTGTGTGTGTTTAACGATTTCTCATTCTCATTTATTTATTTATTTATTTTTTTTTTTGCATAAATATAATACATCATCATAAATAATAAAATTGATAATAACTACAAACTAATAACATAACTGTTTGTTTCCTACTAACCACAGCATTTCATTTTATGTGTTTATTTCACTTTCGATAATTAACTTTTTATTCATTTTGTTTTTGTTTTTGGATTTAGCACTCACTCATTTTCATTATAGCTTTTACATACATAACATATTCTATTATAATTAAATCAAAAAATATTGAAAAGTTGAAACAATTTTCTTTTATCGTGTTTTTGTGTTGTGTTTTTCTACATTTTTGCTTTGCTTATTTTAGCTATTGTAAATGAAATTGTTTGCATTTTCATGCTTAATCTAATAATAATTGTAATTACGTTGAAAAATAAATATAATTGTTCGAAAGAATACGTAAAAAAAATAAAAACTGTTTTAATAACAATTGTTAAGACATATTTTTTTATTGTTCTGTTCTGTGTATATAAGAAAATAAATGTTTTCTTTCTATATTTTATTTATTTATTTCTTTGTATATATATATATATTTTCTTTTTTTTTTAATTTTTAACAAGCCTTACAAACATTGTTGGTTTAAAGTTTTCGAAATAAAAAATTACAACAACATTTGCCATGCTAGCTTTTTTATACGTATTTGAATGTTTTGTTAACGATTTTGTGTTTATTTATCAAAAAAAAAAAAACAAAAAAAAAAAAAATTGAAGAAGTAACTTAAAAATTGTGTTGTTCTTCTTGACGCCTGCTTTTGAAATAGTTTTTATTTAGATTAAAATAAAAATTGTAGCAAAAATTGGGATTTGTTTTGTTTTATTAAGGTTGGCAATACTCATTTGTTATTAGCATATGAGTAGGCAATCTGGCAACACTTACTGGCTGCACATGCATGCATGTTCACGTAAATTCTTATTAAGTTTGCATGCAATTTGCTACTTAAAATATAAAATTTATAAACAATTTATTTTTAGAATCCATAGTTTTATAAGCGCTTCGTATAATACTATGCCAAATATTATTTAAAATACATAGTAAATCGAGCGCCTTTGATTTAAGTTACGAGCCAGAAGCATATTTGTGTGCTGTGCAGGAGCAGCAAGAAGCGTAGTGTACGTTTAATAAATCAAAATAGATGATAGTGGTATTAAACAAGCATATAAAGAGCATTAAGACTAGAACTTGTCGTAGAGTAAGTAATTAGTAGTAGCACACAGCAACTGATATGGCAACGCGCTCAATAAGTTATAGCGCGCTTATTATACATGCGCATAAGTGTGTAATTGTTTGAGGAAGTTAAAGGATTCAAAGCACCAGGCTTAATGTATTTAAACAAATTACAATAATCAATAGTGCACAGCAACAAAATGCGTAGGAACAACGTAAAATAACAAAGGATATGTAAATATAATTACTACTACTACTACTGTTCCATTTTCTGTACAACATATATAAGAACTGTCCTGGAATTTGAAATGCAGCAAAAATATATAATGCTTAAGAGCTGACATGGTCGAAAGGCAAAATTTTCGATGTTCTGTAAAAAGTGCAGAAAGATTTCTGTAGATTGAAGAGCAGAAGTTCCTTGCAACACTCAAATATTATTATGTCTATTGGCGGTCTATGCTAGAAAATATCAAAAAATATTTCCAAACAATTTAAAAAACGCTTGTAAGAGTGGTAATTGATATTTTAGCCTGACTTCCGAGCGGTTACTTGAAACTTATTAATATATAGTATGCTTTATCTAAAAGACAGTAGTATGTCTTCTTACGTTTCTAGTAAGAAAAATACACATATTTATTGTCCATAGCTTCTTAAAAGGTTCTACAAATATACGTTCAGCATACCCACACAGTATATGAGACGAATCCCTAAAAAATGTTAAAAGTCGGAAAATATATCAATCCAATAAACATTTTACAATCATTAACAGCAACTTTTAAAGCAATCTGATATAATTGATTGATTTATCTATATGATTCTCTATCCAAGTTGTCGACAAAACCGACATTTACGTTAAGATCAGTGAATACGTGCCCCACAAGTTGGGCGCCGAAAAATATGAAGAAAATTAGTGAAACAAAAGTTTCTTTATTGCAAAATTATAGAAAACGTTTTGCGCTTAACTTTTCTTAGTACAGCATAGGCATAGTTTAAGCCGCGATCAGTGGACACGCACCCCAGCATTTGGGCGCCAGCCACTTTTTCATAGAAATGCAGTGATACCAGTTGTTGCAAAGAAATTCTTTCACAACACATGAAGAAATTAAGTGAATTCGAATAAATTGATCGGAAACCGTTTTGTCTGGAATAAGGGAAACAAATGCACTTGTTCCTTAACATTTGAAAAAGAACAAGCATCATCATACTGTGCCTCTAGGACCCCCCCCCCCACAAAACTAAATCAGCACTGTTTGTTGTCTAAATGAATATGTTGTCGCTAATCAACTGCAATACATTATTTTTGCACACTCCTAAGCCAGATAAAATTTTTGCTACTTAAGTCAGAAACACCAAATGTATGAATCTTATTTTATCTTCAGTTGGATTTCCCTAGATAGGTTATAGCAGAACTTCTACTTTACTGTTTCGTATTGCTGCACCTTTCCTGTATTCTTAAGCCTTCAAATACAATTCTTGTTCAAAATCTGTCTCATATTTCGGAACAGTATAGTTGTAGTAATTATAAATAAAAAATAAAACTTTAAATATAATTAAATATATAGAAGCACTTCATTTTTTGTTACATTTTGCAGTTCTTGTTATTTCCGATACTTATATACACTATATAGTAGTAGTTTGCCTTTAAAACTTAAAATAAAAATATTTAAATAAATAGTCGTTGTTTTAGCGCAAGAAAATAAAAATAATTGCATTTCATCTTTTTTAAGTAAATACTTCCACAACTATATAACAAAATAAATATATAAATACACATTTTTTTATCGGGAGAAACAAATTTGATATGAGCGAAAATGTCCTGTGGTTTGTTGATAGTTTCTTGCTACTTTCTCCAATAACTTCTTATTTACTTCTTTTGGGATTTTTTTTTTTTTTTTTTTGAATTTAGTAGAAATCAGCGCCTTCGTCGCCAAGCCAAATCATTTGAGAATTATATAGAAGAACGCCGTCGTTTTGCATATTATAGCCGTCATTATATATTATTAAACGTTTTCCAATCAACGTTTGTATTTGCTTTTTTTCATGCATTAAATTAAGTTTCTAAATAACTATGTACAGAAGAACATCACACATTACAGCTAAAATACAATAAACTAGAGCGTGCAAAATAATAATGCTGTGGCTTACATTGGCAACGGCGGCGTTTGATTTTGTTGAGTGTTCTTGAAGTAAAACTTGCAGATAATAAAATGCCCACTTGAAACTCATTAAACTAAGGGACCAGTGCGCACAATTCGCAGCCAAACAGGCAGGCAGGCAGGCTTATAGCTTTGGATTGCTTCTTGTGAATGTGTTTCGATTAAAAAAATTTTTTTTTGTAACTTATTTTCACTGCTGCGCTTCTTAATTTTTTCTTATACGGCTACGGGGTGTTTATGGCGCCTTATAGCATTTGCACCACTACAGACAAAACGAAAAAAAATAGTTATTAATCAATAAAATATAAACTAATAAAAACTATATAAGGAAATCATAATAGTAAAATGTCATTTGTGTGTTATTCCATTGTATGTTTGTGTAGTAGTATTCATTGTTGTTGTTAATTTTGTTTAATATCTAAAGCCAGCCACCTTTACGTCCGAATAGCAACGAACTCACTGAACCAACAAACGCTTGTGTAATACTCTGCTGCGCCGACTTGGCATCGTCAATTTTGGTGTCATTGGTTTTCTTCGATGTCGTTGCTGCAGCTATTGGACCGACTTTACCCAAATCGGGTCGCACACGTCCACTGCCAGCAGCGGCAGCAGCAGCAACACCACCAACGCTGCCTAGATCAGCACGTTGCATTGCTATACCATTTTTAAGATTGCGTCGCGATTTCTGACGCTGCATTTGCTTGATACGTGTTTCTGTTGTTGTTGTTGTTGTTGTTACACCACTTGCCAAGTTACTATGCTGTAGCGTTGCAGTTTTTGGGTTATCCTTTGCAGCCGCTTTTGGTTTTGGCGTTGCTGTTGCCTGCGGTCGTATTTTCATCATAATGCCCTGATCATCACTACTGCCACCACCCAAGTGTTCATCACCGCTATCACTATTATAGGCGCTCGTACTGCTGCTCATCACTGACGGTGCTGGTGAGCTGGCATTTAAACCTTTGTGCAGTACACCTTTGATTTGTGCACGATCAAAATGTATATCATCGACAATGCTATTGCTGCTTGTGTGCAATTGCTTTAGACTACCCAGTTGAGAGGCCAGCGGTGATGAGCTGCGATTTGCAATGCCACTGGCCAATTGGGTTGCTGCACTATGTTGCTGCGCTGTTATGATATTCTCCAGTCCAATGCTTTCCACCTTCTCGACAAGTTTGAGTGAACGTAAAGCGCGTCGCTCCAGACGCGACAGCATTATCTTTTGCTGTTTGATCTGGTGCAGATTACGATTCGGACGCTCAATATCGCCACCCACAAGTTTGCGTCGTATTAAATCGGCGCCAGATGTGAGCAGTCCAAAGAGCGGTTCGGGTGATTGTGAACGTAGCGGTGAACCTTCAGGACTATTGCAGGGTGTTACTGTGGGTGTGAAATTCGGTCCAGCTGGTGTATTCAGCGCGCTGGGTGTAACCGCTTTGATGCCGCGTTCATTTAGCATCGAGGCTAGACCCAGATTAACCGAAAACGTGGAGCAGGAATTTTTGCGCGAGAGACCAGCACGTGGCGTAGGTGGACAGCTAAAAAAAATATGTTCATTTAGTTTTTATATTTTAAATGCTACTACAAATTTTAACACTTACCTTGGTTGTCTTGATGTCGATGTAGACGCCATGCGCGATGACATTTGCGACTGTGACAGGAACGACATATCATTTACAAAACCATCATCCGGATGCATTACCATGCTCGTTGTATACGTATATGTACAGCCGGGCGGCTCGAATTGCTTGCCCGGCAATTCATCACTTATATCCTCTTCAACATCAGAAAGCGTGTATAGCTGCATGCCCAAATCGTCTAGATCGCGTCCACCGCGTATTGTTACACCAGGTCGCTCATCCAGCAAACCACTTAGTGTAGGCGTTGCCAAACGCGACCAATGATGCAGCGTTTGTGAACCCTCCATGGGTTTCACAATTTGCAATTTCTCTGGAAGACGCCACTGATGCGACATAGATGCAGACAAATGCGCAGAGGATGACATGTTCGAGGATCCCGTTGACATTATGCTATCCGGCGTGCGTATGCCTACCGGTAGCGTTGCTTGTGTTGGTTCATCGTAGTTGTATGTGCCAGCGGGTGCATACGATAGCATAGCACGTCGCGCCAACACCTCTGCAGGCGTTAGCCGTTTTAGCGCTGCTTCCAGTTCTTTAGCACCAGGTGCACCGGGCACACCTGAAGGCTGCGCAGGATAACCATCATCGGATGCCGAATTCAAACTTTCCGTTGACAGCGTCTTAAGACCCATTGAATGACTGCCGTCGCCAGCAGCACCGCCGCGGTAATAAGAGCCGGCCGGATATGCCATCGACGACATACGCGGACCGGAGGCACTGCTCATCGACATAGCACCTAGCTGTGACATTGAAACATTTCCACTGTCCGCATAGTTGCCATGCTTGCTTGCACAACGCACCGTATCGAAAACACGCTTGTATGGTGGCACTGCAGCTGCACCAGCCATTGTACCACCAATACCGACAGCGCCGAGTCCCATGTTGCCGCTGCTATTGCCCATAGCACCAACGTTAACACCGCCCGGCAGTTGCGACATGAGACGACCTATTCGATCAGCGCTGCGTTGACTATCACCCGATATGCCTGAGTCGAGACTGTTCTCTGAATACATTGACGACTCCATAAGTTCCGATTGCAGTGACTCCGGCTGCAACATGCCACCGGCACCAACATAGCTACCGACACCCATACCGCTACCAAAGACACTACTACTAGCACCACCGAGACCACCCAGAAATGAGCTACGCGCCTGTGGCTGTATTTTCTTGCGCTGCTGCTTCAGCTGATCCTGCGCAGCATGCAATAGCGCCAGCACTTCTTCATAGCGTTGCTTGAATTCAACCAGCTCCAAGGCCAATGCATTCTGATTCTCTTTAGTGATATTCAATAGCGATAGATGCTCATCGTTGTCATGCGTCAATTGATGCAAACGCATTTCGGTCTCAGCGAGACGCGCTGTCAGACTGACAATCTGTTCATGCTGCAAACGATTCTCCTCACGCTGGCGTTCCAACTCCAAATTGAGAAAATCAAATTGTGAATTTGCATCGTTAAGCTGTGCACTAACATCGGCCATTAGCTGACGTTCATGTGCCTCAACTTCGTCCGTTTTACTGGCAAGCTGTGAAGCTTCGGATCTTAACGATTTATTCTCATCCTGTAAGGAGGCAATCTTTTTATGCATCAAATCCAAGGTTATCGATTTCGAAAATGTTGGCGTTTCTGGAAATAATAAAAAAATTTATTAGAAAACAAAGTAAATATTGTGGCTTACAGCTTATTTCGTGCGAGATACTACATATTTTCAACGATATAGATAACCGACGTATTATTCGAAAAGTGCAGGGAAATCCGATGTTATTGGCTCAACAAAATGGTCCTGTATAATAACGAAGGGCTGGGCAAGAATTGCAGTGCACGAAAGATGACGTTCAAAAAAAAAAAAAGAACCGTCGACACAACTCCGTCAAGGAGGACGTTACTCAGCCAATTTCTTTCTTGCTTTTCTTAAGCTTAATACCACTTCGATATATGATAACTTACCCGTGTCCGTGCCATCATCAGCATCATTTGTTAGCACCGCAATCAGTTCATTTTTCTTGTGCAGCTCATGCAGCAGCTGTGCACGATCATCATTCGCTGCCTTTAGATCTGCTTCCAGATCTGTAATCCGCGCTTCAAGTGCATTATTCTGTGTAAGTAATTCTTTGCCAATTTGCACTGTTAGCTCTAAATCTTTTTCCTTCTCCTCAAGCAAACGCGTCACAGCTTCTATGTCATCGTATGCACGAGTCATTTGGCTAACACGGTTACCACATAGAACTGCAAATGAGAATATATATAAAAAAAAAGGTTATGAAACATGATATAAAACAAATAGTTTGCGATAGATAACATTTAAGCTGATAAACGCTGAGTTAAGATAAATTTAAACTGCATTTATTAATGAAGACAGTATCTATATTTTAACGCAGACTTCTTGGTTGGTCTCGAGATAAACGCAAGAAAGAGTAAACTTATGGCATCAATAGTATCACCTCACCGGTAGAACTAAATTGTCGAGACACATAAGTCGCTATACTAATTTTAGTGGAGACAGATTCTTGGGCGTCAAACGAACAGCTTTTGGTCCAAACAAATAACACATTCAATGAACTGCAAATAAGGAAACGCAAATGAAGCTGGATTGGGCATGTGCTCAGAAGGCACATATATAAAGTAGCACGCAAAGTTCTGGAATGGAAAACTCAAAGTCAAATGGATAAGGTCGACAGATAGGAATCAATGGACTCTCATGGTAAGAATTCATTAGCGCGCAATGTTCTACTTTAACAATTTTGAAGTCTATGATGAAAATAAAGGACGTATATATTTATTAATACCTTCTAAAAGTAATTGCTCATTTTCTATGAGCTTTTCATTATCACATTCATGTAACAAGGTCGTCGACGTCGCTGCATGTGAAACACCAGCACCTGCACCTGCACCGGATTCGTCATTAACAGCGCCAGCAAAACCTAAATAGCCAAAATCATGTGGCGTCGTTACCTCCGACAACTCATCTTCATATTCAAGCTGTGCGGCTTCATCATCAACGCAGAAATCATGCAGCCAATTGTGTTGCATCATATTATTTGTTTCGGCAGCGCCTGCGGCTGCGGCGCTTTCTGCGCATGCTGCATAGGCAAACTGCTCAAATGGAATACTACAACTATTATTTAATTTAGCATCCACAGCATCCACATTTATAACTCCTGCTGCTACTGCTGCTGCTTGATGTGGTGGGTGTGTGTGGTTTGCAAAAAATCGATATGTACCGGCGTCATCTATAAGAGCAGACGACGACGAAGACGATGACGCCGCACAGTCGGCAGCAGCAACCCCCGCCGGGTTAGCATGATCCAAGGCTTTTTTCATTGTTGACATTATATGTAATTAATAATGCGCCGCGTAAAGCAACAATTATTTCTTAGCAGAATTAGAAATTGTGACTCAATTTTTGCAATAGCTTTCTTTTTTCTTTTCGCTTTTAATAAGAATAATATGCAGAGAAAGCGTTTTTCTTTCTATACTTTGCCAACAACAACAACAAACAGCATCTTGTTTATTTTTTTTTTGTAATTAGTTCACATTTCTTAATTTATTTTTAGTGTCTTTGGTACATTTTCGCAACGCTGAACTTTCATTTAAATATGCAATACGTTTATTTATTCTTAGATTATGTAATTTAAAACAGCATTTTATTGTAAATTGGCCCAAGTTTCTATAGTTTCTAAGGGAAGAAGAGAGAGCAGTGCGCTATGTGTAGAAGACTGTCGGAGTGTGAGCGAGCGAGCGCGTAATAGTTGCTGTCACCCTTTGTATAGTTTTGTTTTTGTTAGTGGTGGTTTTTTTCTTTGCTTGCTTTTGTTTATTATGGCACAGTTACAATACAAAGGCACTGGTTTTGTTTAATTTATTTTTATAATTATTTAATTTATATGGCACACTTGGCATACATATCGCATGTATAAAATTCTAATTTAAATATTTTTACACAACACAGTCATGATGGCAAATTCGTTTATGAAAAATTATTTTCAAAAAAAAAAAAACCACGCAGCAGCACGCAGTTCAACTCAATATGGTGAATTCGTTATACTCCCACACACTCTCTCGCTCCCTTCCTTTTTCTCAAGCTACTTGGAGCTTGTCTTGAAATATTTCCGTTGGAGCTAAATTAAAGAAAGAGCGCGTATGCGCATTGTACACGCTGTCATTGTTGTTGTGCTGAGGAGCTTGTGAGCGCATGAATTTAGCGGCGGCTTTATACTTTAAGCGGCGGGGTGTAGTATTCTCTGCAATCAAATTTTTTTCTGGCAATATATTATTATTTATAAAAGCGAGTCGCCTAGCCTTGAGAGCGCACAAATAGAAATCTTTAATAATAGCTATACATATATATATATATATATATATATATATATTTTATGCTGTTTGGTTGCACTTCTAGCGCGCACGGCAAGCGTATAAATACTGATGGCTGACTCACAAACAGCACGACACGCTCTGAAGTACTACTCATAGAGAGCAAAGAGCGTGCGATGTGAATGCCAGAGAGCGGTAAATTTAGTGAAAGGGAAAAACAAAAGAATAAAGGAAAACTGAAATGCATCAAAAGGAAATTGCAAAGCATACAAACATACACCCACACTCACACACATAAACAATTGTTCGTTGCATGCCTACAAGTAAAGTGACCATAATACATGCCGGATTTGCCAGGACATTGATGGGATTTTGGAATTCCCGCGAACAGAGAATGGTTCACATATATTTGGACGTTAAGCAAACGCATACATACATATTTACTTTTAGTCAATTGCATTGAAACTTGGAAATTATGTCTAAAAAATCTTGTAGTGGATGTAAAGATCCTGAGCATAAAATTGAATAAAGTTATTTGATCAAGTTTGGTTGATCGTGTAATGAGATACACAATCCACAACACATTTGCAGTAGCTACAGAAATAAAATGGATATTTTTTAATCGCGTTGCAAATCTGTCAAGATTGGCGCATACAGCATGCGTTAGTAAAGCTCTTTTCTTTGTTATCGAATTATGCTTAGCGAGCATATCAGTTGCTACGTCTTAGCATAAACGAATTTAACCTGAATGCCACACAAGTGAAATGTTTACATTATAAATTATATCTATTATTCTTCAGTACACCAGAAAAAAGCTTCTAGTAACCAAAAAAAAAAAAAAAGTGTACGAAAGAATAAAATTCGCTAAGGAGGATTTGAGAAATATTTTGTGGTTAAATATATCAAAATCTAGTGCTCAAAATATAACTCAAAATTTATAGCCAAAACCATTAAACATGAAGTATTCAGCAATATGGATAGTGGAGTTTATGGTTTGGCATCGGTATGTCAAAATAATTTAGCAAATCATGCTCCAATATGTCTGTGATTAAATGGTCATCAGGTCAACGACCTAAGACATAAGAGTAAGGTCGTAAATCAATATTTTCAGAGTAACAAGATCAAGGTCACCCCACAGTCTTTCAAACACAATGCAATTGAAAAAAGCCCTAGTAGTCTTTATTAATGAATAAAATATATTTATTTAGGTTTTTTTTTTGTGGGATGTCGCACTTTTATTTATATAACTACCAAAAAGAAAACTTTTATTTAGGTCAGTTTAGATATAGTTTCTTGTATTTAACTTGTTTTATAACTAATTTATACTACTACATAAGTTATCACCCAGAAATCAATAATATGTAATCTGCTTGAATTACTGATAGTCTAAAGTCTAATCATATGATTAAAACTAACACATCAACGGAAATTGTTTGCACAACTAAAATTAAATATTTATATGATAATTTCTGTAAGTTTGTTTTTAGCAAGTCAATACTAAGAGAATTAAGTTGATTCATTCTTTAAAAAAAAAAACAAAAAAAAAACTAAGTAAATCGGTGGATGAAGTGTATAGAGCGAAAAAAAAAATAGTTAACTATCAACAAATAAAGAACCAGAAATGCAAAAGTTACAATGAAAATATGTACCAATTTATTAAAAACTGCTATCATATCATATTAGTGATATATGCCATACGGCATTAAGCTAATGAGTGGCATATACATTATTAAAACGAACATTTTTTTTTTGTATATCCTATTTCCGCTTAGAATGATCATATTAAATTTTACTGCATGTTTTTTTATATATGTAGGTAGCTAAAAATGCTTGATCTGACTGATTCATTTATTCATACATAATCAACGAACAACGTATTGCTAGAATGTTGATTTATGGACAGTACTTTTCTCTTATGGCTAAAACGCACACTAAGGGGGCGGTTTATGAATTCCATCCCTAAGACCATCAGACTTGCTATTACAATGCTTCTTTCAAAAGACTACAATATACTCTATAAAAGTTTGTTTTGAAATTACAATAAATATGTCTGAGATGAGCTGCATGATGACATAGTCCCGCACATAAAATAGCAGCAACTACACTGAACTGGTCATCTTATCCAGATGAACGCTGAAGCTTCACCAAGCAAAGTCTACATGGGGAACCTAAACCTAAACGTAATTTAGGGCGGCGTCAGAGAGAACGTCCGAGCTTATATTGAAGAAATAGGAGTTGGATGAACTCACCGAGTTTAGTATTTTCTACGACTGACACCGGCGCGGAGAAGACTATAGCGATTGGTACGTTGAAAAAAAAAAACAGGTCTGGAATGATCTCACCGGGCTTGGTGTTTTCAACAATTGGTACCGACGCGCAGAAGACTATAGCGACTGGTGCGCATTATTACGAGCATGCCATGGTACGGTTGCAGGGCCATATAAATAAGTCTCAGGGATAGTCGTTAAAGCAAGTTGCATTGGACCTTAGAGTGGATTGTTGCTGTTCTATCTATGAAATGCAATGTAAGCAACATATTGTTCTCTGCTTTACAATTACCTTCCGGGCAATGCCGAGTGCAAATGCTAGTATTATACAAGTTTTAAAAGTTCAGCAAAGCAATATAACAAGCAAATATATACAACGTGCCAAATCGTTTAGCACATGTGCTGTTCCATATTCGAATTAGAATGGTCAGCTTATGTATGTATATGTATGCATGTGGATATTGAGATAGTATCTATGTTTTTAGTTGTTTTGTTTGTTGAAAAAAAAAAATAAAAATAATAATAATAAAGATAAATAACTCACATGGCGGCTTGCATACAAAAAAAAAACAGAAACGGCAAATTGACAACAAATAAAATTCGTTGTTGTTATAATTGGTAAATATTGTTCTTGCTTGTAGTATTTATTTATGTCTGAACTTTTTGCATTAAATCAGAATTTGGTTCAGATTGACGACGACGTTCTCCAATAATTTCAAAAATTTTCATTAAAGCAAAAAGGTAAAAACAAACGAGCATGAATTGAATAAGAGCTTTATAAAACTTTATCAAATTTGGGGGCAGCATTTAGCAAAAAGAAAAAAACTCGTGACCCACGGAAATAGCGCGCTTGTTCTCACAGATACTCCGATAGTGATACACGCGCTTCATACACACAAATACATACAAACGCGGAGCACAACGGCAGACAGGCAGCGGCCGGAGAGCGTACGAGTATACAACGGCGCACAGGGACGACGCGGTGTGTGTATGCAGAAGGTTAAATTCAAGCTCAGACAAAATATAATATATATATATATATTTGTATTCGAGACACTTTTTTGATTAGAACACGACACACACTATATCAACACTGTAGAAATATACATACAATATATTTTGGCACTTATTTTCAATATAAAATATTTTCTAATATTGCTTTGTTATTTATATTAGTTATTCGTTGCAAATTTAACAAGTAGCTGTGAGTTTTGTAGCTATGTAAACTATGTTTTCGCATTGAAATTGTGTAATTTCTACTTCGCAGATACTCAATTGAAGACTGAGCGCCGCTGTTGCTGCTGCGTCAGAGCGAGCGAGCAAACAATGAGGTGGAGTATGACACATGGTGAATGGACGACACTATGGTGAGTTACATGCACGGTGAGTGTTGCCAGATTTAGCTAAATATAAAGGGGTTTGTCATAATCTTGTGCGTAATTTTTATCATTTTATGTACAACTTAATTAATTTTTTAAATTAAACGAAAAATATGAGAAAAATTGAGCAGTTTATTTGCACTAAAAACCGATACCAAAAAAATGCTTTAGGTATTGTAAGTAGTTTCAAAATGTAACTCATAAAACAACTAATCTAAATACAAATATATACAAATTTCATTTCATTTATTCACATATTATTAAATATATACATTTGTGTGTGTCCTAATATTATTTACAATTAAGAGTTCAGGCTTCATGGCCTTTTCTACTTAGTATTATAAATTTTTTTTTTTTTTGACATTTAATTACATAAGATATGTACAAATATATAGGTAGGGAAAAATTATTAACAATAATAATAATTTTTCCCTATATACAAATTTGTTGCGCTTGAATATCAGGTTTTACCGTGTCATACATCTACAAACATTTAATTCAATGCACACAAAAACAGACTGGGTATTTCTAATGCGCTAAATCCATTCACAAAATAGTCGCGAAACTCCCAGTATGTGGTATTCTCAAGAAAATGTAGAAAAATATTGGCATAATCTCGTTTAAAAGCGTGAAACTCTGTAGCTAGCTAGATAGTTCTGACCGAATATAATACAAATGCATGAAGAAATACGTGGAAGTAATAAAACTATTGCTGAAGGTACTATGAAATGGTGTTTTGTCTTTGTTGACAAGCGTTTGTCTACCTGTCAGTCAACTCATACTTTCCTCGGCTTCACAAAAATACAGAAATATTTATTTATATTTGCATAGACTCATTTAAGATTAATTCTTATGTAATTTATAGTCTAGGTAGAGCCACAAACGAAAGGATTTATTTTATTGTTTTACTATGTGTCATAAAATACATAGACTAATATTTTCAGACATGCTAATTAACTTTTGAAAACATAATACCAAAATTAGTTATGAGCATTAATAATTAGTACATATTTGATAAGAATATCGAATATCTAATTAATTAGTGGACTTAATATGGTAATATATTTCTGTAATAAACAACGTTCTTCTGTAGTAAATTTAATAATAATTGCCGCTTATAAAGATTAAGACCGATTTAGCGATTGATATTAAATTTGATAAATATGATTAGCTTAGTCTATATGGAACAAAAACAGCACTGAAACCTTGAACTTTATTAAGATAATGCAATATTTTATAACTCCCAATAACACATACATACAACAAAAATGGTCCGATCTTATTTATTGTACCAATATTGCCTTGTTGCTTAAATTAAATTGCCTTTTTTATAGAATAACATAAAAGTGGTTATACCAAATTGCTAACAAATTTTTTCGAACAAATTCTATAAACAGTATCGTATAGATATTTTAAAAAGAAAACCTCCCGAGTAGTTTGATACTCTACAAATAGACAGATACGATTAAATCGATTAGTCGCACAATGGAGCAGAAAGCCAAAAAATCATAAAATAAATTAAACGAAATATGTTGTATATGGTTATCGGGGTGAGACAGAAATCTTTTTTGCTTTATAATTTCCAAATTTCATTCATAAAGTTTGATAATTTTATTAAATTTGGAGATTTTTTGTTTCACCTTTGTTGATGGGCGGGTCCACGGCCTCTTAATCGATATTTGCTAATTTTCTTTTCCATGTTAGTTGCTTCTAGTAAGAAAATGTGTTTCGTCAAATATGAACTAATTAATCCAGTTAATTACAGTTTCGTTCAAACTTTTGAAAAATCCAAAAATCAAACAAGTTTTCCACTAAAACGATACAAAAAAGTTCCAGCAAATACCTTGTATTCCCGAAATTTCTCACATATATTAGGCTTTGGTTCCACTGTGCTTCATCTTAATGCTATTTCTAGTAGATTTTTCATTGTGTAACTAGATCCTACGGAACAATGGAACAAACAATAGTTTTAATCACAATGCTAGTTACCTATTAGATGCCATCTAAGTTTTTTTCACTTATCGTTGGCTATAAATTGAACAGAACTGGTTAAAAAGTTTGCTGCGCGGTGTGACTTACTGCTTTATTACTTAGAAACCGACACTCTCACATAAAACTCTTCGCCTCAAAATTTTCAAATTTAACTCATAATTGAAATTTGAAAATTTTGAGTCGGTCGCAATTTCTGTCACACCCACCGTTTGTAATGTCAGTTTGACAGTTCCAAAATGTCTAGCAGTAAACTGCCTAAAACAATTAGATATAAAACTATGACTATATTCAAGTTCATGAGCATTATTTTCCAATTGAATATCAACAAATTTAAGTCATTTAAGTCATTACTGAAAAATCAGACACACACGCACATCTAATGCGTTTTTTCCATTCTAAGTGGTGTTTAAGCCTATCAAATTAATGAAAGTCAATCAGCATCATTTTAGCGATAGCAATTATAAAATTGAAACTTTGTCAATTTGTTGTACAATATTTGACATCATAACAATAAATCCCCAACTTCCAAGTCGCCTACAAATTATATCTTATCGAATATTATGACTTAACTGATTAACTGTTTCTCAATCGAAAAAAAAAAAAAAAAATTTTATTTTTATTTGTGGTTGGACGACGTGAATGTTAGCACGAAGCAAACTTTTATTTTTCAAAGGTGCAACGCCTATTTGTTGTTGTTGGTTTTTCACAAACAATTAGAAAAACTTGAATATAATATACTTCTAGGTAAATATGTGCTTTAGCAGTTTGGTGATAAAATTGCTATTAAATGTAAAAAAAATCATAAACTACAATTTTATTGAGAACTTTAATGCAGGTAGATTGGATCATAAAATGTGCAATATGAGCTCATGCTGGGCAGTCATTTGAACTACAATGTAGTTTCTTACTTTTTTGCAAGCCAGTAGCGTAAGAATTTAAGCATTTAAATATGAACCTAGACAAGACAAAAAATTTCTTTTAAAATTGCTTTAAAGAGAAGGGTTTATAGCACTAAAGTGTAACAAATCTATTTTTAGAACACATCTTAGAAGACTGGTCTATTGGATAATAGTTTATACACCAGAAGACTCAAGCGTCTTCACCCGCTTGACCTACCATTTAGAGCTCAAGATTACATCCTTCGCCTTTTAGCACAACTACCTGGGGGGTAGTTTACTTTCACCATAACCTTATAAATTCCAGAAACCACCACGTTTAAATACTAATTTATGCTTAATTGATGTTTTATGTACATATATATTAACAAATTTAATGATTGCCCTCACGAACATATTTTAAATAAAAGATTTACACGAAAAAAAAAAATTCTTAGCATAATTAATTTAAATAAAGAATATTACCTGTATTAGTCAAAAGACTGCGTACAACTCTTAGACAATTCTTGCCATCCATATTCTTTGAGGCATGATACATTAGATCCTTTGATGTACTATCATTTTTGGCATCCTGCACCACTGCTGCAGCATCTGTATTATTATTATCTGGCAGATCTCCCTTAGTCTGACCCTTGCTTACAAAATCATAATACAGCGCCAGCATAGGCGTTGAAAATGTAGCTGATGTTGTGCTTGTCTCTGCAACAAGATCATCTAAATGCTTTTCAGATTTCAGTTCGTCGAGTATTCCACGTATACGTTGCATTGCTTCAATTTCCAATTCCAAACGCGTTGGTACACCAATACTAAAACCAGTTGTACTAGAACGCTGCACAACACTGGATAGTGAGGCATATGTTGATTCATCTGTATCGATGGAACTTTGCTCCAAAATGCTTTGACCTTTATCATAGCTGACATCAAGATGTTTTTGTAGTAGTTTAAAAGTATTCTCGAAATGTTTACTACTGCTGGATGGTTTCGTTGTTATTGTTGTATCTTCAATGTTTACTATAGAACTATCAACACTATTTTGGACGGCATAGTCTATTACTTTGGCAATTTTTGAACTGATTTCGGCACATTTAATTGGTGTTGATGCATTGCTGATTATGGTTCTACTGTTATACTGCTCTGTTAGTGAAGTATCTGTTGGTATACTTGTTAACGAGGCACTATCTGTTATTAGCCCAACTTTGAAATCACCAAAGAAACTATTTAATCCTTGTTCTTGTTCAGTAGATTGTTGTACTAGTTTATTTTTTACGTCTACTGTTGTTTCAGTCTCAAACTCATAATCATCATCATCGTCCGCTTGTAATTCATCCATACCGGCCGCTTGTTCTGGTATAACTGTCAGCTGTCGTGCATATTTATGTGTAGTGTTGGTTAACGTTGTTCCAGATGTTGATAGTATATTTGTTGGTGTTATCAATGTTGTTGTATTTGTTGTTGTCGTATTATTATTTTTAATTTTTGGCGTGCGACTTAAAGTGAATAGGGGCATTTTCTTCATTTATCACATTGTCACTTTTACTAATCACAAGTGTTATCGGTCTGATTTATATAGTACGTGTTTGTATAATTAAAGAAACCTATTTTATAGAATTTTGTTTAATTATGCACTTATTATTTATTTTTGTTGTTGTATATTTTTAATATTTTTTGTCTCCGACTGACTAATAGATACACTATATCTTATCAGTTTCAATGCGAATTATCAAAGCAAAAGTCCAAAAATTGAATGCATACAAATGCGCATAATATAAAAAGCACAACTGTACAACCTACAAGTTAACATCTTAAAGTATTATTATATGAGTAAAGGTACAACGTAGACATAAATAGAATATCAACAAAAAATAATTGCAAATTCTATAGATAAACAAGTACATATGAATTCAACAACTGTGTTTACCAATGTCTTTAGATAGATTATCTTTATAAATACTATACGTTTCAAGTACATATGAAGCTGCTTTCAACATTCAAAACTCATTCGCACATTCACTCCATACTATTTTTAGCTGTAGAAGTTTAACATAAAAAAACGAACTTCAAACTCACATTTATTAAAAATTTAACAAGCTTTTGTTTAATAAATCATTTTTTTTTTAAATGATTTTTGCAGTTTTTATAAGTCATTCTCAAGCGCTTTATCATAGATACAATAGAAAAAAAAAAAAGATTTCAAAACTTTGACCAACAAATTTATAAAACCAACAAGTTGGAAAACGAAATAAATCTATATGACAAGTGAAGATACTTTATTGCTGTGAGAGAAGTAGTCAGCGGCTGACGTTGAAATAAAATCTGTTTTTCCGCCGCGAGTCTTTTGTATGTTAATTTTCGGCTTTGACTTAGTTAAAATATATACCTACATATGTAAATTCAATGAACAAATTTTTACATTTTGAATAACTAAATAGTACGAGTATTGTATGATAGTTTCTTGTTTGCTATCTATTGTCCCATGCTGAAGATCACGTAGCACGGTGAGAAAACTGCAGTGATTAAGCAACAAAGAAAGACTTAAAAAGAATTCTTTGCTGTTAGTAAAGACGGAAAGCAGATTTCCTGAAAATAATACAAATCATTTCCAAGCTGCTGTTTTCTTGAACACATTTAAATAGGTAGGCGTAACTCTTAAATGCAATTTGTTCGTAAGCTCAATACCGTAGTAATGCGTATGAAACACGCGATTGACTGGCTCATAATATATATGTATTGACTAATTGAACTGTTTCAGTTATAATACTTGTATACTTTTACATATGCAACTGATATTAACCTAATTTGAGACCATTTCCGTCAGGTTATAAGCAACATTAAACTATATTTTTGTTGCGGTTAGCATAAACTTGAATAAATGCTAAGTACAGTTTGCAAAAGAAACTTAACAAGTGTTGTAAAATACTGTAAGAGTAAAGAATATGCAACTTAATACTCCTAGCAGTTGAATCGTTTAGTGAGTTTGAAATTCTGGCTTCCAATGAAGGCATTAAAGGCACAAAGAGCTATTAATATCACGATTGGTGTGGTGATATTGATGGGATTATCTATGCAAAGTGAATCTTGAAACATATGTGAAATGAATCAATAGTTTCTTTTACGTAATGATGCAGTTACGATAGAAGATAGTCTGCGCAAAGGATTAAAGAAACGTATGTACACTACAGACGTCTATCTTAAGAAGGTACGAAGAGAAATGACTTCATTCTTTTTGACAACTAAGGAGTTACTTAAGCTGAAACGGTAGTGCTTTCCTGCATTTCACAGCACTTTGACGAAAAAAGAATGGACATTCAGCAAGAATCTAAAAAGAAACACATAGAAATAGTGCCGTAATACTTTTCCTGACTTGATCACATCGTAAGATTATGATTTATACACTCGCCGAATCATAAGCCAATTAACTATTTGTCAATTGTGGAGACTCTTTCGGCATTAAATTATTCTAGTTTCTATGGCTAGTTTACTGTTCTATTTTACAATAAATCAGTTATTATAAAAATTGTAGCAATGCATGATGTTCGATTAGAGTAATACAACGTGCAAACAAACAATTCATTAAAAATTAGTCATAATTTATATTCAAATTTCTAAAACCACAAAAATGTATGCATATGAAAATTCTAAGAATCTCAACTGCTTAAATATGGGAGTGTGTGTGTGTGTGTTTAGAAGCACCGCAGACACAACACACTCAATATTATAAATAAATTTTACATAGAAATGAGTATTTTAGGAGATGGGGTCACAAACACAAACAAAAATTCTTGTTTATTTCACACATTCAAAAAAATTCTTTCGAGATCTTTGCCAGCAAACAAAAATAAAAAAAAGTAAATAAATAAATAAATAAATGTGCGTGTGCTGCTACTGTGTATGAGTGACGTTGGTGAAGCACACTTTTGAGGTCAGTTCTAGAAAAAAATTCTTTTGCAAGAATAGAAACATATAAAATTAAATGTAAAATGTGTCTCACTGGTATTAATGTCAAGGGAGGCCAGCATTTACTTGAAGTTGGGTCGCAAGTAGTAAGTGGATTATACACATTTCATATTAATATACAGACATAAATGTCAAAGCGCGCACATAGTGAATATATTTAATAGTACTTTAAGAGTATAGCTTTATAGTGGACAGCACAGATGAAAACTAAAGGTGTGAGGCTTTTACAGTGTTATAAGAAGTGTTGGATATCAATACTTAAACTGGAAAATACAGGGTAAGGAGATTTTTGTCATGCCACCCCCGAATGCGATTTTATTTTTCATCTTTACATTCAAATTAACTTAACAATTGCGAACGGAACTGAAAATAAAGTTAGTTATCGTATTTATTCCACTCAAAACTCTCAAAAGATTCACAAGGAACATCTTCGGGACCAACGAGTCACAGTTTAGTTTGGAATTTGTGTGGAAAGACTTATCGAACTCTTAATTCTTCGAAAATAACGCTGGAGCAATAACTGTCGTCAATAGAAACCATTATTGTGCCATGATACGGATTTTTATGCCAATTGAGGCTGATGATGTCATGGAGAACTTCTGGTTCCAACAGTACGGCTCCACAGCCTACACTGCCCGAGTCACTATCACGTCCTTGTGCGTTTTTTTCTACGACGGCTGCTTCATTTTGAAGAATAGCGAATTTGGCCACCGCGAGATGCACATTTGTCGTTTCTATACTCGTCCTATGGGGTTATTGGAAATTCATGTTCTACTTCGACAAGCCATGAACTATCTCAGAGCTTAAAGCTAATTTCTGACATGAAATGGCTGCTATAACCCTATTAAATGTATTATATATGTCGCACGTTTTGCACTCAATTCTAGAGAGCATCATTTTCGATCGTTGTACAGCGTCAGTTCGACGAAGTTTACCATATGAGGGATAAATTATCGTTACCGTTCTAGAAGTTCGGTTTGAAGAGCGACAAGTTTTGATGTGTTGCATACGAAATCACTGCGTTGTGGCTGCATAAAATTAGAACTCAAATTACATACGCCAAAATCGAAGATAACTGTGTTATAATTTGAAATAAGCTGCATATTATAACTTAATCGCATGATTTAAGATATTGATTCGTATTTGAAATATTTAATTTAAATAAAAAAAAAAAAACATCTCCGAATTTCTTCAGCATTTCTTTAGCGGTTTTTGACCCCGCATCAGCGATTTTTGAAGATCAGCCATTGGCAGTGACTGCAAATACAGTTATTAGCTATCGAACTATCGGTCTTTAAAATGTGTGTGTTTCTCTCTTTTATTATGCATACTTAAGCATTAATTCAGCCGCAATAATTATTCAAGTATCTCAATTATGTTTGCTCTTTCTCTCTCTTTATCTTCTACTTTAAACAAACACGCTACAAAATACTTCAAACTTTACACGAAAAAGCACAGCAAAGCACAAGCAAGAAAAAACAACTCATAAAAACTACGCCAATTTAAAATCAAGTGGCAGTCGAAAAGAAAATGAACAAAAAACATACAATTAAAACTAAAGCCGAAAAAAAAAATAAACAATTAATAGAAAATTTGTCGAAAAATGTGTGCAACTTTCACAATTAATTTCATACAACAGCAACAACAACAGCAGCAGATACTACTAGTAGATATTATATACTACAATGCGTTTAGAAAATTAAGCACCTTTAGTTTGCTATTATATATATTTGCCAGGGGCAGCTGTTCATACAGAAATATTTATTTAATTCATATTTATTTTTGACCAATCAACTATGCATAAAGCTCGCTTGATTTATTAGGCCATTGGTATGCGCGGCGTCGCGTCATCATTGAAGATTTGCAAAATGAGTCAGCGAAATGCGAATTATACAATTCAATTAAAATATAGCAGCGCATTAATCGGTCCGATATGCATTTAGTAACGGGATGCTACAATTGCATGCAGTTTTATAACGGCATAGTTCATTCAACTAAAACTGTATAGAATAATTACAACGGATACTTTTTCATTTGTTGTGCTTTTATATACAATTGTATAAATTTGTTATAAAGATGCATGTAAAAACAAACAACTGCCTGCCAACTCGTAAGTATATATGTAACTACAAACAACAAATGTGAATGTCCTCATTTACAAATTGTTGTCGCAAAAAAAAAAACAAAAAAATATCAATATAAAACTAAGGCACGACAACACAGCTGATTGGATGATTTTATTTTACACTTTTGGGTCGATTTCATACAGGTTGAAGAACTTAAAACAGCCCAATTCGAAAACTAGCACAAGCAATAAAATGACGTAATGTGTGTCAACTAAAATAAAATGTATAAACAGCCATAGACGTAGAGACGACGACAATGACGACGAATACGTTTTTGCCGGTCAAAGCATACGAAGTGAGGACAATAAACAAAATGCAAGAATGTGATGGACTTTTAACCACTGAGAAATACTAAGCAGCTCAAAAATAGCTATGTATAATGATGTCAGTTGTTATACCCTTCACTTATTTAACAATTATTAGTCAATCAGTCTTAGAAAATTTAAATATTTCGCGCGCTATTTTAGATTTTGTAGTGAAAGTAAAATCATATTATATGTGAAGAATTGACCATTCCCATAGGTCAAGAATAAGCTATGCTTATGACAAAAATTGAGATTAAATAACAACACTATAATTTGTGGGATAGTAAAAATTATGTGAAGCCATACATATTTATAACGATTTGAAGTTCCAAGCAAACATCGAGCAAGTCATTAATATTATAGAACAAAAAAAAAATAACTAAAAAGTTTTAAGTTTTGTAGAAAGAAGCACGAAACTTGAAATATGATTAGATTATGTACTATGAAGTTTTCGCAAGTAAATGGCTGTCACTTTGTTAATTTGCAATGTGCGGTCAGGCCAGGAGACTGATGAAGTCTCGTAGCTGAGTCCGAAGCACGTGTCTCTGTGGCAAACAATTATTTGTGTAACAAAAAGTGGCTGGTATTGTTCTCTCTTGAGAAAACTATGTAAAATATTACTCAACGTAAAAATTATCTTGAGACAGCTAAAATGTGGAAAGTTGGAAAAAATCTCACACTTAAGCCCACCAATATCCAGCTCTCTACGAATATGCGACGTTAAAGCTGACGTCAACTCATACGCCGAGCCTCAAGAAAGCACAAAAGTGAAGCTATAACTGTGGAGCAGGTGCACAACTATGGTTTCTTTTCGATTCTGCAATTCTGAACTTAAACTGTGGTAACATTGATAAGACTTTAACATTCTAACCAATAGCAAAGGTTACGGTGAACGACTGGGTTTGCGCTCTCGGGCAAATCTGCATAGAAGAATCTTCGCAACCAATAATCTCCTCAGCCTTAGTACACAACGGACAAAACCTTCGTTTGCGAATACGGTTACACGGAACTTTAACGGTTAGAACTATAGCAAACCCGCCTGAAAACGAATCAGCTATCATTTCTGTGTCCATTTGCGAGCATATAGCGAATGTTCATTTGATAATCGATTTTTTCGCGCTTAAAGCTCGTCTTTGAGACCGTTTGCAAGCATTTCTTGGAATTTTCGCTAAACGCTCGTTTTGTAACAAAAACAAGAGCAAAGTAACTTAACGATTTCGCTGTACTATAAACTTATTGATTACTACAACTAAGTGCACTACTTTTATAATAGATATTGCGCAAAACCATGCTCTACAAACGCCTTAAAAATTGCTGCCAAATATTTTTCAATAAATCTTCTTGTGCCAAAACTTTATGGTCTATGTCGTAGTGTACAACTAACAATAGTATACCGCTTAAGCCATAAATGCTCCAAATTCAGAAAAACTTTTCAGGCAATTGGAGCAGTGCAAAAAAATAAAACTAAGATACAAGATACAAAATGTGAATGTAATAAAACAATTTGCACAAACACTTGCAAACTGCACGAGGCGAGGAAATACTGGAAATGTAAGTGCTGCAAAGTCCAGCAATAAAGAGATTAAATAAAATATGTACATACAACAATACTAATAATAGAAAGAAATGCGGTTAATGACAATGATCTATGATGAGTAACCAACGGCGGCGAATGGAGCTCTATTGTCCGCACACATATAAAGGGTGTTTGTTTTTTCTTTAAGCATGTATGTATGTTTTTGGCCGACGCACGCCAAATAAATCACAGTTATAGGCAAGGTTTATAGGCTGGTGGCATACTCGGGACTATACTTCTTTAAAAACGTAGAAAATGCAACCATCACTAGCGACAATGGCATCCAATGTCGAGCAATGTTGAATAATTTTTGAAGTAAAACTTCTTTAGCGACGTATCTTAATATAATTTTGAGCAACAAAAATGGGAAAATATTGCAATAGAGGGAATAGAGAATAATATAGTTATCTACATATTTCCTTTGTCAACAGACGTCTGATTTATCGCCTTGCGCGCTTCTTACCCATTTCGTTACTGTTGAGTACATGAATTAAGCACTGCTTTCTGTCAATTGCGGCCCGAGTGAGTGTGAGCGCGAGACCTATTGAGTTACTGGGAAATGCGTAATTATGCGAAGACACGATTGTATTAGTGTGCTGTCTGTGTGCGTAGGGTCTGGAAGGCCTTTGGTTTCAGCAGAATATCATACACCTGGAGCAACCAACGACTTATTGAAGGAAGAGGAGTTTGACGGCAACATAATATTTAGAGACAGACCCAATGTGCTATCTGATACACAGTTGGACTACTTTGTTTGGGATAATTGAAATCGTTGATCTATGCGCCGTTGATCCAAGCCAGCACTATATTCGTGAGATACGGTCTTAAATGACCTCCCAGGTTGCAGTTCCTCAATCATTCCCGTGGCGACCACTACCGAACAAAAAGACAATTTACTCGTTTAATTTAATTTAAAGTTCTATACATCTTAAAAAAACACACTGTATAATAGAAAGAAGCAAAAGACAACTGGACACACTACTCTTTTACCCCTTTACAACACTAAACATACATATGTAGTGCTATTTTTTTTTTCATATCGACATACAAGTTGATTGATGGCGTTAATGTTTTTGATGATAATGATGCGGTTGTTGTTGTTGCTAATGTTGATATTATGATCATTAGCACTTGCAAGGAAATTAGACTTGAACGTGAAAAAGAACTTCACACATACACACACATTTATGCATATAAACTGTTTATTTGTATGCAGCAATTAAGATTATAAACGGTAAATGGCAAATGAATTGCGCTCTGTTATCGGTCTGTCAACAGATCGGAAGGCATTAAAAATAAAAATTCTTATCAGAATTCATGGACAAAGACAGAATAGTTTTAATTAACTCATATGTACGTAGGTACATATATTGTATTTATATAGGGCAAATAATCATATGTATATGAGCAACGTTAAGTAATATTTTAAATGTTTGCCAAAACGCGTGTCAAATAAGACAAGTAAAAAAAAAAAAAACTTATTGTTTATATAATCCTACAAAAAAAAAAAAAAAAAACTTAGAGAACACAAATACATAAGAAAAAAAAATTATGAGCCAGGCGTGCCATACTCGTTGCGACACCGCCCACCGCGCGCGCTTCAACACGCATCGGCTCCTACCCTACACGAATTTTATTTCCATTTACAAAAAACTACAAATTGCTTATAAGTTTTTCGGCTTTTAAGCATTTCGCTTGAAGTTTTTTCTTTTTTGTTTAATCCTAAAAATAGCCTTCATACAGCTATGTACATCATATATTTGTTGTTGTTGGCGAGCAAAGAAATTTCAACAGTTTTTGTTGTAGCTTTAGTTTACTGAACGTTGTTTTATTAATAATATTGCTTAATAATTCTTGTGCTTTTTTTTCTTCTTTTTTTTTTTGCTTCGATTATTTCGCATTGATCATCTAATAAGAAATGCAATTCATATTTTATCACGTACTCTGCACAGTCACTTTTACATATATACTATAAAATAATTAATAATTATTTCATTTCAAATACATATATCTCGAAAAGCTCACAAATAAAAACAGTTTAATTCAAAATAAAATATTTCACACACGTTGTCGTTTTCTTTCGTTTGGATTTTATAAATTCGCTTATGAACCGGCGACTCGCGTGTTTTAGTCGACGATGATTTCAATGTCTGCAAGTGTGGAATTGAGTTGAGTGTGTGGAATGCTCTGCTATCATCTCTGCTGCCAGTCGTCTGTCTCTCTGTTTCTGTCTCTGTGGAACTTGTTTAGTTAGTGTTGTTGTCAATTAGTTCGTGTGGACTGTGTAGATGGCGTGCGCGCATTAACAGTGTTGTACACAAAGTTGTACTGAATGTGCAATTATACAACACTGTTGCGCTACTATTTGAAGTTTGCAGCCATGCTTTTAACAGTTACTTTATTTAAAGAAATGTTTTTATCTGTAAACGTTTCATTCAGAAGCAGCGTATTTTTTATGAATTTCTTTTCACTGTTTAATGAACGCTTTTTATTGTAATAAAATATTTTATACAGAAAAATTTACGAACAACAACAATAAAAAAAGCTTCTAAAACATTAGTAATCATTCGAAGAAAGATGAGATCACAAGTTTATTTTGATTAGAGAAATGCGCCACAAATTCAAAAGTATAGTATATTATGATAGATATAAAAATAAAACACATTAATACGCAGTTAATATGATTCAATATAATGGCGAAATATGAGTTAAAGAACAAATTTTTAAATAATTTGATAGTATATGCTAATAACATTATCCAAGTACTATTATTGATGAAAATCCTTGGATAAATGGATGAGTTATGAATTATTTTTGTGTACTGACAACTATATGGAGGTAATAATATTGCATAAACCATTTTCGAATAATGGTGAAAAAATAGACCAGTAACTTTCGAATTTCTGTAATATAAAATTTTTAATAGTTTATAATTTTACAACACAAATAATGTTAACTCATTCCATGGTTTATTTACCAGGACAGGTGAGTTCGAAAAGCACTGCTCATATTGAAGTTGTAGGTGTATTTAATGATTGCAACACACACATTTCTGAATGTGGCCATGTTTTCATTGATTTTACCCAATTGCAGATATTAATTGTTGAATCGTAACAGAAGATTTGCATTTAATTTGAACAAAAATGTTTGTCTTTTGTTGTTGCCGTATTTTGTGTCTCGTACAAGGGACCAGATGTAATATTGTCGCCCCATGGCCTTACATTGTTGGTGAAAACGTTCTTCGTGCTCGTCACTCACGTCGCCCAATTTGTTCCGAAAAAAATCAAAGTGAGAATGGTGGAAAGCTAATATTCAATGACATATGCACTTCCTTCTGCTGAGACAAAAGTAGCAATCAGTCGCGTGACTAAATTGATTTCTAAAAATAATTGGCGTAACGATTTTCAGGACGTAAGAACGCACACATGAATATTTATGCAAGCCGAAAAACTTTAAATGAGAGTTTCATGTTTAGTGGACCAAAACAAATAGGAAAATCACACGTGCGAAATGGTGGACCGACAAATTTTTCGACTTTAAAATCTTTCAAATAAACGGACAATTTTTTAATTTTTTTCTTTCGCACGGATAGGTTTAAATCGTTTATAAGAAGAATATATACATATATGTATCTTACACTACATGTGAAGAGTATAATATTTTTCATACTCGTACCATTTCCATACTAGCATTGACCGTGATCTGGCTACTAGAAGGTATTGCGCATATACAAAATCCGGTTCCTATTTATTTGTTTTAAAAATGTTTTAATATCCAACTGTTCCAACATCTTGCTTAAAACAAAAAAGTTTGGAATTATAAACTTAATACTCCGAAGTATCTAGGCAATACATAAAATGGTCATGAAGCGCCTGATTTTATGAATTGATATCAAAATTAACGGGCTGATTGCTTAGATCGAACTATTTTACCCATATGGATCAGACGACTTGGTGTGTATGAAAACTGTACTGGAAAAAAAAGATACATTAGAAAAATGCCACGCTACTATACCAATAGTACATAGTACGTACGTAGTTCATCCCGTTTACGCTAGTATTTGTATAAAATATTACTACATCAAAACTATTGGACTGATGAAGTTTTTATTTGTACAAGAGTTATTTTAAAATAATATCAATAAACAGCGAAATTCAATTAAAGTAAGCTAGAATAAGCTCAAGTTCAGCAATTCTAGATTTAAATTACACATATGTATATCGTAGATTGATCCATAAACCGACCATTAATAATATTTAAGTGTTATAAATCTTTAAATAGGCGATTATGAATTGCAGAACTATTTAAAATTCAATCGACAGAGATTTATACATTTTTTCATAATAAAAAATAATTTCATTCGAAGATGTGTATGATGCCGCCATATAGAATTTCAAGTTGATATTGATGTTCTCCATACAAATGCATAAAAATGAGCTGTGGATTTATATGGGACTACCTCAAAAAATGGGCGGGACACGCCGATCTGTATATTTATATGAAGCGGTTGTCCACTATAATCCACCAAATCAAATTTCAATCTAATATTGATTTAAATGAAGAATTTTTTCATAAAAAACACAGAACTGCATGGTGGGTCTATATGGGGGTTACCCCAAAAAGTTGGGCTGGCCACGCCCATTAGTCTATATATGTTAAGCGGCTGTCTATAAAATGACACCATTTCGGATTTCAACCCAATATTGACTAATAAAGAAGTTTTCATACAAAAAGTCAAAAGTGGGCAGCAGATTTGTATGGAGGCTACCCTAAAAAGTGGGTGGGCTACAACTGTTAGTCTATGTATGTAAAGCGGCTGACCATAAAAAGGCACCATTTCGGGTTTCAACCTAATATTGACTTTAATAAAGAAGTTTTCATAAAAAGTCAAAAGTGGGCAGTAGGTTTGTATGGGGGCTACCCCAAATATTGAGCGGGTCCCACCCATTAATGTATATGTCAACCAGCCGACCACTAGAAGTTACCATATCAATTATTAAGTTGATATTGATTACAATAATTTTTTTCAAACAAAAAGTCAAAAGTGGGCGGTGGATTTGTATGTGGGCTACCCCAAAAAGTGGGCGTGGCGGGACAATCTCGACACTCTATTAAACTGCAATAAAAAGAAGTGTATGTGCAAAATTTCAACTGTATAGCATTAAAATTGGTCCCTAAAAAATGCGCAACAACATACAAACGGACAGATGGACATGGCTAGATCGATTCGTCTCGTCGAGCTGATCAAGAATATATATACTTTATGGGGTCTACGATGGCTCCTTTAATGCGTTACAAACTTTCAGACAAACTGATAATACCATTTCACACTATGTGTGAATGGTATAAACAATTCAAATACAAGTTGAGAACATTGAAAACAATGTGTGCAAGTATATTATATATTTTTCCATATTTAAATTCAAGGTACACAACACTTCCACAGCCAAATAGAATATTGCAAGATCTATATTAAATTATTATACAATTGTTAATGCTTAATGTACTCTAGATTTCTTCTTAGAGTGAACTTAAAATTTCATAACAGAACAAAGCCAAAAAGTTGCTTGTGACAACAAATTTTGCATGAAACATAAAAAGAACAAAATGATTTTTCATTATGTCGCCAATTTATCTACGAGACAAGACGCCTATAATACTTTTTTTTTGAGAACAAATTGTTGTCGAGTGGACATTATTATTTTTAAAACAAATAAATAAACGCAGAGGTTACGTTTTTTTGTCGAAGCTTATAAACAACTCAGAAGCTTTTCGCTTAAGAATTGCGTATTTTCATAAAAACGAAAGTGAAAATATTTGCGCATAAGTACTATATACTAGATGCATTTGTGAAAAATAGGTTGAAAAATTATATGTCAAATAGAGATTGAAATAATTTTTGAAAAACAACAAGTGGATGTGGGGGATGATTTTTCTTATTGAATTAAATTGATGTCGAGCATACAATTTGTTTTCAGGTGTGAATAAAAATTAATATTGAGTTCAATAAACTCTGTAGAATATTGTAAATATCGGAAAAATTTAGCGAAAGTGAATTCAATAAAATGGAACATTTTTCACGTATGAGATGGTTTTGCGAATTGAATTCGCTTGCTTTGAGTTATATGTATTGCACTTGATCAATGCCAAGTGAATACAAATCGCGAAATCGAACATTTTATCGAATTCACTTTCGCAAAATATTTTCGAAAGTGTTACCCGCCACCATCCTGCATATGAAAATCATTTGAAAGAGTAAATTCTCCGAAAAAACTTCTTTTCGTGCTATAAACATTTGTCTTATAAAAGCATGATTCAAATGTCTCCAACTTTATAAAAAAAAAGTCTAAAAACCTTGAAACACACATCATTTTCAATAATTTTATTAAAATACAGACTAAATTTGTTACTTACGAAAATAATTTAGCGTTTCACGCGTCTGTTCCTTTGTCAATCCCAAACCCTCGGTGGGTATGTGTAATGCAGGTGCTGGCACAAACCAATCCTGATTCGAATAACCCGAAAAATCCGTTAGAAAATCCGAGCGTATCTTGTATTTAGGTATTTGTTCTTCAAGCAGCGAAAAGATTTCAACCTCGGGCAAATTCTCGCTGCTGCAAAGATCTGTTAGCAAAGTGAAATAGTATAATTAGCAATTAATCAAAGGATGAAGTAATGCATTAGTAGCTTACCTGTTAGGCAAGCGGCCTCCGCAGTTTGAACCGCCACCCGCGTCGCCGTTGTCGTTGCATTTTGATGCTGTTGTATAAGGCGTTTGGTTGATGATAACTTGGGAAGATGCTTATTCAGTGTCGCCTGTGCCGACGGACTGAGCGGTGTTGATGAGGAGCCTCCGGCTCCAAAATTTAGTGATAGCATATGCTGCTGTGTTTCTTCAAGACAATGAGCAGCAATGCAGGTGTGCGGTAGGATACAGCCAGACCCCTGTGTGTTTTTGTATATGGGTAGGTCGGTCTGCTGGCTGTTAAAGTTAGTTTAGATGCTGTAAAAAAAAAAAAAAATAAGAGAATATACGATTAGTTTCACTATTAAGAACTATTGAGTTGTCAGGGAAAGTTCTGAAAAAAGCTACATGGGCTATTTGCAAAATGCATCAAAACTTTTACGTATATGGTATATTACTAAAAACATTCATACTTTTAACATAGCTCTCTTATTAATACATATATACATTCTCTCTTTATGTCAATACACTGTTGTTCGACCGATGACTCGAGGTACCAATGCACAAGCTATTCGGTAACTACTGGTCGTTAGTCTTACTGATCGTTACTCCTTAAGTAGCGAAAAGGTTTGCAGTGCCACACCACCTAAAAAAATATTATTAACAACAACTACTTAACTACTCGTCGTTAGCTTTAACCTAGCGAAAAAGTTTGCAAACGTTGCACTACCAAAAATAGTAACAAAAACAAAATTATATTAGCATAACTTGTTTGTCGTACTTGTTGCGTTTGTGTTTAAAAAAAAAAATATATAAATAATATTTAACTTCACTAACCACTGTGCTTCTTTCAGTTCAATGAAATTTCTACAAGCCAATTAGTTCACACTATTTGTACAAATATTTTTTTCGCGACTGTTGCCAAATTGTTTCTACGTACAATATTTATCCGTAAGTATTTTCACATGAAACTAATATATTCCTGTCGTAATTTTTCGAAATGCTTTGTGACCTGTCAATTTTTCCATTATTGTTGGCTCAATTTGCTAACGTATGCTTATCTTTTCTGTTATTGTTGTTCTGATAAAGTAAGCATTAGTAATTATTATATATTAGTACAAACGAGTCAGTCAAACTTGGCAAATTTCTGGGCATATTTTTTTCAACAAGTTTTACCGAAAATGTACAAATACATATCACAATACGAGTTTGATTCTCATAGTTTGTGTAATTCTAAAAAAAAAAAAAAAAAACATTCTCAATTTTTATTGCAATATTTTTTTAATATTTTGTAATATTCTGCTTGTAGCGTTTGGCTGTTTAAATGTAAAACTTGTATAGAAAACGCTACGAGACCAATTGCATGTTTGCTCTACAGTACTCGAGTGCGTATGACCTGCTTATCTTGAAGTCTATTTCATATTGCTTCATTCACTACAGCCAGCAGTCAATATGCGCTGTTGACGCTTGACAGACTGATTGCATTATTTAACAAGCGACGGTTTTATAAAAGATGTTCATTATTCAAGTTTTTTTTGGATACTTTTTCATCTATTCATACAACAAATTTTAAGCGTTTAGTATACTACGTTAATTGATAGTTAACAAAAGATCCAGCTCTATTCCAAATAACAGAATTATGGGAAATAAGTTAAAGATTGTGTGTGGAAAGTAAGGTTCTCCAAGCTTCAGTAAAAATGTGTAGTCGAGATCTAACAACAGTGCCTAGTTCGATTGTACCCCGGCACTGCCAAACAAGACCTCGCTGATCCCTCTAAGCCACTCAGACTTGGCTTGGCAATCAGTCATATGCGTTATTTAAGCTATACTGATACTATATTAGACGTGATTCTGTGCTTGTTAACAGCTAACAGCTTTTACCAGCTCTGAGTTTATCATTCTTTCACGTCGCAACGAATCAACGGTTGCAAATGATTTTTTGCACAGTGTGTTAGATTGAGGGCTGGAAACTGACATACAGGGATGTTAGGAGTTTCGATTTTAATACAATTTTGAGTTGATTTTTTGGTGTTGTGGGTCACAATTTCGATTGTGTTTCCATCAAAATCAATTCGACAACAATTTATCGGTGTATTGGTTAATTATAAAACCTTATGCACTAAATGGTTGGTATAAACCATTGTCAATTCATCTACTGCAAATGCAACCACTGACAATTCAACCTGAGCAATCAGCGCGCTTATTATTTGCCGTGCCACGAATTAAATGTTAATTTTTTGATAATTTTAGTACGATACATATGGCATCGCTCACTTTTTCACTGGTTCGTATTACTATCGGTGTCCTTTTCATCCATTTGCATCAAATAGTTCTTCAGATATGAAGAATTTATTCTCTTATATGGGTCGTAGAAGTAAAGTGTGACACCGCCCACAAACAATGTTGAGTAAATTTATTAACAATAAGCTAAGATTCTCTTAGAACCATTAAACTTTTCAGGATAGAATGAAAGCCAAAAACATCTCAGTAGATTAGCGAATTTCGCCGATAGTCGACCGTGTCAAAAATTAATGGGAGAAGACTCAAGCAACCTTGAAGCCAAAAAAAAAAAACGTAGCTCCATTTAGAAGAAAAGACACAGTGACAAGGCATATTAGGAGCATCCGAAACGTCATTTCGGCTCCAACTGATTGCTGTCCATGGAACCCTTCACCATCTATGATATCCGTGACCAAAGCGTAAACTATATGCATCTCGTATATGGAGGCAATCAATGCTTTACATGCTAAATTAAGTTTTCGAAAGATGTCGAACCGATGGGTGCTGCGATTTCTCATTGTGAAAACCTGGCTGGGGGGAATAAATTCAACTGAATCGAGGAGCTTAACACCGGGAAAGAAGTGTATTTTTGACAGTTTGAACAATTGTATCTTCTATTGGAGGGGCTAAACAAATAGGAGAATCAGCGGGAAGAGAGTATCAAACTTAAACGAGGTTACTATGACAAATAAAAAAATGAGTGAAAACCATGCGACTTCATTTCGAAGTTCTTAAACGTGCACAAAAGTTTTTAATAACTTGTAGCAAGCTATTTAATTTTAATACATTAAAGTCCATGATATATGGAGCTTCTTTCCGATTGATAAGATATTAAAGCGCAATCGTTTAAATTACCGGAACTCATTATATCCATTAAAATATATAAATATGTATACGAAAGCGTTGTCGTACTTATATTAAATCTATGGGTATAGTACAATTAGTTGTATTGTATAACAAGAAACTAGTAGTATTTTTTTTAAATCTATATAAAAACATAAATTCTAAAAATAGTGTTTAGTTCAAAAATATTCAAAGTAATTCCCGCCTTCTTTCACCTTTATCTGCATCTAACGCGACGGCAATGAACTTAATTATTGAACAGATACTGCCCAACAACAGCGCACATATGACTTATGATTCAATTTTTATACAAGTTTATAGATTTCCAGCGTAATCTAAAGCTAAAATAAGCTACTCGAAACAGAACTGACGTAAAAATTAAACTTTGCAACGTTAACTTCTCTAATTAAGTTTTTCAGTTAATTAGAGTGCTTTGAATAGTTATAAGTATTAGAGAATATTTGTTAATGATGAAATTTTTGGTTTAGTATACGAAAAAAATTGCAATTAGGTGCAAATTACTTACTCAATATGTAGAGTAAGTAATATGAGGATCTGAAAAAAATTGATCTGTATATTAAAGATAAATAAAGATCTCCAGCTATTTTAAATATTTTTCAAAAGCACAATAATAAAAATATTATAAAAGAAAATCATTACAAGTTTATAACATCCACAACATCATGTATTTTCTACAGAAAACATCACTCGCACGATATGACGAACGTACATTTTTCTACTTTAATTCCATTTTCAAAGTACAAACACACAGATAAATAATACAGAAGAATTGTCAAACTACATGATCTCATCAACGTAACGTATAATAAACTTCTGTTCAATGAATAGATTTGCAAAATACGAAACTAAAAACTCAAATTACAAAAAAAAAAAAAAAAAAAAAAACAAGAACAAAACTTCATTCGTCTAACTTCAATTGAGCGCGGAACAAATTGAACCGCAGAGAACCGCAGCGCAGACAGAAACCAGACCAGCTAAGTTAGGTTACTACGTGCCAAAAATCGCGTACCGCTCAATGGAAGCTTGTTGCAGTTCAGTCAAAATGCGAAACGTTTGTGATAACATAAAAGCAACAAGCACAAAATGAAAAGCCAAACAAGTAATTAACACAATAATGAAAAAAAAATTATATGAGAAATAAGTGTAATAATAAATTTTAATAAACATGCAATACTGTGCACTGGGGCGCAGAGATTTAGATACATGAATGAGAAGATACTTTAATATAATATAATAAAATAAATTTAATGTTGAAGGATGTAGAGAAGGTTCATGTTTGAATGTATTCAAGAAGTCAATGTGTATATATTTTATTCAGTATTACTATTTTTCAGTGAGCTAAGTATTAACCAATAGTTCCTTTCTGTTTAATAATCTCTAAATGTCTGATCATCGTTGGTCGTCGTTTTTATTTTACTGTGAATTTGTTCAATTTCTCTAATTATTTTTATAGTTTTCAATGGTTATTTATATGAAATATTAAAAGACTATTGAACAAAAATAGATACCAATGAAAATGAGTACACAAAACTCGATATATCAGATCAAAAATATCAATATGCGATATAATTGGTCCAACAAATATCGTGCTATTATCGATATATCGGTATGTATATCACAAATTCTAGTGTGAATTTTCAGCTGAAAGCTCTGGATCAAGCATTGTACGACTTATTGTAGCTTATATGTACGGAGGATCTATATAAACATAGCTTAAAAAGGTTCAACAGATCAAACTAGTGTATTGAGTTAAATATAATACTTTCAGCTTACGTATTTCAGCAATATGAAGTAGGGTATCGCAAGTATCTTAATACAATACTTTATTATTAATAAAAGCATGTGATATACACGAAAATCCCACAGATACGCGGAGGTAGAACGCACGTTTGCATACAGGTGCAAATTAGTACGATCGGCCGGTAATAAAATACGTCATTCCGATAAGCGGCAAGTGAACGCTTGAACTGCAATAATCAAATTTACTATCGGTTCTATTGTTTTTATCACTTTTAACAAACTTTTTATTTTTATTTTCTTTTTCTTTTTAGAACGCAAATTGCGTAACAAGTGCGCGAATGAGCAATAAACGAAGCTCTTTGCATATATGAATAGATATATCTAACTAAATAGAATAGATACAAATAAAACAAATATAATAAATAAGCGCGGCAAAACCGGCGATCGACGTTCGGGGAGGAAAAATGCCGCGCTGTGTTGAACTTTCAACGGGCAGTGGCAGCGAGCGAAATGAATTAGCAGACGGACGCTGTCAGCTGTCAAAATACATACATACATACATACATACAAGTATCTAAAGCTGTATGTATGCATAAGTGCATATAGAATAAACAAATGAACATAGAATCCACAAGCAACTAAAGCGGCGCGTATTTGCCACAAATTAAGGAGCGAACCGCAGCTTTGCCAATGGTGATGGACACACCGACGGACAGACGGACATACAAATGACAATGAATGAATGGCATAATGCTCTAAAATTAATTTATACTCGTACCAAATTTTAGTTGCTTGCCAAAAAGAAAGTTGCCGCAGTCGAAGAGAAACGTAGAATTATATTTGTTTGGTATTTTGTTGCCCGCTGCTGCTGCTATCGCATTTGCGTATTTTTTCACGCAGCGGGTTTACCAATGCACAGTGGTCTACGATAGCATGATAATGCAATGAAATATCTGTGCGTCTGCCAAAAACTACAATAAATATTCTCGATGTACATGAAAATCAGTCAGATTAGTTCATTTTCAATGTCACTTTGATATAAATACTCTGTCCACATAAAGAATTACCCTCTACCCACACACATTGGATCTTCTGCAAAGATTTTTGATTATTATCAAAAAGATTGTAACGCACTGTATGACTTTTTACTTTATTTAGACATTCAAGTTTGAAGAAATTCGTACATTTTATTTATAATAACAGAAAATTGGCTATAATTAGCAATAAATAATTATAAAGTTTACGAGTGTATAGAAAAGATAACTCTTATATCGATAGTTATTTTCTCAAATGACAAATAATTTTTGTTTATTTTCTTAAAACCCCGTTTTCGATTTACCATCAAACAATACGTTTTTTGACTTTTCCATTTATTTGCTCATATATCGTTCAAAAGGTATTTTCAAGTTTTGGGATAAAATATCAATATTTACGAACAGTTTAATTTCATGGGGGTATTCCTTTGAAATTGTACGACGTAGTTTGCGGGAACAAATCGTTGGTAAAAAAATTGTGTAATTTATTTTGACAATTTGTCTAGCGGTGCCTATTGTCCAGTGTCAGATATTACTATTCACATTATATGTTTTCAGATGTTTCGTCCTGAAAATCATTATTGTTAAGATGTTAGATGTCGAGCAAGTTGTACGTAACGCGAATGGGAAGAGGGGTGAGGCAGTTCTATATTTGTTACTAAGTTACAACTTATTTTTATAACGATCGAAGCGGTGTAGTCCTTGATTGTCCAGTAATCTTTCTGCTTATCACTTCATTTTACTGTGTGATCAGTGTATTGCAATTGTTGCATATACGCAACAACTTTTCTTTCCGCTCGTTAAATGAAAACCTCTTTATTTAATTTTAATTTAAATTGTCTTTTAAATATTATTTTTTTTAATCACATAGCAAACAATCTAGTATTAGATAATAATAGTCAATCAACTAAGTTTTTTTAATTTTTATCAATTGAAAAAAAAAAAACTTTTATTACATTTTTTGCAGCAGTTATTAATAAAATCGGCAGTTTTCGTAACAATAAAGGTTTGACAAACATCTATATTAGCAGCGTTTATTAAGTTAATTCATTTTTTAACCGGACATAAACATGTTCTTTCTATTCCTTAAAGTTTACGTACCACTTCTAATCACTCTTAGTAGCCCAGGGGAAGAGTTACATTTTACCAACTAAAAATATTGAAGTGATTTCTTATCAACAATGTAGAACCGTAAGAAGAAATTGTAAAAAACAGCAACCTTTATCAAACCTGAAGGCCTTTTTTGAAGAACTAGACATTTATTAGTCCAACATGAAAATACGCACTTAGTATTTTTTTATAACTTATTAACGTATTAAACTTTGTTTCTATAATTTATTTTATACTTCCGCACCACAGTGCAGTGCCAGCGCGTGAAAAAGGAAACAGAAGCGAACAGAGACCAAGACAAACATTTGTCACGTATATAACTTTTTTTTTTTGTCACTTCTTATATAAGCGCACAGAACGAACGTAAAAAACTAACATATATAGAAACACGACAGAGTAAAATGAGTGGGGCAGGGTCATTATACGGCGGCAAGCCAATTTTTTTAGGCAAAGGTTTCATTACGATGCGTCGCTGCTGCTGCCACTGACTGCGACAGAGTTGCATGAATCAGCTGCATAGTGCAGCAGACATATAATATAAAAAAAAAAATTGGAAAAATTTTTTTTGGGTGGGGGCCATAATATTTAGTGCATTTGGTTTGGATGCTCTATATAATTATTTGCGTGGGCGCTACTTTTGATTTCTAACACTAAAACACACATACATACATAACAGCGAGACACACGCACAATTCACGCTTGTTTTTGTATGTAGTATGTGTTGCGTTGATTATAAAACACAAACTCTTCTCATTTGTTTTGCTTTTGCTTTGATCAAACAAAACACAATACATATTTAGTTATTTGCTTCACTTAGTATTTCTTTCATTTTTGTCGCTTTTAGCGTACAATAATTATTTAACCTTAAAAGTGACACACACACACACATGCACATATATACATATATACAATAGATTATAGTTGGCAGCATAAAATATCGAATTTTCCGTTTATATTTTGATGCTTCTTCTTATTCTATATCATCATCATGCTTAATTTGTATTGTATGTAGTATAGTTGTAGTTATTATTGCTATTGTTGTTGTTGCTGCTACTACTAGTGATACCTACATACATCAATTAAGTATTTCATTTGCCATTTTCACTGGATTTCGTCACATGTGATAGAGAGAGAGAGAGAGCACAGTGCATTTCTTTATTCACAAACGCACACGCATTTAGCACAATACTGCTTTACAGTATAAACATTAATAATATTCTTATACTGTTCAATTGTATACGCGTATTTTAACTAATAATATTTAACTATAGAAAAAATAAAATAAAGCGCACACGAACCTCATTCAAGCGACGACGATTTACGACAGTATTCGAGGATGTGCACACAGCGATTAATATCAAGTGTGCTGTGTGTTAGTGATGTACGAACAACAATATACAGAGCCTAGTTATCGGTTAGGCAACTTGACCGATTTTTATCGCCCAAGTTACGCGCTATAGTTTCAGATCAAATTAAATTATTTAATTAATTATTTGTACATTTATTAAATGTTAAATATATATACATTTCTAAAAAGAAAAATTTCAATATGTAGGCGGCATTTAATTATTTGTCCCAAAAAACTTTGATCCACAACGTTTGTACGCTGTCAACACTATATACACATACATAAGTGTACAACTTTGCAACACTCTCTTGTTCACTTCGTACTTTTTTCATTGCAGCAGCAGCAGCAGCCACGCTTTTTCTTGTCTTCTGAACGTGTGACGAAATTTTTCTTAAATAAACTAAAGTAATTTTTACAAATTAATTTGTAAGTGCAATTACGCATTACGCGGCATAGTGTGCAGCATTGAAATCAACGTTTTTTGGTCTCTTCAAACGTATTAGAAGTCAACGAAAACAAAATAAAAAAAAGTCGGCCACAGCCGCAGCAAAAGGAAAAAGAAGAACGGCGTAGCGGAAGAAGAAGAAGAAAAACCATCATGGCCGAGGACTTTGATGTTGAGGCGATGTTGGAGGCGCCTTACAATAATAAAAACGTAAGTTAAACGTAATGTCGGAATATATTTATTAGTTTTTTTTTTATATATATACATATATATATATTTTATATTTGCGTACTATCGCAAAATAATGTATAAGTTCTACTCTACTGGTTGTGTAAATTTTTAATCTAAACAAAATGCCGTTTTATTTATTAGACGCTGCTGTTGTTTAGATGTACATACATATATGCAAAAAAAAAAAAAAAAAGTAAAGAGGGGCACACATGCACATACATATGTATGCGTGTTTGTGTTTGCCTATGTAAGTACAGTGGCCGCCGCCGCCGTCGTCTTCGTCGCCGTTGGTACCGTGTAAAAACTCATCAAACCATATTAAATATATGTGAAGTTAATTATTTGACTGCTTTGTATTCGTCGTCATCCATCGATGTTGTCTTATAATCGATTTTTAACCTAATTGCAATCGAAAAAGTGCTAAAAGAAAGAATGCATACATCTAAAGACATAATACACCAGTAATCCGCCCACAAAATATTGTTTAGTAGTGGGTGGGCTCAGGAATGCGCTAGTATCAAGTGTGCCAACGAAAGTAAATTTGTATGTAGTCGAATGTTGTAGGGTAGTATGAGTATATCAGAAACTTTGTTACGCATTTAAGAAGCCATTTAAGAATTCAGTAAATATAGACAAGATTAGCCTCGAATATTGTATCAAGAGATCCATCAAACAATGTTTGTTAAGTCCCCGTCTTAGAAGTAAATGACTAATTTTAAGTTAGCCTACGAGCGCCGTACGGTTATAACAATTATCAATAGGCTATTGCACATTTGAGCAGATTATACCCCAAAAAGTATATACATATATTCTTGATCAGCTCGTCGAGACAAGTCGATCTAGCTCTGCCTGTCCGTCTGGATGATATTTCGTAATTTTTTTTTTAAGATTTCTTTTTAGATATCCAGTTTTAAATCAGTACGTAGACTTCTTTTTATTACAGTCAAATAGAATATCATTATTGACGCGCCAACCCCATTTATTAAGGATAGCTCATATACAAAGCACCGCCTACTTTTACCTTTTTGTATGGAAAACTTTTTTATTCCAGTCTATATCAACTTAGAAGTCTATATGGAAGCTTCTAATATACGGATGCTTCACAAGCAAACCCAACTTTTATGTTGTTGTATTTATAAAAAATTTTATTACACCCAATATCAACTTTGTATGCGATATAGTTAGTTCTTATGAGCATACTCATCAAATAGTTATCAAGGGGCATGTTCCGCCCGCCTTTTTTCTTTATACTTGCCAAGTACACAACTTGAAACATTCTGTTCAACTAAAGCAAATGTTTTTTTTTTGTTTTTTGCTGTTTTGTTTTATGTTTGTGCATTATAAGTATATAATTCACGCTGTAATACAATACTAGCATTTTTTACAGAGCGCTATACTGAAATTAGATACTTTTCGTCTACATACAAATATATATACGAAATATAAACATGATTGAATTCTGAGCATATGTCTGGCATATTTATCGTGTTATTATGTAACAAAATGAAAACATTTGAACGTTGAAACATTACTTAATTGTGGGGCACCTTTATAATTATATATTTAAACAGCTCGGCGAAAGGAATCAATTCGGCCCCAACTTGTTTACTATGCGTCCATGTAACTTATTAATGGTAACATTGAATAACTTTGACAATACTCATTCTATCGTCTTTGTCAAGCACGTTTTGAAAATTTCAATACCGACATTCGACTGGTTGAAAATAATGTGTTTAGGTCTTTACTCTAGAGTCTAGATACGGGATATCTCGATTCAAGAACTTTTGTTTTACGGCTGTGGTGTAGTATTTAGAATTTTATATTTCGTGTAAAGGTTATTTAAGCTTCGGTGTCACCGAAATTAGTGTTTTATATATATATATATATATTTTTTTTTATTATTAATTATTTTTTTAATTTTATTGTGATTGATTCATCAACTAACAATAAAACATTGGATTGTACTACTATACAATATTTAGTTGTAAAATAATATAGCTATCCCATTGAACTGTTATATTATTATACTGCTAAATATACCACCATGTTCTAGATTGTGTTCCGAATAATTTCAGCGGAATCCATTTTATTAAAATGGTTCGTTGCGTCACTTTCAGAAGTATTTTGCGATTTGATTTAATTGAAAATTGCTGCTATGAAATACATATTTTTAATTTGAAGTGAAATCAAATCGCAAAATCCTTTAATGAAAAAGATGCCTCCGAACGTATTATTCGGTTCGAAGTATTAAAGTGGGTGGATTTCTTTTTTAAATTTTGTTCATTTTTTTTTTTTATATCATATCTGCACATACGTATCACTACATGGTTTAGTTTGGAGAATCTAGTAGTATGCACATTAACTATATTTCTTTATGTAGGTCTTTCATGTACCTAATGGTGAGGTATTTTATTTCTATGCTTATAAAATAATTGATAATTTTATTAGGGATCTGTTCATCTGTTAATATGAAGCATCGTCTTTAGGAACTTGTCAGAAATATACTAACCATGAAACAACTCTGAGTAAGACCCTTCTAAAATGATAATGTTATGTGCAAAATTTTTAAAAGTTGCGGTTCTACCGTACTTAAAGTTTTAGCTTTTTGTTAACTTGAGATACTGTATCTCATTTTAGAAAGAAGAAACCAACAGCATTGGGTTGTTTTACGCTCTAGCACGGAAAGAAATACTATTCATAAAACACTATACACACTAACGCCCAGCATATCAATGAAAGTACATGCCATAAAGTTTTGAGTATTTTTGGATGCGCCTATGTAGGCGCTTTTATTCTCTATCTAAATTTCTATGTACACCTGCTCCCTTCAATTTCTTGCTGTCGCTCAAAAATTAAAGAACAAAAAAACAAAACAATTTTACCAAAAATTAAAAAAACTAAAAAACACATTTGATAAGAAAACAAGAATAATTCTCAAGGGTGAAATGTCTTTGCAGAAAAACCAATAAGCTCTCTCAATATGTTTGCTAGTGATTGTTTTGGTCATACTAAACACATAAAGCCGGAGATCGTTGTGGTAAGTTTTGTATGCGCCAGAAACGAAAAAAACGCCAAAACGAATGAATTTTTAAAATAAAATAGGCAATTAAAGCATTTTCTTTTCGTTTAACTCAAACTTTTTTTAAATGAGATACATTCACATATTAAACTAAAAAAACAAAAACTTTTTATTTACAAAAATTAAAATTAAAAAAAAAAATTGCTTGAACAAAACCAAAACTGAACGTGAACTAAATTTCAGATGAAACTCCTACCTACTTCTTGTCTGGGCAGGCAGCAGGCACACACAATGTTACTCTACTACTACTCTAATGATTGAATGATTGAGAGGTAGCCCAAAAATAGAATGACCAATTCCAAAGTGATAAAAAATTAAAAATACATAAATTCCGAAATGATAAACGAAAGTGTAAAATGAAATGTAAGCGCTAAACTTCGTACTCACCATTGTATGTTTCATACAACGTTTTTTTTTTTTTTTTTTTTTTGGGAGATTTTGTTGTAAGATTATAATATTTAAAATAACCATTAAATGTTAGAATAAACAACAAAACCAAACAAACAAACCACAAATGAATCACTAGCAGAGCACCAACAATGAAACAACCAACAATAAGCCAACCAATCTACCAATGAATATTGATTTGTGAATGAAGATTTGATGTGTTAAACGTATTCGTAGCGAAACATACAACAACGGCGTCTGTTTCTACGTCGTATTTAAGAACTATATCTTATAAATCTATATGTCTTTATATTATTACTACTACTACTACTCTATACTTAAATTAAACAATGGTCCTTTGCCAAGGACAATCATTGTTGACTTAAGCATTTTTACCTTTTATACTTGCAGATAACCAAAATTTAACTAATTTACTTTGATTTGCTTTCTCTTATTCAAAACGACAACTACAACGACAACTACTACAACCAAAAAAAAAAAAAAATTATCAAAAATCCTGAAAAAAAAAATCTGATAAATCCATTGCAATACGTTCCTTGTGTTGTAAATGTGTCTGTGTGTATAATATACATTATTGCTTGCGCCCTTCCTCTCCACAAAAAAATATAAATATATATATATAGAATGCCAGCAGCAGCATCGAAACAGGCAGAAGACGTAGTAGCGCCGATGATGAGGATGACTACAACGATGTACGGTATGGATCATCACCGCCGCGCCAAAGTAGCAAGTACAAGCGAGATGAAGACAATGGTGGAGGTACAAAAGGTGCCAGTAATGGTAGCAGTCGACGTAGGTAAGTTAAGTGTATTGTTTGAATAACACTAGTTTACAGAAGCTTTTCTTACATTTTTTTAAGAGTAATTTGGCTGCACTGAACACAGAAAAACAAATATTTTTTCTCATTCGTTCATTTCGATGCTGGTTTAAGTGAAATCATAAATGGGAAAACTCAAATATACCGTTATCTAGGTAAATAGCTCAAACGAAAAAAACCTTTGTTTTTTTGTGTTCAGCGCATCCAATTTTTCTTAAAAAGTGTAAGAGAAAGTTTCGTTAAGTTGAAATTTGTAAACTAGTGTAATCTAATTCTATAAAACAAGACTAAAATTCAATTTTTTTTTTTTTGGTCTATTATCTACAGAAGCCGCTCGGGTTCACGCGATGAACGTTGCGGCGGTGGCATTAAATCGTCATCGTCACGCAAATCAAAAGATCGCGATCGTACAAGCAGCAATTACAGAGAACGCGATAGAGAACGTTATCGCTCACGTGATAAGGACATAGAACGTAGTAAACGTAGCTCTCGTGAGCATGGTGAACGTCATGATAAGGAACGTGAACGCGGTGAACGTATGCGTCGTAGTCGTTCCAGAGATGGTGCTGGTGGTAATGGTGGAGAACGTGAAGACAGACGCATACGCAGTCGCTCAAGAGGTGCAGGCGGCGGCGAACGTGATAGAGATAGATATCGTAGCGATCGTGATCGTGATCGTAATCGCGACCGTCGTGGTGGTGGTGGTGCAGGTGGCGGCGTCAGTGATCGTGATAAGCGGCGTCGCAGTAATTCGCGTGAACGGCGCAGACGCAGTCGGTCACGTGAACGTCGACTAAGTCCGGTTAGAGAAACCAGCCGCAAGCGCAGTCATTCGCGTTCCAAGGATCGTGGGTAAGTAAATAGAAACTAGTAACACCTGGCGTCCCTACTCGGGCGCCATCCTCTCCGTAGCAAAGCGCAAATACCTGCATATCTGTAGGTGAAACATATCTATCACTGCAACGAATTAAGTATTTTATATCCCCAGGTCTACTTATCAATAGCAAAGATAGGAAGATCAAATGTATAAATATTTCATTATAGTTTTATTAATTGTTACCATTTGTTATCCATTGCAGCAGTCGCCGACGCAGCTACTCGCCACGTCCCCATCGTCGTGGTCGCTCACCCAATGGTGGTGATCGTTCACCACTCACCGTGCTCACTGACGAAGAGCGTGATGCACGCACTGTCTTCTGCATACAATTGTCGCAACGTGTACGTGTACGCGATCTTGAGGAATTCTTCTCCAGCGTTGGCAAGGTACGCGATGTGCGCTTGATTACATGCAATAAGACAAAACGCTTCAAGGGCATTGCTTATATAGAATTTCAAGATCCTGAGTCTGTCGCACTTGCCTTAGGCCTATCCGGGCAACGTTTATTGGGCATACCTATAATGGTGCAACATACACAGGCTGAGAAGAATCGCTTGGCGAATGCGACGCCGACATTCGTACCGAAAAAACACACTGGTCCGATGCGTCTGTATGTCGGTTCATTGCATTTTAATATTACGGAGGATATGTTGCGTGGCATATTTGAGCCATTCGGTAACATTGATTTAATACAACTGATAATGGATACCGAGACAGGTCGTTCAAAGGGTTATGGCTTCATTACGGTACGTTGTTTAGTGTAAATAATTTATAAGTTAATTTTTGTCTATTAATGTATTTGTTATTGTCTCACTCAACAGTATCACAATGCAGAAGATGCCAAGAAGGCGCTGGAACAACTCAATGGCTTTGAGCTGGCTGGACGCCCCATGAAGGTTGGCAATGTCACCGAACGTCTTGATATAAATCCATCTTCGTTGGATACTGATGAAATGGATCGTACCGGCATCGATCTAGGCGCTACTGGACGTTTGCAATTGATGTTTAAGCTCGCCGAGGGTGCTGGTTTGGCAGTGCCGCAGGCAGCTGCCAATGCTTTGCTTGCTACAGCACCGCAACCTGCACCCATACAACAGACACAGCCAACGCCAAACATTGCTACACAATGCTTTATACTGTCCAATATGTTTGACGCACGCACTGAAACAAATCCGTCATGGGATGCTGATATACGTGATGATGTACTGGAGGAATGCGATAAACACGGCGGTGTGTTGCACATACATGTGGATAAGGTTTCACCTACGGGTACAGTGTACGTAAAATGTCCAAGCATAACGACGGCTGTACTGGCAGTGAATGCGCTGCATGGACGTTGGTTTGCCGGGCGCGTCATTACAGCGGCTTATGTGCCATTGCTCAATTACCATTCAATGTTTCCGGACGCAATCAGTGCAGTGAATACAATCGCTTCAACACGTAAAAGTGGCGACGAATAGAAATGCACGCGGTTAAAGAAAAACAGTTCAAATGCAATTGAACTGGGCACAAAGACAACAACAACAACACATTCGACCGCAGTTAGTTGTTAATATTTTTTTTTTTCAATTTTTATTTTTTTTTTTAACTTGTTTTATTTTATTTTATATTGAAATGTATTTGCTGTATTTGCAACTTTCAAGAATAATAATAGAATGTCATTGTGGTCTCGTACAACATTGAATTGAAAATTTAAGTGCACGAAACAACACCTATATAAACAACCAATTCAAGAGGTTCCATTTCAATGAAGCATAAGTACTAACTATCCAAAAAATAACTTGCTCTTGAGTTAACTGATTTTAAAATGTTTTCGGTATATGTATACTTTTATATTTTCAGTTTGGTGCATCATACTGATATAACTATGAGTATATACATATATAAATATATACATATATTATAATGATCACACTACATGCATAAGTCAACTAAAAACTTTTTAGTAAAGTTTTAAGAAAAAAAAAAAAGTAATCAAAAACAATAAAAAAAACAGTCGTAATTAGGCACAAAAATGTCTTTTTCCTTAGCCGGAGCGGTTCCTTTGCAAACTGCTCAAGCAACTCGCAAACGTTCTCTAAAATTAGGAAGTAAGGAATCTTAGGGCCAACAATCGAAAAATGTAGCCTCCAATAGAGAGAGTCAGTCTAATCGACTTCGCCGCAGGTTGGAGCAGTGTAATATCAGTAGCACCAGATTTCCGCTCCCTAACATCCACAATTCTAGTTGGTAATTGAATGATACGAGATCCCAACATCGACTCAGGCACTACCTTGTCGCAGCCAAGGCAGGCACTAGGCTCAGTATGGAGCACGACCCAAAACTGAACGATAGCTGGATGTCTTAAAGCTGCAATCACAACAGACCGCCGATGCCCTTTCAGCCAGATACTCCTAACTGTGCAGGAAATCCTCCCTTCTGAAGTTATATGTGTGCAGTGGAGACCTCTCCAGGCTTTTGACGCACTCTTGGTATGACGAGAAGTTTGACCAAGCTACTGCAGAGAATGACTTCATCTATAGAAGAACTCTGCACTCTTCTCATCTATAGAAGAACTCGCAAGAAACGGTAAGAGGGGCACAACACCGCAAAAAAGGCGTGAGATCGAGGGTGTTATGTGAGTGTTATGACTCGAAATTTTTATCAAAAGATCAAAACATCTGACTGGAGAATTTAAGCCCGAATGTTTCTTTCTGCCACGACGAAAGAGGAAAGCTGGTTACTGATGCACACTAATCAATGAGAAGTCACTTCTATAACCTGCATGGTGGTGATGAAGGGAACAATGTCGCCGATTGTGAAGCATTTATAGTACAATACCATCACTTAGAGCCACCGAACTCTAACGACTTAGTAATTAAAAAGCTGTAAAATAATGTGGCCGCCTTCGATAATCTGGCAGCTGAGTTATTCAAGACCGGTGATGACCTGGCAAGATATATGTCAGAAAATATTTAAGATCTACCTAGATTCAGTGATTTCGATGCTCTAAAAAATAAGTTTATTGTTTGCAATAATCGGCAGTATAAAATAGTTTCATTCCTACATGCAACTTGAAACCATTCAAAATAGTTTTAAATTAAAAAAAGTTTTATGCTTTATTACAACAAAAATACAAAACTCAAAATACTTTCAGTCATCTAGTGCTATTTATTTATTTTTGGTATATCATTTTTGATTATTTATCTAAAAAGTTCCACTGGAAATTGTGACTCAAATTTGAATGCTGGCCTAACGGGCACCCTTGCCTCTTCCTCCATAGTAGCGGCAATAAAATCATCCTCATCAGCAAGTGTCGCATTAATACTTGAAGTTGTCATCTTAACCGGACGTATGGCACCAAAGAAATCTGTAATCGGCACCTTATGCGGATCGCGTCTAAACAAATCCTTACGTACGCCGACCGTTGAAATACAAACACGTTTCGGACAGACTTGTAGGAATTCGCCCATAGTATGATTACTATGCGATTCAACCTTCTCGAGAAATTCCAGCGCATAATAAGTATAACGATCGATGATGTAGACACCAATAGTAGGATCTACATGATGTGAGAGCGAATCTTCGCCCACCAAACTGCTGGCCACGGCCAATATGTTCGGTGAGACAAACTTCTGATACAACGAAGCTGCCTGACAAGTATCGGCCATAAAGAAAATCTCATTGTAGCGACGCTTTTGCCACATTTGCTGCAAAGCGTCGGCCAGCTCTTGACTGGTAATCTCTTCAGAATCTTGAAATTTAAGAAAGCCATCACCACCGTGTCCGGTTATATAGATGAGCACATTACTGCCCGCATCGGTAAGTAGTTGCTTAGCGCGAGGTGTGCCCTCCTTGGTACGTCCAGTCAACAGACGCACAAAGTTCTCCACAGTTACTTCATAGCCGCGATAATCAACCTCAACATCGTCACCGTAGACATTGATATGTTTATTAGCATTGTTGTAGACATTACCGGGACGTGGATTACGTGCATTGCATGCCATATCATCGGCCAACATGAGTATAATCTGTGAATCGGGTATGCCCAGACGTTTAACGGAGCGATAAATGGAGAGTACATTGGCCACATGTCGATAGTTGAACCAAAAACGTGAAGCATCAACTAGCACCGCCCAATTGTTGGTGTGCGTAGAACGTTGTACAGCATCGACATAGACCTCCGGCAGATTAACTGTGTTCGACTGGAATTGAAAATGTATTTTATAGTTTAGCTAGTTTAAATTTTAAATGTATTTATAGTTACATGCACGCCAATGCATAACGTAGCCAAAAGGCAAGCGAAGAATGTTAGTAAGCGCAGCATTTTGCTTTAATTTATAGTTGATTTAGAAATGCGCCGGCCATCAACAACCAACAGCTGTTTATGTACTTAGATTAGAGATGGTACAATACAACGTTGAAACAGTGCTAGAAAATTGCATATTTTGCATTCGAAAAATTAAAGAGTGAATTTCAAAATTCGACAATTGCAAAAAAAACTCAAAATCAGATTCGCCAAATTCACCCAGTTTTTTGTTGTTGCTTTTGTGGTTATTTACCACTTTAATAAGAAATATGTTTTATGTACATATTTGTGAGAATAACATTTTATTTAAAATAAAAGCTAAAATTCTTTCTTGTTGATGCTTAAAGTGAGAATTTTGGAATAGAAAAATTCTATGTAAGATGAAAAAAAAAGAACGGATGCAAAATAAAATAAAACAAAAATGTGTATCGTCTGAACTTTTCTTTGTGTCTGTGGCAAAAAATTTACCTCATTTAAAATAATTTTAACAAATAAAAGAATATTTTTTTTTTTAAATAAAAATACCTTATTAATCTTTAGTACAAATTTTAAGTGTAATTGTAAGTTCTTGGCTTAAAACTAGTTTAAAAATATTAGAAAAAAGTTTAAAATTTATTAAAAGTGAAAAAAGAAAAAGTAAACCTTTTTTATTTGTTTTTATTTATTTTATTTAATTTTTTTATTTACTGTAATTGACAACAAAAAGAATGAAATTTTTTTTTGCTTTGTTCTGTTTAATATGAATAACAACAAAAACAGCAACACTCAAAATAAGTACAAAAAAAGCCACAAATGTACATATATAAATACATATTAGTTTTGTTTTTATTTACTTTTTTGCATTAAAAGAAAAAAAATGGTTATAAAAAATATTGAGTGAATCTGATTTTGATTTTTGAAAGTTAGACTTTTGCCATTCACTGTATACTACAAAATTGAAACAAGGATATGCTCTTCTTTTTTGGTGCATGTTATCGTTCGGGCTGAATGACAATTAAGAAGAAGAGGTAGACCGTAATAAAAGTGAAACCAACACAAAAAAACGTATTGTTTTGCGTGAATTTATGAAATTAAATAAACAACGAATATCACGCAGTTGACAATTACGGCGTAATTAAAATTAGCTCAATTAAATATAGTAAAAGCCGCGAAACGCGCACGCATTAACTTTTTAAAAAAAAACATATACTACGTAAATATTTTGTCATAGGGCTACCATTAATTTTTTTTTTTCATTTCTTCGACTAACGAATTGTTAAACGACGACGGCCACTAAGACAAGTTGGAGTACACGACTACAACGACGGTGGCGGTGGCAGCGACGACATTTCCGTGGTTGTTGTTGCGCTGCTATTGTGGTCAAGATGTGAATTGGTGACGGCTGCTATTGCTGCGAGTTGTTGTTGTTGTGTTTATTGACGGTTTTTGTGTTGCTGTTGTTGTTGTTGTTTTTGTGTGCGCGCCCGCCCATATGCACAAATATTTTAATTTAGCTAGAAATCTTAAACTAAAAACGCAACAACAAATTAAAGTGGCAGTGTAATTAATAAAGTGTAACGGCGGCGGTGGTGGTGCTGTTGGGTGTAGTATGGAAAGTCCCAATATGTCTATGCATAAGGGCAGCAATATCGATGTATGCAGCATTAGTGCCGGAATCGGTGGCGCTGTACCTGGTGATATAAATACAGGCACTTTAACACATTTGATGGAAGATCATCATCGACAGCAAATGCAACAGCATAATCATCACAATGCGACAGTTGGTGGTGTTGGTAGCAGCGCAGGGACAGTTGGTGTCATTGCAGGCGGCACAGAACGGCTACGAAGGCAGGGCAGTCGTCTGCAATCATCACGTTTTGCGTGTCTACGTTGCTGTGGCAATTTTATAACATATCTGGTACGTCTACGTCATAATACGCCCGAAGAACTGGAACAACGCTATAAATCCAAAGAGATTGATAAATTGCTGGAGAAGGAGAAGCAAACGTTTCGGCGGCAGGTATGTACCATATATACTTATAGGGTGTTTTTTTATATGTGCAGAACTATGATTTGAATATTCGGTGTAAAAATAAGTGTATTTGTTATTGTAACTTTGAAAGTTTAATTAGAGAATTTGATACAAGGTGTTTTATTCAAAGTGTTCTTCAGCGCGTTAGCTACGACTTTTCGCTATCATTCAGTCAGCATAAGTATTCCGCGTTATAAAATATTCATCGTCTTTTGAGGCAAAACAAGAATCAATGGCTTTTGGCTTTTTCGTGCTTAACTGCATCAATTGTTGTTGGTAACGATGCCCAGTAATGGTTTCGTTAGCCTGGAATAGCATATAGTAGATCACTCCGATGTGATCCTACCATAAGCACACCATTAACTTCTTGTCATGTATACTCGGTTTGGTCGTTGAAATTGATGCATGGCCGTGCTTACACCACGATTTTCTGTGCTGTGGATTGTCCACTTTGTATCTACTTGTCGGGTCCCCGTCACAATTCGATGGAAAATACCCTTCCGCTTGTGCCTTTGGAGCCTAACGCATACAATTCAGTATCTTAAAACTTTTTTGGACTACCTTTGCATCAAAATCGCCACTTTTAAAACGCTGGAACCAGTACTCACATGTTTTTATTGAGGCCAGTGTCGTTATACTGTTGGAAAACCATTCATTTGGGCCACTCATAGCCACTCGCTGTTGACGGTAGTGTTTCTGCCGGCTGTATTTTTATATTGTCCGTAAAATAAACTTAACGCACGGTAACATTACCGAACTGAACCACGATTTTCGAAATATATTTGCACAATTGCAAGCATTGTTATGGTGTTGTCTATTCATGATCAAATTAAAAAACCAAATCTAAGCAATTTATTTAATTCCTGTCGGAAAATGGAGCCTCTAAAACAAAATACCCTGCATATCTAGAATTTCGCGCATCGTGAGTTTAATTAAGAAATTAGCATTAATTTCTTGTAAGATCAAGAGAGCAATGTGCCACACAGAAAGAAATTCAGATACATATATACAAACAAGCATCCGGTTGTGGTCGTTGTCCAGCCGTACCCGCATAAAGTGTGCTCCGCGCCCTACGCCATGCCACTTTCTGTCAAATTTTCACTTTTTTCTCATTGCATTGTTGCATCATTTTATTTATTCACGCTTATTTAGTCGACAATGAGACCCCATAATGAAATTCCAGTTTAAATGTGATTCAGCGCGGTGAAGTGTACTGCTGCTGTTGCTGTTGCTGCACACAATATCTACTCCGCTCGAGTTTTTCTTACTCATTTCAATAATATTTATTGGTTTAATTGTATGCATGTATTACATTTTTGTGAATTTTTATCGGTCAAGGCTTTGTAGTTGTTCGAAATTTTGGCGCTAATTGAATCAAATTCAATTAGAATTGAATACAAGCAAAGAGATTTGTAGCTTCAGTCTGTCTGCCTGGTTAGTTTCAATTAATATCGAATGCACCTATGTACATATGTATGTATGTTCAAATTAATAGATACATTTACCAAATCTAACATTAGTAAATGTAAGATAGCTAATGCAAATATGTGTAGCTAATTGCAAATATGAAATCTTGAATATATAGAAACAAGTAAGAACAATACATTCGAGCTTGCTCAACTATTAAATACATATGTGTGACATCACACAAGTGAGCACGAGCATACTACTTGTATATATGTATGTACGTACATATATATTTCACCCAACTATGGTGAAATTAAATGTGTACTACAACTGATTGATTTTTATTACAACAGGTAAAACTATTGCTCTTGGGTGCCGGTGAATCTGGCAAATCGACATTTCTAAAACAGATGCGCATAATACATGGCGTCGATTTTGGAGCGGAGCTCATGCGCGAATACCAACATGTGATATACCAAAATGTAATACGAGGTATGTACATATATTATCAATATAAATAATTTAGCTAATTACCATAATGACTAATTTACATGTCTCTATACCAACAGGAATGCAAGTGCTTATCGATGCTAGGGAAAAACTAGATATACCCTGGGGCAGCGATGGACGGGAAAAGGATGCAAACGAGACCAAATTCATGGAATGCAATTCAATAGAGGCCGTTAAATTTATAGAATATGCACCGCTTATACGACGATTATGGCAGGATCGTGGAATACGGCGTGCCTATGAACGACGTCGAGAATTTCAGATTGTAAGTAGTTAGCACAAAGTGATTTAGATTTAACAAAAGCTGTTTCTTTGTATAGAACGACGCATTTTATATTTGAAGAAAAAAAGAAGACACGCACAACATAATTATTCTTTGTTTATTTGTGCTTGTGCTGCTGCATATATGATTCACTTTTATTTTATTTACTTAACAATTTAGCGATTATCAAAATGAAAGTTGGCTGAAGACGCAAGGTGACACGTTATGAAACATTTCAATATAAGAGTTTTACTCATTTTGTTATCGCAAACTAGTGCCCACAAAGCTGTGTTAATATAGAAATAAATATTGTTGCTACGATTAATAATCAGCATTTATTAAGAGATAATTTTATTATCGTATTATCATATATTTGAAAATAGTTTTGGTCAAATGACTCAATAAATATATTAATAAGCTCAGTTTTGAAACTTCAACTGGGACCGCATTAATGTGAGTAATATTTTTATTAAAAAAGCAAGCCATAGCTCGATTATGCTTAAAAATACATAAACATATAACCACCATACAAATGCGGTGTGCAACTTTTGATTTTTGTATGAAAATGTTTCCTATTACAACCAATATTTACTTGAAAATCGATATGGTGGCTTCTCATGTACGGAAGCTTAATAGCTTATATAGTTCCGAAACAGACCCAACGCCCACTCTGTGTTTATTGAAGGCAAAACTTTCTTTATATGTAAATATGTTGTAGAGCAAAAGGAAAAGAGAGGAAGAATCAGAGTTATAATCAAGTAGTGAAAAACAAACAGGTAGCGAAAAGAATAACAAAAATGCCACTGCCTCACTCTGTTTACAATAGTACGTACTGTCAACTTGTTTCACATCAAAGCCTCGTGAGTACACACCACTCACAGTTTTTTTTCCTTCTGTAGCAATGTGTTATCAAAATCCCCAGACAAAATTCTAGCTATCCTTGGTGAAAGATCTCTGTATAATTTTTTTTTATTTTTTGCTTTACAATTACATTTATAAAATCATATAATTTAAATTGTCTCTCTGTGTTTGTAAGCTACCCGTTTTTAGTATCCTTGTGAAAAACCAACGGTATTCTTGTTCTGCGGGTCTTGCACCTTGCCTTTTTTCTTGTCGAAGAGAGATTTGTGAATGTTAGGAATGACTCCGCCCCCGGAAATAGTTGCTTTTATGAACGCGTCTAGTTCTTCGTCCCCACGAATGGCCAACAGCAAATGACGTGGAGTGATACGTTTCAAATTTAACTCCTTTGCTGCATTACCGGCCAATTCGAGAACCTCAAGAGTTAAATATTCCATTTGGAATCCCAGAGTCCATTTTAATTGCACACAATAATGTTTTTAACGTAAAAAGCGTTAGTATTTTGTAGCGAATTTTTTTTTTTTCCCCCAGGTAATTTTTTTCAGTTTTTTCAGACGTACACAGCAACGCGCAAGGGTTATAGGGGGAAGATATAGTTCCATCCGATTGTCTTTAAATTCGCTTTGTATACTCTATACAACAAATAATTAAACACGTATTACGCCGATTTTCGGTAAAAACCAAACCAAAAAGGGAAATGGCGGGTGAAAATTATTTGGAACTCTTTTTGTTCGTTCGAAAGTGATTTGTCGATCTCACAGAAATTCGAAACTAATAACACTTAACACTTCATTCTAAAATCAACCGACAATATGCTACATAAATCAATACTAAACACACCATTCTTTCCATTAAAACTTTCAGAGCGATTCGGTTAGTTATTTTCTCGAAGAACTGGAACGTTTATCTAAGCACGACTATTTACCCACGCACAAGGATATACTGCACTGTCGAAAAGCAACCAAAGGCGTCTATGAGTTCAGCGTGAAAATACAGGTAAGTAAGCAATTTTGACTTAATTTTAAATCTATTAATCTATTAAATCTACAGAACATTCCATTTGTATTTGTCGATGTCGGTGGACAACGTACGCAACGACAAAAGTGGACCAGATGCTTTGATACATCAGTTACATCAATTATATTCTTAGTCTCTAGCTCTGAGTTTGATCAGGTGCTTGCCGAGGATAGGTATGTATAGTATATTATATAAAAACTGATTACAATATTGAGTTCGAACAAAAATTTTTATTTTTTTAATTGCAAATACAGAAAGACCAATCGCCTGGAGGAATCTAAGAATATTTTCGATACCATTGTCAACAATAATACATTTAAGGGCATCTCAATCATTTTGTTTTTAAACAAAACTGATTTACTCGCTCAGAAAGTACGCAATCCTGAGACTGATATACGCTGGTATTATCCACAATTTAATGGAAATTCACATTCGCTTTTGGATGTACAGAATTTTATATTGCAAATGTTTATGAGTGTACGTCGTAGTACACAAAGTCGCATCTATCATCATTTTACCACTGCCATAGATACGCGCAACATTAATGTTGTCTTTAATTCGGTAAAGGATACAATACTCCAAAGGAATCTCAATGCGCTAATGCTGCAGTGACGAACAATGACTACGAAAATACTACAAAATGCAGAAAGACGAAACGAATTATATAAAGAAGTAATCCGCTGCTGTTGTACGCCATGTTATGTATACTATCTATATCATATATATATATATATATATATATATATATATATATATATATATATATATATATATATATATATATATATATATATACATATATATTTAATTAGTATTAAACTTTACATGTCAACAGTCACACTATTCTACTATACTGTCGGTCTCTACTCAATCCGTACCATGAGCGCAGCTCGTTAGCGCTTTATTTTGACAATTTTAAAAAAGAAATTACTCAAGTGCCAGCAGTTATTGAAAAGGGAAAACATTTTTCAATATACACTGCAGCGTCTATATATACATATATATGTATATATATATTTATATAGAATACATATATACAAATATATATATATATATATATATATATATATATATATATATATATATATATATATATATATATATATATATATATATATATATATATATATATATATATATATATATATATATATATATATATATATATATATATATATATATATATATATATTATAGTTATTTATATAAACAAACAAAAGCGTAACAAAGGAATTGTTGTTAACTTTTTCAAGATTAATTTTAAAGCAAGAAAACAAAGCATGTATTTAAGCATTAAGTAAAACTTTTAGGTAATTCACGTCAAAATAAGCAGCCTGTTTATATCGACAAAAAAATATACAGTTAAATCACCTTGACGTGAACCTCCAACAAATTAGTTGTCAGCTGTTTGATTTTTAACATACATCTTCACATATATATATCTGTCTCTCTTTCTCACATGCATAATAAATCTGTACATATTTAATAGTATTTATTAGCATAGGTAACACTTTTTATATATATGAAGTTGCTTATATGTACATATATGAGCATGTCTGTGCTTGCTTATTGTTTTTCATGCATTTTGCTTTTAAACAGTTAAACAGCTGAACAGTCTGCTTAAATTGACATGAACTACCTTTATGTATTTTTGTATATATTTATATATATATTATATGTAACTATTTAAATTATTACATTGTATGTAAAATAATTTACATATTTAGAAAAGCGCTCTCTCTCTCACACACACACACACACTACTAATACTCTTTTATACTTCCAACTCGAATACTATAAAAATAAACACTAAAATATTTTTAATTTTATAAAATATATATTTATATACAAATATATACTATACTCAAATTCTAACAACGAAACAAATTAAAATAAAAAAAAAACTTAATATAAAACGTTGGCAATTATCTATAATATTTATACAAACTATTCCGTGTTCAATAATGTATTTTGATATGCTGTATTTTTTTTTCTATTGAAAGCAAATATGTCTTTCTATTTTTTTATAAAACGATACTAAATATACCAATATACTACGATATGTATTTTAATTATAGTCTATTTCTCATAGAGAAAAGTCGACAAATGTACCAATAAAATAATTGAATATTTTATATACAAAAGCAATATATGTTTTGTTTTATAATTTTCTTGTTCTAGCTGCTTGTGGGCTTTACCAGATTGAATATATGTATATACAGTTAATTATATATCATGATAATATAGTATGGTATGGGTATAAAGTAATGTAAGAGAAAGAGATTACTTGGATTGGATGCATCCGTAGTTCCCCAGAGCTCAATTGCGTTGGACCTGACGGAGTATTGAAATAATTTTTCGTGTTTAGCGACGATTGACCACACTCCACACAACAGTCATTGGTGCTGATCCCGTTTCGTTCCATGTAACACTTGCAACATGTTGCTCCATCTGAATCTTAATTTAATGCTGGTGCTACGATGGAGATATTGTTCATTCTCATCAATAGTTGGCCGACTGCCACCAAAAACCATAATGTGCAAAGAGACTCGTGAGGGTGTTATATTCCTATACACACCTAATAAAATCAGCTTCGAGAGCAATTCGTTACTTTGGTGAACAGAAAGCATCCTCGCTTCATGCAAATGAACTTCATGAGTCACTTGTAATTAACCAGTAGCAGTACTTATAGCGTTATTCTGACCACTTTGCAGGCTTGAGTCAGCGTAGAAAAGCATATGTAATTGTTGAATATTTGTGGAACTTCCTTGTCAAATCATTCCCCACACACACACACACACACACACACACACACACACACACACACACATGCCAAAATGCCATCTACGCTACTGATGTTACATGTACGGGTATTATATGAATCGAGTTCTCCGCATAAATTGAACGACATTAGTATTCTGTATCAGAATGTTCCAGCAGGGCAGAACTCATTGAACCAAATAAAAGTGCATGGTGCACGTGAACGTATCTTTTATACAAAAATGAATTCGAATCGAAATCGGAGATCAAGTTTATGAAATCCTTGGATTTTATAATTCCACTGCCATAAAATTGGTATATCCCATTTATATGCATATTTTTAATGGTAACGCTTCGAAACTTGTAACTTACTTCTCTTATAGTGGTCCGGTCTGAACCTCTGTAGTATATTTTTTTAAGATTTCTCGTGAGATACACCAAGTTTGGCAGTTAGAGCGTAATAAACAACAAAACCAAACAAAATCTATATATGTATATATATATATATATATATATATATATATATATATATATATATATATATATATATATATAAATGTAAGTATGTAGGTATATTCCCTATAGACTCCGAAACCGCTCAACCGATATTGATCAAATTTTGTGGCAATATTCAAAATAGTCCCGTGGGTGATCCTGTGAAGTTTCGTGGTGATTGAACAAGAAGAGGTGTAGAAGAATTGGTGGTAGAATAAAGTTGCATGTGGATGGTTGGGAAGGAGTGGCATGAGAAAGGGGATGGCCGCGTACAACGCCGCGGGGACCTACCAGTTTCATATAAAAACTTAAAAATGGAATCAAGTTTGTAAAGGGGCTATCGCTTAAAGAGGTGTTAGAATGTACATTTAATACTAGTTATCTGATGAGTGGTAAAGAGACTCTAAATATCCAAACTTGAAGTCTCTATCTCATATAGTCTTCTTTCAAACAGAAGGTCAGACATTCATATCTACATCGGCATGATCAAGAATATATATATGACACGCCTCCTTCTGCCCCTTATATACATTTGCACAAACTTAATATACATTTTTTTGGGTAACTATATAAAACTATAATACAAAAACAGTAAAATTTGAATTTTGATACCTTCACTCAACTGTTCATTACTTCGGTATTTATCCATAGATTTTCTCAATATCAATATCTTGTTTTCTTCTAAGAAGTACGAGCTACATGCAAATAATAAGGAACTATACATTCCATTTATATTTTGCTCTCTAACACTTAAATCACTGAACCTATTGGAAAATAATGTTCGAGCAATGATGGATCATAATAGTCTTTGGAAGTTTTTGAACTCTTACTCTGGGCTCCGATTTTTTAAACGAAGTTGTTGTTACTTAGTGATAAATACTGTATCATTAATCAAGACCAATTCTACAACACCATGACAAGAAAAATATCTTCAGACCATTGTAATGCGTTTTTGCCTAGCGCTACGGTATACGTTCGAATTCATTACAAATACGTAACCGGATTTCTTTATATTTAGTTATATTTATTAAAATTTTTCTTTTTTTTTTTATAAATTTTGGAATGCAGTAAAAACCAATTAAATCTAGGTGTACATAGTGTATAAAATAATTTTAACCAAATAATCAATTTAAAAAAAAATACAACATGTTTGTAAATAAATGTATAATAATACTATTTAAAATCATTTGTAAAAAATAAATGTGCATTGCAAAATATCAAGCGTTATGTTAAAAAATACGTATGTACTAATTATACATAATTAAAATACAATTACGTTTACGTTCAATTAACATCCATCCATTCATCCATAGAACGGAACGGAGTGAGTGTGTAACACAATTTCTAGCATCCATAGAGTAATGTGTTGTTGTTTTAGGTTGATTAGTTTTGTGATAGTACAATAAAAATGTAGTGGACCAATTGGCGTCATTGGAAAATTCTTTGCTTAGCTGTACGCAGTTCAAATGTTCGTATAAGTATAAGTAAATACGTATGTATGTCGATCGGTCGTTCGGTCGTTCGGTCTGTCTGTCTCTCATAAAATTTTGCTCTATTATAATCTAACTTGTTTGACTAGGATTATTGCCACCATTGCCATTGCCACTGCCACTGCCGGATAGTGTATTACTGCTGGCGCTGCTGCTGAGACCACTACAACAATTACTCTGCGCTGCTTTGGCACTCAGACTACCCAGACCAATTGAATCGCTTTGATTTCTATGCGCTGCAGCCGCCGCTGCTGCTGCCGCACTGCCGCCATCCTTGCTACGTGCTTGATCTATCAATTCGGCAGCAATCTCATAGAATAGACGCTCAACGTTTTCGGCTTCTTTGGCTGATGTTTCGAGGAAGTACATATCATGTTGTTTGGCAAATTCTTCACCAATTTGTGTTGGTATCTCACGATCATCTCGATCGGTTTTATTGCCGACAAGTATTTTCAAAACTTTTGAATTGGCATACTCCTGAATTTCACGCAACCAATCGGGCAGGCAATCAAATGTGGGCTGACAACTGATATCGTAGACGAGTATGAGCGCATGCGCGGATCGATAGTAACTTTGTGTTATGGAACGAAAACGTTCCTGGCCGGCAGTGTCCCAAATTTGAAGCTGTAAGCAAAGAACGGAGCATTTAAGTAATAAATTTTTAAATGAAATACATTATACAATAAAAAGTGATATATTCTTTTGACTGGAAATATCTAATCTTGTATATTTTAAAGTATTGAATTCGAAGTCAGACTCAGAATGCATCTATGTCTCTACAGAAATATTTTAACACAACATACGAAGAAATATTTCAAATCGAATGATGTATTTTCGACAGTGGTGTAAATAGTGGAGGATAAAGAGGATTAATCTCTCATGGTCATATATTCTCCTATAAATCTAGAAAAAAAAAAACATTTTTTCGCTTCTGTAGAGGAAAAAGAAATATTAGTTTATCGAAAAATCACCTGGTGTCGTCGAATTAAACTATATAATGTTGTTATAGTTGTTGTGGTTGTAAGAACTCCTTGGAAACTGAACCAGGATTAGTATATATAGTTAATTATATAACATGATAAGTAGTATATGATAAGAAGTCTTTTAAGCCTTATCTCCCAATCCACAGAACAATATTGCCATGGGTAGAACCTCTAGTTGAAGAAGTAGTTCATGTTATGCGGTAATTGACCACACTCAGGGCAGCAATCGCTGGTTCTGATACTAATTCGCTGCCTGTAGCGCTCAAGCTCAATCCTGACCTTAATTATGCTAGTTTAGTACTAGATTTGATTTGAAACCTACCAGATATTTGCAGGAACTTCCAAATTTGGTCTTGAGAATTTTACTTTGGTCAGTTCGAGTTATACTTTTTTTGTAGCGCCAAAGTTTTTTAGCATAAACGTATGCAGAATGTTTCAATGTACGAGCACTATTTGTCTTAATTACAATGCCTTGAAAAATGGAATGTAATCAAGAAAATATTCATGGGATGATTCCATGAGTGCATCAATCAATCTATTTCGACGTTTGGCAATGAAGCGCTATCAAAAACTACTCTTTATGACTCAAACGTGGTCGCCGTTTCATTAAAGACGAATCTAGAGAAAGTTGTCCACAAACAGCTGTTGTCCCTGAAAACTTCGCTGCTGTGCATGAACTGATAATACAAGACATTCATGTAACACACCGTGAGATTGAGGAAAAACATAGGAGGTCAATATTGAGTAGTATATAATCATTTGTTTGCCAGAAGTTTTCGGTAAATTGTGGAAAACCAACACTAGAACACGGATACTACTTTTTGACCCCTAAAAATATTGAATTGCTGGGTCACCCGTCTTACAGGTCTGACTGTGGCACGCAATGACTTCTTTTCGTTCCCACGCATCACAATTGAAGCCTCATTTTGAAGTTAGCCACTTCTAAATTGGTTCAATCGCATGCAAAAACGGATTGAAATTTATGTAGAATATTTAGAAAAACAATAAAGTCATTGGGCGCAATTGGTAAAAGTCAACAAACGCAATATTCTTGTTCTTAACCCTAAAAGTTGTTTCTAGACGGTACAAAAAATTCTGTATTGTTGGCGTGTGCAGCGAATCTGAGCAGAGTACTTTTGAGTACTGAACTATTGGAACACTGAGACCGCCAAAAGGTGATGAAAATGCAAGCAGATGACTTAATGACTGACGAGATGTTCCCTAAGTAGATATTAAGAAAGGGTGGAGGCAAAGGCATTTTGGCTAAATTATTGAGTAGCAAGGGAAGAAAACTTCACGCTGCGGCACTCCTAGCTATACTACTTGATAACCATACGTCTTGCACCTTAACTTAAAGTATGCCATCCCACGGTTTAGATAGTTTGATAACTAGCGTTTAGTTATTTTTTTGGTCTCGAAACAAGACCACTGAGTTTTCATTTCCTACCTTTATGCAGTTTTTGATGCTACTTTTAATGCGTTACAAACTTACAGAAAAACCAAATATAAAAAGAACGCTGCAGTCGATTGTGCTCAATGTCGAGCTACCCTGTATCTTATATGAACCATAAATTGAAGTGTGGTTGCCATTTTCATTTAATACTAATTAGCTGGAGAGGGAAAAGGAAAGACTAAGCGAAACTTGAAGTCTCTAACTCTTATAGTCTCCAAAAACTGCTCGTTAAAAAAGACTTTCACACGGATATGTCTATATCGACATGTCTTCCACAGCTTATCAAGAATAAACTAAAAATGTTCTGCCACTCCTTCTGCTGTCTGGTACATACATTTGCACAAACTTAATACACTCCTTTACTCTATGGGTTCACTGTATGGTAATGTAGCAATTCTGACTCCGAATTCAGCACCTCAAAATACATAAAGATAAGTTAATATATCTAGTCAAAAGACATTTTTCTTTTTGTATGCTAATATAGTTCGTTACTTACCTTAATCTTCTCACCCTCCACTTCAACAGTTTTGATCATAAAATCCACACCAATGGTTGCGCCCTGTCCGGGCGGAAAAAGTCCTTGCGTAAAGCGACGCACCAGACAGGTCTTGCCCACGCCCGCATTGCCAACCAGCACAATTTTAAATAGAAATTTATAATCCTCCATAGGTGTTTTTTTTAGTTTTCTATTTTTAACTTTGGTATAATTTGGTTTTACAAAAAAAAAAATAAATAAAATTTCACTAAAAGCATGAATGAATGAATGAAGAAGTGGAAAAAGAAGCAGAAACAGAAACAGAAAAAGAAACGGCATTAGTTTTGAACACACCTTGGGTCAGTTAGTGACGCGTAACGAGAATGTTGGCATAGAAGTTGTGTAGCTCACAAACTAGCTAAACTCATGCTTCTCATCTCTATTACTTATTTGCCGTAGTACGCATTACGCCATCATGGTGCCACTTCTCGACTATAACTCCAATTAAAGTAAAATTTCGAGTGCTAGGGAACGCTCACCTGTAGCTTTGTTGTTTCAACTATTTATGTATTTGTTTCTATTGCCAAAAAATGTCTTATTAGCCGCGATGACTCAACCAGCACGCACAGCCACCACACCAGCTGCTGCCGTGGTATATAATTGGCCAACTGAGTATTGGAATTTCGACGTTTTGCCAAATTTCAGCAGCCATTCAAACTTCGTCAGTCTGCTTTTTTAACAGTCAATTGCATGCAGCTGCATGTTTCATTAGTTATTATTGTTGTTGTTGCCGTTTACTTTACAGTGGTTTTTGCTTACACACGCAAAAAAAAATATAAATAAACAATCCGAAATGTGTCGTGCCCCGTTTGATTTGTTGGCCAGCTTGCAACTATCTCATACGCACAATATAGACAACGCACTGCTTGCACGCGCAGCAAAATGCAGCTGTACAAATCGATTTATCATATACAGTGAAAACTATCCACAATGGCAACTGTACTAAAAACGATTATTTGCATTGGGTACAACATGATTTTAAGCACTTTTACTGAAACTGTTTAAAGGTTATCTTTGATATTATGATTTTAAAAAATGTTTAGCTCAATAAAGTTTACGTAATATAACAAAGTTTACGTAATATAATCGATAGATAAATGAATACGGATAAGTTAGAGACGTATATGGGATGTGTATTTTAGAGATGTATTTTTTCGACAATAAATGATTAGTCAAAGCTATTTTATCATGCTCAAACTAACGACAGAACAATGCTTGCAAACTATAAAAATTCATTTTGAAAACCGTGGTTTTCTTCTACTGAAGTCAATATTTTGTTTGATATTATGTATTCTCAGGATTCTATTTCCATTCAAAGTTCTTTAACTAAACCAAAAAAAAAAAGAAAGAACACTATATAATAACTTAATAAAAAGTAAAAAAGAAAAACGGTTTAAAATTTTTTAATAGGCAATTTACATATAGTGAACTAGAAGGGAATTAGCAAAAGAAACTAGCAGTTCCAAAAAGTTTTTACATTAAAGTCGCAAACAAGTTGCAAGCAGAACGGAATTAGTGAACAGCCGATGTTGTTAACATGTCAATTTTCTTTTTCAACAAAGCTTTGTAACTATTTGAAATTATGTTAATATCAAATTAAAATGGATAAATCGTAGCAATATAGTATTCTTATCAAATAGCTGTAAGAAATGTTAATATCCAGTACGTGGACAACGATGTGATTGAGCTACACTCTATTACATGCACGGACAACTTGAACCAATGTAGACAGTTTTCACTGTAAACAAAAACTTTACACATGTGTTAGAGTGAGAGTATATAATAAATATGCTACAGTTGTTTAGAACATGTGTAAATGAAACAAAACATGGCCACACTAAAAATGCTAAGTGGCAACATTTTTCATAGAACAGCTGTTTGTACTGTCATTTTGACAATGTCGTCGATGTTGTTGTTGTAGTTGGTGTTTTAGTTTCACTTATTTGCTTACAATCAGTTTGTTTTTGTGTCGCAATAAGTGTAATAGCAAGTGAAATTTAAAGAAAAAAAATAATAAATAAATTATAACAATGTTAATTAATACTGGCAAGACATTTCTAAATGCACCGCGTTTGGTCGGCGTTGTGTATTTAAAACAAAATGCAGCTAAAAATCGTAAGAAAATTTCATATTTTTTTGATTTTTCTGATAAATTGCGGCTGCAGGCGCTAGTTTAGAGGTCAAATTAATTGAACTTTATATACGTATATGTACAATAGAGGCACCTTTTGTGACAGTTAAATAAAGAGAAAACATGCCATTGTGCATAGACTTATCTATATGTTCTTTATTAGATGATTTAATTTGATTAAATCAAGCCGCTTCGTAGTTATTACGCATGTGAGGCATACATACCTTACAGAAAGGGCATGTGTAGTGTATGTATATTAAATTGTACAAGCAGTTTGTAACAGTCTGAGAAAATTATGTGAAATACATTCTTTAATTGTTATGTGAACTGTGGGGGACCTTTGAACTTTCAGGGGCTCCACGATCGGACGTCAAGTAATTCTGATAGACATAAAAATCTGACAGCCTGGAAAGCAATTTCGAAGAACCTATGGTGTTTGATGGTTTTGATAAAATTCTTGGATTTTTGACAAATGCCCATAAGATACGATCTGATACTTAAACTATATTATGCACCTTAAACGACTTTTTCTTAAATATAAAACATAGCGCTGCAGGGTTTAACATAATCAACAAACCTTACTTGAGCATTCTTTTTTGTTTTTGGATTGCAATACCTCACTGAAGTGGACTTTCGTCACTTGCGTGGACTACCGTCCACAGTGATAAATCATACTATTAATGGAATTTGAACTCTTCTTTGTATGCACATAATAATAACAAGCCTGTCAAAAATATAAATGGCGTGTTTGTTTTGTTCTCAATATATTTTTGTATACTTTTTATTTCAACGTAGTTTGCGCGTCGCTGGCAGCTAGCCAACCACAACAACAACAACAACAAAAACCGCTGCACACCAGTGCCGCCCGGCTAAATTATGCTGCTGCCGAGCCGTTGCTACCGCTGCCCAATAATGTGGATGCCGCAGAGTCAACACACTGTTTTTCCAAGCAACGTACCCGTGATATCTCCGCAACATACATGCATGCACAGGCACCAATTTCGACCATTGATATAACCGCAGAGAGTACACTGAATGCAGCGAATGCCAACAGCACTGGCTATGGTGCACAGGATCCACATGTACAGTCTTACGATTGCTTTGGTGCTGTCAGTCTCAATGCGGTAATGCAGAGCAATGTGCCGACACCATTTGGTGGCATGCATAAATTCTCGCATCTGAATATGCCCGGTGGTCAATGGTCACAGGAATATAAGTTTATGTCGCAGAATTTACAAAGTGCACACTATCGTGCTTTGCGTGATAGTGCACGTGCTGATTGGGTCGCATACGATCAGAATGCAACATTGCAGAATAAAAAAGGTATAAAACACTTTCTTAATTGATAAGCATGAGACTGATACTAGGTACTAACAAAATGAAATATATATTTCGCTTGCGACATGCATGTCTACTAATGCTTGCAAACACTTCATAGGCATACTGTATAACGCTCAAAGTAAGCGCAGCTATAGCACTAAGACTGTACAAAGGACAATGTCAACAGATACTGAGAAATCCAAAGATACAATAACACAATCACAACAGGCTTCAACATTAAGCAAGAAGGATCAATTAAAGCAGGCCTTTAAAGATTATGGTGCAACAATAGTTGTCTTTCATGTAGGCATATCGTTATTATCGCTGGGCAGCTGCTATCTACTGATTTCTAAGTAAGTGAATGGAATGCTACCATTATAACCCACATTACATCAATTAATACAACACATAATACTAGTTTCAAACTAAATCAATAGTTATTGTTATAATATTTTTCTCCTTTATCTTACAGTGGAGTAAATATGCTTCCCATCATGGAATTCCTTGGCATTTCGGAGAGCGCATTTGTTGAGAAATTTGCCACAGGTAGCACATTTGTTGTCGCCTATGCCGTACATAAAGTATTTGCACCGGTGAGATTAAGCATTACATTGGGTGCAGCGCCTTTCATTGTACGTTATCTGCGCACCAAGGGACTTCTAAAGACAAAAAGTAATATACCCAGTTAAACGAATATTCTTATAAAAAAATATTATGTGGCAATATGACTACTACTGTATAGTTAGTAGATATATTTTATATATGCATGCGAATTTTTTTTTTTTTATATACATATGTATAAACGAATAAAGTGCTCTTAAAAAATGAAGTATGAGATTGAGCTACGTATCTTTATATCAAGAATATAAATCATATTCGTAGGTCTATTAAGTATACTGACAGACACCTGATAATTACATTGTAATAGTCCTACACCAAGAATAGCTTATAACAATGATTTTAATTTCTTTGGTGCCCAATTATCAGTTAAATGACCATATTTCTAGTTTCAGTTTATAAAATTACAAATATTGGAATTGGAATCCATGTGGCATAGATTCGCTAAAAGTTGCAACACATATTTGTAAGGTCTGGATAGCTTCAAATGAAGTTATCGATCATTTTTCGTTCTTACAGCAGCAGCATTGGTATAGGTATTGTTAATCTTTCTGCATGAGTGCTTACCGGGCAGTGTTCTGTTAATACTGCGCTTAAACTTTACAAATCTTAGATCAGCTTTTGTAGGCTTTTTGTAATCGACAAGTCATATTAGAGCCAGTTGAGTTTTCCGCATTAGATAAATAGAAGTTTTCGGAGTTAGTTTTGTATAAAGAACCTTTCTCCCGCCGACTCTAGATCTGCGCTGCTTCAACACTATGTAGTGGATTGGATAACGCTCCAATGGCAACTTGACTATTGGAGCATATTGTAACTTGTCGATTCACGTTGTTGTTTTGCAGTAGTAGTCAATCCGCTTATATTAATGCGAAGATTTTCGAAGCACTAAAGTCGTTTTCAGAAGATCCAATCGCACTTCAGAAAACTACACAAAAATGCTTTGATGTTGTTGTGTCTTTAGAGACTTGCCGTACAACTGCCAACTACTCTCAGACTGAACGTGCTGGACATCGATGGAACACGTTCTTCAGCATCCTACACAAGCAGCTTTATGCACCTATATATGTCATACTACTATACCGTGGAAATTATAGCTGAAAACTGAAAGAAAATTTTAGAAAATTGGTAATTTTTAATTGTAATAAAAAAGTTTTAGTAAAAAAAACCGATAAGTATATTATTTGAATAAGGCTACTTCTAAAACGGTCTTACCGTCTTACGATCCATACCGACTTGAGTTCCTGAGCAACTGCCGGCTCCAGAAAGTTTCTATATCGATTTTTAGTAAGATTGGATTGAAAACTGAGGAACTAGTTTTCGTATTCACAGTTAGCCAGACAGACGGACATGTCTAGATTAAGCCGCCTTGTAAGCTGATTCAGTATATTTATATGAAAGCACTTTATGGGGTCTCTGACGGCTCCTTTTGGGTGATACAAACTTTGTGACAAATTTAAAATACGATTCACACTCTATGAAAAGTATAAAATGAAATCTCAATTTTTGAATGAAGTAATACTTCTCTGAGGGTGAATACTTTCAAGTCCCCTTTCATGATAAACTTCCATGATCATTATAGCGATACATAATATGTCTCCATCCGACACATCAGTAAAAACTTCATATTTCGTTCGTGGAGCATGCGCGTTTGTTCGTGGAGCACGCCACTTAGATGAGTCTAGTCCACTGTCATAATCAATTTTGTAATTTTTCTTTGGCTGTCAAAAATACATTTAGTAATATAGGTGGTTAAAAATTTAATATTCTTCTAAATATAAAAAATACATATTATTGACAAAAAAAAAAATATTAATTTGATGGTGTTGAAACCATTTATTGCCAAAGCCGACTACTTTACTCGCTCCGCACTTCTACTAAATAATATTTTTATTCGTAGTTTTCAAAGACAAATTAAATTTAATATTTATACAAAAAATATTTATTTGTTTTATTCACTATCTGAACTTAAATTTAATAAGTTTGTATTTAAGTAATAGGTGATTTCTTTCTCTCTTGTATTAATTAAAGACTTAACACAATAGTTAATTAATTAGTTTACATAAATATGTATGTAAAAAAAGCTGTTGGAAGAAACAAAACAACAAAATTGATCCATCAAAACAAAAAAATATTGATCGATCAATATTTCAATTACACATTTCTCACACAATTACAAGGTATATAATAATAATAGTAATAATAATAATATATTTGTATATGCTCTCTTCCCATTTGCGCGCTTTGTACGCTTATGTACTGTTGTCCATTGGTTTGTTCGGTTATGTCCTTTGATTTCTAAGTCCGTAGTGCTGCGTTTCGACTGTCAGACTGTCTGTTTGTCCGTCCGTATGTCTGTCTGTCTGTCTGTCTGTCTCTGTTTGGCATGTCATACTACTAAACTACATTACTAGCTACTGTTTTGTTGGACAATACTAAACTAATCTAATATACATCCACTGGCGCTGATTCCTCATCAATGTCAACCCCATTTCGTCGTCGCTCCTGTTCGGCTTCTTCTTTGGCTTTGCGACGCTCTATGAGTGGCATAAAGCTCCAGAGACTTGCACCTGCCAGCAGCGTAATGCCGAGCGTATGAAACAGCGGATTGTAATCATTGACCGCCTCTGTCCAGTAATTGCACAATGGTGGTCCAATCAGCTGCAGTATGCCATTTACAAAGAGACTAATGCCATACGAAGATGTTAGACGCTCAGTACCCAGCATATCTGCCATAATAACCGCAGTAATGCCGACATAGGTACCAGATGCAAGACCAAAGACTGCACACCAAAAACTGACCGCGCCGTAACTGCTAGCAAAAGGCAGCAATGCTAGCGAAATACCGGATATAGTTAAGCCGCCAACAAAGTACCAGGTTTTCGGTATAAAACCCATATCGGAGAGCGCTGAACCGCCAATGCGTCCAATCAAATCTGTAGCTGAGACAGTGGAGAGCAGATACGCAGACATCGATTTATTAAAATTGAGCGCTAGACCGAACGAAGGCAGTAGTATTATGAAATTCGTATAGCTAATGGCATTCGTTGAATTTGATATTAAGATGACCAAGTACATGGGATCCTTAAGCAGACTCAAATCGAAGAATTTTGAGCGTGTACTCTTGTCAGCCGCTGCAGCTGAGGCTGCACCACCAGCAGCGCCTGCGGCACCAGCAACTGCTGCGACGCCAGTGCCATCGCCAATGCTTGCAGCGCCGCCGTGTTCGCTCAACTGATTATCCGTGCCAGCCGAACGTAACGATAGATGCGAAGAGAACTCTTTCGGTTGAAAGGATAATGTGCTGCCGTGAAATGGTGTGCTCATATATTGAAAACTGCTGGTCGATGGTGAGCGACGTGACAATCGATTACGTGAATTATTGCGCAGCGTTAGTTTACTGCTGGAGCGTCCACCCTCGGGCACTGCGTACAGTGATGACTGCGAATTCAGTTGGCCCGGCGTAAAGGTTTGATTACGCTGTGGCAAACGCACCGGTGTACTTATCTTACGTGTACGTGAATTTGGCAGAAAATCATCATTTTGTTTGGAATAACTTTGCACCACTGCAGCGGATGCGCTGCGCACAAACTGTTGCTTGTCATCATCCGTATCCAGATAGTGCGACAGTTCGGGAGAATGTAACGCTGAGGGCGGTGAAGGATACGGCAGCAATTGCTTTTCATTCTTTTCGGCACACTCCGATGCCGGCGTTGTCGGTGTCTCATCGACATTTTCAAACTTAAGCACTATGCCAATGTCCTCCTCTTCGGGTATATCTTCTAAAGCTTGATTCGTAACACGTGGCACGCGTACCATATGCTGTTCCACGGGCTCATAGAATATAGCCGCAACAAAAACATTAAGCGTTATGCCGCCCATAATGAGCACTGCACCACGATAGCCATACTCCTCGAGCAGAAATCGTAGCACTGGTGGCAGTATAATCGAACCAAGCGCGCTGCCCGATATACAGAGCCCATTTGCCAAGCCGCGCAGCTTTACAAAGTACGACGTAACAATGTAAACAGTTGGCGGAAATGAAAGCCCGGCGCCAATGCCTACGAGTACGCCGTAACTGCAAAAGATAAAAATTTAGAATAAGTTACTCGAGACGTGTTACTACAACTTATATGTATGTTAAACTTACCTTATATACAAATACGATACCGATGAAGCCCAATATGAGACAATCATACCAAGTGAGGCAGAAGCACCACCCATTATCGTTACCGTACGATACGAATACTTTACAGAGAGAATACTCGAAACAGGTCCTAGGAAAAAGAAAAACTTACATTGATAATATTTCAATTAAAATTTCTATAAAGAATACTCACCCAGTGAACTATATAGAAAGTAACATAGGGCAGGAATCCATGCTGCTCTGGTTGGCGAAGCATCAAATGCTTCCATAAACTCAACGAATAATACGCCAAAACTTTTTATTGTACCCGGTATCAGTATGTTAACCATCATGGAACCGAATAACACCAGCCAACCCCAACCGCCATCCGGCGGTACAAGATCATATTCTCCGCTGTCATCTTTTTTATTTAATAGACTAACTGAAAAAAATAATAAATTTGATCAAGAAATTAGTATATGCAAATTGAAATAAGGCAATATTGTGTAAAAGTTGTGAAAACATAAAGCAGAAATATGCCTATAACTTTATGTGTTCCTGTTCAGAAAAAGGTTAGGTAGATTAGAATGCTCGGGTGGGTTACAAGTGCCCACCAAGCACTTAGGCCACACACGGCCCGTTGTGATACAATATGAATCTCCTTTGAGACTACGAACCCTATTCTTTTACATCAATTGGGAAGATTTTACATACTTCACTAAATTTTTTAGCTCTAACTTGAAAGATTCAGATATGTCATTTAGAAAGTAATACCTCAGGTGCTTGAATCTTTTCCTGGACAGTCTGAGGCAATGGCATAGAAGGTGATGGACAGTTTCGCGTTGTTCGCAGTTGCCACAGCTTCTACAGAAGTTTTGTGGGGAGGCCCCCAGTCTTCTTGGATGCTGGCATATGAGACAGTGTGCTGTTACCACGGTTACTGTTCTGCTCAATCATTTCATTAAGAGATTTACGGCAATCCGTGATGGTTCTTAACCGATTTGGACAAGAGTCAACCATCTTTAATAGCTGCTTGGCTGTCTGAATATAAGTGGATTTATTATCCTCTAATCCAGACGATTCAAATTGATATCCATTACTGGAATGCATACCACACCACCGACTCTGTTTTCCAGTTTCGAGCTATCTGTGAATATTCTCAATGATTTTTCTATTTTTATTTCCTGTTGCTGTCCCTGCCAATCTTGTGGGTAAGTCTCTATCTTCTTTTAGGATTGTTGAGTGGCCAGTTGTCCTGTTCTTCCAATAGCCACATTCTCTAAGTCTAATGACCGTTATTGCTGTATTTTCTCTTCCTATTAGGTCAAGAAAGGCCAGAAGAAGACGTGAGATCACTTTACTAAACAGCATAGTAAGTAGTAGATATTCCAGGAATCATACCAACTTTGTTAAATCTTCAAAATATTTCACGTCACGAGTGATCTAAGGAAATACGAAATCATATGATCCAGCAGGTATCAGTCTAGCAGCTTTTCAAATTGCTATTTGCTTTTTGAATCTAACGATACACCTGATACGTATATATATTTTTAGTTATTTAGTATATAGAAGTATATTACTTTTGTTGGAAGCGTGTGTAGGGAGGTCCCTTAAAGTTTAACTCGATGGAACGTGTCGATCTAGTCATTTTCAACTGTTCGTTCTCAATACCAAATCTTCAAATTACAGTTTGGATAGCATACAGTTTTAGGAGTGTTACAAGTAGCTAGTAGCTAGATCTACAGTTTGTGTGTCACACATGAAATCCAATTGGAAAGTAATAAGTAACTGCATTTATGAGGGTGAACTGAAAAGTAATCAGCATTTGCAAGAAATTGTTTCATTGCCATCAAATGAATACAGTGAAGCTCTTCTTAAGTTTCGGAAATCTTAATTGCCCAGAAAACTTAAACAAATATTGGTTTGTATTGAACTTTCTAAGATCTCAAGATTTAGATTTAAGTTTTCTGAATAGTTTTTTAATCTTTGTTCTTTCAATTGTTCTCATCGTTTTGATATAAATAAAATTCCAATTTTTTGAATTGAAATGGTGGAGACTTTGACAAAGTATTTATGTGTCTAACCGAATCCGCTGCTTACCGTGACGAAATTTATGAATTGCTAAATTTTTTCATCAAAACTCACATCTTCTCTTCACTATTCGAATAGTAAATACGATTGATGAGTAGTATGTTATACAAATAAGAATTTAAATTGGTTATTATCAGCCCAGAATCCTAGGAGTAATCAGTTACAACTGCATTAAATTTGTGTTTTCTATACTTATTTGAGAAATCAACAATGAAAAACAAGAAAAAAACCTTAACTTCGGTTGAACCGAAACTATAATAGCATTTCTTTTCTATTCTGTAAAACAAAACTGCAAAAAATCGTCTGGAATTCCAACGAATAACTACTTAGAAGGTTAAATAATTTAATGTTTTCTAGATGGATTAGCTTCAAGTAACTTTTTTTGTTTTTGCTGTCTGTTACAATTATGTACATATATTTAACCAGAATAAACAAGATGAAACTAAGACTATGTAGCTAAATCAGCTAAATTGCATTTACTTTATGACAAAACAATCTATCGATCATACAAATTCCATAGATTAGCACTTCAATACTAAGAAAAATATTACGAAAACATGCGTTCTATACGAAAAGTCAAAACAATTACGTACTGACATTTGTTTGTTTGTTTTGCATGTGATGAAGTTTCAAGAAATTATAGATGAGTAATCGGTTTTAGCTAGAAATCAGCTAATAGAGAATTTAATCTAGCATTTCAACATTTTAAGCAAGCTACTTTTGTTGGTTTCCAAGGCCAAAACGCAAAAACTTAAATAATCAGTTTCAAATTATTTTTGCAAAAATTACCTTCAACCTTCAACACGTACTTCTTCAGTGACGTATAAACATAAAAAAAAAAACATTATATTCTACCAATGAACAAGCTGGCGTCAAAAGTATAAATATTTGGACTTCATAAAATGTACTACTGCTTTAGACTTTGCTATCTTATCGCTTTATGTAACAAAGTAAAAAAAAAAAATTTAGTACATAATACTACAAGTCGTGCTAGCTTTTAGGATTTAGTTTAAGTGTACAATCAAAAACACAAGTGGTCAGATTTAATCGTTTCAACATTTTTATAATGTTACCATGTAGTTCTTGAAATGAATGCTAATTTCATGGATTCCCACCACCACTTTTGCATTATTGCTTATCTACAAATTGCAAAAAATTATGTCATAACTTGCGCTAATCATAAACATAAATTATTATTTCTATTTCTTATCAAATACAAGTGTTAAAACGTGTCGCAGGCATTGACTCCAAGCGACATTAGTGAGTTTCCCCAAAATAAAGATTAAATTATCAAGCATTTATTTTTTAGTATTAATATCAAATCAAAAACAAAAAAAAGTGATAACATTGAAAGAACCGAAGCTTTAATACTCTTCACTCTTACTAGTATTTTAATATTATAGTGTTAATTTTAATACTTCCTATAAGAAAGTTTCATCTACAAAAACCAAAAAGGAGGAGATTTTTTGCTTGTAGTGTGCAAACGAACCGTCCGCTAAAGTGAGAAAGAGACGAACGAAACAAGCACTGTTGGAAAGTACAATAAGTGAATCGAAAGACTGCTCTATTTGTTTGAGAAGGAGGAACATCGAGATGAACGAAAGCAACAACATCAAACTATATCGCAAATAAAAATATTTTATCTTAATGAAGGAATGAAAGGACACACTCTAAAAAATAGGAAAGCTTGAACAAATCAGAGGAAGAAATCTAATATATGCTCTGTGAAACCTGGAAAAGAACAAGATTGCTGGACATGATACTGCAGGCATTCACCAATAGGTGTCTGCGTTAAATCATGAAAATATGGTGGTCGAACCAATCCAATGCGGACCTGTGGGACATAACCAAACAGTCCCCGGCATATACAGAAATCTGTAGGCGTAAGAGGCGTTGGATAGGTCATACTATTTGCAGGCCAAATAGTAACATTGCGCCGGAGCGTTAGAGAAGACGTGGAGATGAATAACACAGGTCTACAAATACCGCGATCATGTCAGTTTTTGGAAAGCTGAGGGTCATTTCCGAAGTAATTTGCTGCGTAGAATCTGATATTTGATATTTGTTGTTATGTAACCGAAAAACGGCGTTTTTTCCTACTTTTGAGGTTATGTACAGGGTGCAAAAAAATGTTGTTGGTCTGTCTCTCCAGTAACATCATTTAGTAGCACTCTTACTCTTTAATTTAATAGTTAAAAAGATCAATTACGCAGTTATTGCTATTCAAAGTTACGAAATATATCGCTTCGACGTCATTCGGGTACATAACCTAAAATATCTCAAAATCCAAACGTGATGCGCCAATTCTGACTCCGGATACGGATTCTACGCAGCAAATTACTTCGGAAATGACCCTTAGCCTTCCAACAACTACACCATGTTTACCTGTGTAATCGAAACTGATTTGAGAACGAAGCGAATTACTTCTGGAACGACATCAGCCGTGCAGCAAGCAATAGAATGCGACATAGAGGCATAATCGAGGCTCTATGCTACACTGGGAGTTCAAGATACCATAAATTACGGAACCAGGGGGGAAATTACATGTTCAAAATCGTTCCCAACTTAGCTTATTTTTCACGTTTGGGAACCAAATGTAATCTCAAAATGGCACTGTAAACAACAAAATATTCTAAATACGAATAGTCTAAAAAATATCGAATTTCACGGTTGGCAAAGGTAGTTATCGTATTAACATTAACAAGAAAATTACATTTGAATTGAGAACAGTACACTTCACTAATATGAAACGAAATGGAATTCAAAATGGAACGGAATGCGTGACATAAACCGTTGTAGACAGTGCAACACAAATGAGTATAGGGTCAAACGTAAAAGTATCGGAAATAAATAATTCTATTTTCACGCTACTTAGAGTTTCTTTTAATTATTGGCACACTTAAGAATACTTTCAATAAAAATCATTTTAAGAGCTAAAATAGGTCTGCGCATTTCCAAGGCAAAACCAGCCATTTTGCAAGTTTATTACTTGTATAAATCGCAATTGTAGTTAAAAGTACAGCACACAAAGGAATCGCAGTACAAATAAACTATATAAAAAATATTGATTTCGCTTAATTAGCTGATATGACCACTTACTAGTTTAATGTGTTTATAAACTTAATATATAATATATAATATTTACTATTTTTTTCCTTGCAATGATGACATTGACTTTGTTATGGTCTGTCAGTTTCATTGGAAATAATGTACAGTACTGTTGCTACCGGTTTATACTTATCAGACATCATGCCATTAAATTGTAGTAGATATACATATAGATACTATATTGTAATGTCAATGTTAAATGATGAATAACTAAAAACTCGTTCAGAATTGAGCAACGCTGTATAGTTTATTACATAGTTGGTTTAACAGGTATACAAGTGTTTGTTTGGTCATTTAAATAAGTGTATCAAAATAGTAGCCATCAATCAACCGATTTTTAGCTTGACTTAGGTCAGTAATTTAAATGCGTATCTAAGATTAAGTAACATTGGCCGTACTGTCATATATTAATAGTTTTATTGATACACATAGATTGTCCAAAGCTATCAATCAGTTTTAAGTGGAGACATCAATCAAAGAAAACTGCTATTGGCTAGTTGTGTCTTTTGATAAAATATTTTTTGTAATTCAAAAATTTATAAACTACAAAAAGAGTATTGTATCTAGAGCTATTGCTAGATACACGGTGTATTCAGTACAACACAATATAGTAGAACAGGGGTTTCTCACCATATGTCGTCGGAGATAGCCAGAAAAGATAAGATCGAATGGATGACAGACACTTTTCAGCCCTACAATTAACTGGGCCTGGACGAAATATTCCCAGCACAACTTCAGCAAACGAAAGAGCATATTCTACCATGTTTACATACAAACTTTATAAGCTGTCTTAGGCTGTATCATATTCCATCCAAATAAAAAGAAGTTAAGGAAGTTTTTAAACCAAAAGTAGGCATAGTCACAAACGCCCAGTAGCCTATCATTACTCCTGAAAATACTGGAGAAATTAACAGATGTTCATATTAGAAATACAAGAGACCGCTAGCTCCTTACAAATTCCCAACATGCATATTGCAAGGGCAAGTCAATGAAATAGAAAAATCGATTGAAATAATAGAACATGCCCTAGTAGCATTTCTCAATATAGTTAAGAGTTGCTTTTAATAAGTTAATCCCCGACGCTATCACGAACAATCTGACAGTTCAATTCCAAAGTCCAAGTGATTCGCACCATGCTTATCAGCAGGAAGGTAAGTTTGAATTTAGGAGAAGCGTCAAGGAGTGGTTATAGTTATTCAGCTGTTAAGGCAATTGGAAGAGGAAAGCCATCAGGCATTGATTATAGGAGATATATTTCCGCAAACCCTATGCAACCTAATGCAAACTGACCGTACTGACTTCCCTTTTAGTGGTTGCTTCAGGTTACGGCCTGTGCGTGAACCCAACAACGACTAAAATACTACTCTTTTCGTGAAAATCCAAGATTCCAATCCTCACGCCTCTGAAATGAAGCAATATTTGTCATTTATTCCGTAATAGTGCGAAGAATATGGAAGTGATTCTAGATAGAAAGCTTAATTGGAGCGACAATACCAAAGAACGGATAAAAAAGGCCAACAGAGTACTGTTTGCGTGTAATAGGGCCATCAGGAGATGAGAACACTCCCCATCAATTGTTCACTGGCTATACACAGCCGTGGTTGGGCCAACACTACTCTACGGAGCATGCGTATGGTTGCCAGTACTAGACAGAGATTCTACACTTAAGCATCAGTGCAGCTTTACGCACCACACCGGTAGAAGTATCGCCTACTCCCTCTTGATCTCATTGCAAGAAAGAGGGAGAGAGAGAGATCTACAATCACAGTATTAAGGCTAAGGAAAACCGCATCTTGGCACTGTGGTATCTTCGAGTACTGAAAGATATTTCAACTACTATAAACAGTTTTATCAGTTATTTTAAAGAGAATGCCATCACTGACGGGTCAAAGCTTGACGGACGAGTCGGAGAAGTAGTTATCTGCACTCTGGATCTAGGCATTAGTGAATCCTTCAGACTAAATTTTCTCAAGTAGTCAAGCAACTATCAAAGCGATCACCCATATCTATTCTGGTAGAAGCCTACCTCATAGGTAGACACGCTACTTGACTAGGGTTTAACTCCCAGAACTTTTGTCTAAGCCATTGCTCAGCTCTTAGTAGGAAGAGACTAGCTGTATTCGGAAGTCGCATCCTAGATAATCTTATAGAGTTATCTGTCAAAGATGACAAGTATATATCGAAGTTTCTGGTACAGACAAATTGGCTCACGTCGGCACTGTAAATGGAGTAGACGTGTTGTAGGTTTTCTTCCAATATTGCTTGCATCTGAAAACTTTTACATTCAAATATTGAAAACCCTATAAACTTGTTGTAGGTATATATCGTAAATATTATATTACTGACCTGTTTTATCACTATTTTCTTTTGTGGTTCCATTTAATTTATGCTCTTTGTTTTTTTCATTTTGTGTATTTAAAACTTTTTCCTTAACCATTGTCTGAAATAGAGAGAAATATGCATAAGAGGAAAACAATTTATAGAAAAGTTATATGAACAGAAGTTATGATATAGGTAGGTACCCCTATTATAATATTGTATATACAAGAAGTATATGTAGGTGTACTGAAAAAAAAAACAGCAGAATTTTATTTTTTGTATTCTTAAAGATTAAACGAAGACATTAAAATGCAATACAAAACAGCGCAGTTTCGTGATTCATCTGAAAAAACGAGAACAGAGAAAATTATACGTATACAATACTATATACAGATATGCATATGTATCTACTTATATGGAAATGCGTGCCTCCGATATATTGTATGTATTTATTATATGTAGACAACGCCATAGCAACAACTGCCACAAGAAGGGGTCAGTATCTTATTTCTTTTCTGGATTTCTATAGAATCCTTATCTTTGATTGTGGTTTTTAAATTGTGATACATTGACTCCAGTAACTAAGTAAAATGAGTTTATTAAAATCTAGTTTTTAATGTTAAAACAAATAAATGTCGCATTAAATTTGAGTTTGTTTGTATTTCATCAACACTCAGTGACTTTTATACATACATATTATTTGTCTCTATGACAGACAGTTGTTAAAGATAAGCCATAAATCGTTCCAAACAAAACATTTACGTTGGTATAAAACATCGGCGACTAATAATTAGGTACAATTTGGCACTCAAATAAATAACTGAAGCGCAAAATAATGATAAATTGGACAATGAAATATTAAGTGAAAAATATTTGCACCAGAAAATATGTTTGCGTAGGTTTATGAAAGTCAATGAACTGAATTGGTAAAAGATTTTTTGTGTAAAGGTTATTGTACTGTTTAAAGACAGAAGCTCATCCCGAAGCTTGTGTGTTAAAACAGAAAAAAAAATTTTAAAAGAGGAACCCAAATGTGGGTCATACTTCAGAATTAACAGACAAGAGATAGAATACGCTAATGCGGGATTCCTTATGTTGAGTTCAACATGTTGGTCATACTTAATGCTCTTAGTATTATCAAATGGTACTGATTTATTTTGTATTGTCGCTATAATGATTGAATTTCAAACACAGAGCGAACACTAGTTCATATTAATAGGCACAAGCAAAATAGTTCAGTTCCATTATATCTGCCTTAAACACAACATATTCGCTTGTTTCTTTTGATAGAAGAAAAGGTTTGAAGAGGAACAGTACACAATCTATATTTCATCAAAATCTATTGAATATTTTAGGCGTAAAAGGCTGTAAAGATCTTAACTCACACAACGAAACAAATGACGCTGCGATTGTGTGTTAAATGCAAAGTAACATAGATGTGTGTTTCCTCTCATTCTCTATCTCAATTGAATATTATAAGATGGTATATTTTGCTTAGTAGCTCTCTTTTGTGTTCCTTTCGGTTCCTTTGTTTTCCGTTGGCAGTTTCTTAACATCTCTCTCACGCTCCAAAGTTGTCACCATTAAAGGAACCGACAAATGTGTGATTACTACTTCGTTTGAATTATGGTGGCATAATACCACGTGATAGCATGCGCACAGCCAATTATATGTTGATATGCAACTGTGATTCACTTTGTATGCGCTTCGGTATTGTTTTGGTGCCTGACAATTGATGACTCATATTATTGCAACATGATTCGTACTTTGTGTATATGAATTGTTTTCAAAGATAATTTTTTTTTTGTGGAACATAAGACAGTTTTTCTACTTTTATGTACGGCGATATTTTAAAAGTAGAATTACATGATGCATATGATCACTTAATTTGTAGTCCATAGACTGTCATTTATGTTAGTGAAAAGATTATATGAAATTTCTCTCGAAACCAGGTAAGGCTGAACTAAATTTAAATGAAACATTCAATACTGCAATTAATTTGCTAAACTTAAATTCATAGCGATAAACTATGCAACTGTGAGTTGGATCGAATTACCAGAGCATATATATATATATATATATATATATATATATATATATATATATATATATATATATATATATATATATATATATATATATATATATATATATATATATATATATATATATATATATATATATATATATATATATATATATATATATATATATATATATATATATATATATATATATATATATATATATATATATATATATATATATATATATATATATATATATATATATATATATATATATATATATATATATATATATATATATATATATATATATATATATATGTAGCAGCCATATAAGCCTATAACTTTATATATTTGTCAGTTTATTAATTAAGCGTATGTGAAGAGTATAAAAATATATGTTCCCTTGTTCATGTACGAATTCCACATGAAAAGTTTGCTTTCGGCAGAGGCTTTTTGCAAAAACTGTACTTTTGTTTCAGATATGATCTCAAGCACATTCTCATATACCAATAAAAACATCACGAAACACTCAAGCATAATTCATATTCAAAACACATGTAATATGCGCCAAAAAAAAAAAAAAAACAAACAAGCTCTTCCAAAAAGCATAAATTATGTCGCCATATAAAATAATTCGAGGGCAATTTGATAAGTCAGTGAGTTTTTGAATTTTCGAATAATATTGTTTTGAGGGTCTCCCTGAATTTGTTAGTTCCTGAAGTACCCAATCTGCATCATTAAAATTGTGTTTGACAGCTTTGAAAGCAGATATAAAAGGCAGACAGACAGAAAGTAGGTCGGTGTCGAAATTGACCTTAATCGTAATAATATGATAAGTTCGAAGTAGTTTTTTGCAGCACAACAGCTGCCAAGCAGTGGTTTTCTTTGGTCGGATCTGCGCGGCAACCTTCTCATTTCTGTTCGTCTGTCTGCCTTTCATCTCTGCACTAAGTGGCTGTCTAACACAAACTAAATGACTCAATTGCTGAGCACTTTTACAGTTGACAAAAGCAGTGTTGCATTTAAAGTTACTAAATTCTAAAAGCCACTGACTTTTCAAATTACTCTCGTATATAAAAAAGTAAACCATTCAAATGCCAAACAACACTTTCAATTGAGTTGTACAACGTGTACAAGTATAATTAAAATACTGGGTGTGCTACGTTTTTACAACAACAATTACATATATAGGAACGAAATCACCCCATCGCGATGCATCGCAACACTCACTAAAGTGACCGATAGTTTAGTACTATATAGATCGATTGTGATCGCCTTGTGATCGGTTTTAATTGAATTCATAATTGCTTTCAATACGTTTCAATTAGAAACGCTTTTTGCGTTGGAAACAAAAAACAATAAACACATTTTTATATGAATAATACTAGCGAACTAAATAGAATTGGGCACGGTCGTCAACAATATACAATAAGAATATTCAATTGAAAATTAGTCCAAGTAAGAAATGACGACTGTGTTGTTGTTGTTGATGACGTTGTTTATTCAATTTTGAGGAGGAAACGGCCTTCAATAAATCGGGAGTAACAAACGACAACAACAAAAAAAAACAACGATAGAATAATAATTATAGCACAAAAATTTAATGAATGAATAAATGATATTGGAATAATACTGAGAAAAACTAATAAAAATGAGTACACATAAAATTATAAACACATCATGGGTTTCCTCCACTTTTATGCGCAGCATTTTCTTTGTTCTCTAAGAAATTTGATGTGGAAATAAATCTTGAAATTTATAATAAGTGTTTTAATATGCATATGTATATATACTCGTACATCACTCAAAACTAATAATATAAATAAATACTAAGAAATAAGCAGAGGTAACCAATTTCTTGAATATAAATTGTCGATTTCTGCTTAAGTAGTCTGCCATATCATGCTTTAAGGTTCTCAAAAAATGGTTAAACATTCTGGAAAATAAGTGTAGGAGACAGAGTACCTAATCATTACCAAAATTCTGATAATTTCCCTTGAACTCTTTTTTAAAGTCCTTTTGCTGAATATTTCACACCTTTGTAGATTCAAAATTAAAAGTAATCGCTGTGATCTGCGAGTGCTCCTTAGAATTAGTGCTCAAAAAGTATAAGATTTCTCTTATAAGATTTTATTTCCTAGTTCCGATTCCATTGTTCCGCCGGTGGTTTTAGTTCAAATTCATTTCACAGTGCACATTTTAATTAGTACCTACTTAATTGTAAGAGGCACACTAAAAGTAGATTGATTACGAAATTAAACACAAAAGTAATCGTGTGAAGTTTTTACCAGTGATAGAAATCATTAAAAAATTGGACTGATGTCATCCCTGGTTTTGTCATGGAGATAAAACGGCAGTGTGGCATTCATCTGCTTTCTGCCTGTCTGTTTCAATGTTTTTCATCTTTTTGCCTGACTTAAAAACACAAACTTAATGATGCACATTGCTCAAAATTATATTTTTTACAATTGGCACCATTTGTCATATTGATGAGGGTGAGAGCTATGTGAGATGGAGGTGATATGAGAAGAACGCAGGGTTAATATTGAGTTTTGAATAGCAGGTCAAGAGTGGGACGACGCTTGAGTCTTCTGGTGGATAAGTTGTTGTGCAATAGATTTATAGCCGGCTGTTTTGGGTGTTCATACAACTTCTGCACATTGCGTGCGCTCAGTCAGCTTAGCTCCAATCCAAGTACGTCGTCAATGGTGCTATTGTCAATGAATTTATGTGCATTGGAGATCATCCTCAGCACTTTGCTCTAGAACATTTCCGGAAATTCTTTTTTTTTATTCATGACCCAGAAACCAATGCATTTTTCGCAGTCTGAAGTTTAAGACTTTTCTCTTCGGCGCGATGTGGAGGCGACATTTGAGTCTGCCTAGTGTCTAGTATGAACTCATGCATTAAGGCCAATTACTTTTTCTGAGTGTAACTACACATTGACCACAATGTTCCATCTACGGAGCATACAGCTATATTATAGGATACTTGTAGGATCGCAATATATGCTTGGATTTTGACTGTCAAAAATGGCGTGTCAATTGCGTATGTGACGTCAGTGAGCACTTGGTCGGGGATGATTGACATAACTGCTGTAAATATGGTGTGGAGATTGGAGACCATCACACTCCCTTGTGGGATTTCCGCTCTGATGTTTCTTAGATGAAACTCATCCCTACCACATATCACATAGAACTTTCTGTCTACTATGTAGAACCGTATGAATAGGTAATATGGTGTGCGTAGTCATAACTGGAGCAATCAAGCATGCCAGACTCTCTTATCAACAAATGGCTAACGTTTGAATCCAAACTGATGATCGGAGATCAGTCCAGAATAGTAAAGTATTGGAAGTAACATACGCATAAATACTCTCTCAAGTATTTTGGAGCATACTGCCAATAAACTGAAGGGACTAAAAGAAGCTATGTTGCTTGGCAGGTTTTAGAATTAGAAAGAACGCAACACATGAAAGCATATGTTTACGATTACCGCAAATAACTCAATGCAGTTTGTCTATAGGGCTTTAATGGTGAAAACATCAATAGAGAACATAGATTGGAAACATGGACGTCTATCAATCATAAATACATATTACTATCTAGCTATAATATGAAATTCAATTTGACAAAGTGTAATCAATGAATTTTCTCAATGAATAAGATACATTTTGTCAGTCAGCTGTAATAGTAGTTTAAGAGTACTTTCAATTTATTTATTTAATTTTAAGTGTTTTCCGATATTTTTTTGTAGAGGCTACACTAATAACTAAATAACGCTTTGTTTAAATATTGCCTTTTGACGTTGAACGTTTACAATCATTGTAGAAATTGTTGACAAGCAATCATTATTTGATTAGCTGAGTTCTCTGTTTGATTCGATTCGTTTCGAGTCTGTTCCGCTCTGCCACTGTGCAAATATTCGATGATGTCGTCGTAGACGAGGAGGTCTTATCAGTTCATAAATAAACTTTGTATGTTTTAGCATCAATGATGTAATGCGCTTTAATGCCATACATTTCAAGCACACTTAATAACATTTTATTTCGCGCTATTCGCTATTTGCAGATTAGCAATATAGCGACGACGTGTGTATATAAAGGGTGTTCTTTTTTTTAGAGATGTAGCACTTTGAATCGAATTAAAATACTGAGATAACATAATGTCAAGATAAAAACTGCACATTCTCCTTCCCTCACGCTTCCAATGAATCCACCAACACTGGCGTTAGTCTCTCCATGATACATAGTAGAATTTCAAACCAAACTGAGCGCAAATGACAATAGCGTTGCCAGATCTGTATAATTTATAACAGTTTAATGGCTGTCGGAAAATAGCACTTTTAAAAAAAAACATCCTATACTTAATAAATATAAATAGCTGATTAAATTTGTTAGAATTGTGCGAAAAAAAAAAAAATTATGGCATAGTATTTACACAAATTATTTGCGCATGGGGCTGCCGTCTGTCAGTTTTTCGGTTCAATGTACCAAGCGTAATATCGCGAACCGATAAATCAAGATTGCTAAAAGTACAGCACCGGCAATTGCAGCTGAGCGAGAGACAGAACTTTTAGCGTCGATAATAAATCACAAGCGCTCTAGTTCAGTGTCCTTGTCACAGATTTACAAAGAACAAAAAAAAAAATCTTTGAAGTTGTCTGACACTCTGCTGTGTGTGTGTGTCATTCTGTCAAGTCCAACAGCTTTTTATTTTTATACGCTTCACACGTAGTGTGAATAGTATTATAAATTTGTAACAGAGTTTGTAACGCATAAAAGGGTGTACCCCATAAAGTATTTATATATATATATTCTGAATCAGCTTGACGAGGAAATTCGAACTAGCCATGTCCGTCTACCTAACTATATGTATATCTCCGGTCTATGTAAATCAAAACTAGTCCCTCTGTCACTATATCATTAAAAAAAAATTGAAATTAATGTGTTAGATGCTTTAGCAAGATATTAAACCGATGTTAACGTTTTTTCTTGTTATTTTTTAATTATAAATCGAATATACTAAATATTATTTTGCCGCCTTTGGTAACAAACACGCAAATTATATTTATTCAAGTTTCTGTTTTTTTTATTGAATTTATCAATAAAACAAAACAGAAAAAGTTGTATAAACATATGGCAAGTTTGAATATTTTGTTCTGAAAAGAGAGTCTAACGATGCAAATAAGAGTACATATTTGTCTAGTCTATTAGATATAGTATAATAAATGCATCATAAAAACAAACAACGTCTCGCTTATTTACATCTGTGACAACGATGAATCATGTGCTTGGATAATTAAATTTTATAGTAGAAGCACATGTTCTTCTATAGTAGGAAGATTCTTATATAAAACAAATGCAACTAAAAGCAATAATAGTTTGAGTAAAAAATAGAGCAATGCAGTTACAGAAATTGGACGGGACGTAGAGCATGGCGAATGTATTTGCATGAAATTCGAAGATAGTTACACCATAGTTTACAGTAGTTTGCTAGTTTACAGCAACAAAGCGCAGTAACCATTCTCCTTTCAGAGCTGAGCAGCCAGTAACTCGAATTTTTGTTTCTCACAATAATAGTTTGTCGCATAACTGCGTGAAAAGAATTATATTGATTTTGGGAGTAAGTTTTCACATGTGAAATGCCTAAGAAGTTATCAAAAATATCTAATTTGATGTAAGCTGTATGTAAACGGATTTCTGTGGTGAGTGCGAGTAATCATTGATCACGATCAGTAAATTTGCTAATCATGATCACTTAATGCATTGTATACAGTGGCATTGCAGAGATGGGGAGGGGGAGTGGAATCGGTTCGTACTCACATTTACCTCCAGAACCATTTATTGAAATTGTACATATTTTTTGATCCGCACTTTAGCCTTAGGACTTGTGTTTGTTCGAAATTAAAGCAGGCATCGTAGACCTCATAAAGTTTATATATTCTCGATCAACTCGTCGCGACGAGTGGACCTAGTCATGTTCTTCCATCTGTCTGATAATTTTTGCGCACTTTTAGGCTTCTTACGGACGGAGTCTTTCTTGAATTTTAATGGTAGCAAATCCATACAAATCGACCAACAATTTGTGGTATTTTGTATGGAAAAGTTTTTCATAACAGACAACATCAACTTGAAAATTGATATCGTGGAGTATTAAGGGGTGTGTCCCGCCCACTGCTACGAATAGACTCAATAGAATTGAAGGCCCCAAGAAAAAATCAACCCCGAACCCAGAAGCTCTTTTCTCCGACAACTGTTTCCAGTTATAATAAAAATAGTATGACATATTGAATTAATCATGATCTTGTCAGCTGCTAGATTGCTTCTTCCACACGCACAGAAGACAAGAAATTAAATAAAATTTAAAGTCATTCGCACAAAAAGTTAATCACTCCTTTTGCATTTGTTGGTGAGATCAAGAAGCTGTTGTGTATTTTGAAATCCAAAAAAGTATTTGGAACCATTACTGAGGTTGCGCAAAACGAGCTCGAACCTCATTTACGTCCTCACTCAAATTTCGTAGAACACATCGAGCAGGTTTCTTCATGTACCGTATATCATTTTCTTGAGTCAATCGTAGATCTCCGTGAACTTTAGCTTTTATCAGGGCCACAGTTTTATCGTCGGACGAAGAATTTACCAAAAGAAGCTAATCAGGGGTGTTCTGTGAAAATGATTTCATCTCGAAAACTAAATTTGTATTCATAAAACTTAGTTTTGTGAATGAAATTTAGCGTTTTGATTGACGGTTCACAGTACAAACTCTAATATATTTTAAGAAGAAATAACCGCAATGAAACAACAGAGCAGGCCCCGTTCTCCAGACAATGCTTCACCGGATGCTCAACTGTTTCGAACTTTTTGGATAGCGATGCACTTATCATCAAAATGTCAAGCTATGTTTTGAAAATTATACAAACTTCAAGATTTTTATTGAAGAATTGTTATTGTAGAACACTATTACATTTTTTTAACAGTTGTATTTGACTGCTTTTGTGTGTAGCTATTGCCTGTACCTAAGTAGGTATAGAAAGCTGAACGATTGCGAAAGTTTTAGACATACACAGACAGGCATGTGTTAAATTGGTGTCTTCTTAGATATTTTCGACTATTGAAAGTTGAAGTATTCAACATTAATTTTGAACAATATGTTGAGAGTTTCTCGTTTGTACTTTAAATTTAGTCTAGAACGAAAAAAAACCCTCTACCAACACTCTGACGTGTAATAAAAAGATATTCATTAGCAGCAGCTGTCTAAAGAACACAACAGACGGAAGAGTTCATATACATATGTACATATAGTATGTATGTGTAAACATATTTATACAAGAAACAAATAGATACTGGTCGAGAATTACAACATTTATGCACATATGTAAATACAAGTATATATGTACATATGTACATATTTATAAATATTTGTTCGGGTTTGGGTTGGGACTCGTTTTGCCTTATTTCGACGCTTCAAAAACAAAAAAATTGCGCCAACATTAAAATCAGTTCGAAGCAGTTTCAACTGATTTGATATTATATCGTTCGTTGAAGTGAGAAATAGGAAGAAAGATACAAACAAACGCAGCATTTGGATATGATAATCTATAGCAGCAGCAGAAGCAGTGGCAAGCATTTGAGAAGTAACAAGTAAGATGACGACGACAGGGCAGGCAGCATCATTCTATTCATGACTGTACTGTATGTGGAGGTAGGTACAATGTGGAGAAAGACCAAAAATGGTCTCTGCTTACTTCATTCCCTTTCTCTTTCTTTTACGCTCTTACTCATTCATTCGAGTACGGTACGTGTGTGTGTGTTTGTGCACTCTTGCCACTTTGTTCATATCGTTGTCTCGTATCGAGTTCAACAGCTTCAATGACCCAGTTTGCATTTTACGCGCAAATGTGGCGCAAAATATTTACACACAGAGAGAAAGAGAGAGTGAGAGAATAAGAGACCCAGAGTGTAAGTGAGTGAATGAGTGATAGAGAGAGACGCAAATATTTACTTTCGTTTATCGCATATAGCGTGTTTCAATCGGGGCCTTTTTGTTTTAGTTTTTTGAATTGTAGTATTTCGTTTTTTTTTTTGTTTTTATCAGTGGGGCGTATAACAAAATCATTATCACGTCATACGTATGAAGTAGCAAACTTCTTTTTGTTATTGTTGTCTTTTCGTTTTAAGTTTTGCTCTGGTATAAAAAACAAACAAACAAACATAAATTAAATGAATATTTCAAGTCATGAAAAGAGTCGATGAAATAAAACAAACTGCTAATTTTAGTGTAACTAAAGCTTAAATACGCTTTGTTTGCATGGCGGAAACCAAACAAAACAATTTTTTTTTCAAATATAAAACTCTGAACATCTGTTTGTATGGGAACATTATGCTTCCTTGATCAATACTAATAGAGATGAATATAAAATACATTTAACATTTACAGTCTGAAGTTTGAGCAACTTGCTTACTTACATGACGTACAGTCCCTAAAACAACGGGACTTTAGTGTGGAACCAATAGATCGATCAAGTACTTGAAATATTTATATAAGAAGTCGTCGAATAATTTTATACCCTGTACCCAAAGGAACAAGAGTATGAAAATGTTTATGCCTACTTATTACACATAGCGCTATTAGCATTTTGATGCGCCATGTATTTTCTATAAGAGGGAGCAATCTAGCGTAATCTAGTGTCAATCTGTGTATATAAAGCAAGAGTTCTCAGAGGCTATAAGAAGTAGAAACACAAAACTTAAACATTTTTTACATTTTTGACATTGACTATAATTATTATTTTTTTCTTACAAAAACCCAAAGAGGAGGCGGTTCATATGGGAGTTATCCTTAAACGTGGGCGGAACACACCTACTAATATATACTTGAGGTATATGTTGCTCAGAATCCACCATATCAAATTTCAAGTTCATATCCACTGTAATAAATAAGTTTTTCATACAAAAACTAAAAAAATTGGTGGGGGCTTTCCCTAAGACAGCGGGTACGCCTATTAATATATAAAAGTGAAGTATCCGTTCTTAAGCGGACTCCAAATCAAATTTCAAGTTAATATCAATTGTAAAACAATAAAATGTTCATATACTAAAACACAAAACTGGGCTGTAGGTTTGTATGGGGGCTACCCTACGCCAAAAATAAGCCTCTATGCCGCAATTCAGCCAATTATCGCAAAAATTGATACAATCGAGCTGATCAAGAAACTATGGTATACCCTATGGGGTCTACGATGCGTTACAAACAGTGCACTTTGCTAATAGTCTGTATGCTGATTGTGTAAAATATAAGCGAAAGATAGTTCATTTTATATAGAAGTTGTTCGACGTGACTTTTGGAATTCAACAGAAATTTTATGTTAGTTATAAAAACGTGTGTTTTAAGTGTTTTGTGCTGTATTTTTGGAGGTTTCAAGTTTCAAAGTAGACTTCTTCTTATAGTATTCATTAGTTAGAGAATTCAGTTGATGCATTTTAGCATGACATTTCTGAATAATTTATGATAAATATACGAACAACCCTTGCAACTCCACTTTCCTAACGTATTGATTCAGCTGCTTAGTTTTTCGTGTCATATAACAATCATTTTGAATTGCTTTCTTCACAACAACCATTAAACAATTAAACTTAGGGGTTCAAGTAAATCCCAGCGCAAACAAAAACAATATGTACTGATTATATCAGTCGTCACTTTGTCTGTCTGCGCGTCTGTCTTTCTGTCGGCTGCTTTCTTGTTTGCTATATGCCTTAATGGAGGGGTTAATTTTTAAGTATGCTTTTACTACCTACCTAACCTAACTCTACAGAAAAGTCCTCATTAGGTTTATGACCTGCACAACAAAGAATTATTGTTAATGCATGCGAAACTGTTTCAAGGAAAACTAAGTAAAATATTTTGTATCTACTTATCTGAAACGACTTATCTTTGTGCGTGTTTTAAATTTTCACAGCAAGATATTCAGACATTTTTATGAGCACTAAGCTAATATAAAGACTATATGAGTATACATATCTGTCTGTCTGTCTGTCTGTCTATCAAACTAACTGACTGACTGAGTGGCGTATTGTTTGTGATTTCTGGAAAAAAATAAACTACACAAATCGAAACGAACTGAAAAAGTACAATACAAGCGTTCTCTGTTAAAAAGATTTTTATCAACAATTAGCAACAAAATTAATAATAAGAATTACTTTACGCACACTAGTTTTTGTACAGCGCATTTTTTTAGATAAAGAAAATATGTTTTTATATACAAGTTAGGAAATAATTAATAAAAGAATGCGGTAGCTAACGAAACTTATATCGTATATAGAAACTTTTGTCATCTGTTGCTTTCTTTGTAGTGCAATATGTGTGGAGCGCATAAAAATTGAAATGTCACTGATAGATTTTATATATATTTTCATTTTAATGCTTAAAATATAAAAGTTTTTTTAGGGAATTTACCATAGTTTTGAGTTCAGAAAAATTTTAAGCTACATAGTTCCTAGAACAGCATATTTTTGCTAAACCCCCACAAAAAGCCATCTATCTTAACATGTAATAAAACCAATATAAATTATCGTAAATTTCGAAAGAATTCCCAAGGCTGTCAGCTGTTGTCAGAAGCAGAAATTGATTAAAATACATTTTTAATTATGTGAAAATAAATGTGTGAGGAAGTAATTTTTCAGTACACTATTTCAGTGAAGGTCACGCGTGCGTTTAAAGTACTATATTAGATATTTTTTATCATTTCAATGTATTATCAATCAATATGCGTGAAAGTTTAATAAAAATAATTGTTTTCAATGACAATTTAACCAAACAATAAATAAAACTAAATATCGCAGCGTTAAAAATCGATCTAATCTGAAGGTTTAGACAGACATAAGTGCGCATGATAAAGTATTGAATTTTTAGTTAAAAAAGTTAAAAATAAATTGTAAAAATAATAAATGAAGATATTTTTTTTGATAAACTCGACAAGGCAGGTAGTATATCTAGACATGTTGTTCGACGTGACTTTTGGAGTTCACCAGCAATTTTATACTAGTACTAAAAACGTCTGTTTTAAGTGTTTCGTGCTGTATTTGTGGAGGTTTCAAGTTTCAAAGTCGACTTCTGCTTATATTGATTAGTTAGAGAATTTAGTAGATGCATTTTTTACTCTTTCCCTGTAAACACGGGAAAGAGTTCCTCAGTTTTCATTGAATCTGTCTTAAAACCGGTAGGGAGCGGGATTCGCTCAGGATCCACGCACATTTTTAATGTAAATAGGAAACAATTTTATTACAACCAATATCAATGAGCGACCCTAATGGAACACCGTTTATAAAGAATTATAAACAATCGAAGTTTATTGGAGTTAATGTCATCTTCTACTGTGGAGAGTTGCAGAAAAATACCGTCGTCGAATGAGCATAACACAACGTTACATTAATCTCCCGACTTCAAGCTTAACTCCTCGCCGATAAGAATGTATTATAAGTAAATAATAAGCAGCTCATCTAGCGTTTCATTAATTGCCTCGTCAATGGCATCGTCATCACTACCAAAATCTATAATATGCATATATGTAGCGCTATATTTTTTATGATTAATACAACTTTTAAACTTAATAAACTCGATTTCACTAAACACTCTGACGGTTTTCGTGTTCAGGGACCCGAAATTACTGAACAAAAGTGTCAACAACAAAAAGTTTGTTTTATCTGGAAACTTGTGAAAAACCACAGGGCCTAATGGTCGTCTCAATGGACAAAAATGTATGCGACTATTTTCTCACGTGGGCAGTACGTAAATAACAGTTGTTGGTACACAAGAATATCCAAGAACAATACTATAGCTTTTGTTCCAAGTAAATCAACTCGTCAGCAAAATTAAAACATGATTTAGCCATTGATGAGCATTGGGACATAGAGGTCCCGTTAGATTGGGTGGTCGAAGTGGATTATCTATTCAATGAAAAGAGGAAAGTCAGAAGAAATGTTAGGGTCTGTAGCTCCACCCAGCCCCGAAATATTGCAAAAAGAAGAAGGGGGAGAAAAAGTTTAAGATTTTCGACTTTGGTGTGGTATGCTAGGCAGAGTCTACATTTAAAAATTTGGTACTTTCTGAATATCACATGCATTCCCTATTGAATGATATATTATTGAGCAAAATCGATTCCATAGTTTTTTTTTCAGGAAATATTCAAAGAGGAAAAGGTCGTCAAAGGGTTAAAGCTAGGTTGATCTTATAATCGATTAAATCAGTTTTTGACAAAAATTCTAAACAAAAACAGCTGACTGCCGAAAAATCTGTATGACTGTTCATGCCAAAGAAATGCAGAAATGCCTACAGATAAACTGCAGAAATGTTGATGTGAATTTCTTAAGTAAAAAAATTTACGCATACAAAATACAATCTGGCAACGCTGTCAATTAGTTAATTAATATTACTTAAAGCATTCAATTTAAAAAAAAAATGTTCTAAACTTTTTTTTTTTTTTCAAAAAATCACTTATTTATTCAGAAAAATTTCCACATATTAATGAAAATATAGAAAAACATGAATCATCATTACCAAAAAAAAAAAAAAAAATATATCACCATTAGCGCAAGTGAGATAGCTTTATATGGTGTGAGTAAGCCAGAAAATAGAAAATGTCAAGGATCGCATAATCTACTTAATTTGTTTTTGTTTTCGTATATTTCATTGCCGATTTTTCACGTTTTAGTTGGCTGGCGACTACTTTTTTGTTTTGTTTTAATTTTTTTATTTATTTATTTATTTTTCCAACAATTAACGCGAAATTTTTGTGACATCATCAAATTGTGCATAGAACTAGAAATACTTACAAAAACAAAGAAAATAAATTTATAAAACAAAACGCAATAAGTAAAAGAAAACATTTTTGTTTATGTTTACCAAATGGATTTGTGATATATGGAAATATACAATAGATTAAATAAAGAAATATATTGAAAACATTGTATTTCATACTACATAAATAGAGAAAAACACGCATGAAAGAAATAGAAACAAAGAAAGTTTTATTGTTCTTAGTAAGAGGTATATTTGTATTATACATATTTCAATTTATTTTTATGGAAAAAGTTTCCAAGATGCATGAATATAATTTTCAAATTTATGGTCGATTGAAAAATATACATTAAGTAAAATTAGTACCGGAAATTGATAAACAAATCACACCCAATTAATTTAATCATCAAAATGAAATGATATTTTACATCATATTGTGACTGGCGATAATAAAATTGATCCGCTACGATACTTTCAAGCGTAAAAAATCAAACTTAATAAACTGGTTGAAACTATACTACAATTGCTGAAGCGTTATAACGGTACTTTTGAACAAATACAAGATTTAGTTGAATATTATATAATACTGCACCCACACTTTCTTTATTTGAAAAGCCTCACTAATATTGTATTTAAAATTTTACAAACAGCATTCAGAGAGTGGAGAGAATTCACCGCTTTCGGGATTTTTGTTGTTACAATGGGTCGTGTTAAGCCTGGTGGAGCTTAAAGTCGCTGTGAATTGTTTCTATTGAGCTCGATTTTGAATGAGAACTTTCATATTCCACTTGTTTTTTCATAGCTCTTATTAGCTTGCATAGTTTTCTCCACCATGTCACCTGACGTCTTGCCTGACGTTTGCTACTTGTGTGATTCCAGGCCAGCGACTTCCTGACTGTACTATTACTTTACTAATTTGGTTACGTAGTGTATGCCCCAGCCCCATATGCTGAGCTTGATTTTAAGATCAATTGAAGTGTCTACACTCCCCGTAAGACACCAAATTATTCGTTTTTTTTTTTTTGGATCATAAATAAGTTATCTAGAAGAATTTAAACCTGATGGTGTTCTTTGAAATCATGGTTGATCTCCACAATTTGATGAGTTGAGTGAATGCAGTCTTCGCTTTAATGATTCAAGCTTCAACATTGACCCAAAATAAGTGAAACTGTCGACTTCTTCAAACTGGCAGTATTATACTTTCATTTTTCATGTATTGATGTTTAGTTCTTTTTTATTGGACAACGCTTCGGTTACATATCACAGAATCGGTTTTTTTTTTAGGGGAAATGCTAGTTTTTTGCTTTTCACATAACTTGTGAAACGGAAACTTAAAATTAACGACTTTCGACCACTAGCAGTGAGATTACGAAACCTGTACGATTTCCCTCCTCTTATTACAAAACTTGCGCGAATTTAATATCCAATTTCACACTCTATACGATAGGTTAATGATAGTCCTCCATATTAGCTTGTTTAATTATTGTAATAAGAAGCAAAAAAACAATTTTCATTAATTTTAGTACAGACTGTTTAAATAGTGTGTACATACATATTTCATTGTCACTGTGTCGTACGCGTTGTTGTTGTTGTCATTGCTGCTGCTGCCTTTTGCTTTGATTGTTGTTGCAGTTCATCGCCCTTGAAGCGACAACAGGCAGCAACATCCCCTACATACATACAAACATATATTGTAGCATGAAAGAGAACGAAAGAACAAGCGAGACAACAAAAAGCAACCAAACGAAGGCCCCGTGTTGGCAGACGAGTTGTTCTTGTTGCTTTTTTCGTTTTACATTACACTAATTTACAAGTTTTAAAAATATGCAAATCCTTCTAATTTGGCAGTCGCCGTGCTAAATCCGAAAATGTGTTAAATAAAACACTAGTAGAACAGTTTGCGAGATATTTTAAAATATTCATATTTTACATTAAAAAAGAGTTGGTTTTTATTAAATTTCTCCGATGCTAATATGCGAATTTCAAAGATTTTTATTTTCGAGGGAACTTTTCCAGTCATACAGCATATTTTTAAGCATTATAATTTAAAATTTCCAGTCTATAATAGTGACTGAAAGAAAATTGCTGCAGATTTTTATGACCTGTGAGGATTTTCCAATTGAATTGGAGCAAATCGGATTGATAGATTGATATGATAATTCTAGGAGAACATTGCATCAATATATTTTAACTATAAAAACGATCATTCCATCAATTTAATGGTTATGCCGGATACGCACTATTGATTTATATATTTCTATGTTTGAGTTAATGGTCAAATTGTTGATGTGGGACTGTGGTTGCATTCTGATTTCAAGTATTTTAGTAATTGTATATTTAATTGATTAATAGGTGTCTGTCACATGTTTTGCTTTTTGTGCTGCAATTTATATTGTAACTCGATCCAAATCGACGGCGTAATGTTATATTGCTTTTGCAATCGCACATTGCTATTTGACTCTCACAAATTTTTAACTCAGCTTCAAGTTTACCGTCTAGACAAGCGTCACATGATCATAATGTAAACTTTAAAATTTTATAACAAAAGGAAATAAGGATTTGGATAAGGAAATCAAAATATCCAAGTTTGAAGTCTCTAGCTCTTATTTTTTCTTAGATCTATTATTTTATTTTACCAGACACATGGTCATGACTATATCAATTTAGCTGTCGATGTTGAATCGATTAAATGAACATACATTCGCACAAACTCAATATAAAATTGGTGTCTTTGGAGTTTATCCAATGATAAGAAAATAGCACATGTGAAGAGTCCTACAAGAATCTTACTCTAAAAAGAAACTACCATATTAAATAACAAGTTGAAATTGAGCGTAATAAAAAACTTTCTCACACAAAAACGCAAAAAGGTCAGTGATTTTGTATGGGGTAACCCCTTAAAGTGGGCGTGGCACATTGATATGTATACTTCATGTACTTAGAACATAAGTAAGTCTCCATAGCGAAAATCATCCAAATATCTCAAAAATCAATAGAAAAAAATGAACAGCAAGACAGAAACACGTGTAATCTTTTTTTCTTCTCAAGAATGATAAAAACAAATTTCATTACATTTCTGTAGGTTAGTACAATTCATATTAGTATCTAAGTTTTATACCCTGTACTCATAGGTTGAAAGGGTATATTCGGTTTGAGCAAATGTATGTAACATGGCAGACCCCATACAACCTGACCATTTTTCAGTTTTTGTATTAACATATTTTTTGTTGTGTTGTTAATTACGCTAGAAACGTCAAAATTGGTGTATCTTACGTGAATCCACATAAAATATACCGCATAGGTTCAGATAGGGCCGCTATAAGGTGGTAGCTCCGATACAAACTTTCCCTCTATTTTTAAGTTTTTATTTTAAGTTTTTTTTTTATTCTTAATTAGGCTATAAATGCCAAACATAGCGTTTCTTACGTCAATTATTTCTTTTTTTTTCATTGTGAAATTTCTCAAAATGTTCGGAGATATTTACATTAAGGTAAAAGCATTTTTTTTTTAATGTAAAATATAGAAATTTAGCAATGCTCGAAAACTGTTTTATTTTCAGATATTTGGATTCAATATGCCTTTTTAATGTGAAGGATAAAAAATCGCTGTAAACTAGTGTTATTATTATAGCCTACGGTACACGAGATACATGTACGAGTATAAAAAACGCTGTGCAGAGGGATGGCAAGAGAGAGAGAGAGAGAGAGGAAAAATCGACGTTGACATTTGCCGTTTTGGATGCGTCAGCTGTTTGTTTTACTGTTCATTTTTTGTTGTTGTTGTTTTTCCTTTTATTTTTCAAGTGCAACACGATTTTTTCTTATCGTTGACACTTGAGCGAATATATTTTTTTAATTAATAATTACCTTAATTTAGAATATGTTGTTAATTAAATTCGTCCTGATATTTTTGTTGTGCCTTCTTTATATAAAGACGCTGTTGTTGTTGTAGTTAATGAAGATGCTGCAGACACACACACACACGCCTACACACACATACATAAATACTTTGTGAATGATTTTTTTCTTATAGCTTTTTCTTAATGTTCTTTTTGTTGTTGTTGTTGTTGTTATTGTTGCCGTCTGTTACATGACACAGAAAATTATGCTAATGCGCTTCTTCTTCTTGCTGCTGATGTTGTTGTTGTGCTTTTTTGTTGTTGTGTTTGTTGTAAATTTAAAAGAAGAACTACTTAATACACTCAAAAAACTCAAATTTTTTCTAATACCAAATTTTTAATTGAACTCTTTAAAACATTTAATTAATCAAAAGCAAAAGTAAATTAATGCAATACAATAAAATAAAACGCTTCTTTTTCTGTTTTGCACTGTTTTCTTCCATTCACGTTTTATTTTGCTTACAATTCGGTTGTTTTTTCTTTTGATTTTTTTTTTCTATATTTTTTCTATTTTGTACACGCTATTCGTACACACACACACACACAACACACACACGCATACACGCCGTTTGACATAAAAGCACAAATACGCGTTTAATCCATTTGTAATTTGTTACTAAAAGTTATTAATTTTCTGTGTTTTGTTAAATTTTATGCACGCATCGTCTTGTTCACTTCACCGGCGCTAACAATAATAAACTGCTGCAATCTTTTATGTTTCTTCTTCTACTAAATTTTTACGCGCCCCGTATATGTTGCTTGCGTTGCGCCTGAGCACAAAAAGAAGACTGCCAAAGCAGCTGTTTTTTCAGCTTTTAGTAAATTTTACGCGTACTGCTGTTTACAAATGCCAACGTTAGATGGCGCTGCGCTGCTCTTCGTGTTAAAACCGTTTCAACCGCTAAAGTGCAGCGCCATAATTTGTTGACATGTATATCGGTCGCTTTGAAATGTTTTCACTAGTTGAATTACTACATAATATGTATTTCGCGAGATGGCGCTGTTATGTGATTGTTTCGAATCTATCGGTCGCATCATTGCGCGAGAATTTTTAAATTATTTGAAACTTCTGTGGATTTTGTTTATTGCAGAACAGTAGTGACAGTGGTGCGCACGTCCTCTGACAGCCAACCGAATTTTGAAATAACTCAAATTTTAAATAGTTTTAAATGTTTGCAGAAGACGCTGTTGAATTATTATATAATGTGTATATCGCAAGATGTCGCTGTTATGTGACGGTTTTCAATCTATTGGTCGCATAATTCATTGATAAAAAATTAACTTAATTGCCACAATTAATTTTTAAATCTTTTTAAACATCTGTGGATTTTCTGGTTTGCAGAACAAAAGTGATTATGTACGCACGTCCTGGAAAGGAAATCGTAACAGCCAATAGAACTTCGAACTAACTTTCAAATTTTAAAAAGTTCCATGCCAAGCTCTAAGTCCCAGGCCACGTTATTGAGAGTGACGCGAAATAATTTCGTGATTGCAACAAATTGAGACTAGTGAAAAACTCGTGGGAACAATTTGCCCGTGCAGCCAAGTGAATAACTAGCAGACACATACTACGAAAAGAGAAAAAAAAAGTTTAGAGACAAAGATTTTGCAGTTTAGTTTATTCTAAATCTGCCTAGATGGCGTTGCTTAATTTCTATGTAATGAGTATTTCGCAAGATGGCGCTGTTATAAAACACTTATTTCCGTATTCTACGAGATACAAAAATTGTGCTGCAACAGATACCTCAAAGCCAAGTACAATTCTGAAACACGACGGTTTCAATTTGATGGCGTGGCACCGCCCATGTTTCCAGTCATTCGCATTTTTCGGTGACTACCGAACAACGGGTGACTAATTTTCAAAAAAAAATTTTCTTCACCATTTCTCGTTAGATGGTGCTGGTTATCGTTCCTAAAACCGTTTCAGCCGCTCAAGTACAGCGCCATCTAGTTCGTTGACATATATATATCGGTCGCTTTAAAATTTTTGCAGTTTACTTTGTTCTAAATCCGCCTAGATGGCGGTGCTTAATTTCTACGAGTGTTATAAAACGCTTTTTGAATAATCTATCGGTCGATAAATGTTTACGGGATCAGAACGTTGCGAAATTTGTCATTCTTTAGTTTATTTAGCTTAACCTAAATTATATGTAAAAAGCACTGCCAACTGTTTAAAAGAAAATACTCAAAATTAACTTCCCCTAAAAACTAAATGAAGAATCTATTGAATGAATAAAATGTTTGTTTTTATGTTTGCGATTAAAATCTGTTCAGTGCTGATATTTTCACGAACTTTTATTAAAATGAACGATACAGAATTTTTAATGTTCCACCTTTTATTATTTTTAATTGTTTATATCTTGTTTTTCTTCCATATCGTTTGATAAACTATTTAAGTCAGTTTTCTATATGTATTGAAGACGAGTTTTGTTTCGATACGATTTGTTTCTTGTTTCGTTTTGTTTTTCGGTTTTGTGCTTTTTAATTATTAATCAGTAGTATCACTTGGCGTATAATTCTTCTCGAACGGATGTCTTCTAACCCATTGTACCGAGATGTTTGTTGCCGCTGCTGCTCATATTGCCGCCAGACTGATGATCCGTTGACATACACGTCGGTATAGCGCTCGACCATTTGCCGTTCTTCATGCATTTGAGCACCTTGGAGCCGCGCAATTCAAGACCCGCATCACAGGTAAACGTAATACTCTCACCGATTGCATAGTAGAATTTCACCGATGACATGCGTCCGCTGATTGCGGTGCCGGGATACGAACATGCCTGCACACATTTGGGCAGACCGCCGGACCAGCGTCCATTGTCCTGACACGCAATTATTGGCTGTCCCTGCATCATATACTCCGGGTTGCAATTGAACTGTACCACATCGCCGGCACGATATGGTGCCGAGCCCTGGGCGTAGCCGTTTTGCGGAGCACCGGGATTATCGCATTGCACCTCGACACAACTGGGAAACGGTGTCGCCCATTCGCCCGACGGCAGACAGATTGCCTCCGAGGGGCCGCGCAATCCATAACCCGAAACACAAGAGAACGCCGCCCGTCCGCCGACCTCGCGTGACAACACGGAAACACGTGGCGAACTGACATTGTTCGACAGCAGCGGTATATCTCCGCACTCGACGCTCTCACAAACCGGCAACGGAGCGCTCCAATTGGAACTCGGTAGACAAAATAATTCGGATGCACCGATTAAGGAATTGCCATTAGAGCAGGACAGCAGCGCGCGTGTACTTAGCTTTGTATCATTCGTATTGACGATGAGACCACGGCGCATAGGTATCTCCGGACAATTGATAGCCTTGACAACTACTTCGACAGCGTGCTCATGACGCGCTGGCGTCTGACAAGAAAAGCTGCCAGTGTCCTCGGCAACGGCATTAATAATGCTCAGACGATATTCAAGCGTTGAATCGCGACCCTCATCTGCCTCAGTGACCCAGCCTTCGGTGTAATTTCTACAAGTTGAGCGGAAAATAGTTTAGAAAATCCAAAACTAATACTTACATATATGTTATTTACCTGTACTCATGACTGACAGTCCACTTTGGATTACCGAAACGACGCATCCACAGACACTCCATATGTAGTGTGGTACCCGGATAAACAATCAACTTACCGTCATTGCTCTGCGCAATGGGTCCATTTTGATGACGGAAAAGTATGGTGGGTGCCTTTTCCACTAATATAAATAGTTGAAGTATAAAATTATTTAAACAAAAATTGGTTTACTAACTTGCATAATCATTTTCTTGATTCAGTCCGGCGCAAATTGGCTTTGCATTTGTCCATTCCGAGTGTATGCAGGTGCGTTCATGACTGCCGGTTATGGAAAACTTGCCAATATCGACACATCTGCAATGGAGAAAATTTTACTCTAGGTGCAGACATAAGTAAAACCTAATCTTACCTTGAAATAATTGTAGCACCCGGTGGAAATTCGACAATATCCTCCCTGATCTCCAAATCGTTGTAAAAGCTTACCACATTTGGTTCGTTGTTTCTAAACAAACATGTGCCGTTCTCTGTATATGGCAGTGAGTTTATATTTTAAGAAGATTTAAAATGCATTTGTTTACTTAAGCTTACCACAATTATAAGAACGTCCTATCCACAGTCCATTATCGCAAATAATCTTCCAGGTCTGGCGATCACCGGCGGCATTTGGTATACAATTGAAGAATATTTCAGTGCCACTCTCATAGATGCCCTCGATGTCAATGTTGTCGAAATTTCTTGGGGTGAATTGAAGAAATAGTTTAGTTAAAAGAGTTTTTTTTTTTTTAATTTTAATAGTATAATAAAAGCATCTCAAGAACTATTCCATAAAATTATAAATATATATAAAGCGAAGGTTCTCCGCTTAATTTATAGCTATTCCTAAAAATATTTAATTTCCAACTCCAATAAATAATTTTGAATTTTGAAAATACTATAGCAAAGTCATACAACTAATTCTTTCATGTATTTGCTGTGTTACAATACATGAAAATCCCCCTTTCTTGCTGAAATATTCCGCATTAGATTTTCTCCATTACTCACTTATAGATCAAAGCGCCTTCGTTAATGCTCGGTGGTCCGCACATCTTCATATCTTCGGCTGCTGATTCTTCGGTGCTATTTGATTCTTCAATGTCATTGCTCTCCAGCTTAGCAGCTGCAATTTTCTCTTGTGATTTCTCATTTTTGTTCGAGCCATTTTCGAGCAGCTCTTCACGTGATTTTCGCAAACCGGTTTCACAGTGTATGGAGGGTGGTGTCAGTACACCTTTATGACAGGACATTTCAACAGGCATGGCATTTGTGGAATAATCACAACGCACGCTGACGCTGCTGCCGTGGCCAATGGTGAGTCCCTGACGATAGCCGCCCTGAAATTCGAAAGATTTAGTCTGAATATTGAATATTTCATAGAAAAAGACAACAATAAAAAAAACAATGTGTCATCGATCTTCAATGCTCTAGTATAGTTCAGTAAGGCATCATAAGGAAGCTACTAATATTAAGTATAATTAAACAAAAAAAAAAGGTTTTTTCTTCCTTAAAATAATCAATTGAACATGATAACAACATAAAGGTATATAATTGGAACGCAGGAACAATACTTTCTCCTTCTGTATTACTATCTGAAAGTCATTCACCGCTTCTTTTACTGACTCTAGAAGAGCCGAGCTTACGATATTAATGCCACATCTTTGGATATCAATTCCACAATTATTATGGTGTCAATTCCACATGCTTAGCATTCAATTCCACTTCTTACGAATTCAATTCCACATCTTACGAATTCAATTCCACATCTTACGATTTCAATTCCACATCTTACGATTTCAATTGCACAACTTATGATTTCAATTCTATATCTTCAATTTCACAACTTATGATTTCTATTCCAGATCTTCAGTTTTCAATTCCACGTCTTCTCCTTTATTGCATTAGAAACATTCTGACTAACTGATGTTCGTAAAACCATTTTCACACCACATGTGAATAATGTAAAATCTCGTATTTGGGTTGTTGTACTCAAATATGTACCTATAACTTCGTTATTTTTCCATGTATTTTTATTTGCAATGGCTTGTTTGCATCTTGAAAATGTCATCTTTAAGCTCAGGATATAAAATTTTGCGATCTAGGAAGTTTTCGTCTTTATTTTAATGTTTTGTGCAAACATTTTTTGAATTTTCTTATTGTAACCATTGAACATTTGATTATTGCTACTTACCTCATAGATAACACCTGGTATGTTAGGCAAAGTGCAGGGTATTGAAGTACACTCAGAGAAAGCATTCACAGACCAGCTACCGTGTGCGCAACGCAGCTGAGCAGAACCCTGTTTAAATACCAAAATGTGGCCTTAATAGCAAGTTTTTACATTCTGTTGACACTTTAAGCACCTGTATATTAAATCCATCCTCACATTCGAGCGTAATAAACTCATTCGATTGTATTTCTTCGTAAGTGGAGAGTGGTGTCAGCGAAGGCTTATCACTCAGCTGCTTTGTATGTGGTTCCACTTTATAGTATTTGCCATGTTCCACTGCTGGCACAAGACACGGTGCTAAAAAATAGAGTAGACATGTCTGGACTGTAGCTAAATTTAGCCGCTTCGTACACTACTTACCCGACAGACACTTTGGCACCTCTGGCTTCCAGATGCCGCGTATACAACGCGCCGTTGCATTCTCACCCTTAATATTCAGTTTAAAACCAGCCTGACACTCAAGATGCAGCATAATGCCAACGCTATTACGGCCCGGCGCTTTACCCGGACGCACAATGCTAACATTGGCAAAGGAATCCCATTCGAGTTCCTCGCAAGGACCACGCAAACGTTTGCGTCCTTCCTTACCATCGACGCCATCACTTGTATCCGCATCGGCATCAATGAATGTTGCGGAGGATGGTACGGTTGATGAAATACTTGAATTACGTTTACGCCGCCGACGCACAATTTGTGATTTAAGCTGCTCCATGAAGTCCAGCTCACGTTGTGGTTTCAGTGTCGAATTACGGTTTAAAGGAGTTGTCTGCTGTGTGAGGAGTGAGGTGAAGGAGTTTTGAGCTTCACGTGATGCAGGCATAAGCGCTCTATGCGCATTGTTAGAAGCAGCGGCGGAGGAGGAGGAGGTGGAGCTGGTGCCGGCAGATGAGCTGTGATATCTGGAGCTTTGATTTATGTTCGGTACTGGTACCTTGCCAATCGGCGCCATAGCAACACCATGTTGCAAGTCATGATCCAATGCATCACTGTAGTCTCGCGCGCCACCATAGAAATCATTTGCCAAATTGTGCGATTTATGAGTTACCTTGTAACGCGTCACCAACTCCGGACTGTTGTATGCATTGTACCAACGTCCATCTTGTACCTGCAGATTACGCGTCGGATTGTGCAAACGACTTGAGCCCAACAGATTCTTAACATAATTGTGAAAACGTTGTTTGATCTTTTGATAATACTTGGAATAGGCCAGATCGATTTCTGTGGGATCGCGTTTGATGCGTTTACGTGTATTGGAGGTAACTGAAATAAGTCGATTATTAATCTGAGTGGCTAATATGCAACGCTGTTGCCTTACCTTCATGTTGCTGATGCTGTTGTGCTTCATTAGCCAATGCCGCGGCGGCAAGCTGAGAAGCTTCGATATACTCATGCAGACGTCTTTGTAAATCACGTTTGTTCTTCAGCAGATACAAAGAACGCAGATGACGCATTTCTATGGAGCGACGACGTCTACGGCGTCGATTCCAACGCAAACGTGGATGTTGTCCCAGCAGACATTGCGGCAATTCAAGCGGACGCCATTTACCGCCAACACAGGTAGCACCGGGTGGTCCTACCTCCAGTACGTAGCCCTTATCGCAATCGTACATGATTTGTTTGTTGTTAACAATCTACAATTTGAAAGTAATCATAATCAATCATAAGCAATCATTGTCATAATTTACTACACTACCTTCTTCACATACGGCCTATAGTCATACAAACCCATATTGCCAACAAGCAGCACTTTCCCATTGGGTATATAACCCGGAAATGAGCAGAATACTTCCTGACATTGTGGCGTCTCACCGGTCCAATTGCCAAACGAACACGTTAGCACATATTCATGTGGATCTGTTATATCTTTACCCTCCGGACTGATCAGCTTCCAGCCATCTTTGCATTTAAAACGCGCCTTCATGCCATGTTCTGTCTTTGGTGCCATAACCATGCCGTGTTTCGGTGGTCTTGGCATACCCTTGCAACGTGCTGGCGCACAACGTGGTATTATGCTCCATGTACCGTTATTGCAGGTCGGTGGACTCAACAGTGATACCGGAAATTCATAGTTCTCATCACATTTCACCTCAAGCGCTGTGCCGTGTTTTACTTTTTCAACGCCTCCAACAATTTGTGTTGGTGCTTGTGTGGTTGTCGGCGTTACGATTGTTGTACCATTCTCATCTGTTGTTATTTCGATTGGTATAACATAGCCCTGTGATATGGTGGGCACTACGCATGGTGCTAAACACTCAGGCAACGGATTACGCCAACGTCCATCGATTTGACAAACACTTGAGCCGTGTCCATTGATTAACATTTCCGGCTGACAGCGAAATATAATGCTGGCACCCAGTCCGGTACCAGCTTCGATATTCTCAATCCAGCCATTGTAGAGTACGCCCGGATGTCCACAATTGATTTCTAATGAGTGCGGTAGAGTTTAAATGGAAAATTTGGGGCATACATGTTGCTACTCTAACCTTTACATGTGGGCAATGTGCCGCTCCATTTACGATCCGCACCACAACGACTTGAACTCTCACCGACCAGTGTATAACCATAGCGACACTCGTAAGAACATACGGAATTATATGCCAGTGTGGTGTAGGTTGCTTTACCATTCTTCGGATTCTCCGGCGTGGGACAGACCACAGAGGTGACCACTGTAAGAGACAAGTAATAATGTGTATAATGTGCTGGTTTTCGCTAAAATTCTTGAGAAATGTTCTGGAACTACTATAGTTCCACAATTTTTTTTAAAATATTTTGCTAATAGTTGGCTATATATATAATTTTTCTTAAGTTTTTCCGAAAAGCTTTAGGGCTGGTTTGGTGAGTTAATGCATAAAATCGTTATCAAACGACAGATCAGCCAGAACAACGATGAGGAGAGAAAGCGAATATGAGTGAACATCAGTGTTCGATGGTTAGGATCTGTAGATACGCGATTTAGAAGCAATCGTTTCTATTTTTCCCAAAATTAAACTACTCGTAATACAGATCAATGAGAACTTGATAAAGCCTATTGACAACCTCATTGATAAATGCCATGAAGCTGCTCAGAACCAATTATCTTGGAGTAAACCAATTATGAAAAATTAACAAAAAAGAAAAGAAAAAACATTAACTTCGGTGGAATCGAAGCATTAATACCCTTTACTTGAAATTGTGTACTTAGCCTCAATAAGGAAAGAAAAATATTTATGTTACACCTAGGAACCTAATCTTGGTAATGTATGGGAACTACACATAAAAGTGAGCGAGTCACGTTCCTTCATAATTAAGTGAAGTATCCGTCCATAAGAAGCTACCAGATCAATTTTTAAGTTGGTATTGTTTGCAAAAAAAAAATGGTTTGGTACTAAAGTCAAAATTGGTCGGTCTAAAAAGTGGGGTGCCCACACCCATTGATGTATATGTGTAGTAACAGTTCATAATTAGCCACCATGTAAATTTTTAAGGTGATATTGACTACAATGGTATGGGAATAAGTCTAAGTGCCGGGTTTGAATTGAACTCCAAATTGAACAAAATTCTTCTAAAAGTGTACAACGCACCATTTTAATGAAATCGAATGCGAACCATTTATTCAGATTCGGAAACCGGAACAGCAGGTATATGACATAATTTCGAATTAATTATGAAACTGTTCAACATAGTACATTGAAGTATTGGTTTTACAAGTAATACTCAGTTGAGAGAGAATTGCCTCTTCACATTAATCACTTTTTGATACTCAAACTTCTAAATATAATAATACAAATTTCAGTAAAATTCGAATACGGTCCATTGTTAGCAGTCAACCTCTTGACGACCATAACGGTACACCGGTGACCCGCTTAACTTCGAATTTTTGCTGGAAAAACTACTGAATCGATTTTCTTTAACGAGGTATCAATCAATAGGGAATGCATGTAGCTATCAGAAGTACCAATTTTTTAAGTGTAGATTCATCCTTTTGCCTAACAGATCAACCTCAAAGTCGAAAATTTGTCTCTCCCTTCTTCTTGTTCCAATATTTGGGAGGGGGGTGAAGCTACAAATAAGAAAAATTGCGGGCAACCTTCCTCGTTCCTAAAAAAAAAAAAAAAAGAAATGGATAGTCCACTTCGACCACCTACGTGGCCATCCAATCTGACTATGTTCCGTCGTAAGTCATCGTAATAAATGCGTTCGCGTACTGCCAACTTACATTGCATTCATTTTTACCGGTGACGGAGCATTGGCACATATAGGTCTCCTTAGATTTGCGGTTTTTCACATAAATAATTCAAATAAATTTCTTCAAACACTTTTCTTAAGTAAATTTGGGTTGCTGAACACAAATCCAGTGTCGGATATGCGAATTTCCTAACGGTTTAGAGTTTTGCGAGTTTGAGTGTATGTTCTCATATTGAAGCAGAGATCCACTAAATATGCTAAAAGTTACCGCAAATCTGTGTGCAGTCTTTGTACCATACTTCGCACTAATTTCGACAACTTAGAGAGCCAAGTCGAGAACGAAGAATGCCAGAAAATAAAACACATATTTCATTAAGATTTGCGGTAACTTTTATTTATTGACAATTATTAAATAACATAGAGTCAACAATTGGTTTTTTGGTTTTATTATAGTAGGTACGATTCAAAACGTGAACAACTCTTAAAACTTTAGGTTTTTCTTTTTTTTTTTTTTTGGTTTTATTTCTTACTTTTGTTACGCTGTGGTTTTAACACTAACATCTGGGAACAATTTAACGCCACTTTGAAAATATTTTAAGTTTTTTTTTTTATAATTTTACAATTAGATAGAGAGCGAAAAGAACACACGGTTTACTCTGAACCAGCGAACAATAAACGAAGAACAGTAGTGTTGTGTTCAATCAAGACATACATAGTGTAAAGTTTTTTTTTGTTTTTCTTTTGTTTTTGAAATTTTAATACGAATTCAAGTAATTTTAATTAGTTGGTTTAATTGTTGTTGTAATACTGCTAGAATTTGACGCTTTATAAGTAGAGAAAATTAAACAAAAGATTAAGAAAAAGCAGTAGTTGTAGTAGTAGAAATCATAATAAATATTAACAGATGAATTTCATTTAAGATCATTACTAAATACTTACAGACACAAGTTGGCAGCTCTTTGGGTGTCCAGGAACCATCTGATTGGCAATAGCGTTCATGTTTGCCCACCAGCTCATAACCGTTACCACAATTATAGGTGATCTTGCAGCCGTAGGTATAGCATTCACCAGAATGCCAGCCATAAGCTGGATCCGGTGGTTGTCCGCATGAACGTGCTATAAAGTTATAAGCAAAATAAAGTTTTTATAAACAGAGTAGAGAGAAAGAGAGAGAAAGAGAGAGAGAGAGAGAGTTCGTAATTGCCAACTTACGTTCACATTGTATATCCGGACCATACCAACTGGCCTGCCCATCAATAGCTAAACACTTGGCACGCGGAAAACCATTGGTTACATAACCTAAATGAATGAAGAACTTGTAAGTGCATAGTTAAACCAATTTATAGTTTTAGCATTTACCTGTAAAACATGTATACTGCACTGTTGAGTCCAGATCAAAAGTTTCCTGTTCGGGTAGCGCAGAATTTCGTGCATGCTCAATCTGTGGTGGCTTCAGGCAGTAGACTTGTGTATAAATTTGAATTTATTATTTATAAAAATAACTTAAAATAAAATTTTTCTATTACTCACTATTCTGTTTGCATGCAGGTTCAGCGCCAGCCCAGTTACCATCAGCCTGGCATAGTCGACTTTGCAGTCCCACTACATGAAAACCGTGTGGACAGGAATAGGAAGCGCGTGCACCAAAATGTCTGCCTCCAACGGTTACTTGACCCAGTGATGGTTGCGCCAATTCCGGACATTCACGATCTGTAGATAGTCTTTATAGTATTGTATTTATAAAAATAGAAGTTAGGCACTGAGATTCACTTACCCGGCTTAATACAGGACATGCCGCAGACACCATCACACAAGCACTTCTTCTTCTTGCTCTTACAATCCTCATCCGAGGAGCATTTACGCAAACATTTCTGTCCTAGCAGCGTTGCTTGCTCCTCATCGCGTGGACACTCGGTCGATGGTGAGTTACGTGGATTCTTGTAAACACGTCCATCATCATCTGCCTCAGAGGATTCATCGTCATCCCAATCGTCGTCATCATCATCCTGCTGTGGTATTTCGGTTGTGGTTAGTGTTGGCACCGAAATTACTAAGAAAAAATGATAAAATGAAGAGGTAGAATTTGTAGTTAATAATTTACTTATTCATATATTTTTATTGCTATTTCACCACACGCCAATTACAACAATAACTAAAAGCAGAGATACACTCCTCAAAATAATAGCGAAGCGCGTACAAAATAAATCGCGTAAACCTCTTTATACTCTCGAACTCACAGTTTCTTAACAACTGGTAACTGACTACTCGCATGCTATCGGCTTCTCTTTTTATACCGAGTAGTTAGCAATCGTTGAGTGTATCGAGAAAGAGTTAGTTTATTATTTGTGTATGTGCTTTTCTATTTCATGTAAAGCCTATGTGTGTTTGTTTGTTTCGAGCTCACAGTTTCTTAACAACAGGTTACTCGCATGCTATCGGCTACTATAATTATACCAAGTATGTAGCAATCGTTGAGTGTATCAAGAATGAATAAGGACCACTTCTGTACAAACTTAGTGCTGCTCTACAAGACCGAAATATTAGTACCCATATGAAATACAACAAGTAACACAAAGGAAAAGGACCAGCTACATAAGGTCAGTACTAGGTACATATACATACAATGTAATTACGCGACCATCTCACTTGAAGCTTCGTCAACGACAGTGAAGTCCATAGGCAACTCCTTGGGCTACACTACAAGAACCTATCCTCTAGGGTGTAAAAATTGCATATACATCATAGTCCGTTTTTCAATCTTTCCTCAGCACCTACAACTCACAGTCTATATAAGCTAGAAATATCTAATTATTTTATATAGACTTTGGAGATTATGTGCTTGAACAAGTCAATCCAAAATTTTTCCATCAGTAACCTATTTCTCTTAAAAATAATATATTAAAAAGTGCTTCATATGTCACCTAAACCACATTGGCGTACAAAAAAAATTGTGGTGGGTAAAAAATTCTGTATGGTGAATACATTTTTTTGTAAGAATTCTTTTATTCACAAGAATAAAATTAAACTATTTCTTAGCAGTGACCCGTTTCTCAACAAAATAACATATTGAATTCTACTTCAAAATTAAACTCGTCTTTTAAACAAATTGTAGTATAAAAAATCTTGTGGTAAAAAAAAAATTATGTGGTGAATATTTATTTTTTTTAAGAAAACAAAATTTATCACGAGAACTGTTTTCCTATCCGCAGACAGCCAAAAATCATATAATAATTTATTATCTATTTTTCTATTTTTCTTTTCTTTCATTTTTTTCCCGAAACTCTCCTTTAAAAAAAAATACACCCACACACACTTTCTCTAAAATATATTCCGGAACAATCCAACGAAGTGTTTAGCACGTGACTTACAAGCTCAGCTGATGAACATGTGCCAAAAACATTAAACTTCCCCGGCAAAGTAGCACCCCCATTCAAACCACTTCTCAAAATACGTTCTTTCTGTTTTGTTTACATCCTTTTCGCTACTTTTTTTTATTGTTCTGCACTCGTTGCGCTTGTTTTGTACCTTTCTTTAAACTAAAAACATTGACCTATATAACATCCTTGCTTGCTTGCTTGCTTGCATTCTGCCTTACTTCTTTTCTGTGATCTGGTGGGTGGTCTGGTCTGGTTTGACTTCGCTTTGTGAAGCATCCGTACCGCAATATACAAAGACCTCATCTGTCTAATATAATACTTTGGACCTGCGCACTTCGTTGCTGCTTATATAACATTCAATAGAGATTTTTCACAAAGACTTATAGTACCAAAAAAAAAAAAAAAAAAATGTTAAATGCGACGTTGAAATTTTCTGTGCACTGATTTTTGGGCAGGATTTTTCTTGTCTCATTTTTCAACAAAGTATTTAGCAGTAGAAAATCACTGAGAAATCTTTAGCAAGTGCTGGTTTGATTCCGGAGATATTTTAAAAAGCACCTTTATAGATGAGCACCGTTGCCAAAAGACAATGTATCAGTAGACGATTCATCTTTTATCTCCGTTGTTTGATTATATTTTTGCTTGGTTTTGTAAATTTAACTGATATTTTGTAAAGTTATTAGTTATTGCATTTTTGATATTTGATTTTTCGTTGCTGTTTTACAAAAAAAGAAAAAAAAAAATTGGAAAATTTTTTCTGTGATTTTCAATTGTTATCCGTTGTTCTTGATTTTATGAACTGCACACTTTGAAGTAAGAATGTGAAATGCAGCTGGAGCAGAATAAACTAACTGACAATGCTGTCCTATCAGCATCCTTTTTGCTTTCGTCCTTTTGCTGTTTGTTGTGCTTATTTGTCTATGTTGTTGTTGTTGTAATCAAATAGCTTATAAAACAGGGTGCTTTAGCTTGATTTGAATGTAGTTTAAAAATAATAATACTATTATATTATTAATTTCAACTCAATCATATATATTGAAGTGAATCAAAATCGATACACTAAGAAACATATGTTCTAATTACTACTGGCAATAATTTTCTATATTCATCGAGCGTCAATAACAACAACTGCAACCAAAGAGACAGCCAACAAAATAATACCGAAGCGCATACAAAGTAAAAACCGCAATCTGCTCTCTTTTTCAGGTTCGCAGAGCCTTAGCCTTGTATGTGTATTTCATTATACGGGTAAATGTGTTTGATTCGCTGTGTGAGTGACGATTGTTTAAGCCTTTTATGTCCAAAATATTCAACGAATAACTTTCAAATGGTATATTTTTTTTTTTGTGAAAATCGTTTGTATAAAAAATATGTGTTAGTCATTTTTCAGTTTTGACCAATAAGTCCTAAGATATGACTTTAAAAATAAAAAACGTATATTTCAAATAAGACAGAAATTCCTGCGTTCGGTCTAATAATTCGAAAGATACAGATGTGCCAGATACATCTTGCAATGGAAATATGTGTGCTCTATGTGTGACCTCTATCAAAAGCTCAACCGGCGTAACATATTTCGAAAAATGGACGACGGTATTTTTCAAAATAGACCGTATGCTTATATATTTATAATACGTAGGAGGTATCGGTCAAAAAATTTTGGACTATGATTTAAAATATTAAAACTCAAACATCTCCAAAAATGGACCTAATTAAAAAAAAAACAATAAATTAGCAACTTCGTATACTATCTACTCGTATTCTCACTATTGATAGTTTCATACGCTTCACACGTAATGAGAACAGTATTACAATTTTGCCACGGAGCTCGTAACGCTTTAAAATAAGCATCGGAGACTCCATAACATATAGTACGAGAGTACATATAGTACATATAGTACGAGATATTCTTGATCAGCTGGACAAGACGAAGCGTACTAGCCATGTCCGTCTGTCAGATTTGACAATATCGGTCTGATTTGACAATATCGATCTGAAATCGGGTATGGAGTCTTTCTATGTTCCTATGTTAAGCATATATTACAATGATCATTCAAGGCTCAATTTTAGGCGTAGTACCCATAAAAATTCACCACCCAACTTTCGAATTTCGCATTAAAATTTTTGGTTTATTACTGTCAATATCAAATTGAAATTGGATTTGGTGGCTTCTACAAAAAAGACAAAAGCTTCAAATATTATTTTTGGAAGTGTTCAGCTCACTTTTAGGGGTAGATTCCAGACAAACTCACCGCTCACTTTTCGGATTACGCATTCAAATTTTTGGTTTACTACTGTTAATATTCGATATGGACGGACGATATTGGAATATATTTTTATGAACGTGTTTAACTTCACTTTTAGGGGTAGTCCCCAAAGAAACACACAGCCCACTTTTGGGATTTTACATGAAAAGCGGTTTTATTACAGTCAATATCAACTTGAAATTCGATACGGTGGCCCCTATTTCACGGAAGCTTAACATATACACATATATTAGGCGTTTCCCGTCTACTTTTAGTGCTAGCTCCAATAAAGTTTAACCGCACATGTTGTAGTTTTTATATGTACAATTTTTTAATATTGTATTTCAAGTCAGCCAACTTAAAAATTCCATATGGAAACTTCTTATGGTTTTCCATAGTTATTAATATATGTGTTTTGCTCACTTTTAGATATAGTCACCATAAAGACCAATAGCACACATTGTGGTTTTTAGAGGTAAAATTTTCTAATTTTTTAAGCTAGCCACCTAAATTCACACTATAATACTATTTAAAAGACTTCATAGTAATTTCTTAGCTACTTGTGAAGACTATTGAAGCTTCGGTTCTATCGATGTTATTGTTTTGGACTAGCAAGGTTTTATTCATTGTTATTCAAAACTCTTCATAAAGATACATGTCTTTACTCAGTAAAAATTTTGTGGAGCGCGGCGAAATTTCCCAGTAGCTCTATCTCCCTTATGTTCTACACTATCAAAACTTTAGCAATTAAATCACCATGCCCTATCATATATTGTAATACTTATGATGGATTTCTACATTAGATTATATGGGAGAACTTCATATGAAAAACTTCATATCAAAACTTCGAATTTTACTGTTACAAATTTCACTTATGCAAAAAAAAAAAAAAAAAAAACACCGCGATGCAAAATACAACCCTGCTTGTTTGGCAGACAGAAAAAAGCTTTTGGCGTTGCGTTGCGCTCTCAAAAAGCTGCGCACAAAAAAACGAAAAGAAAAACTTCGAATACAACATTTTGAAAGTGTATGAAAATTTTTATTTTCCACACCGTTATCGAAAGTAGAAAGCAGCGCACAGACGGAAAATCGACGCGCACAAGAACCAAGAGAATAAGAAGAAGAAGAAAAAAAAAGAAAAACTAGGAAAAAGTTAAATAAATTTTTATAATAAAATGACGTAGTAAAGTAAACAGAATTTTATTTAAATTCTAAGATTAATTAATAAAACGTGTGGCATAATAGAATTTTTGTTTGTATCGAAGAAAATCGCGACGTGAGTTGTGGAAAAGTAAGAAAATTTCTCAAGCAAATGTGTTTGTGTGTTTGTGTGTGTGTGTCTGTGTGTATGTACATATTTATATATATATATATATATATATATATATATATATATATATATATATATATATATATATATATATATATATATATATATATATATATATATATATATATATATATATATATATATATATATATATATATATATATATATATATATATATATATATATATATATATATATATATAAATACATGTATATATAGTTCAGTTAAAATATTTCCATTTTTCGAAATATGTATTATTTTTTTTCAAATGAAGCAACATATTAAATGACATATTTATTAATTGAATATCTATTTGTGACAAAATGTATAAGAAATCAAATCAAAAAAAAAAAAATAAATAAATAAAACAAATAAGATAAAAAATAAAGGTGTTCTCAAGATTTAAAGACGCAGAAATCAAATTTTATTTTTAGCGCAAATGGCGGAAAAACTGCCAGAGTAAAATAGCAAGAAAATCAGCACAATCAAATGCAATAATAGAAACACATCACAAAGTGTATTCTCTTTAAAGTTAACTAGATTCTACAACATTAAAGTGTTTTAATAAAACGAATAAAAAACAATTCAAGTGAAGAAATTTTCTATTTTTTTTTTTTTTTTTTATTTTTTATTCGAGTGTGTACACAGAAAAATCAGTAGATGTATTTAGCAGCGTTGGCAGGAACGTACAGTGTGGGGCAATCACCCTACTACCCGTCATGCCACCCCCAACCGCATCAACTCTACGCAATATGGATGGACTAACGGACGTATGTACATCCATACCATATAAATGGACGGGTCGGACCGGACGGAATGTCAGCATGGAGAAAAGAAAATCTCTATAAAGATAATCAGAGCATGCGTTTCGTACTCCGCAATTACACTACGCATTCCCTTTCACCACAATCTGTTTCTCACCCTCTTTCACCACACACACTATACACCCTCTACGCTCATCAATGCACCAGACCAGCGCGGCGGCAGTTAATGCACTCTCACACACTGTTACATGCTGTTGAAATAGTATCGGGAACTATTAAATTTAATAAGAAATAAGTGGGCAGTTTATTATTAGGGCTTTCATCCGTCATTTGTCAAGAAATTAAACTGATTATTGTTTAACTTTTTATATTAGCTTCAAACTTCATAAAAAAAAAGTGCGAAATAGAAAAAAACTGTTAGGCAGCTGAAAAAAAAGTCCATATCAATATAAATGGTTCAAAAATAGACTAATTTATTTTCTACTTCAAACGCTTCTTATTAATTGTATGAAGAATTCAGTACAATCTTCATTGTTCTACTTTGCCTTCAAACATATTAAAAGCCTAAAAAGCTTCGTTCTTTTTTCTGCTTTGAGTGATTGAGGTGTTTGAGTTATTAGTTTTACACTAATAGACATCGTTTAACAACGATGGACAGTGTTATTAAAGTAAAGACTCTCCATATAACTCTCTTTACTCTCGAGTTATGGCGCGCCCATCGCTAATCTAGACATTAAAGTCTTGTTAAAATCAAAGCAGGGCAATCTAAATAATTTTTTGGAGATTATTCACTTCCATAACAAGTTCTACAAGTACATACAATCGCAACCCCTGTTTTACAGTGGTGTTACTTAAGCCCACAAACTGATTTAATTCTTCTGACGTCCCATTTAGATTTCAATTGCTTTGTTATTATGGATATATATATATATATATATATATATATATATATATATATATATATATATATATATATATATATATATATATATATATATATATATATATATATATATATATATATATTTTCTGTTAAGACAGACTTTTGCCACATACCTATTTATAAAACCTAGATGATATCGGAAAAATGTTCACATTTATTCAAGAAAAATAAAATATTTCGTAGTGATACCAATGTATAGTTTTCTATGTTTATGGGGGATGGCGATTATTCCTTGCGATCCACTTTCTGTATTACTGATTTCAGTATGTGTATTGCATCTAATGGAAATAACTTTAAAGCAGACAAAAATAAATATAAAAAAATAATTAACCTAATACCTATTTATAAAACCTAGATGATATCGGAAAAATGTTCACATTTATTCAAGAAAAATAAAATATTTCGTAGTGATACCAATGTATAGTTTTCTATGTTTATGGGGGATGGCGATTATTCCTTGCGATCCACTTTCTGTATTACTGATTTCAGTATGTGTATTGCATCTAATGGAAATAACTTTAAAGCAGACAAAAATAAATATAAAAAAATAATTAAACCATTTTAGTTTTATTGCTAGAAAATTCCTGGATTTTTTTTTTGAGCAGAAAATTGAATCTTTTTCCTCTTCATGAATGATTTGGTTACAGAAATCTTTGAAGTCAGTTTTTCCAGTTATGAAAATCGGTTTGAATCAAATAAGTTTAATATCAAAACTGCTTCACAGTGTGTAAAAGGAGGAATACTTCCAAAACGGCAGGCTAAGCTACTAAATCATCCTATATACCCTAAAATCAATGCATATCTCAATATATCTGATCTGAGGCTGCTTATGGGCTGCCTCACGGGCCATCATCCAGTGAGATGTCACCTAAATAAACTAGGTCTCCTCTCAGAAACAGAGTTCATAGTCTGTTTAGAGAACGACGAAACTAGTTTACATCTGATACACTATGGTCCGGTCTTGGCCAAGCGCAGAATTAAGCAGATGCACAGGTCGTTTACAACATCTGATAAGGTCATAAACACCTCGTCTAATGTTATTCTCCGTTTTATAAAAGGTCAGAGTAGATTCTAGCTAAACTAACTTAACCATATTCGAGGTAGGTTACAAAAAACATCAGTTTCTGTCGCAGTACATGTTTTTCCGACAGGATAGCCCTCTAGCTTTGACACTGTGTCCTAGTTACAGCATTACAGACTTGAAAACATTTTCATTTATTACACAACATCTAACCCATTTTCATTCAACATACACCTTACAACCATGTAATGTAGATAAAATATAGTTGAACAATTCAACTATAGCTCTACTTGTAATACTCTGTGCCATACGATAAAAAGGTGTATTAAGTTTGTACAAATTTGTAAAGAATACAGTTGGGTTTATTGCCTTCACTTAAAAATACGGCGAACGAACGTCTATAGCGAGAAAGCTTCCGTTGCTGATCAAAAATATATAGAATGTTTTTTTTTTTGTGGTAATCTAAGTTTATTTTTTTAATAATTTATCTATGAATTCTTATGCTTCGTTTATTTTATGAAAATTGAAAGCTTTACAATTTGTTAAGAGTTCCACGATTTTACCTCTTTCGTTTGGTGTGTAGTATTCCTTGGTACTGCTTTAACGTTGTAATTGTATTTGAATTTATATCGGGTACTGTAAATAAACAACATCCTGTACTTTATGGTAAATCGGATACTACAAAAAAACTGCACCCTGTAATTTGTGCTATCTTCTACGCCTACTTCAGCTTGTTACATGTTCGCACAAACTTAGACGCCTGTCCTTTCGGGTATATGGTATTACAATTTAATATTACCCCATGGAAATTTTCTGACACTGTTTACTTAGTTTTAAAATTTAAATTTGTCTGCGTACTTTTCGCCTAGCATGTACACATCTCTCTGTAGCTATTATGAGGGTTAACCTTTGCTCTCTCTTTTGCTCTTTCTCTGTTGTTGTTTTTGTCATTGACCTGTTGTAAAATTAACCAAGAGAGCGAGATAGAGATGAGTGCGATAGAACGCGAGAGTAAAATTAATGCAAAAGCTTTTTTAATGTCTTCTTTCATATAAAGAAGGATAATTAATTATACACACAGCCACTTACTTATGCGTATATTTATGTACTACATAGTTACTTATATGTACGATTGAATTGAATTATGAAATGTCTGTGTTCATTCCATTTCATGCGAGTGTATACCTGCCTCTTTCTACCTGTTCAGGACAGGACAAGAGGCCAAAGAAAGCTTCGTCGGTTGTCTCAACAATTTCTTCGGATGAATTGAATTTAAATGGGCTGTTCGACTCTACTGGAGCGGATAAGGCATGAATTGAGGTCGGTCGGGGTACCTTTTCGCAGCGTCTAGTTGCGCATTCATACCATACCTTCAACATACATACAAGGATAATAATATACATAATTACCTACATATTTCAAGTGGTTTTTATTTAAATCGATAGAGAGAAAGAGAAATGTATACAGCGCGATGTTGGGAATTGACTTAAGGAACAGGTGTACTCGTATATCATATGAAATTATTGACATAAGAGATTGTTGCTAACCCAGCAAGATTTTATGTGGTTTCAGGAGAAGCTAAAAAAAAAAAAATGATACGCCTATTCCACAAAACTGAGCTCTGGGAAGATTCCAGGTATGACTGACAAGCCTGCATATATGTATACGAGTATAATTGGTTTAAATTGTGTTGAATGCTTAATTTCTCAGAATCTGTATAACTTTCTTTACACTCCTTAGTAAAGGTCAAGTTTCTAACTTGATTATATTGCAATGCAAATCAGTTTTTCCAATGGTTTCTAAAAGTTTTACGAAAAATAACAGTAAGATTCACAGCCGCTTACTTTTCAAGAAGGCCTAGCTTGAGAATTACTAAAAAATATCCATAAAAATTTCGAATTTTATGGAAGAATTTTTAAGAAATTTGTAGGTAACGGAAATCACCATTAATCATCACCAATTATTAAATTAATAATCTAACTACTTCATTCATGCTCTTTTCAGTAACAACGCCAGTCAATTGAATTGAATTGAAGATCGTGAAGACGCCGCAATGGGCAACGTTTGCAGTTCGGGACAGAAGAAAAAAAAGGATAGCATATCAGAGAAATCCGATGAGTAAGTATGGCATTTTCTTTTTTTTTGGATATCTGGAAAATATTAAAACTAAATTACGTCCACAGTTCGCCGCCATATCAGGAATCAACACAGCTAAACGATAATCTAATTGCAGCCGATGAGAAACTAGCGCCACTAGCTGATCCTGAGCCGCTGCCGGAAGCTTCTTCAACAAATGACAGATCAACAGAACATCAGCAACCGGCAGCGGGTGGCGCAAATGCTGCAAGGACTGCGGATAAATCGAATCAGCTGTCCGATTCGAATACAACAACGCCACAAGCGACCACAGCACCAAATGATCTGGCAGCTGCTGCTGCTGCCGCTGTACAAAAGACCAGCATCGGCGTCGATACGGGAAATGGCAATCTGAGCATATTACAGGGCAAGCCACCGCCCGGACGTAAAATTGAACGTGACAAGAAAATTGTCATCTATATACTGGCCGATAATAGTCCGGAGTTTAAGAAACACAAACGTGTTGTCTACAGTCTGTACAAACACTTTAAGAGCAAGTGCCAAAGCAAAGGTTATGATTTCATTATTGCCGATGTACACGATACAGAAGCAGGTGCAACGCCGGCCACTGCTGCTGCTGCTGCCGCCAAGAAGAATTTCTCTAAATTGCTCGAGGTCAAGCGCTGGACGCAGACACCGCTCGAGGCACAGGGCGGACACGAGGAGGCAGCGAATTGTCTATGTGAAATAACACGACATTCGTCTACGGCGTATATTATACCGGTGCTGTTTCTGGGCTCATCACTGGGACAGCCCATGCTGCCGTTGACCATTGAAAGTCAAGATTTTACATCTGTACTGAGCGCTGCTGCTGATGAGGCCGAACGTCAGTTGCTCGAGAAATGGTACACTATTGATAATTCGTATCAGCCAATGTGCCATCGTCTGTGTACACAACAAATCGATCCGTATGAGGCTGAGGTGAATACGGAACTTAATCAATTGTTGGGCGTGCTGTTGCGTCTCTTCTCCGATGATCTAAAGGACTCATATATGACCACCGTTGTAGAGCAGGAGATCAACAATACCGTGCTAATGAGTCAAGAATTGGCCAAACGTTGCATTTGGATTCAAACCGGTGCACAATATTCACGTGCACCCGATAATGCTACACAGCTGGAGATTGAAGTTTTGCGTCGCATAACACGTATCTATGCCGAGTTGAAGAGCCAATTGTCCGAAAAGAATCTCATACGTCTGCTGCCCACAATGAATATACTCGACGAGGAGCTGTCCGCAGTTATCGAAAGTCTGCTGGATAAATCGATGGCTGCGATTTTTGATGAGCATTTGCATAAGAATACCATACCGTGTAATACAAATGGTGTGGATAAAGTGCTGCTCGAGGAAGTACAACTAATAGGACACTATTCAAAGCTGCTGGCACAAAATTCAGCTAATTTTGATATAATGAACGATCTGAAACGTTATGTTAGGGATAACACCGCATATCCGCTGGTGGTTTCAGGCGCTAACGGCTGCGGTAAGAGTGTACTCGTTTCGAAAATTATGGAGAATGTGCATCGCTGGAAACCGGAAACAAATTTAGTGCTAAGGTGCGTTTGGTTTTGTCTACTTTACTAACTTTAATAATAAACTAATAATTTTATGCAGATATGCCAATCTTACAGCACGTTCATCCGATCTAACGTCGCTGCTGGGCTCCATAGCCAATCAAATGTCGGTGCTGGTCAGCGGCAAACAATGCCAAACGGAACATGTAAGTCTCAAGCGTCATACATTATGCATAATGAAGCTTTAAGAAATTATTCGATATATGGTCTTGGCGGAAAGATTTGCTCCTGACAAATGTTTTGATAAAATATCGATTGCAACGAATTTATAGTTAATTTAATTTAATTTTCTTTTAGACACTCTCCGCTTATGCGCAGCTCATACGCGAAATACTCGAGCGTAATCAGCTCTTTTTTGTGCTCATCATTGACTCACTGGATGAGTTATTATGCGGCGAAACGCTCGACTGGCTGCCGCTTAATTTGGGGCAAATGTCAAAGCTTATACTCACATGTCGCAGCGGCGACGAGGATGGCACACGCACGCCAAATCCTTTGCTGGCACAACTCGCCGCACTTGGTATACCGCAACGTTGCTTCATACGTATTAAACCGTTCACCGAACGCCAATGGAACGATATACTTAGCTCCGGTGGTGGTGATTTCTATGCTGCCAATGGTGCACTCAAATTGCCCGAAGACTGGAAGCAATTGCACGGCAAGACACCATTCCATGCCAAAACGTTATGGTGGCTTGCCTGGCTGGGACATGTTGCCATACCGATAACGGAGATTACGGAAATTTCGAAAATGTTACAAGTACTGGAATCGAAATTCTCTACAGATCATGTCGAGCTGTTGCTGTTGATTGTAGGGCTGTCGCGTTGGGGCATACGCGAAAGCGATTGTCTCGGTGTGTTTCAGAAGTTGACACAACTTGAAGCGCAGGTCGCTTTTAAAATTTGGTCCAAATTCTGCTGGCTGATGGGACCAATGCTGCTGTGTCTGAAAAATATACGTGTAGCAGATCGTAGTTTCGGCAGTGCTGTATTGGCGCGTTACGCTCAAAAGCAGTGGCTGGTACACGAGGCATTGCGCGACTACTACGATCGACAGGAGAATGAGTTCAAGAGCACAACGGCAACAACGTAAGTAGCAATGTTGGTGTTACATCGTAGTGTTTATCTTACATTAACTTCTTTCGTAGTTACAATTATCAGAAATTCTTAAAACTGCCTTATCATCACTTCTGTGCCGTCATCGAGGACAAACCGGCGCCTAATAAGATTGACATACTCTTCAATTGCTTCTACTTTACCGATCTTCAATGGATTGCTGACAAGGTGCACGCTACCGGTCCTGAGCATCTGATGCATGATATACTACACTCGGAATGGCTGGCGGCTAATGGTGGCGCTGTAGTGGAGAATGCAGCTGCTGCTGCTGCTGGAGATCAATTAAACGAGCACAGCTATGAACAGCGTTACATTCATATCAGCTTTCTCAAACAGTTCTTAATCAAATATCTGCATGAGTTGAGCTACGATGGACAACAGTTTTTCACGCTTATGAAATACTATCTGAAGACACGCTTCAAACACGATGCTACATTGAAGGATGATGAGAAAATTCGCTCATGGTGGGAGTATACGAATGAAATTGAAATACCTTTTCTAGAGATACTCAATGCCGAATTGGAGTGTACGGCGTCAACACCGCCAGCAACTGAAGGGGAACTGCCTGCAACGACGCTCGGTTATGATGTGCTGGTCAATCTGTCACAGAAAAGCGGCTGTTATGTTGCTTCACTGAGTACAGAACGCGCGGAGATTTGCATCTGGGATGTGAAACACTGTTGTCGAATACGTGAACTGCAGGGTATACCACAGCCGACTGCAATGTGTCCGGTTGGTAATTATGAGGCAGCGGTGCTGTGTCGGCGTGAGATTAAGGTCATCAATCTGGATGAGGGTAAATTTAAGGTAACATATTTAATAAATATATATAAAACCTTGCCAAATTAAGCTATGAGTTTGTTACACTGTTTTAGGTAACGCTTAAGGGTGTCATGAATCAAAAGATGCCCTACTTTGGACAGCATGATCAGAATCATTTGGTCTGTTTGTCACGCAATCGCATGTATGTCAATCTTATGAATCTTGAATCTGGAGACTGTGTAACAACATTTAAGGCGGGTGAGGATCGTTTTCTTAATTCGCTGCTTGTTTCTGGTGATGGACGGTAAGTCTTTTCGATTACTTAAACTAGGCAACAGTTAAGTAACAAAAAATTTGTTATTCCGAGCTGTTACTATTTATAGTGAAAAAAAGTTTACCCCTTTAAAAATTTCAAATATAAATTTACTAATAACAAAAAAAAAAAAAAATAAAAAACCTTAACTTCTGTGGAATTCCTTCGTAAATGTCCAAACTATATGTAAAAAATAAGAAACTTGACATAATTTTACGTTCTATTTTTGAATTTTTTTAACCATAAAATCGACTTTTTTGATATATTTTGGCTCATAACACTTATGCTACCCAACCGATTGGAAAAAAATGTTGGAAGCGATTGTTAGATATTTTATTACCTTTAATATGATGTTTTTGCCATCCTAATCAAACATTTCCAACTCGAGATATGGCCTAAAATGTCAAACTATCTCCGATAAAAGAAGATAATTAAACAAATTCTATCTCGGAAACATTTTTTATTGTGATTTTCGAATTTTCTGAACCACAATACATAAGAACAAAATAGTGTCATCAAATGTACATTACACAGAAATCTTTTTCGCCTCAAAATATCCAAATTCCCTTCACAAAATCTAGTTCTTTTAATAAAATTTGAAGATTTTGAGAGGAAAGAGATTTCGGTGTCAACCCCGCTAAGGAAATTATATGAAATTTGATAAGCTTCAATTTGCTCACTCATGGTACTAAAGTGTTCCATTAAAGATCTCCAAACACTCACTGACACAGGACAAGCTTTGGAAAAGAACAATTAAAATAATACAAAACTGTATATTTCAGATCCTAAACATCGGAATTTTTTTTTTTTTTTTTTTAATAAGATTTTCCTGTTATGAGGCACTTAATTTAAAAACAAAAAATAAAGCAGCACGGAATAACACACTTTTTTCTTTAATAAAAGCCTATTATTGTACTTAGTATACTCATATGTGTAAACATAACTTAAATTCCTTGACAGCATACTCGTCTGCGGTGATGAGACACAAAAACCATTTCCACTGCTAGTCTGGCATCTGTCACAGCGTAAGCTGCTCTACGATTTACGTATACCGCATCACGATTTCGTAACTTCACTATCTGCCATTACGCATGAGGGCTCTTATGTTTGCGTGGTTGCCAAGGAACTAAATGAGCCAACACCCAATTTCATAGTTGTCTATGATCTGCAGAGTGGTACACTCTTCAAGAAATGGAAACCTTCCTGCAATACCGTAGCATTGGCCATCTCCCAGGTGAATGCTTGCGTCATTGCTGGTCTGGAGGATGCAAAAATACTCATTTGGGATTTGGTGACAGGCAATTGCAAATGCACGCTAACGGGACATAATGCACCGGTAACGTTTCTGAAACTGGATCCACTTGGTAAAGTTTTGCTCTCATACGATAAGGAGGGACGTGATGCAGCAATACGTCTGTGGGAACTTAATACCGGTAGGATTTTTTTTTTAATATTTTAATATATATTTACTTATTAATAAATTTTATTTCAATATTTAGCCAAATCGTTAGCCGTCTTCAAGCCACCTGCCCAGGTAACCACCTGTGAAATTCTGCCAAATGGCGCCTATGTTGTGCTCGCACTCGAAAATCGCATGGAACTTCTCACGCTGGCGTTAAAGAACTACGGCGATACGCTGACGGACGATGATGACTGTTATACGTACGGCAATCAGGATAATCAACATAAAGTTTTTAATCTAAATTTAAATAATTAAATTTCAAATCAATTCAAATTCAATTGAAATCAACTCACTAATCACTAAAAAAAAAAAAACAAACAAAAATTTTGAAAACTAAAAACTCAACATATACACATATAGAAAATAAAGAAGTATGAAAATACCCCACCCCTCTTAAGAAAACAAACAAAAAAAGTCAAAAGACACAAAAAACTATTCAATTAACAATTAGCTAACATTATTCAAATTATATGAAATTCATAAATCATTCTAGTCCTAGACGTAATTATAAATTTAAAAATTAAAAAATAAAAAAACCAACAAAAAATATGAAAAATGAGCATACCACAAAAACTTAATTCTTTCAAAAAAGTCTCCTTACCAGATGTACAAAAATAAAATAAATTTAAAAAATACAAAAGTCGTAAAGACAATTTAAAAATTTGCAGTAATTTGAAGAAATTCTCAACTTTTATTATAACTAGATTTGTTGTAATAAGTGGAAATGAAAAGAAAACATATGAAAAACAAACTCATTAAAAAAATCTACACTCTCAATTTATGTGGTTTTTTTTTTACTACTATACATCAAAACACCAAACAAACATGGCAGAAAGTTGAAATTTGCAGGTTTGAATTTTCATAATGATTTATAAAGAACAGTTTTCAAAGTCTTTATTTACAACTCCGTACTGAAATATTTTTTAAAATATTCAAAATGGCGTATACAAAATGGCGTATATTTTTAACAAAACTTTGATGAATTCGACTGAATTCGAGAACTAAAAACTCCGTTTAAAAATCAGATGCCAATATTGGAAAAGCTGGTGGTTTCAAAGCGGTTTCAAAAATTGTTCGGATTTATAAAAAATTCATATGCATTTTTTCCAGTAATCTCTTTAGTCGCAATAACGCTATCGTATCACTTGGAAAGTGAAGTCACTTTTAGACAAAATTGTGCTTGAAGTTTTCAACGCCTAAATTGACAAGGAAGGAATCTTTGACACACCAGTCGAAAAATTTAGCCGTCACGACGCTACCTTCAGCAATAGAAAGAGACGAATCGACTTCACTGCAGGTCGGAACATGATAATCAGTAGTACTAGATTTCTACATACACAAGTCTACTTAGCTTAGTCCCGTTCAAAGCACATGTAATGAAATTGATCCTATTGTGATTGACAGATACGGACACACAACATCAACTCGCACCACTATCTTGTTACAGTCAAGGTACGCACTAGGCTCAGCATAATGCACGCCGAGCTTTCCACCACTCAACAAAAGCTAAATGTTTGAAATCTGCAAACAAAACAAACCATCGAAGCCTTTTCAGTCAGACTTTCCAAACTATTGTGGAAATCCTCTCCGGCTTTTGTAGATATATGTGAACATGTATACGATTGCTAGCCGGTTTTTAGTTACATCAGACCTTCGATGTACTCTTGGTATAATGGAAAGTGTCGTCAAGTTACTGCGGACAATCATATCAACAACAGAAGAACTCTCGTTCCCAAGGACGACTGAGTTTACGCACAGGACCGAAAAAAAAGCTGAAAAATAACAAAGTGGCAGCTTTTTGGCAACTGCCAGCTGAGTTATTCAAGTTGGTATGGCATATGCACCAATTAAGCATTAATACATATGTGGTCCATTGAATTCATGCCCAACGATTGGAATCTCAATGTTCTCTGTCCTATCTTCAAGAAAGGAGGCCACGTCTCACAAGTCTTCTTTCAAGCCGATATAAAATTACTGTATAAACGGCTGGAGATATACATACGTGGATACATGGATAGGACAGCACTAATTAACTAGAAATAGAAAAATTTTGATAAATATTGACACAGCTTGCTTATTATATTGCAGCACAGTGTGAAACTTACCCATCAATCTGACAAAAAACGTTATAGAATGCTTTTTAGACCAATCCTATCCATCGCATTTCCGGTATTGCGGCAATTTCGGCCTTTTATTTTTCGAGGATATTGACAAACTTTACAGTTCTTCTTAAGATTTATGAAACATGTGCTCTACGAGCTAAATGATGAGGCTGACAGAGCCCAGCACATAAAATTCCAGCAGCTGCACTAGGCTGGTCATCTCATCCGGATGAAACTCGATGGTTTTCGATTAATTGGTGGACAACGTCAGAGAGGGCGAACTAGCTTAGGTTGGCTTTAACAGATCTGGCATTAGCTCAACAATCTTGGTATTCGCAGCTACTGGCTTCAAACGCTTATATAGATATATGCCTATATGGTCTATCAAGCCTACTTAAAGCTCATGTAAAACGTTTAAAATGTACGATTTTAACGGAAACAAAACTGCAATCACGACATTTCGTGAATCAAGTTGCTATAAATTGGACCGATTAGTTGGCAATCGTGATTAATAAATTTTACAAACGATAACAGAATAACAAATGCTTCATCGGTCCGATAGATAAGAAACCGATAGCAACAAACGCTGAATTGGTCGGCTGCTGCGCTGTAGAATACAAATACATATTTTCTGTGCTAGTGAAATAAAGCTTGTGTATTGTTATTAATTACAAATAATTAAATTGCACATAAAGTGATTAACTATTGCTGCAGTTAAACAACAACAAGTGCAATGTTATTTTTATTATAAAGTGAAGTTGCAGCAAAGATATACTGCTTAAATATAAGCAGGACGTACACACACAGAAAAAAGAAGCAGCAGCAGAAGAACAAGTGAAAAGTAGCAGCAGCAGCAGGAAGAGACGGCGAGGACGAGAGGACAGAGTACGTGAAAAATCACTTGCGGCTGCAGAGAAGAAAAAAAATCCAACTAAGAAAAAAAAAGAAGCAAGCGAAAAATTTATAATAAGCAAACAAATGCTGCGTGTATGAAATGTTCTCCTTGCAACATGGTGTTGGCGGGGGCAGTGGTACTGGTGGAGGCATAAATCTCATTGGCAGTGGCAGTGGCGGCAGTAGTGGCAGTGGTGGTGGCATCGGTAGTGGTAATAATGCCAGCAGTGGCGATTGCGATGGTTATGACTTTACAAAGAATGAAAATGCAGCACGCTGGCGCGGTTTATTTACGCCATCATTGAAAAAAGTGCTCGAGCAGTTGCATCCGCAACTTTCGGCCAAAGATGATGCATTGGTGTATGTGGAAACACTTTGTTTGCGTCTTCTGGCTATGCTATGCGCTAAACCGTTGCCACATTCGGTGCAAGATGTTGAGGAAAAAGTGAATAAATCATTTCCCAAACCAATTGATCAGTGGGCGCTCAATGAGGCCAAGGAGATTATCAATTCGAAGAAGCGCCGATCGGTGGTATTACCCACAGATCGTGTGCATACATTGCTGCAAAAAGATGTGCTACAGTACAAAATCGATAGTTCCGTGTCGCTGTTTTTGGTTGCAGTGCTTGAGTATATATCGGCGGATATACTCAAGCTGGCGGGCAATTATGTAAACGAAATAGAGCATTGCGAAATTACAAAGGAGGATATTGAGGTGGTCATGAATGCGGATAGAGTAAGTATTTAATTTTTTTTTTTTACATGCTAGAAGTGTATATTAAAATAATAAATATACTTTACACTATTACAGGTACTCATGGATATGTTCAAGCAGAGCGGTGACATCAGATCCTGTATACTACCAAGTCCGCTGTCCACATTACCTGCAACACAGCGTGCCAGCACTAATTACGAGGAAGTGGTCAAGGAGCTGATACACGATGAAAAACAATATCAACGTGATTTGCATATGATTATACGTGTATTTCGCGAAGAACTTGTTAAGATTGTACGCGATCCCAAGGAATTAGATGCCATATTCTCTAATATAATGGATATCTATGAAGTGACTGCAACACTGCTCGGTTCGCTCGAAGATGTTATTGAAATGTCGCAGGAACAAAGCGCACCATGTGTGGGTAGTTGTTTTGAAGAACTCGCCGAAGCGGAAGAATTTAATGTATATATAAAATACGCGCAAGAAGTGACCTCGCAGGCATCGAAAGATGCGCTCAGCACATTGCTGGCAAAGCCTGATGTAAGTATTATATTGGAAATGTGTATGTTAGCTAAGCTTTATATATTTGCTGTTTTAGGCACAATCACTAATGTCCGCTGGTCATGGATTTCGTGATGCTGTCAAGTATTATTTGCCCAAATTGTTGCTTGTACCAATTTGGCATGCGTTTATCTATTTCGATTATATTAAATTGCTAATGGATCTTAGCAAATCACAAGATGACATTGAGAGCTTTGAACAAGTGCAGGGTTTGCTGAGCCCGCTGCGCTGTCAGCTTGAGAGTCTGCCAAAGTAAGTATAGCGCATAGAAGTGTTTAATAGTTTTATAAATAAATTTTATTACCTTACTCAGAGAGCTTATGGTCCCAATGAGCAGTCGTGTGCGTCGTCAGTTAGCTATTGAGAAGACACGTGAATTGCAGCTGAAAATTGAACACTGGGACAAGGAAGTCGGACAGAATTGTAATGAGTTCATACGTGAAGATTCACTTGGCAAACTCGGTTCGGGCAAACGCATTGCCGAACGCAAGGTATTTCTCTTCGATGGCCTAATGGTGCTTTGCAAGGCAAATACTAAAAAGCAAACACCATCCGCCGGTACTGCTGCATACGATTATCGCCTTAAGGAGAAATTCTTTATGCGTCGAGTTGAAATCAACGATCGTGCCGATACGGATGAACTGAAGCATTCATTTGAAATTGCACCACGTGTGCAACCGGCTATTATACTAACCGCCAAGAATCAACAGCATAAAAACGATTGGATGGCCGATCTCATAATGGTTAATACCAAATCGATGTTGGATCGCATACTTGATAGCATACTGTTGGACATTGAAAAGAAACATCCGTTGCGCATGCCCAGCGCTGAGCTGTATAAGTTCGCTGTGCCCGATAGTAATGATAATATTGTGCTGGAAGAACGCGAAAGTGCTGGTGTGCCGCTCATTAAGGGTGCAACGCTATGTAAACTTGTGGAACGACTTACCTATCACATCTATGCGGATCCTATGTTTGTGCGGACCTTTCTCACCACATATCGTTACTTTTGTACACCGCAACAGCTGCTAACGCTCCTCATCGAACGTTTTAATATACCTGATCCGAGTTTAGTATACCAGGATAATCAACATGCTGGTGTTGGTGGTCTAGGTGCAGGCTGCGTTGATAGAGATGCAGCAAGCGCGCTTAATTGTGATACGGATAAAATGCATAAGAACTCACAGCGCGAGGATTGGAAACGCTATCGCAAGGAATATGTTCAACCGGTGCAGTTTCGTGTGCTCAATGTGCTGCGACATTGGGTCGATCATCATTTCTATGATTTTGAGAAGGATCCAACGCTGCTGGAGAAATTGTTGCACTTTTTGGAGAATGTAAATGGCAAGTCAATGCGCAAGTGGGTTGATTCAGTACTGAAGATTGTGCAGCGGAAGGTGAGCTAGACTAAATAATTCGTTTTAGCGTAATTCTTATTAGATCTTTTCTAATTTTTTTTTTTTTTTTTTTAACAGAACGAACAAGAAAAAAGCAATAAAAAAATTGTCTACGCTTACGGACATGATCCGCCACCCATTGAGTATCATTTAAATGTTGCTGATGAAGATATAACGCTACTAACGCTGCATCCGCTTGAACTGGCTCGTCAGCTTACGCTACTCGAATTTGAACTATATAAAAATGTTAAGCCTTCAGAGCTTGTCGGTTCACCGTGGACTAAGAAGGACAAAGAGCTAAAGAGTCCAAATTTGCTCAAGATCATGAAGCATACAACAAATGTAACACGCTGGATTGAAAAATCAATTATTGAAGCGGAAAACTATGAGGAACGTGTTGCCATGATCTCGCGCGCCATTGAAGTTATGATGGTACTATTGGAGTTAAACAATTTCAATGGTGTGCTGTCTATTAGTGCAGCTATGGGCAGCGCTTCGGTGTATCGTTTGAAGCTAACATTTCAGAATTTACCCGCACGTTATGATGCCATACTGAAAGAGTGCCGTGAATTGAATGATGGGCATCTTAAGAAGTACCAGGAACGTTTGCGCTCTATAAATCCGCCCTGTGTGCCATTCTTTGGAAGATATTTAACTAATATATTGCATTTGGAGGAAGGCAATCCGGATTTTTTGCCCAATACGGAGCTTATAAATTTCTCGAAAAGGCGAAAAGTTTCGGAGATTATTGGTGAGATACAACAGTATCAAAATCAGCCATATTGTTTAAAGGAAGAAGCAAAAATAAGGGTAAGTGGCATGGAATTAGATAAGCGATAAGCAATGAAAAATTTATTTAATTTTTTTTTTTTTTTACAGCATTTTCTTGATACATTAGATCCTTTTAAGGGTATGTCGGACACGGTTATATCAGATCATTTGTATCATGAAAGCATGCGTATAGAACCGCGTGGCTGCAAGCAACTACCGAAATTTGTAAGTATTAAAATATATATAATATATATATTTAATTTCAATACTAAATGCCAAAATTACAGCCGCGTAAATGGCCTGCGATACCATTAAAATCACCCGGCATTAAACCGCGACGTCAAAACAATAACAACAATAATAGCAACAGCAAGTTAAGCATGAATAGTGCAGCACATGCACACCAAGCAGTATCAGTGGCTGCAGCAGTTGCTGCATCCACATCAGTAGCAGAGCATACCGGTGATCAAAGTCCAACTACAGCTACTAGCAATAATAATCCAAATGCATATTCTGTATTTGCCATTGTTAATATACCGGAACGTAACGGTACCACTTGGATAAGTGGCGTCAGCAATGCTGTGGCAGTTGCAACTGGTGCTAGTGGTACACCGGTGCATAAATCAAGTGCTAGTGGCACAACAGCAGCGTCTCAAGGAACTGCTAACAGCTCTATCACTGAAGGCAATGGTGAAGTGCCACATTTGCCAAAGAAACCGGGCGCGCATGTCTGGACCAATAGTGGAAATGCTGCTGCTGCTTGTGCTGGTGGTGTTGATTCCTTTAGTCCTATGCTACCGGAACATAATGCTGTTGCAGCGCCGCCACAACTACCGCCGCCACCGTTGACCTCAAACGTATGGCACCACAATGCCGCCATAATACATGATGAGCAACAACACCAGCAGCAGCATTTGTTGGGCAACAACAGCAACAATCCTTTTGTTACAGCAAATGATTTAGATGCGCCACCGTTACCACCGTCGCCATTGCCTAAAGTTGTTGTCAGTCCGCGTCATGAGCCAACAGGCAATCATTCACCATTCCACAGCAGCAGCGCTGCTGGTTTTCATCATTTTACACGCACTGCGGTAACAACATCTACGGCACATTTTAGTCCAACACACAGTATAGCAAGTAGTACAACACTGATTGGCAGCACCGGCGTTGGCATTTGCGGTGATATAAGTCCGCAGTTAGGCAGCGAATGTTATTATAATAATCAAAACTCTACTACGACAGCGGGAGCATCAGGCGCAGCAGCAGCACCAGTACCCATATCGCCGCATGTTAATGTACCGACAGCACCGAATGTAGAGTATCGCACTGCACCACCACCGCTACCGCCAAGACGCAAAGAGCGCACCGAAAGCTGCGCAGATCTCGCACAGAAACGGCAGGCACCAGATGCGCCAACGGTGAGTCTTAACGAGAAATGTTTGTTAAGAATTTTTATTACTTTTCCCTTTTTTTTGTATTTACTACAGCTACCGCCACGCGATGGCGAATTGAGTCCGCCACCAATTCCGCCAAGACTCAATCATTCCGGCACACTATCGCGCAGCTATCAACATGCAGCTATGCGTGATTTTATGGGCAGTGGCAAGCATAGTTTGCAATTACCCAATACCAGCAGTATTATGATACGCCGTAATTCGGCAATTGAAAAGCGTCAGGCAGCAACAACGACGACGACGACTTCTGTTAATTCGAATATTAGCAGCAATACAACACAACAATTGTGCAATACAACAAGCGGCAATGTTGCCACAGCAGTTATTAACGTTTCAACAGCGGTTGCAGCAGCAGCAACTGTAAACATAGCGGAGGATATTCAACCACCGCTGGCAATATCACCCGCACTTAGCTCCTCAACAACCACTTCACCAATGACACCTATGACTCCAATTTCCCCGCACATTCCGACTGGATATCAAATATCCAATGACAATGCAACGACGACGATTTATCATACAGCACAGCAACAACAACAACAGCAGCAACAACAGGCGCGTCTAAAACCTATTTCTTCCAGCACAGCAATTGGCAATCTGCTACAGCAACAACAACACCAACAGCAACAACATCATCACCATCATCATCAGCACCACCATGCACCGCCACCTATTCCACCGCTACACTATTATAGCCAACAACTACAGCTGCATCAACAACACCAACAACATCAGCATCATCATCATCACCCACATCATCATCAATCGCCGCAGTTATCTTCCTCTGCTGGCAGTATTGGTGGTGGTAGCATACATCCACCCATACGTTCATCACCGAATGAATTCTATACGCTGACGAGCGATGGTACACCCAGACTTCCACCAAAACCTAGTCTAAGCGCAAACTTCTACAACAATCCAGGTAAGTTACTTTGAGATTTAAAATTTTCTCAATAGCTATGACAATTTAACTCCTTTTTATTTTTATGCTTACAGAAAAAGGTACGATGTTTCTTTACCCAAGTACAAATCAAGAATAATATTTATTGCCTGGCGATGTGATAGGACAAACAAAAACCATAATTTGAAAAAGAAGTATAATATGTAGTCGTTGGAGTATCAGAGAAGATTTTTATTATTCACTCATCAAGAAATTATGTTATTATAATTATAATTGTAAATATTGAGAAATGTATTTGACCGTAGAGAGTAACAATAAAGTATAACACTATTGTTAAATGATAAGTCTTAAAAGGAGGCACTAAGCCATCCCCATTGTTTGCGAAGTTTAGAATTTTTCAGGGCAATCATTCTCAAACCGGCAGCAATATTAATTTTATCTAGTTGAATATACATATGACCCATTTCCAACTGATAAAATTACCAGAACCAGTTAATACTTAGGGAGCGCTTCAGGCAAAATCGTCGCATACCCAACTGTTGGAAAGAGGAGAAAGTGATTTTCGTTCCAAAGTAAATAAATAAGTGTCTACTCATTTCTGTTAAAGACTGGAGTGGTTTCTAGAAGGCACAGAGTCTAGCCTTCAGAATTCTTAGTTTTGTACTCTATGCTGGCTATCGATAAAATGCTAAGACGCATGGAGGAGGAGGGCTATCAGGATATTGTGTATTGTGAAGAACTTGCTAATAGCAATAACCGGCATATCCCCGCAGACCTTTTGCGATTTACAGAAGACAGCTCTCAAATAACTCTGCAGGTGACTAAACTACCATGGTTTGGGACTGAACCCTAATAAAAAGAACTTGCGAAGCTTTTAACCAATTGGTTGCTACAGAACCAAAAATCGCATGCTACAACTGCAATAATCTAAAATATTGCATGCTATAAAATACTGAAGAAAAAAAAGTATAAAAACCAGACAAGCTGTCTAGAATAGCTGTGAGAAAGGCCGAAGATACAGCGCAAGATGGGAACGTACTATAGTTAGATAAGTAGACAGCTAGCCAACCAGTTCTAATATATTCATATAGCAAAAATTCAACAATTCTAATTATCTCTTAATGAAGCACTAATTGGAACACATTTTCCCCATCAATATACTGTGATGCCGTCCGTCAATTAGTACAACAAGTTGACGAACGAACACTTTTTCCGCGCGCGTGTGCCATGCCGTGCCTTAACTTTCCTTTCGCTTTTTGATATGGAAATTGACTTGACTTGACGACATCCAATTTCGTTGACAGGTGGTGCTTGGCTTGGCTTGGCTACTGCTACAGGTGCCTTTGTGCCGATATGGATACTTCCTGAAATTAGCGCCGCTATAACCGGTTTTATTCTGCTTTCGATGATTGTGCAAATTTTATTTTGAGATCATTTAATATACAGATCTTAATGATTTTAAGATATTTATTAGCTGCACGTTACGCTAACTGCTGCGAACGTTCGTTCGTTCGTTTATTTGGCTTTGGTTTTGGGTGGGTTTGCAAAAAGAAACGCGTCATACGAAATGATTTGGTTGTCTCAGATTTCAAAGGAAAATGTAATGCAATACGTTTGGTGAAGCACATCAGCAGCAGCAGCGTAAGCAATTAATGACTAATGATCTCATTTTAGAGGGGGAATCTCCAGAACGAGTTTCAGTTTAACAATAACAAAGAATGATGACGATAAGAGCGAGCTTCGAGTACTATATATTGATGTTGAAGTGCTTTGAACGAAAAACAAAACCATAGAATCTCACCATCACATAAACCTCATCGAAAAATTATAGTACAGCCTCCTCATATTTTATTTCTAAAGTTCACGCTTCCGTTGCATGTTCTTGACTGTGAAATTCTTTTACAAAACGATTTGTGGTTCTTAGAATTATTTACGTCATAGAAAAATGAAAATTGGCAAGCTAATATTGCCAAAAAATTCCATAAAGATATATTGTAGCATTGCAGTCTGCCGACAGAATTTTGTGGATTCGCAAATTTCCGCTGAGTTTTCGTGCTATTTATAAAATAATATTTCAAAAGTCGTTGTATTTTCATTTTGTTAAGTAAAAAAAAAAAACATTTATAAAAATTTGAGTGTAATAAACATTCATATTTTTCTTTCGTCTATGATTTATGTATCTGCATATTTTCTTTGGAAAGAGCATTGGGTTTGTTCGTTTTTTCTTGTCTGTGGTTCTGTTCATTAACGTCATTTGCAATAACCCTGAAAGTAACCGATTTCAACTAGTTCCAGACCAAAAAAAAAAAAAAAAATACCAATCCATTTTTTGCATATAACGGTTTCTTTATAGATCCTCTAAATCCTCATTTTTTTCAAGTTTAACACTTGACAACTAATAATGATTTTCTAATAAATTAAAGAATATTTCAGTAACTATGGTTTATAGTTATGAAATATGTCAATATCATATCAACAGTGCTGTAGAGAAAAAATTTGTGCCCGGTCTAAAGAATTTCGAGCCCATATATTTTACATGCAAATATGAGAAGCATTTTAAAATTATTTACACCTCGATATCTTCATTTTTTTTTAAGAAATTGTGGTATATGTTTCAAAAAGTTCCTCACTTTAAATCTCATTGTTCATTTTTAGAGATGTCTTCTATATTTGCATAAAAAAATTGAGTGCATTTTTTATCGGGAAGAAGAAAACGATGATGAAGACATCCCATAATGAGGTAGAAACACTCGTGTAAAAATCGATGCAATTGATACCGAATCAGCAGCAAATCGATCAGAAAACTATCAAGATTTTGAATTTCAACATCGATAGTGGCATCTCTGTCTTAAAAAATGTGATACATCTCTTATTTATTGCAGTCTTAAAGTTATATCAAGTGGAAGTCATTAGGATACATTCGAATATTTACATATATTTAAAAACTACGTTCACTATGTTCGAGTTTCTGTGTGAAGTCGGTCAATGCAATAAATTTTTTCGAAATAAAATTGTATACTAATAATCAGGCCTTTAAATAGGCGCAGGCCTGGTATAATTTAACGCCTTTACCCTCTCCTTTCGACAACCATGCCTTTCATAGTCAAAAATAAAGGTACAATTAGTTCTTCTCTTTAGATCCTACACTATTTGACTAGATCTTCCACTTCTTATACCTTAACTTTTTGTTGGTCAACTTTATTTCAATCCACAAACAAAAATTTTATTGTAAAAAAAAACAAACAACCTTTACTTAAATTCTTTAATATCATTGAACCACACTTCAAGTATAAAACTATACGCTCAAAAGAGCTAGAACTATAAAGCGGAAATAAAAATGCAACGGAAGAACTTGAAATAATTCTAGACGTTCTAAAAATTAACAAATAATTAATCATGTACAACAACGCCTCCAAAACTCAATGGATTGTTTAAATAGAAGCACAAATGTAAACAAACAAAAAATTTCATAAAAATTCAACACAGCTTAATAGAGCACGAAATAAATCATAACTCAAATTACCTGTTAGATGTGTGTGCAGTTGCAAATCAATTAAAATCAAAATAAGAAATTTTTATATCGCAATTAACTCGTAACAAAATTAATGAACTCAGCTACTCGTATATTTACGTATGTGCGAGGGTAACATTAAAAATATTTCAAACCGAACTTCACTAATGCTTGAGATGGTGCATTACCAAATAAATTTTTTTGTTAAACGCCCCAATTGCAACAAAATATTTTGTAAAATTAAATTAATACGTTTTTGTAAAACACAGTTACACTTGCAGCAGTGCGGTACCTAGAGAGATACCACGTCAGACGGAGTTGTCTAGATCGGCTCGTCTTGTCACGCTGATTAGGCGTATATACTTTATGAGATCTTCATTGCTTCCATCGCTATATTACATACATTTTGACAACTCATCAAAACCAATCAACTCTGTTACTGTAATCTGTTTTGTAAAAGGTTTAAAAATATTCTCAATGTAAACCGACATAGAGACAGTTTTATTCTACTATAAAAATTATTTACAAATAATTTTAGGTGCACAATGGGCTCAAAATGAGACATATGTAAGTGTAGTGGTTATTCGAACTGCACTTCGAAAACCAGTTGTGCACATTAAAGTCTGTTTTAATATACAATAATATGAAGAATCAGGAGTTTAAAGCGAAATAATTTTTAAACTCGAACCGCTCCGGACCAAATATTTTGCTGCAGCTGTGCGCCCCTAAATTATTACTGTAGTAAATTTTTCAAAATGTCAAATTTGTAGTCATAGTATGTTACAGAAGATAATTTTTATTACTGTACATACATTTTTTTTTCTTTCTTTCATTTAAGTATAAATTTTTTTTGTAAAATAATTTTTCAATTAAATATTTTGTAGAATGCATTAAACAGGTTAAAACGTTTAGGATTACCCTCGCTTGTAGCATTACTTCCACATAACAACAACAACAACGACAACAGCAAAAAGCGGCCATTCACACAATTACGTATACATACATAAGCGATCTACATCTGTACTTAATAAGCATATTACGTATACGCGACGTAACCTTGACCCTTAAGTCGTTACGTTGTTAATTATGCATAATCATAATGACATTAAAGTACAACAACAACAACAACAACAGCAAAGACCACAAAGAAGCAGCAGCAACAACACCAATAAGAACAACAACGAAAATCTCAAACAATTTTTCACGACCTATGCCAACATATTTTGCATACATATAGTTGTTAGGTGTGAAAAAAGAAAGAAAATGTGTCACAAGCATTTTTTTTCTCGATTATACCTTCTTAACGAAACATAAAGTGGAAGAAAATACAACAAGAAATAAAAAATATATAAAAATAAACACGCCTACATTTGCATATGTTTGTTCACATGGACAATGGATATTCATTTGCCAAATTATTCAATTAGTGTTTGAATTAGCATACAATTTGAATAATTTGTTTAAATTTTTGCAACGTGATCGCAAAGAACAAAAAAAAAAAATAAGCAAAGAAAAAAGAAATAATACTAATTACAACAGAAATGTGCACTTGCATACCCAACAGCGATTTAACGGGAACAAACCCAAAGTCGACCCCACTGTCGACTTTGCATACGACAATTTCATACGAAACGCCGCGCGGAAATCTATGAAGACTTTTTTTTTTTGCTAAAGATTTTCTAATTACGCGTAATTATTTTGTTGCTATTGCAATGTCATTCACTTTACACGTGAAATCTGAAGAATGAAAGGGAACAAAAAAAAAAAGAACATAAGCAAAAGCGACATAATTAGTGATTTAATTGCATGTATTACACATGCAAATCAATTATATTAATGCAGAGAGACAAGAACAATTTAAAGTGAAACCACAAGTAAAAAAAAAAAAAAAAACTAATTAAATAAAAAGATGTTCGAATGTACGTAAAAAGTTTTCCAATAGTAATGCATTATTTCAAAATTGCAATTAAAAAATAATTACATATGTACAAATATTTACTAGCAGTACTAATTCAATGTGGAGCGTATTATTGTTTAGAAAAATAACATTTATATCCTGTACTTAAAAGGACAATGGTATAATAAGTTTTGTGCGAATATATGTAAAAGGCCAAAGGAGGCGTTGTTAGACCCAAAAAACTATATATATTCTTGATCAGCATTGGTCGGTTTGGAGCCTTGTCAGGTAGTGTGAAAAAAATATCTTCTTATATACTATCTTCTTATACATAACTAGCGACTTTAAACTTGGACTTTTAGATTCTCACTGATCATCGTGTTTATAATCGTGTTTATAATCGTGTTTTTATTTTTCAATGAAAGTTATTAAATTGTGCCAAAAATAAAGGAAAATTCCACTTCAATATTCAATATTTCTGTTGTGCGCTTTTATATAATATTTACTTTTTATACTTTGTTTTAGACAATGTTAAGTAGGTCCGGTTTTCTGCTCTAATGTGAACATCCAGAAATGTTTTCAGTCGAAACTCCTACCGAATTTCATACTTTACATGTGTTTTTCTTTCCACAAATTGTATGAACTCGGTTAGTTATATTCAATCGTCTCGGTAGAAAAAAATAATTCCAAAGTAGAGACGTTTCAGCCTGCTGATGCAAACAGCAACAGCGTGACCTGATTCGCTGAACGGAGCCATAAAAAACCAATATTGTCAAAATCGGATCTTGTGCGGAAAGACTCATCGAACCGTTCTACTTCGATGATGATACCGGAGGGACTGTTGCAGTCAATGAAAATCTTTATCGGGCTAACGTACTGTTTATGCTATTTCTGGCTGAATATATCATAGCTATCTTTTGGTTCCTACAGGACGGCACCATAGGTCACACAGCCACGATCGCTCTATTGCGGCCATATTTTGAAAGCTGCCTAATTCGTAAAATTGCTCGATTTGGCGGCTCCAGAATTTTTCGTATTGTGTTTGTTGCGGTCGAAAGTTTATGTCAGCTACTATACTGCACAAAGCGATGGATAATGCTGAAAAATGAGCACATTACGCCATCAGCGCTAGAGGAGACTATATTCGCGATATCATTTTCAAAATGTGACCAAAAAAATTTCCAAGGTTCAAAATAAACGGTTAATAATTTTTTTCATATAAAAATGTCTAGCTGCTACTCATCACGTTGCCGCCGTTCCCCTTGCCTCTCCTTTCCCTTGCCACTCCATAGCCCTGACCAACCTTCCCCCTGCCCCACCATCCCCATGCTCCTTTACTCTAGCTCCAATTCTCCTACCCCTCTTCTCCTGTCCCTTCTACCCCTTCTACATCCACCCCTTACGCTGCCCCTATTCCCCTGCCCCCTTACCCTACCTCTCCTTACTTTACCACCATTTTTCCCTGCTCCTTCGATCCTATTTACATGTATACAACATGTACATGTATACAACACAACGTTGCTGCCCTATCCCCTATCTCTCACCATGCAACTTTCCCTACCAGCTCTTCCCCTATCAAATCGTCACCTCCCACTACGTCTCATACCACTTCTTCTCCTGCCCTTCTCCCTATCTCCTTTCCTTTGACTCCAAATTCTCCCTGCCCCCTTTTCTATGCGGGATAAAGCTAAGTTGTTTAAAGCTTTGAGATAATTTAATTAAAAACATTGCTAATTATAAAACAGCAAAATCTGAATATAAATTTTATAAGAAAAATCAATTTGACAGAAAACTTGTTTTTTGTCAAATTGACCTTATCATTTAGGGGTATAAAAAATAGCTTACGACCTATTCGCAGATCTACCAAATATACACAACAAATTTCATACAAATTGGAATCGGAGGAATTTGGTTACAAAGACTGTATATTAAGAAGATTAAGATTTTTTTAGTTATTTAAAAAAAAAGGGGTCAGGTTATGTTGGACCAATCTGTATATACCGACTATTTTTTTTTTTTTTAATGAAATTTTCAAATTCGCCAAAAAATCTGGCACACCTTGCCGGTGTTAAACACAACTCTTAATCCTAAATACACTTAAAAATTAAAAAATTAACTATACTAAGCCGGGTACATTCACAAGTACACTATAAATTATCTGACGTCGTAATGCAATTATGACGAATCAAATAATGAGCCGAACAAATACGAAGTTCGTATATGAATGCATGATTAAATGAGCGGCATGAGAATGATGCTAAATAGTATTAGTATTAGTAGAGGTTGTTGTTGTTATTTTTGCAGGTGTTAAACGGCAACAACAATTTACATGAATTAATACTCATTATTGCACACACACACACACATGCATACTACTGCTGTCTCTCTCTCTCTGTGCAACATCCAAACCCGCACCACACACCACACCAAAGCACAGTAATCAACGTACAACGATCGGGGGTTCTTTGCACTGTGGACATTCAATTTTTTTTTTTATAAAAAGCAGCGACGCAAGCGAAAATTCATTCAGTGAACGATAATCATTGTCAAGTGCACGACGTCGCCAGGAAGCCAGGTTAACAGCTAATGCAAAAGCAAAAGCGGAAGTAGCAGAAGAAGGAAACGAAGCAGCGGCCATTCTTAAAAGTGATCAAAGAAGCAGAAAAAAATTAATTAAACAAATAAATTAGGAATAAACTAAATAAAGCAAAGCAACAAGAAAATCACCATGTTAGCGAGTGAAAATTTTCCGACACATCATCCGCACAAGGAATCTATATTTAAGCAAAAGAATAAAAAAGATTTGGCAGTGAAAGCCAACAAAACATTACCGTTACCCTCGCCCAATAACAATACCAACAACAACATCAATGGCAGCAGCAGCACCAATAGTGATGCAAATGCGGGCAATGCCAATACCGCCAATTCTATCATTCAACAGATGAAAGCCACGAACAACACCCAGAGCAGCACAAGTAACGATCTCATCAACAGCAGCAGCAAAATGTTTAACAACAATAATAACGATAATAATATCAATGGCTCTACTGTTGCCGTAAAACCAATATCGTTTATAGCCAGTCATCCGGATATTGAATTTGAAACATTTATACGTGAGTGCGTCGATGAGATTATCAAGAACGCCATATTCCAGGGTACAAATCGTTCGAGTAAAGTTGTCGAATGGCATGAACCCGCCGAATTGCAACGCCTAATGGATTTCGGACTACATGATGAGGGTGAAACGCATACACAGCTAAAGCAGCTATTACGCCAGACAATGCGCTATTCGGTAAAGACTGGACATCCGTATTTTATTAATCAGCTATATTCGGGTGTTGATCCGTATGCCTTGGTCGGTCAATGGCTAACGGATGCACTTAATCCGAGCGTTTATACATATGAAGTAGCGCCTGTCTTTACGCTAATGGAGGAAGAGGTGCTGCATGAGATGCGACGCATTGTTGGCTTTCCGGATGGTGGCCATGGTGATGGTATCTTCTGTCCCGGCGGTTCAATTGCCAACGGTTATGCAATCAGCTGTGCGCGTTACAAGTGTGCGCCGGAGACAAAGGTATGTTGCAATGAAAATAATGTATCGTGTGCTGGTTGGCGAGCGTGTAGTGAAAGAATTGCAAAGAGTGCAACAGAATAATATGTACAGTGGTGTGCATAGCAAAAAAACAAAAAAAAAAAATATTGTAAATAGCATTAAAAAACTCTGCAGTAGATAGTGCTCGAGACTACGATTTACGCTGCTCATAGCGTCTTACGATCTCTATTTGAAGTATAGATTTTTTTATGTGTGCTATATTCTATAGTGTTCCAATCTAAATTTGGGATGTGTGGCATATTTTATTGAGTTTATTATCCAAGAAACAAAAAAGTTATTCATACGAAAATGAGAAATACCTGTTTATAGAGTGTTTTAAGAAGAGTTAATTAATCAGTAGAATTAATTAATGGAAGTGCATACACCATTTTATTGGAGCTACCCTTTATAGTAGTTCAATGTTCAATATGGACCTTTAAGGAATATTTTATTAGAACTAACGTAAATGGGGTAGGTTTTATATGGACCTTAAAGTGGTCCGACATGTCTATATCGACTCGATTTTTTATGATGATCGATAATATATATACTGCATGTGGTTTGCCGCGCTTTCTTCTGCACGTTAAATACATTTGCACAAACTTAATACTCCTTTTTAACCTATGGGTATAAAAACAACCAAACAACGTAGTATGCAACATTGTTGTTGTTTTCCACTTTGGTATATAATCACTTTACTAGAGGAAGACAGAACGATGAAATTGTTTGTGTAATCATACTGGTTTATGTAAAGAGCTCCGTGTGTGTACGTCAATGCTCAGTGTATGCTTTAGTTATTACAAAAACAAATGTGCGTGAAGAGCATACATCCTTAAAACAGACGTACATACATACGGAAACGACTTTATCGAACGGGACTTTTGATAACGAATAAGAATATGTACACTTGTTGCCTACTTGACAAGTTGGCTGTTACAAACATTTACATAAGCTCAACATACTCATTTACTCTTATGGGTATAGGGTATAAAATGTACTATAATGTTGATGTTAAAATTCTGTTTACTTGCTGAAATGCTCTGCAGTGCTGTTCAAAAAAATGCATACAGTAATTAATTTAATAAACTTCTTTCTTCTCTCCCTCTCCATACAACAGCAAAAAGGACTCTTCGCCGGTAAACCACTAGTTATCTTCACCTCAGAAGATGCCCACTACTCTGTCGAAAAGTTGGCCATGTTTATGGGTTTCGGCAGTGAACATGTACGCAAGATTGCTACCAATAAACTTGGTAAAATGGATTTAACTGATTTGGAGCGTCAAATTAAAGAATCACTTGACGCCAATTGTCAACCGATTATGGTCTCTGCAACCGCAGGCACTACAGTGCTTGGTGCCTTCGATGAGCTGCCGGGCATTGCGGACTTGTGCGCGCAGCATAAGATGTGGTTGCATGTGGATGCTGCATGGGGTGGTGGTGCGCTGGTATCGCGTAAATATCGTCATTTATTAAAGGGCATTGAGCGGTAAGTTACAATCAATTTTTTTGTAAATTAGCTTTAATTAATTTTTTTCTACTTCTGCAATACTACAGCGCCGATTCGGTTACCTGGAATCCGCATAAATTGCTTGCCGCCTCGCAGCAGTGCTCTACTTTCCTAACACGTCACAAGGACATACTCAGTCATTGCCATTCGACAAATGCTGCATATCTCTTTCAAAAGGATAAATTCTACGATACAAGTTATGATACCGGCGATAAGCACATACAATGTGGTCGACGCGCAGATGTATTTAAATTTTGGTTCATGTGGAAAGCTAAGGGCACCAAAGGTCTAGAGGCGCATGTTGAGCAGGTTTTCAAAATGTCAGAATATTTCACAGCGCAATTGAAAGCGCGTCCTGGTTTCGAATTAGTGCTCGAGCAGCCGGAATGCACAAATATTAGTTTCTGGTATATACCGCCTAGTTTGCGTCAATTGGAACGTAATCAGGATTTCAATGATAAATTGCACAAAGTAGCGCCCAAGATAAAGGAGTGCATGATCAAGAAGGGTTCCATGATGATTACCTATCAGCCGTTGCGTAAATTACCAAATTTCTTCCGTTTGGTATTGCAAAATTCGTGCTTAGAAGAGTCCGATATGCAGTATTTCCTCAATGAAATTGAAACGTTGGGCAATAAGTTGTAAACGCTGAGACATTCGCAGTATCTAACTATTATCTATCTATATATCTATCGTATATAAAATATATATTGTATGTAGCAATAATCTGTATATAGCTGTTAAACATTTAGACATGTAAGAGTAACATACATATTCGCCAAATAAATACAGTGAAGATTTTTAAAAGCATTAAGCTTTATTTCTACGTCTAATACTTAAAATATTGTGGCACTTTTTAGTCATAATAACTTACCTTATTTCAATTTTATACTTAATACTACTACGACTTAATCCAAGTCCATTTGTTTAAGTCATTGCCTTCTGCCTTCTCAATAGCCTGATAAACGCTCAGACTTTCACCTGGTGCAATGCCATAGCCGCTGTGTAAGCCATGCGGATTCGATGGCGTCTTGCAGTCCATAGTGCACTCCTTGCGTAGTACAGTATCGACCTCAACAGATGAGAAAAATGCAACCGACATGGGTAAATCCTTTAGCCCAATGCGTGAGGCACAAAAAGCGCGCGTTAAAAGATTTGTTATATGCATAGCAAGCGCCGCCTTGTAGGCCATTTCGTCACGCACCAGATAGCGTAGTTCATCGTGAAAACTCAGACAGAAACGTACATTTGTACCCATCAACCAACGCATTGAGACAAGCATTAGGTGCAGAAAATCTACAGCGCCACTTTGCACTACCCAATTAACGCGTGTGGGTAGAAAACGATTAGCATCTATATTGGATTCCAAGGCGCGACTAAGCCGACAATTGAGAAATGGTGTAACCGGCTGCGTACCTGTAGCAATCTCTTCCAGCCGATTAAACATAGCGCTCTCGGTACCGCCCCGCCAGCGTGGTTGATGAAATATCTCGGCAATAGGACGTTGGCGTTGTGCTGCCATGCGTACAGCTTCATATGTCGTGTAGCTGTAAGGAAAACGAATAATTAAATACTGTAGAGCTACTTGAAGAACAACAACCAACTCACTTCCGTTCCTCACACTCATCGAGAAACTCTTCACGCAAACGATACATGCGCTTGCCTTTGGTTATGGCAAACATTTTCATTGCCTTCGATTTGGCCTCCGTCGTCGAAAATGTTGGATTGAATTGCTTTAATAGACCCTCAGCAAAATTCTGTCCCGCACCATAAATACGAGCATAATTGATAACCTTTGCATGATCACGTGATATGCCCACTGCTTTTGCCGTAACCGAATGCATATCGGTGCCATTTGACTTGGTGCCGCTCAACGTCATCCAGCCAAGTGGTGTTGCACCATGCTCATGATGCGCATAGGCATCGCCTAGCACCGAAGCAATCCACAATTCCTGTGAATCAACATCTGCGCCAACAATTTTATAGCCCGGCGGCGCTTGTACCATGGCGCGTAGTTCTGAGCCAATACGATCAGCACGTGAATTTGATGCAGTCATCCATGTGGGTTCCATAGCGCGACGTGTCAATGTACCGCATGCTACAACTTGTGGACAAATCGCACCATACTCAGTACCTTGAGGCGTGCGTAGCGCCGGCGGTAATTCGTGAGTATTTAGCCACACAACCATTTGTCCCAGTATGCGATCACGATTATTACGCCAATAGGACATCATACGTGCAATATCGATTACACGCGCTGCAGAATCACACTCAGCATCACCGCTGCTCAATACATTTTCTGAGAATTTATTCAGAAAATCTTTCGATAATGGATTTCCAACGCGAAATGAGACACCATTCTTGTGTGGAAGTTTGAGAAAGAAGCAACAATCATCAAGCATGTGATTGCACCAAACGCCAGAACCTGTTGTTAGTTAAAGCGTTGGTATTAGTAATCAACAGAATTTTTAATAATAGTCTAAATACCTTTGTAGCGTCCTTCTGTATGATCTTTCTTTGGCTTCTTGCTATAGAATTCACGCTTGCCGAGCCGTGCATCAAGCTCCTTGGGCAATTGTGCAAATGCCATTTCACTCTCCGCCTCCGACGCACAATCACGTGCAAACTCAGGTATGGGACAACGTGCTGCTAGCTGTTCGATAGGTATACGTGCATTCACGTTGTCCAATGCATCCGTTGGCGTTGTACGAAACGGCACCAGAAACCCCCAACCATGCTTACTATTATAGTGCAGTGGATAGCCTTCCCAGCAGAGCGACAGTAATTTTGGCGCAATTTGCATACCTGTGCCCACTTCGGTAGCACCTGGTGTCCATGCCATAGATTCATCAACACGTGGTGGTTTAAGACAGAGCTTGCGATACCATTGGGGATAGCCTGGTAGCAGCGGACGTCTTGCTGGCAGCAATGTACACATATCATAGAGATGTTGAAATTGCTGCTGTAGACACTGTTCATCTTTGCTATGCGCAGTGTTAGTTGCCTTCGGTTCAGCCACTAACGTTGTCGCTACCTTCTTCTTCTTCGGCGTTTGTTTCAATTTTAGCTGCTGTGTGCTCCAATCTTCATTCCAAAGCCATAAATGCTTACGATATTGCTCCTCATTGAGCAGCGCGCATGCTTCATCTGCGCGGCGACCCAGATGATACTTGGCTTCAATGCTAAGATCCTCATACGTTAAATCCGATTCACGTATATAACGCTCCCAATTTGTATTCACTGGCAAATAGGCGGAACCCATTTCCAGCATGCCGGCAAGTGTTGCCGCATGTGGGAAGCGTTCCGAAAACATGGGGTACAACACCTTTAAAATACGTTGCGTAGCTGACACATCGTCAGCGCAATAGCTTGTCAGCGCTTGGAAATTTGCACGCACATCATCAAGTGCACCTTCGACGAAGATATTACGTGGTTCTTTGGAAAGTGCTGCACCGCCGCAATAAAGGCGATGCACCTCCGCTAAACTGTTCAGTGAGCTCTGCGCTTGCCAGTCTAAATCTTCCGGTTCCGGTGCTTTTCTCGATTTTAACAGCGCACGTTGATAACTTGTTATACCACTGACACAAACATGCAGCGACATAGTGTCCACAAAACGAGTGCCCGTATCATCTATCAGATATTGTTCTCGAAGACGTGCACGATCGTAGCAAACATTATGTCCAACAATAAGCTTAGGTTCACTTTGTGTACCACCCAGCGGTATAAGCTGCTCGGAAGTGTAGCGCTGACGTTGTGGCTTCCGATTGCTTTCACTGCTAATTAATTGTGGACTAACCCAACTATACCAACGTTTTGCGCTGACTGCAGTGGCCAAAATGGGTGCGCTGCCTGCTGTAACGCATACCTCTACATCAAGAACTAAGCCAGCTTCCGCAGGATAAGCAACTGCTTGTGCAGTGCCACTGATTGCATCGTAAGCAGTCCAGCCGGCAGAATAGCGCCATTCTTTCGGCTTAGCAGGCAACTGCTGTAATGCAACAAGAGGCTGTAATAGTTGCACATACGGTGCAACTTGCTCCTTGGCTATGGCTTGAAAATGTTCTTCAATATTTTCACCGCGTAGCGGAGGTAATTGTAGTAGAACATCTTTTATGCGTTCCGTGCTTTCTATATCGATGCCATGTTGTCGTAGTTCTGCAATATATTCAGCTGCTTTGGTATCTTTAGCGGTAGCTGTGCTACGCTGTGTATTTGGAAAAAGCTGGCGGTGCAGATTGTTGGAGAGCATTTGTACTTTTACCAAATTCTCATTGTATTCCTGTTCGTCATTTGGCGTGGTTGAGTTGTTGGAGTTACTGTATTGCGACAATGTTTTCGCCGGTGGCGTGTTGCACTCCACCGCTGCCATAGGCTTAACGACTTTGACTGCATCATATAGCTTTGGCTTGCGATATACGCGCAGTCTACTGCTCGGATAGAATTCACGCTGCAGTTTTGTCACTTTTGTTGCGTAGCATCTGGCGCTCATTACAACTTCTGCTGCTTCTTACACGTTTTTGACAATCACTATGCATTGCAGCCGTACAGCTGTTCTATTGGTGTCTGCCGTAGAGGTTATTTCATAACTTTACCAAAAATTAGGAAACTATTTGAAACATGGCACAAAGTAGACTTGAGAAGATTGGCACCATATTCACGCGGTAATTTGCTATAACACTTAATTGATAAACATGTAGTCATATATATACATACATTTTCTAGCGTTGCGGGTCTGCTACGTTCCGGCGCTATGAAACCGCTGGATAAGCCCATTTGGTACGATGTCTATGCTGCCTTTCCACCTAAGCTGGAGCCACGCTTTGATCGACCAGCGCCAGAAATACCCATACGTAATATTTTCTACGAGGAGGATGTCGTGCGTGCGTAAGTTGGATTACGGTGTAATTTATGTCGTACTATCTCATTAATTCTTCTCATTGTATGCCCAAATTTATAGTAAATACCAAAAAAGCAGCAGACCCAATGAGAGCATTAATCTAATCGACAACAAGCGTGAAACACAAACGCAACAGTTTCTTAAAATCTTCAATGGCCTAAAGTCACAAGGCGCTTTGGATGATGCGAAAATCTTTGAGACTGCGCAAGATCTGTTAGCGGAACAGCGTCAACAAGCACGTGCCGAAGCGCATGATAATGTTGCAGCAACAGAGTCAGACTTCATTGCTGCAAGTGGCAGCTTGCTGAATGACTTTAAAGCAGCTACCGAAACTGCAACAACAACGAATAAACAAAGCTATAGCAGCGCCAAACCAAAAGAAACCAAAACGCCTCCGGCCAGTGGTAATATAAACATTAGCAACTTGTTTAAGGATTAAGCTTTATATAGATCTATATTTATGCTTGAAATGTTATATCGTAATTACAAATATTGTAGAAAAATGTTTTAGTTGGAAATTATTTAAACCGCCAGAGCATCATTTTGTGATTCATGGCTCAGCTGTGTCTGTAGATTCGATAGCTTATTCTTCAGCACCTGCACGCCCATTACAACAATATTCTCTGGTTTAAGTGCGCCAGATGATTCAACATTGAAGAAGAACTTATTCGGTTTGGCCTCCCAATTGTATGCTGCCTCGAATTGGTCATCTTCCAGTTCGGTGTGCTCACTCTTTGGCCACTCATCCGGTTTGGGATAGAGTGTATGACGCATTGCATTATCCGGATCGTATTCGAAACAAACGCCTGCTGTTGGATTCCACTTCGCATGCTCCTTGCCGAAACCTTTCTTTGCGTACGCACGCAGCTTAAGCTCTTGGCCCTTGCGCAGCTTGATGATTAATATCTCGTCAGTGCTTTCGCCATACTCATTCTCCTCATCATTCTGATGACGTGAGGTAACCGGCAAAACCTTCGGATTGCTCGACTTAAGATCTGCGGTGGTAACATGACGCGTCTGCTCTTCAAGACATTTAACATCAAGCGTAAATTCAACACTGCATTCTGGACAGAAATCCAGACAAATACAATCGCGCGTATACTGCAAACGTTCGACTACATCGTCCGAAATAAGCGGTATTAGGCCAATGCGATGCGCTAGAAACTCATCGGACAGCACTGTGGAATTAGCCTCCAGCTGTACCCAATCAATGGCCAATGTTGGCGTCTCAGCAATAAAAACGCGCCGCAAACTATTCGCAACACTCAGTTCGGTATCTTCAAGCACGAATTTAACATTGTCGTCGGTAAGTTCATTAATCTGAACGGACGGTTGATTGGCGTACGGCATTTTGAGTTATTGAGTTAACTAATTTTAATTAATTTTAATTAATTTTCTGCTTCTGCAAATAAAGATAAAGCCGCCACCGCAATTGTGTTGCTTCTGCTTCTTCTTTCTAATAATTCATGCAGCAGTAAAATGTTTAACTTTGTACGCGGTACACGCGAGTGACAAAAGTCCACGAAAATAACGAAGTATATGCGAATAAAAAGGTCTTTGAAAGTATTTTCAGAAATTTTTAAAATATATGAAATAGGAACACCCTACTCCAAAATATAGATGGTTAAAAGTATTCTAGGTTCGTGATATATTCCAACAATACAAATGAATAAAAACAAATCACAACATTGATATCAGATGTTTTTTGCGTTGCAAGTAGGCTTTCGACACTTGGATTTTAACTTGTCAAGATTGATTGGATTTGACATTCACGTTATAGTAAACAACATGTTGCGGCAACTACAGCGCTCCGCTGGTTGTTTTTATTGCACAAAAATTAAACAAGAAAATAATGTGCAACCAATTAAAGAAACGCAAAGCAAACGCATTGATTACTCACAATTGAGCCATAAGTCGAAAGTGCCACAGCAGCCCATTGAGGCAAAATTAGCTGACAGCGCTTGTGACCGCATTTCAATTGATACAAAAACCATACAATTACTGGAACGCCTGGCGCTGGTCGATCTGGACAGCAAGGCTGCGCTTGAAACGCTTAAAAGCAGCATACAGTTTGCAAATAAAATAGCAAATATTGATACGGTGGGCGTGGAACCATTGTACACAGTGCTGGAGTGGCAGCAGCTTCAATTACGCAACGATCAGGTCAACGAGGGACAGTGTCGCGCTGAGGTACTACGCAACGCTAAAATTACGGATGAGGATTACTTTGTTGCACCACCGGGAAATATACCATTAGAACAGCAGCAGCAAAAGTCATACAGCGACGAGCAAGACGAAAAATTAAACTAATCAAACATGAAATCAATTTCTTTATTATTAAGTACGCTGGAAGCAGCAGGCTTTTTACGTGTTACGCCGGCGAGCGCACTTGAACTATTACCGCACGGTCAGCGCTATTGCGAGCAGCTGCAGCGTCAGTGGTTAAATGCGCGTAGTGATGCAGTGCGTCTGCCTGATGTTACAGAAGTTAGAGCGGCGCAACCAAGCCGCCTTGCCTTCGTAAATACACAACAGTTTAGTCAACATTTGCAGCAATTACAACAGCAGCCTCAGCAGGCAAGGTGTCCTACAGTGCTACGCTATCGTGAGTTGTCGAGCTGCAATGAGCACAGCAAGCATGAAACAGCTTTAGGTTATGCTGCGCCCATTACACGGCTTATTACAGACTTCTTTGTGCATGCTAAACGCGGATTAGAGCATTTCATTAGTGTACAACGTGAAAGTAAAATCTGGTGGATGCGTTATTCTTCAAATCCCAGTCGTTATTATATGGAGCCACTGCCGCTAGATGCAGAAGTGGAGTGTGCAGCTTACACTAAACACTGTCAGTCGATAGCTATAAAAACACGTTTCTCAGATGGTACAGTGGCAGCAATGGAGGAGTTGACATTAGTGCCGCTGCAGCATGCATTATTGGAAAACCCGGCAGTTTATCAAATGCATGATGCGCGTACGGCTGAGCTTATGCTGCCGACCGTAATACGTTCGGTAATACTACTACAGCCGGCCACATGTGGTTAGTAATATATTGTAATTTGCATGTGATTTTAGATTAAACTGTATAATTAAACTCTTCTTTTTATAGCACTGCTACTTGATGCCTGCGATCATGCACGCGCAAATAAGCCACTACTACTCAACCGTAAATTGGCGCCATATCAATGCGGCATAACATGTGTAGTAGAAGCAGCAGCAACTTCGAAGCTTGGTCAAGAGCTGGGTGAACTTTACCGACACTTAAAATATGTGCTACAACGCGCTGGTTTGCGTTTGTATGACGAAGATGCCGTATGTCATAGCTATGCGCATACCGCACAAGATTTACGTACGCAATTACAAAACAACGATAGTCTGGGTGTACTATATACGCTGCTCATCGATGAAGTTACGCTACAAAGTGGTTTATGTAAGCTACGCAGTCGTGATACTACGCTCGCCGAAACAATACACATCAGTGATATACCAAATTATTTAAACAATATATTTGCTGCCGGCTACTCTGCTACTACATGAAATCGCATAAATACTGGCGTACATTAAAGCCTACAACGCGTCCTATTTGTAGTACAAATTCCAGACCGACAGTACATTGTAGCTTCGAGGAACCATCCATAATATTATTCTCGCCGGAGACAAAACTGAGCAACTTCAAATGCACCAGCGTTGAAATTTGTGAGAGTAAATTACAGGTTAAGCCGACCTTTTCATCAAGTATGGCATAAAAGATGGCAAGCAGACGATCAATGCTGAATGATTTGGGACCCAATGAAGTGGACATTTTCTCAGAGACCTGCAAGCATTATTTACGAAATTATAATTCTTCTACGTACTTAAAATAAAAACATAATTTTTTAACAAACCTTCGCTTTGGCATTAACGCTCTGCATACGTTTCTTCTGTTTGCCATGATGTTTGACAAATAGACGTTTATCCTCTTTTGCCGAATTATGACTGGCCAGAAAAGCAGCTATAAGCAAATATTTACCATAGTACGGTAACTCCAACGATTGTGCCTGCTTCCGTACGCTTTGATCCTGCAATACGTTAGCAGTTTGAGTTTGCTCTTCATTCAAAGCCAACTGCTGGGTCTTATCTATTCGCATATAGACTTGCGAAAGCGCAGCACGCAGTGGTCCGGCAATATGTCGCCATAGACGTGTTACATCCGTCGCCTGCACGCTGTCATCAAGCACTGGTGCTATATAGATAGCAAAACATTTACGTGACGTAAGTTTTAATTCGGGTAAATCACGACATGCCTTATAGAAGACACTGAGAAATACATTTAGATAATTGCTATAGAAATCCGGTGTTATGTGTTCCGCCACAATGTGCAATCTACGCGCTAATTCGTCCTGTTCTTCATGCTTTGTATACTGCTGCCGCAGCTGTGCAGCAACCAAACGCTGCATACATGCATAATCCGCGCTCAGTATGCGTAGCGTCTCTGCTTTGGTATATTGTGCACAGCACAGCGTTATAATCTCACTCAATCCGGTCTTGCAATAGTACTTCTCAAACGGTAGCTGTGATATAAGCAAGACACAAAGATTTAAGCCGCTCAAGCGTTGCAGCTGTAACAGTGCTGGTAATATATTCGCATCCATGTCACGCAGTCGTTCTGCATTATCCAATGCTATGATAAATCCTTGGGCCGGTTGCTCTACATCATGCCAACGTTGCAATTCAAGCACAAATTCATGCATATTCTCTGCACGCACATCGCCAACGTTAGGCACTGTCAGCTCATCCAGTATGCACTCCAGCAGTATACGCGTTGTATAGCATTCAATGCAATTCAGATGAACTACGCGTGTCTGTTGGCGTTGGCTACATTGTTGCAATAATTCTTTACTGAGCGCTGTTTTACCAGTGCCGGAGTGTCCATAAAGATATATTGCGGCCGGATAGGGTTCCTCACAATCGCCAATGAGTTCGCTTAATGTGCGTATGGTGTCCTCGCGGCAGGGAAATTTATCTGCGGTAGCAACGTAGATAGACTCCATGCTGTAGCGCTTTAAAAATAAAAATGCAAATTGTATGTATTAAACGCTTTAAAAATTTTCGCGCTCTTTTTTTCGGTTTTTCTTTGCTATTGGACCAGTGTTGCAAAATGTATTCAATTTTCCAGCACTGTTTTGTTGCTGTTGTGGTTTTGATATGCAGCTGGCAGTGCTGTGTGCCGTATGCTTAAAGTGAGTAATCTACTTTTATGTGGGAGCGGTTTTACGGCATATTTTGTTAATATTTACTGCATTTAAGTGACTTAATAACTAGCTTAATCGTGTAGACGGCCCAAGTCTCGCGATTAAAACTAGCAAAGCATTTTTTTTTTTGACTACGTCAAACCAAGACTGAAACAACACAAGCCGGATACGTGTGTGTGTGCATTTTTCACTTGAACGTACTTTTTATTACTTAGAAGCGAAAAAAAGCACTTGCATTAAAATGGTGGAGACTTATACCTTTGGTGGTACATTAACGGCTATAACATGCCACGCCTGGAATAAGGATCGTACGCGTAAGTTTTATGCGTAAAATTTACTGTAATGATTACTCATCACTTGAAACACAATTGTATTTTCTTATATATACGACACACAGAGATTGCCTTATCTCCCAACAACAATGAGATACACATTTACAAACGCACCGGCAATGAATGGAAACGTTCTGATGTGCTGAATCAGCACGATTTACGCGTCATGGATATCGATTGGGCGAAGAATACCAATCGCATTGTTAGCTGTGGCTCCGATCGTAATGCATACGTTTGGACGCAAGCTGAGGATGGCAAGTGGAAGCCAACGTTGGTGCTGCTACGCATTAATCGTGCTGCAACTTGCGTAAAATGGTCACCGGCGGAGAATAAGTTTGCTGTCGGTTCCGGTGCACGTTTGATATCTGTTTGTTATTTTGAATCGGAGAATGATTGGTGGGTCTCCAAGCATATAAAGAAGCCCATACGTTCTACGGTTACTTCACTGGATTGGCATCCGAATAATGTACTGCTGGTTGCCGGCTCTACGGACTATAAAGTGCGTGTCTTCTCCGCCTACATCAAGGATATTGAGGATCAACCAACGCCCACGCCATGGGGTAATCGTATGCCCTTGGCTAATCTAATGGCTGAATTTAGTAACTCAACTACTGCTGGTGGTGGTTGGATTAATAATGTTAGCTTTTCAAGTGATGGCAATAAGATCTGTTGGGTTGGACATGATAGTTGCGTAAATATTGCCGATGCTACGCAGGGTAATGCTGTTGTACGTTGTCGCACTGGTTACTTACCATTTCTGGCATGCGAATGGATTTCACCAAGTGCAGTTGTTGTGGCAGGACATAGCTGTGTACCGCTTGTCTATAGTCTGGTCGATAATAAACTTGTACTGAGCTGTAAACTGGATAAATCGCAGAAGCGTGAATCAAGTGGCATATCTGCAATGCGCATTTTCCAATCGCTTGATCGTAATTTACGTACAGAGAATTCGGATACTATGGTCGAGTCTATACATCAGAATGCTATACATTCCATACGTCTGTATGCCGGTGAGAAATCGCAGGCCCACAAAGTAAGCACTTCGGGTGTAGATGGTCAGTTAGTTATCTGGGAAGTGGATCATGGCATTAATAATGGCATACGCAATCTGCAGATCTAGAGCAGCTAAGGCGAATGTTGAATTGATGTTGCACACAGTATTTGCCAAAAAAAAGAAAAAGTGTTTTATATCAAAACTGCTCAGATTTAATATTATAGTTCATGTGCGTCCCTTTGTTTTATTTCTTTTATGTTTTCTTTTTAATGCTTCCACAAAACAATTTGTAAGTTCTAAAGTGTATACTGTATGTGCAAAAATTAAAGCTATACTTAAACAAAATACCACGCTTGAACTGTTTTATTTGGTAGAACTAGTAGGCTGTACCAGGATAAGTATATTTACAACCGATAAAAAAATAACACAAATAGCAGTGTAAGTTCCGGACCCGGAATTAAATTACGGGCCCATATTTTTACATGACGTAGCAACTGGTTTTCATTCGTGTTAAATGCGATCCCGGGTCCCTAAAAAAACCGGGGTAAATGTTCAGTTTCTTGGAGCGATACGGTAGGCTTGGTCTAGTAAAGCAATCTAAATTCTCGAAGCATGAGGCATATTGCGAGCAAGTGTTTAACATCTCCTGCCGCACGTGTGTTACACAGAGTACTTTGCGTGCTTTCTACGTAAAGTTGGGTATTTAGCCTCAGCACTTCGACTCTTGCTTTGCTGATCAACGATATTAATTTAGGACTAATAAAGTTTGTAAATAGTTTAATAGTTTTTAGAATTTTATATTCTATATTTTCGCGCTTGTATTGCGTAGTTTTCTCTCGCGGTGTAGTCAAGGCGCTGTAGAATTGTTTTGGGGTTTCCGAGAAAATCTCCAATCACCAAAGTCTTCCACTGTGGGAAGCATAGAAATACTCTGCGACCATTCGTGTGTGTTGCAGTTGGGTAGTTTTATAAATCTCATTGTCATTGTTAATTTTTAATAGCATAATTTCAGTAATAATGAGAACCCTAAAAAACTTGCCAATAGTACTTATTTATAAGCATTTCGTTTCTAGTGAAAATTCTAGTAACTTATCCGGTTTCTGCGTCCATTGTTTAAAATAAAAACTCTTCAGCTGCAGCCAAGCGTTTTGATAGTCCGCGGATAACGCTTTAAGTTGACCATAATTAAGCATTTTCAGTTCACTTAAATGCTTCAAAGCAAAGTTTTGCATTAATAAAGGCTGCGCATGAAGTAGTTTAACAAAATCAGCAAAAAGTTTATATTTGCTAACGCTTAAAGCAGCCTGCGCGGTCTCAAGTTGCTTCTTGGTAATACCTTGACGCTTGCCATTAACAGATATTTCATAGGGTCTGTAAAATAAAAAGAAATACTATTGAACAGCTTCTAGTTTAAATATCAATTGCCAAATACTTCAACTGTTCCGGCAACAACGTCCAGACCAAGCCATTTGGTGTTGGTTGCTGACGCTGCGTGTCCGTGGCATCATACTCAAAGCGTGGTGCGTTTATTATACGTATTTCTGGTGCTACTTGTACATAGCGCTTGGACGTAAAAGTTTCATCAGACCAGCGTGTATAGAGCGCACGTTCTATATTATGGGCATTAACTTCCGTCCGGCAGAAAGTATAGCTTTTAAAATATATAGGCTTCTCCAGCAACGCATCCAGCAGCGCACCCTGTACACCGAGTATATGCCAACGTGCCAATTTATCGCTACAGGACATTGACAGTGTACGTTCGCCACGTCCTGGCTTGGTACGTAATGCGCCCAGTGTTTGTGTCATGGCATCAGGACTAGTGCTGCCAATTAGCTTAGCGCCGGTGTAGACACCAGTTGAAATGCCACATATATCCGCATCTGCAGGTTCCAAACGTGCGCGTTTAGCAGTTGGCTCCTGCTGCTGGTCCTCCTCCGCACTAATGCAGGCATCACCGCAAGGCGTTTGTGTGCTAAGAAAATGAAATGTTATAGCTGCATTTAATTGAAATTTTGCTTGCGTTGGTTGCCATTGGAAGAGTGCTTCATTTTCCGGCTGCTGCGTATCCACAGCGTTGCGTAGCTCATGCTGCAAATAACGCAATAAAGCGCGTCTTGCCAATATCTCTGCATGTGAATCGTTTAGCATGAAACCTTTATTACATAGTTTACTCCGGCCTATACACTTTGTGCCGCTGCCTAGTGCCACCACTTTGGCGCTGCCGGAGTTGCTATTGTGTTGTACCACGCCAGCAAGCACTGTCCACTCCGTAGCATTAGGTTTTCCGGTTTTAGGCAGTGCGCGAAATTTATCAAAACATAGTTGTGCAATTTGTTGCGCTGTGGGTAGTTTGGCTTCAACACTGTAGCTGTTATTAATGCACATTTTGTGTGTTTTAAAACGTTAAAGTGTATTAAATGCTTAACAGCTGTTGCTTCATTAAAAATCAGTGCTGTCCACTTGTCACAGCGCGTGTTAATTTCCATGCTGGTGCTAACATCTGTGCTTCACGGTGAATGTCAATATACAGCATATGCACAGAGAACGTTTGAGAAAGTTTTGCTACCAATATATAAATAAATAAATAAATTAGTCTCGTCCTTTATATCGAAATCTAAACATGCCAAAAGTAGTTTCACGCAGCATAGTCTGCTCCGATACAAAGGATCAAGAGGAATATAGCGAGGAAAAGCCATTAAACATTTATTACTGCGTTTGCGGCAAAATGTCGCTAATTCTGGGTAAGCAACTGCGCAAAACACTTGAAATCACTATAATAAACAAAAATATTTGTAACTTTTAGATTGCAGCTTGGATAAACTACCATTGCGTCCTGCAGATGGTGCACGCGTTGTTGACGGTGCAGAACACGCACACAAGCTCACCTACAATCCAGGAGCTACGGTTTACATACGCCGCAAGGAGAAGGGCATTGAGAAACAATATCGTTACAATTGCAAAAGTTGTAATCTGCCACTCTACTATCGCCACAAACCCGAATCGAATATAACATTTATTATGCGTCAGGCACTTGTACGCAGCAAATCCGATCCTTTAGTGGATACCGCTGAGTTTACTATGCCAAGTGAAGCTGCGCTTGCTGCTGCCGCTGCTGCTGATCACGATGCTGCAACGGATATTATTGCAGCTGCTGGCCCCGAGAAGGTCATGGTTACACGTCACACAAAGAACATGGGCAAATTTAGTTCGGTAACAGTTTCCACAATCGATGAGGAGGAGGATGAAATAGAAGCGCGTGAGATTGCTGATAGTTATGCAAATAATGCGCGCATTATTGAGAAGCAATTACATCGCAAGGGTGGCAAATTGACAGAAGTTGGTGCCACAGCTGCGAAGGGCAAGAATGATGAGTTACCACCGCCGATTAAACGTCCACGCGGTACACTTTTGTAAATTGTATTGTATTTTGCATAAATTGATGTATAATGAGAGTAGCCGGATTTGTTTTCTTCGCATGCTAGACTAGACTTAAGTTAACAATATATTGTAAAAATTTTAAATATAAATCTTTTTATATTTTAATCCGCGTTAACATTTTATTGCATTTTGCTGGTAGATTAGAATCTATAGCACAATTTGAAGTATGAAGGGATACTAATGGACAACAACCTGGAAATACCAATTTTGAAAAATTATACGAGAATGCGCATTGCATGAGAACTCACTATAGTGATAATTTGTAGAATAGAGTAATAGTGAGTTATGGAGTTAAAGATTTTCTTGGTAACCGGCGCCCTTAGTTCTCCCATGCTTCTCATCCTCAAGGTATGTAGGGAAGACTGCATGTGCTATGACCAGTGATGAGTTCCATTAGAAGGCAAATGGGGTTTCCTCTTCAGAGAGGGTTTGAGAGTATTGTCCCAAAACCAGGAAGATGAAACACTCAATCGAGCTGGTCTACAGTTGAATTGGCTGTGAAGTCGGAATAAATAGCAGATGTGCGGGACTCAGCTACGCTGGGCAGCTCATTTTGACATTAGAGTGGAAACTTCTGGTTGAGTAGAGTGCAGTAGTGGTCTCTCAACTTGAAGATCTTAGTTTCATCATGAAGGTGGTTCTCAGCTGTGATCCTTCAGCCGGTGACAAGAAGCATTTTGGAGTTAACTGCACTGCATTTGGCTGACGGTGGGTGACCACACTGGAGCAGTTGTTCCTGCTTCTGTATAAAATCTTCTTGAGAGTGTTGACCGTATATTTGAGATAGTAACAAGTGATTATTAGCAACTTAACTGTAGCTATAACCTTACTTTCAGTTCAAAGTTGTCCTTCTTAGGTCCAAGTTGTAGAGAGAGTCGCCTTTGATTTGACTGGGAGACAAGCCATCCACTGTCTGAATATCCAGTTATATGTATGAATATCCAGTTATATGTAAAAAACTTGAAAGTGTTTACAGAAGGTGATTCTAAGAAGGCCTTTGTTTAGAGACTGATATCCTTGCATAAAAATGTGAAAGCCATGCTTGTTATACTGTAGAAGACTATTGTCCAGCACGCCCATATAGCCAAAAAGTTGATCATTCTTGAAATTACGAAGTGAAGTACAAGCCGTTCAAATCGTCAAAACTCATCTCTGGCCGCATCGTCTTTATCTAAGTAAGGGTAAATGATATCGCATTGCATTTGCGGTAATGTGCTTGCAAAAGTTATCTGTTATCTTGGAATATTGATGGATCCAAAGTTAAAGTTTAACGGCCATATAGAGAGGTACGGTGTATAAAGTCTCGTCGATGCTGGGCTTTATTAAAAGGTGGTCCAAAGAGTTTCCCGACCCGTAGAAAACCAAGTTGTGTGCTTTGGCGTTGTATGGTAGTTGAGTAGTAAGGAATAGAGATGGGCACGGGCCGGCCTCCTTTGTAAGACCCGGCCCTGTTCTATCACAAAACAAGTTCTGGAAAAATAGCCAGGGCCCAATTGCTTATTTAAAAAAGTCCGTTCAAAGGCATTGTAAAAATTATTTTTGTCACTAAGTTGGCACAACTTTCCTCTATACTGACACGGAGTGTGAGCTACATATGACATTTAGTTTCTTTACAGTGCTCGATTTTGCTAGTACATCTCAATAGTTATTTGCGATTTCTTCGAATTTTCTAGAAAAAATCGCTAAAGACATGGTAGAACGAGTCAATTCCGACACGACATTCCTAAACGGAAGGTGACTGGTGTTGTGACATGGGTTTACGAGTTTGATATGGAAATCAGTCAAAAAGCTTCGGAATAGCGCCTTTCAACTGATTCCCATCCAACTATTTCCATCTCTATGCTAGAGATGATATGTAATTAGATATGAGTGAAAAAAATATGCATTATGTCGGGCATTTTCGGGTTTGTTCGTGCCTCTCGTGTATTTTTGTATTTCTGAGTTAATGCCCGAGGCTGCACGAAATATGCCCGGATTAGATTTGGAGGCACGAACTCGTTTCTTTTCAAGCAAAGGCCCATGAATCACTTCTAGCCCTTGTACTAGTTTCCGAGAATTTTTTTTTCATACTACTATACGGACGGACATGTATAAAACAACTCATTTTCATAAACAAGAATACATATATTGTGGGATCTAGCCTGCTTCTGCCTGTTACACACAAGTTTGCTGCCAAAACAACTGGAAAATTAATATCTATACATTTATTTTCACATTTTTATTTAATTTTTTAATTTTTATTAAAAATGTATATCTGAAAATGCGGAATACCATAAATTCTAGACCATTGACCACACATTTAAATGGATGCAGATGCAGCAAATTACATACGGGTTTACATTTCACTGTACGCGTTTATCACGCCTTATTTCGGATTACAAATATGCTTTATAAGTATATTTATTTATTTTTTCATTTTTTTTTTTGTTTTCTTTTTGTATGGTTTATGTAATTTTATTTTATATACTTTTTGCTTTTCTTTTTTTTTATTTATTATATATAATCGTTTATATTTTTTGTTGTTGCTTTTTTGCTCATAAAGAAAATTCCGCACAAACGAATACAAGAAGCAACTATTTAATATATTTATTTATTGTTGGATAGAAAGTATTACACGATGGGGGAACATACACAATAAAGAGTGGATACTTTAGGTAGGCGTTGCGCTAGACAGACGACAAGTAGGCGTTGTAATTGTATCTGGATTTTCTTTTACGGGAATGTACACTTAATATTGTTTTTATTTTTTGTTTTCTTTTTTTTTATTATTCCATTTACAACAAGTAATAATCTTGTTTTTTGAAAATATGTATTTTGTTTAAGCCAATTTAATTTTATGCGCAAATTATGATACATGAATCATTCTTTCTTTTTAAACATCATTGCCGATTACAATTGATTTCTATATTTATATATATTTATTATTTAAATTGATTTTTTGTTTTTACCTTTTCATACTATTTTATATGGGCGCGCGCACATTTTATTAGTAAACTTTATGGATCTCTTATTAAGCAGTTTGAATTTCGTAGATATATATTTATATTTTTGTTTTATAGCAATAGAATTTTTGTTTTTCATCATCATAAAATCGTCATTGTAACAAATTTAGCTTCATACTGGTAGTGGCTTTTGATTTTACTACTTTTCTTTTTTTTTTTTAACAGAAGAAAAAAAATATATATATATTTTTTTTTTTTTGAAAAAATAATAAAAAAAATGCCAAGCAGTTCCATTACGCTCCTCCTCTACGGCATGCTATGTTTCCGCTAAAAAATTGTTGCTTTACTGCTATTCCCCACTACATACGCCGTACACTGCAACGCATCATGCATCGCGCGCTTACTGTTCTTCATCGCCCAGCTCATGCTTAATCTTTGAAAAATCAAATTCTTCACCAGTGCCGCGTTTAAAAATGTTCAATACATCCAGGCAAGTGGTCTCGAAATGCGTAGTTGCATCATACGATTCCGATATGAAAATTTGCGAATCCAAACCATTATCCGATGGTTCCAAATAATCCGAAATGGTTATGAATTTTTGTGCAATTGGTTCGAGCAGATCCAAACCGGGTTTTATTTCAATTTCCGGCTGTTCAGTTTCCACCGTAGTCGAGACCATGCCAACAAACCAGCCTTTAGCAGCCACTTGATGAGTGGAGCTGACCAGTGAGACATAAATGTCCGATTTGCGACCGACTTGTTTTTGTGGAATGATAATTTGAGTGGATAATGCATCCTTGGTATTGGAAACTGGATGATCTAGTATACAAATGCAGCGTATAACTTTGCCCTTCTTGTGTACCTGTAAGCAAATTGATAACGTAAGTTTGTTATACAAAAAAAAAAAAAAAAAAAAAAACTTTATTTTGAACTAACCTTCTCTGGCACATAGCTAGGATCGCAGTATACCTGCTTGCATTTGGCAATCTCATCGCCAGAACGTACACCGACCACTTTGCCACCCTCACCCAGTACAATTTCATCAATGGGCTTGTCCAGCATATAGGTGCCACCATAAATGGCCGATAGACGTGCAAAACCTTGCGGTAATTCACCCAAACCATACATGGGATACAAATATGGTGATTTGCCATATCTCGCCAATGAATCAGAGTAGAGCTTAATACGGCGTATGGTATTCACAGCCGGCTCATTTAAATACTCATCGTCACGGAACAGCGCCAATGCGTGACCAGTAAAGTCTTGCGTATTCTTATCCAAACCGAACTTTTCGTATAATGCAGTCATATTGGCCTTGCTTGGATCGAAATCCTTCCAGGTTTTTGGATCATCTTCCTTGAAGTCCTGCACATAGATGAGGAAATTGCGGAAGCGACGTTTCTCGAACATACCTATGAATGAAAAATTAAAAGAAATTAATAACAGTTTAAATTATTTTATGGTAAAAAATTCAACGTATTAACCAAGTGTAAAATGTTTAATATTGGATGTACAGGCAGTGGAAGATCGAACATTTTAGAAGATTACGAATTAGAAACATTGCTTAAGAAGTATGGGTAAGGGAAGATTATTGTAAGTAACTCAATAAGCAATTTCAAAACGCTTCAGAGATATGTGAATGATTCACAAGCAAGAACATTGGGTGCCATACGATTTGAAACATCGAGACGTGGAAAGTCTTTTTTCACCCGTTTGAACGACAGAAAAGGAATTATGACTGACGATCAAAAGAGGATCTGGTACGACAATCTCGAACGCAAGACATGGATTAAGCGTGGACAACCATCAACGTCAAATATACATGGATCCAAGCGTATGAGCTGTATTTGTTGGGATCTGTTGAGTGTAGTCCACAAGAATTTAATTAAACTTAATAAAACCATCATGGGGAATCGCTATTAAGAAAAATGGATGGGTTCGAGCAGAGTAATGCAGAAAAAAAACGAGCAGAGACACGATAAAATAATTTTTCACCACGACAATTCTCGATACTGCGATGCTAAAAACCATTTAAAATCAAGTTAGAAACGCTCAATTCACCAGACAATACTCCATCCGATCGAATAGCTTTTAGCCTGGCTGTGCAACCTCGTAGTAACGAGGAAACAAAAAATTGTGTTGATTCTTGCATTGCTTCTAAAGACGGTCCGTTCTTCCGACGCACAAACTGCTCGGTGCCAGAGAGATAGGAGAAAGTAGTGGTTAGAGATGGACATTACTTTAAATTTACAATGTATGTTGATATTTTTATATTAAGCCTTGAATTTTGAAAACAAAACGGCGGGAGCACAGTTGTTTACTCAATAAATTTTTATTCGCAACCAAACGCGCCGTTAGATGTTTCAAATAAAAAAAAACGCCACTTCAGTGTGCTCAACTTCAAGACACCCTGTACCTGGTTTAAGACTCCTTATATGAACCATAGATATTCTTTAGTGGTCCGATCTGGACATATCTATGTGGAATAGTATTTTTTACATTTGATGATATATTGAAACTAATTAAAAATCAAAAATTCATACAAAAACTTAAAAATGGGTGAAAGTTTGCGTGGGGCTATCACTTAAAGTGGTCAGATTTTGACCTATATAGAACATTTTGCAAGGATTGAAATAATCTATGTAACTATCTATCTATCTAGGATACTTAAGACAGGCGCTACCACTTACAATGGTCCGGTCTGGATCTATGCGTAATATTTTATTAAGATTTACGTTTGAAATACCAAATTTTCCGTTTCTAGCGTAATAAAGAACAAAACCAAAAATATGTTCAATCAAAAACTTAAAAATTAGGGCCATGTTTGTATGGAGGCTACCCCTTAAAGTGGGGTTGGCATGTTCATTTAATACTGGCTATCTGAAGAGGAAAAAGGAGAATTTAAATATCGAAATTTGAAATCTCTATCTCTTATAGTTTCCGAAATTTGTTCCTTCAAACAGACGGTCATTTCTATATCGACCCTTCTTCCGATGCTGATCAAGATTATAAATACTTTATAGTTTCTGCCATGTCTCCTTCCGTATGTTACAAACATTTACAAACTTAATATACCCTTTTATCCCATGAGTACATACAGGGTATAAAAAACACTGCCGTTTCCACCCCTACTTTAAAACCGTTTAAAAACGAAAACCTGCAACCACCAACTGCATTGCCCTTTCCTACAACTGCAATGACGTAATTTTGCATATTATTTTAATATGGCACACACGCTACAAGTGAAAGGGTTCATTGTGCTGTTCGTCCGTCCAGTGACGAAGGTTGCGCATGAAAGCGCAATTGGTTGGGTTGGTGAAGGAATCGACGCAGTTAGGGAAACATAAGCAATACAATACAAGGCCATAAATTGGCTAATACCAATTGGTAACAAAGTTTGTTCACTTTTTGCAATAAGAAAAACTGCTACGCTGACTTCCATCAAATATAACAAACACTGAATTTCGTGCAAAGTAAAATATATAAAAATAAATGCTAGAAGAAATATGTTAATGGCAAAACGTAGTAATTGCATTTTAGCCATATTTGTATCTTTTTGTGTTGGCCATAAAATATAATAATTTTGCAATTCTTTGTTACAATATAATTTTTAGTAAGCTATTTTTTTTTCTTTGTTGTCTGTTGAAATAGAAATGTTGTCTTTGTTTTTGTACATTTGGTTGTTGTGCGCAAAACAATAAAAACAAAAAATCTGGCTAACAAAATATGAATCATTGAACAATTGTCGTTTTGTTAATTATTTTTTTGAAGCGGCGGCAGCAGTTGGCCAAAAGTGTTGCCAACGTCGCTTTTTCCAATAGAAACTCTATGTGCGTATACTCAACATACGAGGGAAGAGATAGAGTGGCAAAAAGAAGATAAAAGGAGAGAAATGCAAGACTAGAATACAAGGTGTTTTAATGAAACACAACAATATTAGTAACTTTAGTTTTACTTATATATGATTACAAAAAAAAAATGTATTATTATTTTATATCACTTTAGTATAGTTACTGTTCTAAATTTTATTTTTACAGATTTTCGTTTGCAATGGTGCGAGGCAAGCACTACATTTCTGACCGAGCTTTCATTAAAATCCTCATACAATACTTTTAACTATGTTAAAAATATGGTATATAAATGAGCTATCATATTAATTATATTAATCAGCACATCTATTAATTAGCGCACAGCAGCATATTTCATCCTAAGGGTACAGAGTGCCACAACTTTTCGCTACATACGCCCCTTTTTATTGTTCGCCATTGCTCTTCCCAATTAGGACGGTATGCGCCATAAATAAATGTATTGCTTAACTAAGTGTTATATTTTTGGTAAAAAAGGTTTTGTTGGTCTGATACAATGGTTTAACATAGCGAAAACAAAAAACTTAACAAAAGCTGGATTTTCGGTTTTTACATAGAAAAAACAACTTTTTTGTTTTTAATTTTCTACGGATTTTATGTAATATATTTAATGTTCATAGTTTCAAGTAAATTTAGTAAATAAAATACGAAAATCTACATACATCTGTAACGACATATATTTCTAATTATTTGATTCCGTTGTAATTTTACTTCTTATCAATTCTAAAATTTAAATAAATAAAGCATTTACGATCATAAATAAACAATACAAGTAACTTAAGTCGTTCAATGTTTTGTCGCCAAAAGGCGTACGCATTTATGTACAAAAAGAATTCTTTATCTTCATTTTAAGACGTGCACATATCGATTATGAAACTCAAACTCCCCTCGAAGTTGATGAATTATAACTAAAAAAAAAGTTAATATTTTGCCGGTAATCGAAAGATATTTATACACATTTGACAACAATAAAATGGTAAAACGCTAAACTCAAACATTTGTAAATATATAATAACAAGCAACGTGTTTCAATGCCCTTCATGCACTTGTTTCGATACCCTACACAAACAATTTTCAATTGTATGGCAACTAATATAATTGCCGTAAATGTAACTGTAAATGAAAATAAAAACACATTTAATTTGTCAAAACAGTTTAATTTGTTATAAGATAAAAAAATATATCTGCAGTCTGATTTCATGGTATGTCTAGGGTCTTTACTGTATGCTATGGAAAAGTGAAAGTTTAAATATTTCTCAACTAGTTACAGCATGGCGCATTTTTTCCATTTGCGCAATATTCTTTAAACGATTGTTTTCCACATAATTTTGAATACGAACAACTTTTTATGGGTTAAAGTCTGTTAGTATTTTTTACTCAATAGAAAGTTTTCTATTTTATCGATTTAAAGCATTGGTCAAATAGTTGTCAAGCTAATATACCCGTATTTAAAAAAAAAAGAGCTGTTACCATATGACGCCATATGCAATATGTCGAGCATTGTTATTTGTCTACTTGCATTCATTTTGCTTTTCACAATTTGCACAATTACAGCAAATTTTTTCGTTTGATTTCATTTCTTGCTGAAACATATGTTTTAAATAATAAAAATCGAAACACTTTAAGCGCCAAAATCAAAAAGTTGAAATATACCACTGTAAATCCTATATATTTGCGACTTGTTGAAAATCGAATAGTCTAAAATGGGCCTTATGTATTATAGCATTACTTCAAATATAATTTTATGTAACTGCTTTTGAAGCCAACTTATTTTGACTATCGAAGGGAAAGCGAAACTAATTTATAATTAAGTTAAAGTGTTACAAATGGGAATGTAACAGAAAAAGCTTTCGTCAAAAATCATCAGATTACATTCATAAAAATAAATTTCAAATAAATTTACTGTTTTTTGTAACACCTTTAGTTCAGTTCACAGTTCTGACACTGAAAAGATTCAAATCTTTTTATATTTCAACTTTAAGTGACTGTAAACTAAACAAAAATTGTTATATATTGCGAATCTAGTAATAATTTTTATAGCAGCTTTTCATATTTGTAGCAATTTTCAAGTTACCAGATATATGGTAATGAGTATAGTTCGTAGACTACAAATCTTGCTCCGATAATTATTTCCAGTAACTTAAAATTACTGCTAAATAAAACGAGAAACTAATGTCATAATTTTTTTAAAGAAAATTTGTTGTCCAAATTATTAAATAAATACAAAATGCGCTTTTTCTAACACCCTTTAAGATATATTTGATATGGCAATGCTGTGGTGACATATTTCTGCATATTTTTTTTTTTCCAACATAACTTTCTTTTGTAAAAGCGGCATAAACGCAATAATATAATGAACAGATGATGCATAATAATAATAACAACAAAAATAAAATTGCTAGCACACCATATATCACATTTTTATTTGTCGTTTGGCGCTTTAGCAACAAAATACGTGTCATTAACCAACAACAACAAAAAGAAATACACTGCAAACAAAGAGCGCAGTGGTGAAAATGACTAATAGACAAACGTACGAGTGCGACAAAGGCAGACTGAGAAAAAATGGTGAAGTGTGAGAAAATAAAAGAACAGCAAAATGTAATGTGAAATTGGGCGATAGTGCGTTAAAGAACGAATGGAAAAGGAGGACAGGAAAAAAAAGAGAAAAAGAGAGGTGGAAAATAAAAATGGCACACCGAATACTACGTATGTAGATAGAACCGAGAAAAAATTTAAAAATCTGACTGGCACAACAGCATTTGTCTGCAATCCAATTGGAATAAATTTTTCCCAATTAGGACAACTTACCCATGAGATCAGATGCCAGCGCCTCCTTCTGGTCCACCGGCACTTTAGCAATTTTGCCACCCTTGTAGACATAGCTGCCTTCAATCGACTTAAATTCAAGATAGCGGGTAACGCCCGTGTGTATGAGCAGCTTTACCAGCTGCCCGTTGGCCATCAGGAATTTCGGTATTAAATCAACGTTCCAATCGCGACCACGCCCGTACTTCTCGCCCGGCGATTCGATGTTATAACGCTGGAAGAGCTCATCGAGCGGCGTTATCGATGCCGATTCACCGCCGTAATATTTATTCCGATCAATATGCAGCACTTTCTTCCCGGACACCGAAAGCATACCGCTCAGAATACACTCCTTCAGGCCGGTGCCCAGAACAATTGCGTCGTATTCCTCATTCATTTTTTCACAGCTGTTGGCTTTTGCGGCGTATGTTCAATTATTTTTTTTTAATTCTATATATTTTATTCGTTTTAGCGTATAATTAATTGTCTTGTCTGTGTCTCGTTTTTGCTGCTCCTTCTCTAAATTTTTTTCCGTGTGTGAATTTGCACTTTTTCGTCTTCGCTTTGCTCGGCTGGTTTTATTTTAACCACTCTCCGACCGACGACGTTCGTTCAATAAAATTTTTTCTGTGTGAAATTGTACTGGAGCGGAGCGCGCGGTGCAGCTGAGGCAGCAGTACAAAGCCGTGCTTTACAGCAACGCAACGGCGTTGTATGACTGAAAAATTAGAAATTACTACTAATTATTTTTTTGTTTGCTTCATAATTTGAAAAAGTAAACAAAGCATACATATATAAATTAAAAGAGAAGATGTTAGTCGTTAATATCATATTTTCTGTGTGACTTCCGGTTGGAGAGCAGAAATGTTTTTATTGAAGCGGAAGCTACCGCACAGGGTGGTACCTAATTGTGTTGTCGAGTCGATTAACTTAATTCGTTGTAACTATTGTAGTATTTTAATTATATTGTTAAGTTTATAACACTCAGAAGACAACATGAAGTATTTATATAAAAATTTATATGATATATTTCACAGAGAAAAACAATTTGTGCCGATCTAACCGGGTGCGGTAACCTTCTCGGCCATTTCCACTCTTAACTGTTTCGAATACATTCATGCAAGGCTCTAGAAAAAAATTATAAATAACTTACTTTTTTACTATTTTGAACTACATTTTTTTGTGTGTTTTCAAATTTCTCAACAGTATATGCAGGTTGCAGGTCATTTTTTAAGTAGGATGGACGTGGCCAAATGGCCTCATAATGGTCTAAAGTGACCATTTAGCAATTATGCAATCTGGCCACAAAAGATGTTTAAAAATGTATGATCAAAAATCCACTTGAATCACTAGTGTATAAAACTCCTTGGGTATTTTGAAGTATTTTTTTTTATAAAAACATGTTTGAGGTATCTTTTTTCTTGTTTTAAATTAAATGCATACTCGTATTATGAAAATCCTGTTTTTATTTCCATGTAGGAACTGAGCTTTTCTTTACTCATATTTTTTTGGGGTGCAGTCTACTTATATTTTATATTTGAAGTATAACTATACTTTATTTTATTCATATATATTATTAATTGTATATACATATATCCCGGTACAGCCCAAAAGAGCTGTTACCACAATCACTATATGTTATGAAAGTATATTATTAAAGCATAGTTGTATTACAATAAGTATGTATGATCGAGTATAAAAGCGTATTTCATATTTTTAAAGTGTCTCGACTCTGAGAAGAAAGAAATGTGAGATTATTCAAGAAACTTAAAAACTTTTCGGTTTGTAGGATAAACTTGACATTTTTGTTTCTAAAAAGTCGCTTAAATTATTTGTTAACCAACTACGCCAAAGGCTCAAGGAAGTATTATAATAAGATAAAGCTTAATTTATATCTAGATATTTAAACATATGGAATAATGCCAGAATAATTCTAGTTTCTTATGCTATATGACAGCCTGAAGTTTATAGTTTTTTGTTAATTATTACAATTGGTGTTTCTGCAATTGCCCAACATTTTCCAACAAATCAAGAGAGTCATCCTGCACCAGTTCTACACCGTCAGAGACACTTCAAATTCTCTAGAGCTCAATGTTTTCATCGGCAGCAACGCTAGCACATTCCTGCTTCACGTCGAAATTATACGTAATCTCAGCTTGCTGCTGTGTCTTTTCAACTCCACCAACAGCGCCGTTTTCAGCGTCGCTGAAATTTGACTCCTGACATTTCTCTATGAAGCTTTTTAACAAGTGTTGCTCTACCAAACGCTCATAAAGCTGCTTTTGATAAATGGTTAATTTTGAAATATATAACAACTGGCCTTGGTTTAGAGGACGTGCACGAAAAATACGCACCGATTCTGGCACATCTTTTTCATTAATAAAATTACAGACGTGCAGCGGCACTTCAAGTACTGCTTCTATGGTTTCTGTTAGCGTGGCCGGTTCCTTTTTATCACGCACTTGACAGTAGGCAACAAACGTATCGACTATGCCATGTAATTCGAGCTTTTCTTTGAATCTAAATTGATCGGCAATGCGATGCGCATAGTGTATAACTTTCTTGGGATATGTTGCCTCCAGTATGTCACGTAATTCTTTAAGCACTTTGCCCAAAGAGACCATATCGAAGATATGCACCATTGAATCGGTAGCAATTGAAATTATGTTAATATCCTGATTTCGCCCATAGAAGCTTGGCTCAACAATCATATAGACTATATCCTGTGCCACAATATCTTTTATAGCTGCAAAATAATTCATATCGCGCTCTGAAACAACAACAAATGGCAAGACTTCTTGTTCCAGATTGCTCAATACTTGTGGCGCCGGCTCTTCATCGCACTGCTCCGCTGGATCCTCCGTACACAGCTTCAATTCGCATAACTCCGCCAGATCGAAAAATTGCGGTGTATGATATTCCAAATTGTGCAGCACATCGACGACATTCTTTAATTCCAATTTCTTGTATTCTTTGTAGTAATAAAGCAGGCGTCCAACAAGTACCTCGTTCCTTGTCGTTTCCAGTTGTAATTTTGCGCCAATCTTTAACTCGGCAAGCAATGTAGGACTAAATGACATTATGCTGCACTAGTTAACGATGTTGTCGTTGTTGCAAGTAGTGCGTGTTCTGCAGCGAATTATTTTTAACACAAGTTTATATGCGCTAGAGGTGGAAGACTATCGATAATTCTATCGATAGTTTTTTGTGGCGACTATCGAATATTTTTAAAAACTATCCATTGAACATTTTACAGAATATTATTTTCTTCTGTTGTATTGTAGAACCATAATTTGTATGCTTGAACAACATTACTTCAAATATTTTTTAAATTTTACCAGAAAACAACGAAAGCAAGTAGAGCGAGAGGATAATTGGTGCACAGATTAATCTTGATGATACTTCTATCAAGATTTCAAGATTAGCAGTACCGAAATATTAACGTAGAAAAAATTTCAAAGGCAGACCTGTACACTCACTCACAGAAGGCTGGCTCTCCGGTGGCTCTACAATAAAGCAATCAACTGGTAGTTCTAGAAATAATGCTCTATCAGCGGTCTTTTTAACTTCATGACCTCCATGTAGGTTAGCGAAGTGGATTCTACATAGTCTTGGTGATTGCTGTGCATCTGTAACCAGCCTTCCATTTGCGCCCTCTGTACGTCTTAAAAACTGAACATCCGCAAGCTCACGTCTTTCTTGCGTCTGAAAAGGCAAACTCGCAACTATGGAGAGTATGTTTCAAATTGTATGTTTTATCATGTTTTAAATTGTAGTTATCGAAACAAATATCGATTACAAATTATGGTATTTTTTTGTATATTTTTTTAACGTGCGCCAACCGGTCTAGATCGGTTACAATTCATTTCAACCGCTTCGAAATTTGTTTGTTGTTGTTTGTTTGTTGTTGTTAGATACTTGTATGGCTCGCGTCGCGTCGTGTTTTGTCTGCGCGCGTATTTCTTAGAAATAATACAGCAACAAAAAAAAAAACAAAAATTATAAAAGAAAAATTAAACACGTTGCAATGCAGTGCTTTAGCATAAAATTCAAAGTGTATAACAAAATAAGCGCTATTAGTTTCATTAAATTTAAATGCAAAAAATAAATGAAAATAAAAAGAAGTAAAAGTGTGAAATTCTAAGCAATACAATAGCAACAACAACAACAAAACAGCAGCAAAAACATAATAGCAACGAGCGCAGCATAAAAAGAAACCACGAAAGTTTTTTTTCTTCTTTGCTGTTTTTCTTTACTGAGTTTTTTTTTTTATTGTGTTTTGTGTGATGAAATAATTAAATCAAAAGAAATTTGTGTTATTATATTTGTTGATGCCGCCTTTAAAAGCAAGTTATAGTGTATCGTGTTCGTATTAAATGTAGGAGATTGGCATACCAACGAAAACTGACCTCACTGCATGTCGCGGCGGATGCTGCAAAAAAATCTTCGGCGCTGCTATTTTTGTGCATTTTTCATATACTACAACTACTAAATCGAATATAGAGCGCAAAAATATCTATTTAGTGCATTCAAATAATAATTTGATTTATGTAAATGGCTTTGCATCATATATTCATTGTTGTTGGTGAGTTTTAAATTAAATTTATTTTTGTGTGTTTTCTTGAGCAGCAAAATTTGTTAAGCATGTTCCTCTGTGTGTGAGTGTGAGTATGTTGTCTATTGTACAGGGTGTCTAAATTTGTTATAATTTGGCTAGCATTAAACTTATGTTTTAGACTATTTAGGACTAGTTTATCAATGTCCGTTTATAATGTAACTGTCTGACAGTTAATCTTTAAACTGGATTTTAATAACTCCCCTTAACTCTTTGACGAAACTTATTTACTGCGTTGACTTATTACAATTGACGACATAGTCAGTTTGAGTGGTCGCGTAAGTGGCCGAAGTGGATTTACTCCTCTTTTTATTTTTTGGAACGAGAAAGATTGCCTTCAACTTCTCCAAAAAACTTGGAACCTTCAGCTCCACACACCTCCAAAATATGGTAGCAATAAGAAATGTGAGAAAAAGATAAGTTCTTTCGACTTTAGGAAGCAAAAGAATGAATGTGCGCTTGAAATTTAGGTACTTTCTGACAGCCACATTCATACTCTACTCAACGATACCGTGTTGAGGAAAAACGATTCAATAGTTTTTTCCAGAAAGAAATTCTAATGGGCGAACACCGCTGCACCAATAGTCGCCAAAGGGTTAAATGTGATTTAATGATAAATATAATAATATGCAGTATATTTCTACTTGAACACTTCTTGTAAATTTATTACTGTATCAATATTTAATTCTTAACCATTAAATAATTGAATTTAATCTTTAATTGAAGACTTTTCAAGACCATAATGGGTTTTATTTTGACAGCGACGAACGGTGATCACATTCTAATTTGAATTCTTTAGGTAATGTTGGAATCTTTACCATTTGTTCAGTCCCATACCTATTTACACCTATATATGTACGAGTATATTGGTTGGCGTACGTCGACTGACACATTGATAGAGATCAAACATAGACCAATATAGTCCTTAGTGAGCCCGATTATGGATGTCGTTCACGAGCTGTTTAAGTTCTGTAGAATTTTTGCGTGTTTGGCAAACGAAAATAGCATGTTACGAATCCTTCTGACCGCCTCTTACAGTGACGCGAGCCCAATGAAGTAAAGGGAATTAAATCTTGATTTTTCGATTGCTGGACATCTTCAGTGAGGAATTCCAGAGAATCCGTGACTCCCGTTTCCTTGCATTTCCTGCCACTGCCCCTATACAATGACCTGTTAGAATACCTACCAACATTGTGCAGACTCTCCTCTGGAGCTGCAACAGGTAGGGCGGTAGTTTTTTGTTATGTTCTTTGCACATTATCTTAGATATTGTGCAGCTGGAGTGGTTCTTCCTTTAAACTGTTTTTTCTTATTCCATTTTTAATAGGGAGTATTAACCTCCTCAACTTGAGATTTTAGATATACAAAGTTTTATGGTATCTGAAGTTACTATACGCAGACTACCCCGTTTATCTATTTTACAAAGAGCATAAGCTGCAAAACAACAAAATCTTTGGACAAATAAAGAACTTAAAGTGTTTTTTTTTTAGCTATTCTTGGTTGATGCGACAATTTGAGCCGATTCATTGGCTAGATCAGGGTATTAAAATACAAGGTTATGCTACCTAGTTCACTAGTAGGCTTTACTTTTTTAACCAAACACAATACTGTTTCGTTCGTTTTATTTGTGCTGCATTGCATTTTAAATGTTTTCTTTATTGTAGTGCTAGGATAAGTGCATCATTTTTAATTATTTATAAAATTTTTTTTTAATATAGCGGCCTAAAATTTTTTTCAAAACCTTTAGTTTACAAATATTTAAACATTTTATTCTAAACAAACAAAAACGTGTAGAATTTCACAGTAATAGAAATTCACAGTATAAGAGCTTTTAGGTTGCAGGTCGAGTCTGACTTTCGGCATAAATATTTAAATTTGAGTTTACGTTCGCTTAATTATGTATGTATGTATGTCATAAATATATGACAGCCATGCAAATTAAGCGCATGTATTAAAACTTTAAAAGAATTAATGCTAAAGCGCAGTAGTGTGTACATATAATAATTGTTACACCCTGTACGAGTCAAGAACCAGTTGCTGCCGCTCTTTGTATCTACTTGTGTGTGTATGTGTGTCTATTTGCGCTGGTATTGTTGCTATGCTGTCTTAGCCGCTTAACTGCCGCCGCTACCGCTACCGCTGCCATTTACCATTCTCCTTTCCACTCTCTTTCTCTCTCTCTTCTTCTAGCACATATACTTACTTCGCATATTCTTCGTTTCACACAAACACACACACACACACGCACATGTATTTCGTTCAGTTGGTTTTGGCCGGATTTCGCGGTGTTGTTGTTCTTGGCAAAAAGCAGCAGCAGCAGCAACAAATTCAAGTCACACACACACACACACACATATAGCATGCTATTCACATTGCGCAGATACAACACATTGTTGCAGTTTCTGTTGTTGTTGTTATTGTTGTTGCATTGCATACTCTTTGCTGAGAAGCGCTCACTCTCTGTCTTTCGTTTACTAACTTTTGCTCTCCTAACTTCTTTTATATTACTTCTTAGCACTTTATGGGTTTTGCTTTGTACAATAGTTTCTTTCTTCATCATACTATCATCTTTGTTTTTTTTGTTTTTTAATCACTGTGACCGGTAGTCCACGCAAGTGACGAAAGCCCAACGCAATAACGATGCTTTTAGTGATAACTCCGTTCGAGACTAATCAATGAAAAAGTCTTCAAACCTATATTAAGAAAATGTTAAAACATATAAAATCGGATCACCCCAGTCCTAAATATAGGGGGTTGCAAATATCCACGCTCAAGGAGTATTGCTGCTCGTGTGAGACATATCACTTCAAACTTATAGTATTCATACATAATGTGAAATGGTATTATCAATTTATAACGCATTAAAGTAGGCATCGTAGACCGCATAAAGTACATATATTCTTGATCAGCTCGACGAAACGTGTCCTGTTGCTCTGTTCGTGATAGTTAGACACTCATTTTTACACTTCAGATAAAGTGTATGACGAACACTCAATTACATATTATCAGAAGTTTTGTAAGTTGCAGGCAAGCTTTCGTCACTTGGTTTTTAGCTCGTTAAGCGGTTTTTTTATTTGATTCAAAACATAGCTTGCGCTTCTCTGCTCTCCGCTTCTCTTCACTCATCCCAACATAGCTTCTCATCTCGTCATCTCTTGTCAGTGAATCTTCTTCTTCTTCTTTGTATCTACTGCTGCTAATTGGAATACTGTTAAACATTTTCCGCCGCTGTTGGTTTTTCACGTAAATCATTGTAGCTCTTCTTCAACTTCGATACTATCATTGCAGCTCGTTGCAATACCGTTAGCAGTCCAATGACTTGATTCTATGTTGCTACTTGTCAAATGGCAAAAGCGGAAACGTTTATGAGACGCCTCGTTCCACGCTTAGTTGCCACAAGTTTATCTTCTTATGCATTACGAACTAACAACAAAAATATACCCGGTATTGCATGGAAATAACGCAGTATTTTTGAATCCACAATTCGCTGACAAAACAACAAACTCGTATGTCTTTTCTGAAACGTATCGGCGTTAATAACTCCTCTAGAGACTCACGGCAATCAATTCTGGTGTCTGGACCTTCGTGGTGCATGCAGTGTGACATGGCCTTTCCTCTATTTCCAATTTTTGCCATAAATTTCATATTTTTTTAGGAAAAAAAAAAAACTTAAATACATATTAACCCTGGATATATTCTTATTAAACATTCAATGAAAGCCTCCACTTAACCCAAACAAAAAACCGCGTTCCACACCGTTGGTATATGCTTTCAAATTGGTGTAGCTGTATTTGAAAACAATGACGTCTAATATAAAAATTACCATATAAACGTGCAGACATCATTTTATGTGTACATTCATAAATTTGTATGTATGTATTGCATGGTAATTTATACTCACAAGTAGATACTTTTTTGCAATAACTTCTTTGGGGGCAAACCACTTTTTTTATGACCTTCTATGTGTCTCTTTGTGTCGCAATTATTATTAATTGATGTTAGATTTATGTGATTTTTCTTGCAGACTTTTTTTTTTTAAGAAAAGCTTTGAATGCTTATAGTGCTTGTAAATTTTAAATAATCTTAACAGTAATCGGGAGATAGAAACGCATATTTATTTAGATGGTTTTTTTTTAATTTTAAATAAAACACTTAAAATAGAATTGGATTTCGGATTTTCGCTTAATTCGGAAGGTCGAATTATTGATTACTCTTTCAAGCATTGTTACCGGTATCTCGTGAATAATGCGAGTAATGTTGGCTTCCAGATCTTAAATCGTAGCTGAATCGACGAATACTTTTGACTTCACATAAACCCAAAGGTATAAATCCCAGAGGCGTGTTATGACACGATCTAGGCGTCCAGTTCACAGCTTCGAAACGCGAAATTAGGTGCTCGCCAAAATGGTTTCGCAATGTCGCTTCAATTTCAGTTAACAAAAAGTCCCTTATCATGGCTCGCCATTGACGATTATGTTCTGTCCGGCCTTATTTTTATAGAAATACGGACCGATGATTCTACCAGCCCATAAACCACACCAAACAGAGCATTTTTGTGGATGTAACGGTAGTTCGAGAATCTCTTAGCCCAATTGCTCATTAGCTCATCAGCCCAATTGCGTCAATTTGTTTATTGATATATCCATTGAGCCAAATTACTGAGCGAGGCACACGGCGCGAAAACAGTAGATCCTTATTAAGCTGTTTCAGGTCCCATTGACTGAAATTAAAGCGATGTCTGGCGGCTTCAATTCTTGAACGAGGTGGATTTTGTAAGCCGTTAAACTAAGATCCTGGCGCCAAGTTGTTCCATACCAGAGGCCAAGGTGCTGCGTACGGTGTCGAATCGATTGGTCATGGTTTTCAGCCACACTCTCCGCTACAGCAGCAATCTCACTTTGGGCTGGATGTGCTCTATTCGGTCGCGTATCATCTGCGTATAAATTTGCTGTAAAAATATGAAACGTATTTTAGATCCTTTGTTTTTATACCACATAGTTCTTTAAATTTTTATTTTGAGAAGGCTTAGAGGACTTAGATAATAATAATGAGAAAAACTTCGTGGCACTTTTTTTTTTTTTAAAACGTCTTTGTAAAATAGCAAAATATCTTTTTTTGGTTTGAAATATAATCGTTGTATCTTTCTCATATAAATGTGATTTGTTTATTTTCTTTGCTAATAATATTTGTTTAAGTTCAATTCTATAGAAGCTACTTTAAATATTTATTTATTTTAGACATCATTGTAAAGTTTAAACAGCTGTTATGGAAGATACGTCGAAATAAATTGATTATAATCTTATTTTGATAAATAACACTCGAGCATGATTTTAGAGGATTTTTACTTTTATAACGTATTTCTCTAATGGAAAATTGTTTATGAATTTATGTATTTATATAAAATTCAAATATCAATTCCAATACACAAAATGTACTATAAGATACATTGTACAATACATGCTGAACTTTATTGTAATCTATTAAAAAGCAAACATGCAATAAATCAAATTGGAAAACAGAAACATTTGTTTGTAGAGCATTTGAATAATGTACATATTGAAAATAATACAATACAATAATTTGTTTATGAGCAAATCAACTCTAGATACTTTGAACATTTCCAATCTCGAGCGCAAAGAACAAAGACCTCTCTGCTGATTATGATGGCAGCTGGCAAAAGTCGCAAAAGCAAAAACGTGTCTGGCATAGAAGATATGAGGACGACGTATCTAGATACAATGCTTCATAGATACAATACTTCATAGATACAATACTTCAGCAAGACAGAGCAGAGTACTACTGTACTTTATGTTGTGTCTATAGAGTTTTTAAAAGCATTTCGATTGTAGTTTACAAAAAACCACAGAAAATTTTGCTAAAAACAGAAACAAATAGAAGCGCTGACGTTGGCGATAAAGTCATTTATCGCTCTATGATCAGCTTTTATTTTTGCTGGCGTGCTGAAAGCCGTAAAAAAATGTCGTTGACTGAGACATGCCTAAATGTAATAATGCCTAAGAAAAAAAAAATAAAATAAAATCAAAATCACATAAGCTACAAATAAAATTTAACAAAAAAAAAAAAATAATAAAAATAAAAAAAAGCGTAGCGAAACTAAAACCACCGACAAAGAAATACAATTTTAGGAGTTCATAGCGCAAAAAAGAAAAACAAAAAATATAAAAGTAAAATTGTTTTTCAATTTGTATTTCATGACAATTTTCAAGTATGGACATCCGTTTGCTTAAATAACCTACCTTCTTTCAATCTATTTTGACGTCGTTGAATGACTGAAATTGCTACGTGTCTGATAAGTTCACGTATGCTATAAATATATACAATACAAACTGAATACCTGGCATTACCCGGGTTAAAATTGTCCATACAAAAATCGAGTTTGAAGACTTTCCAATGAAAATAGTTACAAATAAAAGTTTCACCATAGTTTCTCCCTTGGCTTTGAAGTTTTCCAAAATCAACTAGACATAAGATTTATAATTTTTTTTGTAGAAGATACAAATTGAATTTGAAAACGGTAGAATGAAAACACAAAATAAATTTGCCCATATAAGCCTTGAGGTCCAGGTCCATCTCATCCATTTGAGCCCAAAAAAAGTTAGTTATGGACCGGTACCGTTTGTCATTGACAGTCAACAATTTAATTTCGGAAGATGTATATCTCAATGATCAAAATTCACACCAAACATTACGTTTCTTCGGATGGAATGGAGACTCTTAATATTACTCTCTCTCCAAATGTGTCCATTTTGTTTGTTCACAAAGCCGTTGAACCGTAAATATGCTTCATCACTGAAGATGATTTTTTCACCAAAATTTGGGAAATTTGACCCAGCTTGCTAGTGGCTTTTTTCAAAATTCGCAAAACTCATGTTTAATAATTTATTGTGTAGAGTATTCAAACCGAAATCTAAACAATCGAATGAAAGAAAGAGGTTCCTCCATATCGACCAAAACTGTGTTTAATTATTTGTTGTGCAGAGTATACAAACAGAGTTAGAAAACGAATGGATGGAAACAAATGTTCCTCCATATAATCTTCCTACTTGGGTCGGAACTTTTACCAAAAAAAGGAAACTATTATCTAGAAATAAGTTTTCTAGCATGAGCGGTTTCCGTTGTGCGTTGCTTATTAATGAATGAATCAGTCAGCTCAAACATTCTTATGTATATAGTAGATAAACTACCAGTCGAACCGTACGACTACACCCACATTAAAAAAATAAGCATGTATTTCTTTGCATTCAGCAGCAACAAAGACAACCAACTGTCAGGCAATTAGTGAAATGCTAAAGTTAAGCTAAGCCCTAGCCAAGTCGTGTCAGTAAAATTTCAATCAACTTGCTTAAATGTTGCAAACTTTCAACTTCTTAATTGATTTCGGGAACAGTCTTCTTTCTTTTTTATATAGTATAAACATTTTTGCTTGTTTTATCTTTGCCGAAGTTTGCTAAATATACGTACATTTAGCACGGACTAAATGGTGCCACCTCAACATAGTCAATAAAATAAACCCGTAGCAACAAAAATAAAGATAAACAATCATAAATATTACTTGACATTTAGACAAATTGTTGTAAATGACGGGCGAGCCCATTGAACCCATTAAAAAGGTAGATAACCATAAAAAATTAAACCAAATTATTAATGAAAAGTGCTTGAAAATACAATGAACTAATAATTTTTTTTTTTTATTATTTAGTGTTGAGTCGGGCACGTGCCTATTTATGAGTACTGAGAATTTGAATACTGCACAAAAGATGTTTTCAAGCATATAGCACTGTTAGAACCGATTAACTTTAAGAGTTTAGTGCTAAAACACTTCTTATAGCGTAATATCCGTTGTTTATTGAAGAAGTCTTGCATCTACTGATTCGATGTGTGTGTATGTTGTCGAGGGAAGTCGAGGAACTTTAGAATCTGTTATTGTGGAGTTGAGACTCTCATGATTTTTCTCTGTTTAAAATAAAAAAAAATATTAGGTCACATAGTATTTGAGAAAGGGCCAAGGTTCTAAGGTCTTAACCAAAAGTTCTGCACCAATTTAGTTTCATATGAAGTAGCTTAACATGTTTTCTCAATTAATCGGCAATAAAGGTCTTTTCCAGCAACGCACAGCCATATTTTCTAAATCTTCACCACTTTTTTCAGCTCAGAATCGTCTCGTAAGACCTAGATATACATCTACGTGTGTTTTATGCATGGAATACCAATTTTACTCAAATTTTGATGGACAAATAAATTGGACCTACTTTTAAAAGTGGGCGTGGCACATTGATATGGTATCTATATTAATATGTTGTCTATGTACTTAGAACAAAAATAATCCTCTATACCTGATTTCAGTTGTATATCTAGAATTTGTATGCTTAGTGGTGATTCCAATTACTTCTTTCTCCTAACTGATAATACCTTTTTCACACTATGTGGTAGAACTAATTTGATTATTCTGGTCTTTGTTAAGCTCTTGCAATAGAGTTTATTTTTTGACTAATATATGCCTAATAAATCAGCTATCTATTGAAAACAGGAAGTCTTATCTGTGACAATAAAACTCCTAACGGGAGTTGCTTCAATTAGTTCAGGTCATTGAGTTCTTATAATGTAGATCATTGAGTTCGCTTATCCCGTTATACGTTTATATTTTTTAAAACCGTTACCGGAATGTCGCTGTAGAAAGCTGCTTTACAAGAATACCATTCTGTGGAAATATCTTTTATACTATGGTGTCGATTTACTTAAAATAATGAAAAGCATTTAGATATTTAAAGTATTTTTCTGTTTGTTTATTTTCTTAAGAGTATTGTCCACAACTGTTCTCGCATATCAAAATTAACAACCGTTGTCGGTTAATTAGTGCAATCAGTGTCTCAGGTGGTTAATTCAATTTATCGTTAACGTACGTTGATATTTCACAGAAATGTGCAAAACCACTTCTCAAAACAGATTGACAAAACAAGTTTTATTATGGAATTTTATACAAAATACTTATGACAGGTGTTGAAGATCTGTAAATTAAACAAAGCTAGTTTTTTTTAGAGATAACTATCTTTGTTCTTATCCATTATACTACAATATTAAGCGTTATCTCAACTGACAAAGTGACATGTGCATTATCGCTTTGATTAAGTAGCACTTGGTTTTTATGAGAAGGCAAATAAACTATATAGTTTATAAGCTTTTTTTATACTTGAAATTTATGGTCTAATTTGTTGAAAATTTCTAAAATTAAATTTACTTGCACATAAGACAAATATGGCAAATTCTAATTTGTTTTGTATAAAGTAAAATTTAAACTGTCCGAGCTGAAAGTTTTTTGTAAATTAATTTATTGCTGTGGACCAAAAATGTAAATTGACAAATGAGTTTGTTTCAGCATACACGTATGTAGAGATCGGTTTTTTTTTTCTTAATATGACAGAAAACAAATTTCTAATTCGTAGAAACATTTCAAGAAATTTGTTTATGGAATTTTTATTTAAAAAAAAAAACATTTTTTTGTATGGTATGAATTGAATTCAATTACGTGGCAAAGAGAAACGTGTGCCAAAAATAGCATTTCGTATTGTATTTAGATGTAGAATTAATTTATAGTTTGATAAGAATACATCAAAACATTTTTATATAATTGTAAATATCTTCTGTATCTACATAAAATATGTGAACAATAATTTTATGGTGTTAAACAAATAAAAATCGTCGGTAGACGTGAAAAAAATGGGGCCAATTTTCGGCTATTGTGGTTAAGAGTTAAAGAAAAAGTTGAAGTTTTCGCAAAACACTTGCATTTTGAATTAAAGTTTAACGAATTAAGCAATGTAATCACAGCAGATGAAGTTTTCGAAATTCTCCATATTAAATGAGTCTACCCATTCGTCAAATCTTCAAGTTCAAGCGCATATAATGTTCATCAAATATTATAAAATCCAATGTTAGCCGAGATATCAGACGAAGAATCACGCTTGCTAATCGCAAGCAAATTATAAGTAGAGCCCTCTCTCGAACTACGAAGATAAAAATCTATAAAACACTGATAATCAGGGTCCTGCTGTATGGCGCAGAAGCATGGACACTGACATCAACGGATACAGCGTCTTTAGGAGTGTTCGAGAGAAAGATTCGTCGTAGGGTTTTTGGTCCCCTTAGAGTTGGCGTCGAGTTTAGGACCCGTTTGAACCATGAACTGTATGTGCTGCATGATGAGATTGACATAGTCGAGCCCATTAAATTCCAGCAGCTGCACTGGTCTGGTCACCCCATCTGGATGAATTCTGAAGCTCCAGCACTAAAGGTTTACGTAGGAAACCTGAACTTGATTGGCGAACGGCGTCAGATAGGACGTCCGAGCTTAAGATGGCAAGATCAGGTCATTGATGACTTGAAGAAGCCACGGATTGCCAGCGACTGGCGCCGGCGCGCTCTAAACTACACCGAATGGTGCGCTTTCTTACGTGCGGCCTTGACCGCAGGACGGTTGTAGAGCCACCCAAGAAGAAATATAAAATACGTGGCTTCGGAGTTGGAGTCACCACCTAAGTGCATCCCGCTTATGACATTCGCTCGAACAGTATTCGTGGAAATGCGCCGAAACAATTATGATACCAAAATCAAATAAGCATAAAAATAGTGTCTCGTAATACCGTCTAATTAGTTTACTGGCAACTATCTTCAAGGTATTTGAAAAATTCTGTTGAGAAGAATGTTGCCCGCTATGGAGGAACTTGCCATCGTTCGTACCGGAACATCAATTTGGATTTAAAGGAGAAGTTCTAGATGTGCAGAAAGCTCTGAATGGAAAAAATGTCTGCGGACTCCATATTAGCAGCAGACTTCATATTAACAGCAAGGTGAAAAACCTGCTATTTTAGCTATCAGTGCAGGAGTACCACAGTTAATCCGTGTTTTTGAGCTCGTGCTCTATACAGTATTTACAGCTGCTATACATATATCAAGCGAGGTTTGTGTGGCGATGATACGACAACTATTGCAACCAGCAGCTAGCTCATGCATATACATAAGCTTCACAACAACTGCGAACTGAACTCTAAATTCGGAGTTATCTGTACACAACAAATTTGCATTAAGAAAAGGAAACTGCCCACCAGTTAGATTAAATATGTCAGAAATATCGCAATGAGACGCAGTGAAATTTCTTGGAAAGCATCTCGACAGCAGATTGACATGGAAGTTGCATATCAAGGCAAAACAAATGCGGCTTAATATACAAACAAAACTGACTTTTTGGCAGAAATTCTCAACTCAGCTTAGAAAATAAGCTGGATCAGCAATACAATGTAGTATTAAAACCAGTTTGGCATATAAAAATATGTACAGCGAGCAACACTGATATTGCATTCTTGCAGCGCTATCAGTAAAAACGTTCCGAATCTTTGTTTTGAACGCTGAAATTTATACTAAAGTACTCAATATTTAAGTATTATTATTAAGTATGAAATTGGCTTGCTTAGTAGTAGTAGTAGTTACTTTACTTTTTAACTTAATGACACATATAATTCACAAACGGTTTTTCCATACTGTTTGTTAAGTGCGCAGCACAACTTATTCTTCGTTGTTGTTAGAGCCAATTTTGTTTGTGAATTGATTAGCGTTTTATACGCGTATAATACGAGCTTTAGTAACAAATGTCGGTCGGCGCAGATTGTCGAATTTCGACCGATAAGCCTATTTTTTATAATTGCACTTTACATAGTTTTATTTTACTTAGACTTAGACGAGATTATAGCTTCGTACTAGAAATACTATTTTAAAAGCATCTTCAACAAAATTAAAAGCATAAATATTTGTACAATTATGGCGTTCAATAAATAAAATTCGCCAAAAAAATAAATATAAATTGGCACGCTTCTTAGCTAAATATTCGCCTGACAACACAAAATGCTGCGTTAGAGCTATTTATAAGATACTTAGCTACGCGTAAAATATTTCAATAAATATAAAAAATAATATAAACCATAAAAAATAAATTTCTTTCCTATACTTCTTCGTATTTATTTGATTTAAATTTTTAGCATTTCACAAGGTTAAACATTTAGCGATATGATTGACTGGCTGACGTTGATGCGTTCTACATGTCGTTGACATTTTTTATAGGTACATATGACACACTGTTGGAAAAAGTGTAACAACTGTTTGCGTTTTCAGTGTGCCGTGTATCACTTTGCCGTTCAGCATGTCGCGTATTATAGATTATACATTATAGATTGTATATGATAATGATGTTTTTGACCAACAGTTGTGAAACCGCCCACATGTAACGCATTTTTAATTGCTTGAAATTCATGTTGTACATATTTTTATTGCTTCGATTGTTTTTAATTGCTAATGCTAAGTTCAATAACAATGACAAAATACGAAAAAGAGTTCAATTAAGAGTTCATTAGATCTGTACGTACACGCTCTGTGTACAAGGGTACGTCATGCAGTGCTGTTGTTTCGTTGAATATGTAGATACATATGTACATAGTTTGAGATGTATACAACGGCGTCATAATGCGTGTTTTTATTGTTAAAAATGAGTCACTTGATAGAAAGTTTGTTAATCCTGAGAAATCATAAATAAATCCGAACTCATTTATTTCAATTGTGATTGTATATATTAGTTATAGTTATATTTTGAAATTCTCTTTTCTGCTTCTATCAAATAAACACTTTTCTATAGATGACCATTATTCATCACTCAAATTTTTATTCACCATGACTTTTTTTTATCGATAAAAATCTCTATAGTTGAAATTATTGTGAGCATTAAATCGACTGACAGTCACAGAGCGATCGTATATCGTACACCTTTTTAGTTAAAGACGTGTCTAGACATCAGAATTAAAAATAATGAGAAATTATCAACTAGTTTATGTGCTTTAGTAGGCTTAAACAAACAATACTTTAAACTAATCTTACTTCTTATGTCCGCACAGTGGTAACAAATCCAAAAAAGGGTGGTCAAAATTCAAAAAACAAGAAATCTTGACCGAAACACAAAAAATAGCTGGCAAAAAATTCAAACTGTCATGGATCATGTCGGTGTCGTAAACAGCGATCCCGAGAATTCCTAAATTCAGAGTATCAGAGAATGAATGACACTTTCCAAAATTTGGCCACCATTTTGTGTTCGCTATTTTGTTTTTGGAAAATATGTTATCAGATTCGTAATCAGCGTACTCAAATATCTCTTCATACTAAATTATGTTTCAATTCAAAAAATAAAAAATAAGTTCGCCATTTTGGATCTGTCATTTTGCGTTTTGTAATTTAAACCTCAGATTCGGAATCAGCGACTTCAGAACCTTATGTATGCTTAATTTCCTTTCGATGCAATACAATAACAATATTATTAACAAAAATAAGCCCGCCATTTTCTTTTCGGAAGTTTGGTAAGCTAGTTCGTTATCTGCGAAGTCAAACATCTTTGACCCATTACTGTTTGGATTTTTGAACAGTTTTTTTTTTTTTGAATAGGGACCACTGTCTCATTTATTGCAATCCTGTAAAACTAGTCTAAATACTACATATCAGTTTTATTCACGCGATATATAAAGCTAGATAACAAATTTATAGAAGGTCAATTCTCAGTGAATAGAGGATCATTTTATATGTACATATGTTTTTTTTTTTCAGCAGATAGCCTGTTGACTGGAAAGACACTTTTATTTTGTGAAATCAAATTTCAGTTCAAAATAACCACAGCTTTTTATTATACAGAAAAATGTTTTTGAGCTGCAGATACACGTGTGTCGCACTCAGTTACGAAGGTCTCATCAGTTTGCTGGCTGCACATGAAAAAGTATTTGCGATTTCGATTTGTTTCTCTGATGTCTAAATTTATGTAGTATGACGGTTAATTTTTCCTCATAAATAATGAGCCAAAAATAGTGTTTACTTTATTTCTTTAACAACAACTAAATAGCACTAAGTATTGTTTCATCTTCAAATCAGCTGACCTAAATAGTACACATCAAACTACCCGCATTTTAATAGACAAAAAATAGGCAAAACTATACAAACAAAAACAAAAAAATAACTTTTGTGTGAACAAAAGTTTCAAATTATTATCTCGCCTAGTAAAATGTAAAGCTTATAAATATTTAAATTCATTTGCTACCGAATGAACATCTGTTTTTAAAGCTATAAAACTTATTTTACTTGCTGTTTAGCTAATTATTAAAGTGCATGCAATAGAAAATTAAATTTGTACGTTGAAGTCATTAAATTTTAAAACCGCAGCGTAAAAAAAAACAACAAAATAAATGCACGCAACCGCTCCAAAACTTGAGTAGAAAATTGAACAAATTTCGATTTCTTTGATGCCAAAATAGGAAAAAACAAAATTACAACAATTCGACGAAACGTAAGAAAATAATTAAATGAAAATATTTTTTATATTCTTTTGTACAGCAAAAATTTAACAAGTATACATACTATAATAAAAAAAAAAATATAATAATAATAGCTTTTGTACATTATGTGCGGGTTGTAAGCTGGGAAAGCCAGTTTTAGAAATGTCAGAGCGCTTTTATTGTTTTATACTGTTTTTGTTGTTGTTGTTCTTATTTATTGTGCTTTTTAATCAGAGATTCATAAAATTCATTTAATTTCTACTATATAATAATAAAAATCGAGTTCTACGGGTATTTAAGTTGAATTACTACGGTGTTGAGAAAATGTATTGCTACATTTTGCAGCTTAAAGAAAAAACTATGCAGAAAATTAAAAGAAGTTTAAACAAAACCATACTCATGTTAGAGTTGAATTTTATTTATTTAAACAATTGTACTATGAGGTTAGTGCACTGAGAATAGCAGAAATGACTTAGTCTGCTAACTTTAGATTAAAGTTAGCAGAACGAAATACAAATATAAGCAATAACATGAATGTTAGAATGCAATTATGTTAAGCTAGTTTTGTGTGCTCTAATTATAAATTTTGTGCACGACTCAAAATAACAGAAATGGCTTGGTGTACTAAAAAAAAAAAAATCATAAAGTTAGCACGCCGTTTCTACTATTTACAGTCGAGCAAAAAATTTGCACAAAACTAGCTTAACATAATTGCATTTTAACATTCATGTTCTTTATTATACTAATATGTTGGTCTGCTAATTTTATTCTAAAGTTAGCAGACCAAACCTTTTTTATTTAGTATATTAAAGCACAAAATTAGCTTTACAAAATTACATTTCAACATCAACGTTTTTCGTCATATTTCAATGTTGGACTATTAACTTTAAAATATGTATGTTAGAAAAAAGTTCGACAATAGACGAAGTCGCCGGAAATCTACTATTCTTCTCCAATAAAGACACGCTATGACTTTATGAATTTCCGACAACGAGTTCTCTGATACGTAGCTTACAGTAGATCACACACAAACTGTATTTTACAGAGTAAATGAGTTGACGGGCAAAAGTAGACTCCATGGTTGTTGGCAGATTTCTCAAACAGCTTTATCTTGCTCGTTATATCGTTATAATCAATACAACGCGGTAACTCATCGAATGTACGATTCGCAAACTGTCTATGCTCTGCTGTAACAGATTAATATAAATATTTCGGCAATATCATAAAACACTCTATGGACATGAAACTGAACTCGATGACCACTATCTGCATATAATGCAAATCAAAAGGGGAAATTTCCAGTGAAAACCTACTCCAAAATTGCCCATTTTGTGAATAGAACTAAGGAGAGAAGGAGAGAATGAAAGCAAGAAACCTTCTCAAATATCCCAAGATTTGTCCGCGTATCGTTTATGTACTCATGAGAATTAAAGAATTCTGTTATTTTGTCATGGATTGCGTCATCAAATCTTAATAATATTTAAATACTTCTGAAGTATCTACTTTCCAAAACAAAAAAGAAACATCAACATCGGTTGGCGTGGTATACAATTATTTGGCATGAAAATGCTTATGCAATTTTAAGAGTTTGTTGATTTTCGGATGGAAATTATCATCAGAACTTGACCAAATTTTTATGGGCCCACCTAAAAAGATACTCCTTTTTCATTTCAAAAAAAAAAAAAAAAAAAAAATATATGAATTGACATTGTTTGAAATCAGTTAAAATGAAAATACTACGGTTATTTTGAAATTTTGAACTGTCTCTTCGCTAAATACAATTTCCACTAAAGTTCTATGAAATAGTTATACTCGTATATGCATACAAAAAAACCCATAGACGTCATTTATGCACACAGTTATTACAATAAACCATACAGGAATATCTTTCATAATAAAAACTAATATAGATAGATGTGCTACCGTTATTTTGATTACATAGTATCAAAAACATTTACACATAAATCAAAATGTGCCGAACAACCATAAACGATACAATACACCATTCAGTGGTTCAACTAAAAATATCAATGAGCGCAACTAATTTTCTACGAATCAAAACTGTGCTTTGGAATGCTTATCAAAATTTTGCGAATATCATATCGCAGTGCACAAACTTATTGTAGTATATATGAGGTGTGTTCCAAAAGTAGCAGGTAGTTATTTTATTTGAAAAAAAAAATGGTTCTGAGAATGTTTGAGCATGTTTATGTTTATGAGTTTAATGTTTATGTTTATGAGTGCTATCAAAAACAAAACAAAAAAACGAAAAAAGTACCGTTAGCTTTTTTTTTTAAGACACCATGACATGATGTAGCAAATTACCGTTACCTAATGCACAACCCTCATTTGTACGAAACTACATTGAATTGAAATGGAAACAGAGTGCAAGAACTGGTCTTATCAGCAATATTGATAGTGGCACAAATGACGCTGATTTAATGATTATGAAGAAATACTTATAAAAATATATTGTAGTACAAGCAAAAGACACAAATAACAAAAAAAAAAAAAATAATAAGCTTAATTAAACAAACGTGAAAAAGACAAACAACGACATACATATTTCCGCAATGCAACGAACATTTTGCAATATATGGCAGTGATAAGTATGTAATTAGATTATACGAGTAGATAGATAAGTACTTAGGTTTAAAATTTGGAGCACAATAGTAGTTACAGATTGAAGTGGCTCGCTATTATTTCGGTACATGTAACATGGAGCGTCTGAAGTAGAAATTACACTTTCTTAAAATAGTTCAATTTGGCAAATTTGTTGTCACATAAAAGTTCACAGCGATCGATGATAACCTTAAGTACCTCCATAGTTTCTGATTGTTTATTCATTCATTCATTAATACATTCATACTACTATGAAAAATTTACAAAAACAACGGATTTCCTTTGAAATTTTGAAAATGTCGCTCATTTTCATTAAAAAATGTACCGTTAGCCGAGAAAAGGAAAATTTAAAACAATTCAGTTAAATGTCTATATGTATTGTAAAGAGGGAAGTCCGAACTTTGACTGTTCTGGCGGCTATATTTGTTTATCAAAATTTGATATGTTCGGAGTTAGCACTTTCGCTGAAAAAATTACTAAATTTCCTTCATAAAACTGGTAGTTTCATTTGTGTTCAGTGTTAAAGTCGACACAAAGCTCAGTATCAGTTTATTGCCGTTTATCTCGCAATATAGCCTGGGGAATCTCGCGATTGAATTTAGTTCTGCATTCATATAAGATGGTGTTGGTACAAGAACTGAAGCCTAACGACAACAGCTTGTTTTCTAGTTTGCGGATTTTGCGTTGGAACAGATGGAAATTGATCCCCAATGTTATAGAAAAATCTTCTGCATGTTTCCGACTGAATTTTGGTTCGATCAATACTTGTTGCATCCATTTTAATGTTTAAACGTGCTTATTAGTAGACCATTTATTATAATTTGTACTAGAAATAGTCGAATTTCGATCATTTGCGCCGTCCGAATCATTTGTTTCGTTACCAGCTCATACTCAAAGCAATGAAATGCGCGCCAATCAAGACCGTTTCGTTTCCACATTTGGATACATTAGCTTGACGGCATAGTTTTGATTCGTCATAGATGAATACTTGTCTCATTCGGATATTGTTTCGTTAAAAGTTAGGTGCAAATTATTATTTTTATGAACCATTACTTTATTTTCCATACGAAATTGAAGCTTTTGCAAAATTTTGAAAACTATTGCTTGACATTGTTCCACTCGAAACTCTTACGATACAAGAGTTTTATCTGTGAGAGTGTCGTTTTTTTACTTCCATGTGGGTGTGTGAGTGAAGGTTTCGAATATACAAAGGTTCGATAAACTCTGAAAGAGCAAAGCTGACCTCAGTTTAGGTGCGAGTGTTTTTAGTTTTGAAAGCTTAAAATACTTCAAGATGTACTAATTGAACTTGTTTTTTATTTTGTTTGCTTCTTTTTTTCATTTCAGATGTGACGCATACGAAATAATGGCAATGACGATGTTCTCATTGTTTGGCGCTACGATGTGGTGTTAATTCGTTTAGGACACTAAGCGTAAAATTGCCTTTTTTTTGTTTTGGTTTTTTTTCGGTTCATATACGTTCACATACTAGTACACATATATATCAGTCGATCGATTCATATCAATAAATTTTTGAAGCTAAAGACTAAATGGTGTCTTGCAAATATGCCTTCAGCGACTTCCGAAGATTTGCGGCGAAAGTTTATTGTTGTGCAGCAACAGCGATCGGCGCCACCGAATCTGAACAGCAGCACAACGACAACGTCGTTGACGACGACGACGACAAATACACAAGGCGGTACGGCAGCGCATTACGATCCGCTACAATCCATGGCAATGATAACGACAGGTGGCGTCGGCGCCGTCGGAGGCGGCGGTGTCGGTGTCGGTGCAGGAGCGGGTTTGCTGAGTGTAACAAACGAACCCGAACGCACCTATATATTTCCGGGCACACCACATGGCGTGAACGTTATCGGTAGTACTGGTATTGGTATTGGTACAACTGCCGCCACAACATCAGGCATACCAGGTGTAGCTATTATCTCTGCACCGGCGCCGCATACACTTAGCATCAATCCTGCCGGTGGTCGTGGTCATGCACGTTCCGTAAGTCATGGCGGTGGTGCAATAGTTGGTGCTGGCGGGCGGCCTATTAAATCAGCCATGAAGGGTCACCAGCGTGCCTTTTCCCAGGGACAAATAACCGATTCACCACCGCCACCGGGTTCGGCACAAACGCGCGGTCATAGTCGTGTCGGTTCGAAAACAGATTTCATACTGCCGCCGGGTCATAAAGATGAAACGGAAACGCGTGAATTTGGACCCTCAGCACCGACGTCTGCTAGCGGGGCACGTGTACCGAGTGGTGCTGCCGGTGGTGGACATTCACGTCAGGCATCGCGTTCCGAATCGATATATACATTACGTCGCACCGAAACGCCGCCATGGTGGAAACGTATCGGTTTCTGTTTACGTCGGAGCGAGAAATTCGAACAGCAAGAGCGTAGTTATCGCGTTGTTGTGCCAAATCATACAGTGCCACCGAAGACACCGAAACGTGAGCATCCCAATGGACATTTTGTTGCCAATAAAATACGCACCACAAAATATACATTGCTCTCCTTCATACCGAAGAATCTGTTGGAGCAATTTCATCGCGTTGCAAATTTGTATTTTATTTTTATTGTGCTATTAAATTGGGTGCCAGCCATAAATGCATTTGGTAAGGAGGTAGCCATGATTCCGGTGCTTTTTGTGCTCGGTGTAACAGCGGTAAAGGATTTGTTTGAGGATCGACGTAGACGGGCATCGGATAAACGTATAAATAGAACGACTTGTCGTGTATATGATGGGTAAGTTTATTCGAATTTCTTATATACATAAAATCTGGGCTTATACTTTCGAGACGGTCAAGATTGTTCAATTGCCCAAAACTTCGTTATATTTCTATGGATTTCCTTCGAAAGTTGCTTATTTCCTTTGAAAAAGGTCATTCCTTACGTAAAAATATATGTTTAAAATGTTTTAACCTTTTCGAGTTTCTTGAATTACACAGAAAAAACTTTTTCAACATATTTCGTCCTATTGCTCAGTAACTACCGAGCCGATTGACCAAGTTTTTGAACAAAATTAGTGGTAATTTAATTATCTTTGAATTGGTATTTTACTTAATTCAATCGGTTAACCCTAAGCTAAGCTATGTTAAAATATACTCGTATAAGACTGGCTACGAAAAAATCGGAAAGAAATTTGAAAATACATATGTATCTCAAAAATTTGGCCATTAAAAAGAAAAATTTATTGCGATTTTCATGTTTTACAGTTCAAAATCTATTCGAAAAAAAAAATAGTGACATATAGACCACAGCCTATTTTAATAAAATTTCTGCCATAGTGTAATCAATCGGATCATAATAATCATTTTGTGGCTTGTGCAAATGATTCTTGGTACTCATTTTGTATTTAATTTGCTAAACGCCTTTATCCCATCCAATTTCAGACTTTAAGAAAAGTTGTTTTGTGGACCTTTTACAAGTCTTCACACTCAGCTATACCATTCGATTTCATACTTAGATAAATTGGATTCCGTGCTCCTCCAAAGCCTTCCTTTTGTAGTTTTTTTACTTTAAACCTTCCATAGTTGGTATTCACTTTGCCATTAACCGACTGAATTCGCTACATTTCGTATTCATAACTTCATAAATTTACTGGACAATTTTCCTTGAACTTGTCAGCTAAGCTCATCTGTTATTCCATTAGCGAAATGAAAATTTCTATGTACACACATTATTCGTCTACTCTGGAAGCTTTCTTGTGGCAAGTCAGCTGCCGGTTGCTTATATTTATTTAGTCTTTCGGTGCAATTTAAAAAACGTTGAAACGTGATCTAGAAATCGATACGACTACAAAACTTTCCCTCACAATTTGTAGTCCGACTGTCTGTCTGTCTGTCCGTCTGTCTAACTGCCAGTTTGACTTGCTTTTTGTGCTGTTCATTTTACATATTTTGCATTTCGCAGAGCGTCTCGTCTTCTACTGTTTGGCCCACATTTCTGAACGATTTAAAATTACAAAAAAAAAAAAAAAATAAGTCATACGCAAACACTCCTCCACACCACATGTCTCTATGGCATCTCATGCCAAGCGCCAGCTGTCTGGTCTGCATTTAAGCTGCACTCACTCTGCATGACTAAGCTGCATGTATGAGTCGAATCGTTACATGGTTTCATATATACAATGTGTATATAGCAAATCATAGTGCTTTGTGACCGCTTTTGACAACAACTGCGATTTACTTGCGTGTGTTTGTCTGGTCCTCTGGAGTATCTCCCGCCCCCCCCCCCCTCTCTCTCTCTCTCTCCCTTGATTACACTTAAACTTTAGTTCCACATCATTGGAAACTTCCGTATGTGTAATGCTTTGAAGCTCAACACAACTATTCATTATTTTCTTGACCAATGAACTTAACTATTTATTTATTTTTGCTGTTGTTTTCAGTATTGTGTTTGTTATTATATTTTTCAATCCACAAATGTCATAAGTAATAACAGTTTGTAGACATTTTTCTTTCGGTTATGGTAGGTCTTTCAATATATTTAAGTAGTCAACTGTTTTGGAAAGAATTTACCTTGGTGTGATTTGAGTTTGTGGGCGACAAAATTTATGGTGTTTCAATATCAACTGAACTACATTCGATAAACCATATCAGATTAAATTGATACTGATAACTTTATTGGGTGACCAATAGATACTTTAAATAAGCTGGCCAGAGAGCGTACCACTGCACATAACCTTCCCGGTGTCATAGTAGGAATACCTATGGCTACATGTAAGCTATGGATCATATTAAGATTGAACCTTTTAGCAAACATTAGATGGATAAATTAAATACATGTAAAAACTCTAAACACATACAACAAGCCCGTAGTTCGCCAGAAAAGATCACACATCTCTATTTTCGTAAGAGCCTTAATGGATCATTGCTACATAGCCACTAGACTTGATGTTAACTCCCATGGTTTCTGCAGAAATTTTTGAAATGTCGAAATGGAGAAAACGATTGAGCACTTGCTGTGTCATTGCCTAACTCATAGTAAAAAGAGACTAGCACTACTCGGGAGTCCCATTTTATAGATAGTCTTACAGATATATATGTTAAAGGGATCAAATTGGTTCTCGCATGGGCTGTAAAAATAGTAGGAGGGTTATATGGTACGACAATGGTGCAATACTATCCTAATACTGTGGGGTGGCTGGCTCTCGGAACCTAAACTAACATATGTATATACGTTTCTTATTATTATAAGACAAATACTAAGCACTGCGAAACAATTCGTAGAATGTCTCAACCCAGACAGAATAAAAATCCTACAGCAACAAGATAGAAATCAGTTAAACTTGTTGATAGGCATTCCAAAAGGTCACTGCCAACTGAAGAATCTGTGTGTAATACACAACGTAGATTTAATAATCAGTAAAAAGATTAAACGCTCTGTACTCTCGAAATGTGAAACCATAGCAAGAAGTATACTTCAAATGATATATTCTCACTTAGTTCACGAAGATTGGCTGATATTGGTGGAACCTTTTCCAATAAATAATAATAATTGCAATTCGTTTGCTTGTTTGCTCGTTGAGGCATCGTAAGAGAAGTAGCAGATCCGTTTTACGATAAAAGTTTTTGGAGGTGAGCAACGGGTAACCTAAGTGGAAGCAAGGGTTAGAAAAACCTAAACGGTTTATAGGGCTCAGTTTGTATAAACAAGAAAGTCGATGGTTGAATATATGCAGGTATAAAGACCTACCGTGGTTTAGAGTAGGAGAACAATTTTCGATAATTTGAAATACGGTTACCTTTTTTCAGTCATTTAAGGAAAAAATTCTGGCAAAAACACTTACAAACAGCAACCAATACTTTGAAATGTAACTGAGTCTTGAAAGAAATTGCATGTTTTAAACGGAGATTCTCGTTATAACGAACTCTTTGTTAGGCTCATACCTAAATGATTTGGATCTCGGGCCTGTTCTGAAGATAATGGTTATTTGTATCTCCATGTATCTTGTGGTGTTAGATACCGTTAGAAACCACATTGCCTGATTATAGGCTTTAAATTCCTGCAGTTGTGGAGAGAAAAGTCGTAACATGGTTATGTATTGTATGGTCACAGTTTTCCATAGCTGATTTTCAAAGAAATAGTGAAATGATACATGTATGCAGCGATTTTTGATGACGCTTTGTATGCTTGTTTCGTATATATTGCGTATCCATTAAGTTTCACGTAAAAACATGTTTAGAATTTCAATTTCTTCTGACATTGCACCACCGGAGTTTATTTCAAAGCTATGTATTAAATTAGAGTTTGTATGTTTAACGTTGTATGGCACCCTTAAATGTTCTTCGTAAAGTGTCCTTTTAAAGGATTCATTCTGCAAAATGCCCTTCTTCAAGTTAAATTTGATCTGTAGAAAAATGAAGCTCTTTCACACCTTTCAATACGAATGCTTCTTATGTAAACAAATATATCTTTTAGGGTTTCCTATCACTGTGTGTAGCTTTTCAAGCTAACCGATTACTACTGTCCAGTGTCTCATACAAAAATATTTCCACACCTGACTGATTTGACGCGTGTACACAAGAGTTGAGTTGTGCGCTCGTTTGTTCACTCAATCATTTGCACGTTCCACGATTGTTTTATTGTTTGTTATATATATATATATATATATTTTTTTTTTTTAATTTCAGCACACCTTTTTCTGTTTGCAATGAATCACGCGAGCAATTTTATTATGAACTGAAATGCATTTGTGTAGAAATCAAGCAACGACTAGGGAAAGATTCAAAATATGTACTTGTACATATATGAATTGAAAGTCCAAAAACCCAAAGGAGCACTTACTAGCTATGCTGCAATAATAATTTATTTATTAATGTAGTTAAAGCTTGTAGAAATTTGTAGTATTTTTTAAAAGTTATGTTGCTTTTAATACGAGGTTAATTTGATAAGTCAGTGACTTTGTGAATTTCGAATTATATTGATATGCGGGTAGTCCCTGAAATATCCAATCTGCATCATTAAATTTGTGTTTCATAGTCATTGCAAGTAGATATGAAAGGCAGACAGACGGACAGCAAGCAGGTTAGGCCCTGAAACAGTGATTTTATTTGGTTGGAATGCCGCGGCAACCTTCTGATTTCTGTCCGTCTTTCAGTCTTTCATACTGTTGCTCTCAATGGCTATCAAACACATACTTAATGATGCGAATTGCTTAAAATTTGAACGTAATCTATTAATAGATGCTAGTTGAAAGGAGTAGTGTTGCATTTCAAGTTACTACTCCAAAATTCAAAAAGTTGCAGACTTATAAAATTGCCCTCATAGTTTTGTAATATAAACTTATAAAATAATGCAAATCGCAAATATTTTTAGCTAGAAATTGCTTAGAAGTGCTTGCATCTACAGTTGCAATTCAGATACTTGTTTTGAAATTCATTTTATTAATATATACATATAGAGAGATACATGAAGAGCAACTCTCAATTCTATTGAAAAATCTATTCAATGTGCGATGTAACAAATGCCTTTAACATCATCTGGTGACTGGCTGGCAATTTAGATACTATTTTACATGATACTCGTACATATGCGTGTTTGTTAGTTTAGTTAATTTTTTTTTTGTTTTCTGAATTTATCTGGCCTTCATTTATAAACTCCAACATATTTGGCTTGCCACGAGTTCCGGTTTGAATTGTTGTGCTGATTTGAAACGCGGATTTAAAATAATTTAAGGCATCTTGATGTATTCACGATTTTCAAAGCTTTCACGGAGCAAGGGGCAAGTACGGAATACGGAACTAAAAACTATTATCGTTTTGTAAGAGTCTTTGAAGTAAAGTAAATTTATTTGAACTCAAACGAAAAAGCAAAGAATATGTTTAAAACAAAGTTCTTTAGTTCACTGAAAAGCTACGTTCAAAATGCTGTGCAAACTTTAATTAACACTTAAATTTCACAAATTTAAAAAGAATTTGTGATTAATAAGGGCTTTGTACTGTTTCGGATACAACCACGAGACCTCATCAGCAGAATTTGCAGACAAAAAAAAAAAAATTTAAAGATATTTTATATGTGCGATAAACTTATGAACGTAAATTGTGTATCAAGCTTTGTTTGTGTTTCCATAAGCAAAGCCTTTCTCCTTCATAAACCGATAACAATGGCAATCGGCTTTATATGAGTATAAAATGAATAAAAACAAGAAAAACTTTAACTTTGTCAAAAGTTAGCTTAATCCAACTACCTTATAGAGTACTAGCGTAACAAGCGTGCGTTGCTACGCCCACTTTTGTTTTTCTGTGGGGGCGTGGTACATACTAATTTCCCAGTGGATCTTATTTTTCCTGGTGCCCTTTACGAAAATGCAACGACTAAGAATTCGATTTGAGCAATCAGTCCGGCAATTTTGCTAACAATTTGCATTATTACCGTGCCATGATGTATCAAATCTCATCTATCTTTGTCAATTAGTTGTTGAGATATGATGATTATGGTTTTACTCTTAATTGGGGGAGGCGTGGTACTGTTTACTTTTCCAGTGATTTTTATTTTTTTCGGTTCTTTGTATATATTTGTATGAAAAAACTCATATATCTGCGTTGAGGCCGAGAAGAAAAAGGTTCTCCATTTTCTCTGCTTATGCCCAGCCCACAGTAGAAGAAGTCTTAAATTCTTAGGTAGACCTTTCTTTGCAGATAATTATGATTTAGCCAAGGCTAACCCGAAACCTAAATGCAACTTTGTACAAGCCACGGCTTGGTGCTGCACTAGCGATTTACCCCAACACAGGTAGTGAGTACTGACTTTCGGTCTAGCCACTGTCAATGTGCAATTGACTAACAAATTTAACATGGGCATGTTATTGAGAGGGTTCGGGCGGGCCGCACGTAGGAAAGCGCACCATTCGGTGTAGTTTAGTGCGCGCCGGCGCCAGTCGCTGGCAATCCGGAGCTTATTCAGGTCATCATAGACCTGATCTTACCATCTTAAGCTCGGACGTCCGCTCTGACGCCGTCCACCAATCAAGTTCAGGTTTCCGTCGTAAACATTTAGTGCTGGAGCTTCGGGGTTCATCCGGATGAGGTGACTAGCCCAGTGCAGCCGCTGGAATTTAATGCGCTATGTCAATTTCATCATACAGCTCATGGTTCATACGGGTCCTAAACTCGACGCCAACTCTAAGGGGACCAAAAATCCTACGAAGAATATTTCTCTCGAACACTCTTAAAGACGTTGTATCCGTTGATGTCAGTGTCTATGCTTCTGCGCCATACAGCAGGACCGGGATTATCAGTGTCTTATAGATTTTTATGTTCGTTTTTTTCGTTCGAGAGGGCTCTACTTCCAATTTGCTTGCTGAGCCCGAAGTAGCAGCGATTAACAAGCGTGATTCTTCGTCTGATCTCTCAGCTAACGTTGTTGTCGCTGGTAATTTGTGTTCCCAGATAGACGAAGTTTTCTACAACATTGAAGTTGAAATTCTCCATACTCACAGACCGTCCATGACGCGCTGATGGTCTGCGAGTGGACACCAAGTACTTCGTCTTGTCCTCGTTTACCGCTAGGCTCATGGCTCGCCGTTCTTTGGTGGCTATGATGTCTATATCATCAGCATATGCGAGTAGCATCACTTGCTTATGGAAGATCGTGTCCGATCGTTCTACGTATGGGCATTGGCGTAGAATATACTCCATCAAGAGATTGAAAAATTCGCACGATAAAGCTCCATCTTAATTCGCTGAATATTCGCTATGACTAAGGAGTTAGCGCTTAGCTAGGGAAAAGGGGTTAGCCATAAAAATGAATATTAGTTTTTTTTTTAAATTTTAGTGTTTCAATGATTTGTATTTTTGTTTGGTTTAATATTAATATTTGTGTTCGAAGCTCTCTATTTATTTTGTATTCGAAGCTCTATTCTAATTTAATTTAGTTGTACTTACGCTGTTTATAAAAATGTTCTTTGTTGGAGGAATCTTTTATTCGAACCATGACCAACGGCGCTAAGCGAGCAGAGTGTCAACATCTTAGCAATTTTGGCTAAAATGCACACAACACTTCGACCGCAAAGACAAATGTACAATATTTGCTTTTTTATTTTCATTTTTAAACTGGCACCTGGTGGGTACTAATATTATGCGGTGCGATTTTGTACGATGCGTCACGACGATGCACGAAGTTTCGATAGCCAAGGCTAACGACCAATGGTTAGGTAAATCGTTAGTCTGTTATTGTTATTTTGGGCATTGCGGTGCTGCAAACCAGATCGCTAGAGAATAACAACCAATAGTTAATTAACTAACGATCAGTAGTTAGCGAATCACAACTGGATTGGGAACTCGTGGGTGAACAACAGGGTGCCTAATAAAAATGTTGTTTTAATCAATTGTCAATATTAATATATTAATTTATAATTGTTGTTTATACTAGCTATAATAAGCTTTCAATCTCTCAAGAGAGTAACTAATTTAAATTTAAAATATTTAGTAGATAAATACAAAACAATTCGATTAAAGTAGAGAATTCCATTAATTTGTATACTTATATACTACTCGTATACATGTGTGTGCATAAATTAAAAGTACGATTTTAAACACGTGTCGAGGGGGGACAGACGGAGCAACAATTGTGCATGCTAAATAAAATATTTAATTAGCTTAATTGCTTCATTGCGCAGAAAATTGCGAAAGTATGTAATACGATACGCACAGTCTTTTTTTTTCTTCAAAATACATAACTGAAAATTCATAAACGCATAATACGAAGAGTATTCAATGACTTCATAATTTAATATTTGTTTATACATAAACAAACAAAAGACCATTACAACAAAATCCCTAACAAAAACGATAATAATTATTGAAACAATAATTCATGCTACAATGTATGCATGTAGTTTGTTTTATTTGAAAAGATTGCAACTGAGGATTTGCAAATGAAATTATTATTTATACTGAAATCACATTTTGCTGATTTCCCGGAAATTCGTATTACAAAATGGGTATATTACCAGTGAGAAAGGGCAGAAGAAGTAAGGCTTCTTATCTCTCTCTTTCTTTCACACCCATGTACATTTAAGCATTGACGTCGTTTGGTCTGTAAGAGCAAGAAACGAACTCAGTACCGACCAACAAGCAGCTACACTGTGCTATAAAAGTATGCCAACATATGTACGTCATACTTTGTTACATTGAAACACTTTGATTTTTATTAAAATAAATTGAAATAGACGTTGGAATAAATTGTTTTTCAATTGCTTGCTCCAAATTTCTAGAAATTGTTTAAATATTTGCACTACCCGGTATCCCAGTTTGTTGAAAAATTGCAATGTGTGTTTTTGTTTAAATTTTATTATTTTTATGTACGCGTACTTTTAAATGAATGAATAAAGCGTAATAAACAATTTATAAGCAAGATGTTGGTTAGCACTATGCTTATATAAAATTTCAACTTAATTTAATGTGTGAAAGTGGATCAAAATGTTGGCTAAATGTTGGCCTAAAAAAGACAAGTTTTGTTTGAAATTTTTTCAATTATTTACTCATATATGTATGTATACTTTTACTTTTTTTCCGATTTGGGAATATGTTTAGCGACCTTTTTGGAAATTCTCAGTTGAGAAGATTTTTTATGTGTACTCGTAGTGTTGTTTCGTTCAAACTTGCAGAAATGATAGTTCTTTTAAGCTCATATATTGTACGGGGAAGTCCCTATTTGTAAAACGCATGCTTCATTTATGCTTTGTGAGGTTAACGCTTTGTGTGAAAATAGAAGATAATTTATTATGGCATCGAAACGGTTTTTTAATTTTAAAATGTTTGTGGTACGAAGAAAAATTCAAACAAATAAAAGAAATAGAAAATGAATCAAGTAAAAAGGACGTAGTAGTGTACAGAAGCTGATGCTCCACTTGAACGCACCAAACGAAGGAGAGAACGAACCACTGTGAAAAAGTTCGATAAAGCAGAATTTCAGTAATTATCAACAGCTAGACAGCAGAACATGCACATAACTGGAGGAATGTTAAACGAGAAAGAAGAAAGTCCACCTTTATTTGTGCATTATGGTGATTCGAGTAATGGAAGTTCGATTGTATGTTAAAGTATTTGAATAATTTTGGTTTTTGTTTGAAGTTACGATAATAATGGTAATTTAATTGGTGTTCCATATGGTAATTTAATATCGACCGTAAACTACTTTATATATTTTTATTTGTCATATTATATCAATGTCATCCTGACACTACAGGAATTTAGTTATGCAACGTTACAAGAAAGAACAATGCATCAAAATTAACGAAATTTGAAACTTAAATTAAACAAGTCGATGTTAAAAACGCTGACTAAACGAAATATAAAGTCTACGAGCATGATCCAAAAACGATTCCAGCCTTGAAATGGAACATTACATTGATTATTCGGGCAAATCCGGTCGAAAATCTTTAAAATATTTTGATGAAGATAGCGAAAAGAGTCGAGTTCCGCATTTTTATATATGGGAAATATTTTTTCATAAATAATTATATTGTATGACCTTTGTAACGTTATAAAATGTTTGCAAAAATGCATAACCTTTTGCGTTTTATTTAAAAAACAAAGTACCACAAGTTTAAATGGAACACCCTTTATATAAAAGTGGTTTGAAAAGTTGGTTAGTGTGTCTTATGAACATGGAAAATTTCGATACAATTTATTACTTTGATGTGGTTGAAAAAGTTGTACGATACCAGTTGCACATTAAAAATTTCAACAGAATTTAATATGTTGAAGTGCATAAAAAACGGCAAGCTTTTAATAAGCTGAAGATAACTAGATAAATCAGTATTTATTGTAATTAAAACATAAATCTTTTAACAAAATATTTATGGAATTCTAGAAAAATTTTTTAACAAAAAAAAAAAAAACCTAAAAATTAATAGTGTCCAATTAAGTGCTCAATGCTAATGCATAGTTTATTAGCACCATTGTTGGTTTTGGGTGTCTTGAAAGCCGCTCTGGAGGCTAACAGCATGCGTTGCTTTTTGTGTGTACAGATGACGTCTCTCAAGCAATAAGAGTTTAAAGTATCTCTACAGCGCAAGATATGAAACTTCACATCACATCACATTTGTCTAAGTAGTATCTAACTGAAAGTCGTCAGTAAGTAAACCGGCCACTCGTCGCTGATCGTTAATAACCGGTTTATTGAACGCTAACTAATGTTCAACGTGCATCTATGTACATTCAAAGCTTATGGATGGATGTATCTGTCCACTGTCGTTTTCAATGTCAACTTTTGTTTTGCACTCGAGGTTTTTGCTTTTTTTTCCTCTGTTTTTGCTTACTACTATTAACCTAAAAGCTTGCTTAGTTCATATAGTGTATATATGGACAAAAAAAAATCTACTTTTGGGCAAGTATCTGTCTCCAGTGTGCACGCCTGTTCACAATGTATCTATATGTAGATGTATATCCGTGTATTGTTGTTGTTGTTTTTTTTTGCTCATAAATATTTATGCGCAAAGCGGTCAACGCGCTTAGAAATGCGCGCATATAGGTTGGTTTTCTGTTTTTTTTTTTTTTGAGATACTGCATATAAATCTAAGCTACAGATACATTTGTATCTTTTGTTTTACTATTTAATATTTTTTTTTTCAAGGTTAACTTTTGGTTTTTCGTTGTTCAAATAAAATTTTTATGCAGCAATTAAATAGCTTATAAAGTAATTATAGTTTTTGCTATTATTTTTTCTTTTTTTACTTGCCGTTTTCAGCAACATTCTTCCCATGGCCTTCATGTAACGTTCTGAAGTTATTATAATTTCTACTCGATACGATAAATATTTAAATTTATATTCTGATATTTTATAGCACGTTTAGCACAAATATTGCTACGTCTTGATGTGCAAATGTTTTGAAATTTTAATGTCATAGAGAAAAAGCGCATATGTTCTTTGCCTCACAGTCCTTTGACAATATTTAAGCACTGTAAGAATTGCCTACATTGAAAAAAAAAAAAGAAGCGTCTTCTGTCGCGTATTCGTCGTGTTCAACCAATACCGTGAGCCAGGGAGTCGGCGCCTGTTGCACGATAATGGCTCATTATCGTGCAATAGGTCATCGGTGTGTCGGTTGACACTTATCACCGATTTTCTCACCAAAAATGGCATTTTAATCATCAAGCATTCACCGTACTCGCCTGATTTGGCTCCGTGTGACTTTTATCTATTTGGAAAACTTCATTTGCCGATGAAAGGACACCGCTTTGAGGACATTGAAGCCATATAAGAATCATTTTTCGACCGATGCCCATAAAATTGTCATAAAATTGTTACAAGTTGTCAGTGAAGGATGTAGCTTTCCACCGCATGTACCTACCAATAGGTGGCGCCACCAGCAGTAGCTATTTTTAAAATGTCCTGTTTCTTTTGCGACAGACCCTGTATATCAATAAAGAAATTAACAATGGCAGTAGTTAGTAAAAAATCGTTTTACGTTCTTCTATTAGCTATTTTCAATATTTTGTTTAGGTCGTCGCTGAAATAATATGTTTTAGTGAGACAAATGGCTGGGAAGAGCTTTCTTTAACAATATTACCGATTTCCTTGGCTGCTTCAGTACGTTTCCTATCATTTTTAACAAAATTGAACTCAATTTATAATTTGGTCGTTTGAATTTTATTTATTCTTCTTCTTCTTTTAATCAGGAAGTTGGGTACTCTGTATTTCGTTCGCCTAGTTTATTTAGTATGCTTCTCTTTGAGAGAGAAAAACTTCTTACTGTCCCAAATTTTGTTTCTGAGTATTTTGTACTGTAAAAGTAGTCCCACGAACATATTTTGTTCGTTTTTTGTTTTTCCTCAAATAACTAAATATAATTGTCGATATATGTCTGTAAACCTATCGACGATTTACATACCTTGTCTGAGCATGTTGAATATTATTAATGCCTTTTAGCCAGCTTCAAGAAGAAAGATGCTTTAAGTACATAGCAGACTACACTTCACTGTGCAACGAACTGATTGTTTAATGAAATAGAATATATGCTTGTAGTGAAAATATTTGTTTTTTTTTTTTGTTTGTTCATTTAATCTTTTAACCACAAAGTTCACGTTAGTGCAAGTTAAACACTTATTTACATGCCATGCTGATTACTTTAATAAAAATAATCGGTCATGAACCTTGTTTATTTATATTTAGTGCAATGAAAAATATAAATAGCTAATCGCTGTTGACAATACATCAAATATAAATTGACGACAACACATTTAAGTATAATGTCAGAAATTTGAAAAGCTAAAAATATATTAGGATATTTAAGTATGTATCTATTTAAATGTTAAGTCACACGCTATAGACAAGCACGTGTCTAACAAAATTAGCAAGCTGTATCAATATTTGTATAAATTTTTCAATATGCCGCACAGTATGTCAAGCTAAATCAAGTTAAATTTTTGCAAATTACATTTTTTATTTAATACAAACTGGTACTCCGGTTGTATTTTAAGTTGCATATATTTGTTATTGGGTGTATGCAATAGTTTACACTGTTTATATATTAATGAGAAATGAATGTTTAAAGAAAGATAACGGTATATTTTGTATTATTCAAAGTATTGCCTAACACTATCTACTATATTTCAGGCCGTATTAAGATGCTGTTTGTATTAAATTGACATTTTGTTCAAGGAATTTCGCTGAAAATAGATTAAAACAGTAGCGTCTAATCACCCTACCCAAGCTTCAACTTCGCTACAAAATATAATAAAGGTATTCACGACCTGTCTGTGTAATGGAGTATTTTGTTGTACGTTCATACAATTTTAAACAGGGTGGCTTCTAATGAAAGGTCTCTTTACATGTACTATATCAATGGGTGTGATTTCCTACTTTTTGGTGTAGCCCACATAAAAACTCACTTCTGCATTTTTGTATGGAAAAGGTATTTATTGCAATTGCAAACAATATCGACTTGAAATTTGACATAAAGGCTTCTTATAAATGTCAGTAGTCGTAAAAATTCATGTCTAATAAAATAAGCAAGCTGTGCCAATATTGTTGTGAATTTTTCTTTATACAAAACAGTAGTCAAGCTAAATCATTCAAAATTTTTCATTTTCAATCTTTATTTCAAACGTTCCACACTGTTTCTGGATTTTAAGCTACATTTATTATAAATATTTATTTTATATTGAAAAAAAAAAATTTAAAAAGTTTAGAATTAGCCGTAAAATTTTGTTAAATATGCAGAAAGTTAAATTTATAACATGCGAGCGCGATGAGTTTTTGGTACCGCTCAAAATTGTAAAATGCATGCGCGCCGTGGAGAGTGCTATCGATTTGTGTCAGTCTAAACCACAGGATACTGTAATACGGATGAAATGTGTACGGTCCTGCACTTTCGAACACATACTAAATTGGGCGATGCAACATGCGAATGAGGACGCCGAGCAGCTACTTTCGCAATTGCAGTTTATGTATTCTCCGGCTGAGCTCTTCTTCCACGAAATGGATGATCACGGAACAACTACGCAACTAAAGTTTGTAATGGCCTCGATACCTGTTTGGGACACTTTGCTGCTGAGCACATTACCGCTGGAAGAGTTATATCGTGTCTTAACTGCGGCACATTACTTGAACATAAGTTTACTTGAGGAAACGTGCTGCATTTTCGTAGCACACTTGATGCAGGGCAAGACCACAGATGAATTGCGTAAATTTTTTAAAATCAAAATGAATTTTACCAGAAAACATCGGAACCAAGTAGAGCGAGAGGATGAGTGGTTATCAGATTTACCCGTATGATGCTTCTATCAAGAAAACCTGTACTGAAATATTCCCGTTGAAAAAAAAAAAAAAATTGAAAGACAGAACTCTGTACACTCACTCACAGAAGCCCTTTTTGCAAGTGCTGTAAACGGAGCGAGAAGAACATTTTGTGCAATGATGTATTTCATCATAGACCCGGAAGAGTACACCGAGTTGAAAAACTACGCATATATATATTTAATTACTTACAAAATCGATCTATATATTTTTGAAGATTTGCAATATATGGATTGTTATCGTGTAATATAGGTATTATATTTAAATATTTCAAATCAGTGAAAACATTTTGAATTGCCATGTATATTTGTTTTAAAACCGTAAAAATTATAAAGCAGTTTCAGATAATGAAAACGTTTTTTTTTTTTTTAATTTTTACTTAAATATAAAACGAAATAAAAAAAAGAAAATAAGGAGAGGTTCTTTCCTACACTGACAACGCTTTGAGTGTGTGTGATAGCGTCATCATCGTAATTATCTAGTGGCGTGTCACGCCCACTTTTAGGGACATACCGCAAAAAACTTACAACGCACGTTTGGGTTTACAACCATTTTTTTTCCTTAAGCCAGCTATGTTCACATCCTGCAACTTCATGTGAATGATATTAAAGCTTCGGTTCTGCCGGAGTTAACTTTTTTTCTTGTTCTTCTTAAATTGTTATACATATATCACATTTAATATGGCATATACATATAATAATATCTCCTTTGAAATCAAAATTGCGTACTTCTCTTACTTCATTTGAATAAAAAAACTATCGATTATTGACACATAATTGTCAATTTGAATGAAGGTGCCGGAGTTAACTTTTTTTCTTGTTCTTCTTAAATTGTTATACATATATCACATTTAATATGGCATATACATATAATAATATCTCCTTTGAAATCAAAATTGCGAACTTCTCTTACTTCATTTGAATAAAAAAACTATCGATTATTGACACATAATTGTCAATTTGAATGAATAGTTTCTGTACAACAATTAACGAAATGTATCTAATTTGTTTGGTTTTGAGAATATTTAATAGCCATACAAGTACTATAGGCGCAATTAAGTATTTAATCAATACTACAAAAAGTACAAGGTTTTCCGAATTTTCGGTATTCTCAAATGTTATGTATTCCCAAAGGTTATTTAATATACGTTATTTTTTTCTTTTTTCCATGTACGAGTACATACCTTACGCAGTTATATCTCTAATGTATGCCATCATCACTCATCAAATGAATGCCTGTACAATGAATTCCAATAGACTGCTTGCTATATAATGTATGAAATTCACTCACTACCTACACTATGTATTTAATAATGTGCATTGCGTTGTCGCTGAACTTTTTTAATAATTGGTTGACCTTAGGCATAGAGACACCATTATATGCAGCTATTAAGTATTATTATGAACGACTGAGACAATAAGCTTTGGCTTGTTCCATTCATATATTGGACGAAAAAACAGAAAAAAGAAATAAGCGAACAAGAAAATGTTTATTTATTTATTATTCAGATACATAGAAAGAGAGATAAATACTGAAAACATTTATGCCTAGTAACTATAACCTGTCACTAGCCTATCAATAATTTTGTTTCAGGCTGCTTGTACGATATGGTTCCTAAAGATACGATACAAAACTTACGCACACCTACTTCTCAGTATAATGTGCATTCTAGATACAATATATACGATACAGTAGCAGTTCAATGAAATAGGGATGGTTTAAAATATTTATTGAAAATCAATTCGTACAAAACAAAGGAAGAGTAATATTTTAAAGCCAATACCATAACAAGCACTAGGAACATAGAAGATTATGCGATTCGAGATCGAACTGAATATGAAACGTGTCGAATTACAATCTGTACTCATTACAAAAATCCTGTTGATGCTTAACATCTTTGTTAAAGAATGCTCATAATAGATATATATTTTTTCAACTTGAAGCACTTAAACCACAGAGGAACTTTGCAAATACATGAAACACGTTTTTAATTAAAGCAGCGACTAGCATAATAAGTCATGATTGAATTTTCTACCATATATACATTATCCTCACTTCTCTTTTACTATAGAATTCGGAGAAAATACATCACTTCTCCACTTTAAATAAGTTATTAAATATTAAAATTTTAACTTACTAGCTTCAGCGCTTTTGGCTGAAAGCAGTTGAATCAAAGAAGATAACTATTTTAATTTACAATATGCACAAGAGAGTTTGAAAAATAGCTAATTGTTGCCCAAAGTGGTCGAACTGTCGGCTTCCATTACTTGCAAATAAGTAACGCATGTGATCCTTTTTGACATTATTGAGAAAGAGTCTTTCCGTCCTATGTAGCACCAAACTGCTGTTGTATTTAACGAAATTTATCAATATAGGCAACTACTCTACGTGCCGCTAATCAGTTGGAATTTTTCTCGTATTGGAATTTTTAATGGGCTCTTTTTATATTGTGTAGTAGTTAAATTTATTGAGGTATACAATGTATGAGGCTATATAGACTATATTAGACAAAATTTCAGCTAAAGAAACTAATGAGTGTTAATTGCCATCGTTTTTTTTTCTTCTTTAATATCTTTTTTTTTATGATAAATGCTTATTCAAAGCTAACGATACATTTTTCTTTATTCAAAGTACATCGCTTGGCACTACTTGTTTTACTCGCAATGCAAAAAAACAACTAAAGGCTATTCATGAACCAACCTATTTTTGTACAAATTCCTAAAAATGAAAGTGCGGATCCCCTGGTGGGGGGAGGGGGTGTTGCTGTGGTGATTAGAAGGGTTTATCAAAAATTTGTTCATTTGTCAGCTTAGAATCCCTATGCAGTTTATCAGAACCAGACCAGAACTACTCTCTAGTTCTGTGCACAGATGTGTAAGTGAAATCATTTTTTTTTTTTTTTTTTTTGTAAATACTGGCTCAATTGTTTCATTAGCCTTCTCTGAAGATTTCGCATAGCCGTTTTATTACGTTTCCGGTTTTTTTTTTCATTTTCATTTACAGTTTCTAAACAACTGTACATCACTGTATAAGCTCTCACGGTTTGCAACAAAGTTGTAATTGTCTCCTCCTAGACGTTTAGTGTTGTCCGCTCAGTTGCGTGTAACCAGATAATTATATTGTAAACTGACTTTTCATTATACGATAGTATGTATGTACGTACAGTACAGTTCAAATCAATGTATGTGCTTACGTTTGTATATATGTATATACATGTTTTACTACGTGTCTAACGGTAAGTTTTAGTGCTCATACGCTTCGATAATAAAGTTTTCATGATTGATTCATGTGCGCACTCGTTCCTACTCACACACCATCTACATATCTTGCACACTCTTAAGAACAAAAGGAAACGAAGTTTTTTTGCAATGGGATGTTGGGTTGGTGTTGGGCTTTTAATATTCGTTCGGTGCGTTTGTCTGTATTTAACACTTGGCTGAAAAAAAAAAAAAAAAAAATATAAAGTATAAATTAGGTTAGAAAAGTCATTTCACTTTCTTTGCATTGGCATTTTTTTTCTGTGTCTATATTTTCTACACAGGGTGTTTCATAGTCAAGAAATTTAAGTTTAATGACAACTCTTGGGACTAGACTAGTCAATTACATTGTGCGTGTATTGATATAAATGGGAGCAGTGTTTAGAGGCAAAACAGTCTGCTTCATTTGTCTATCGGTTTAATGTAGCTAATACTTTTTATTTATTTAGTAATCGCCAAGGAGTTGCCTAAGTACTTGAATACCAACAGTACTACTAAAATTCCAATGAACCAACCTTGTGCGTGTCTCTCCGTCCGTACGTCTGTCTAACTTTGTAGGTGGCATGCTTCAAAGAAGGCGTTACAATTTATTTTGACCGCGTGAGGCGTGCTGTGTGTAACTTCGATTTTATAGATACTTTTTATTCTATTTAACTACATTGACTTTAATATATGTTTACTCTATAGTTTCTTTGATAGGTTATTTGTTCTGTTTTTTTTTCATGCTTTATTGACTAGCAATATGCTCAATTTGTCTATCTGCCTGTCCGTCTGTCTGTCTGTCTGTCAGTCTGTTACCACATTAAATGAACTTTAAGTAAATTAATACACGCATACATAAGATATATATTGTAAATATGTATGTACATGAATAGTTGTATAGGTAAACCGAACATATACATGACCTACTTTACACGCATTTGTTTGTTCAAATGTCTGTCTTTATATAGTCTGTATAGTCTCATAACTTTATATAATAGCAACATATATTTGTATATGCATATGTATCGTTCAGGTTGCTTCTCAGACTAGAATCTAAACTGAGATACATAGAAAGACATTACGTAAACTTGAATTTCATCAGACAAATAAATGCATTCTGGTTTTTATTGCAATTAATTGTATAAAATAAAAAAAACTAAAAAAAAAAACTAATAAAAATTAGCTTTTTATAACGCATCCCAAGTGGTTTTAAATGTTGGGCGTTTTTACAGCTGGAACATGTTCTGTTGCGTGAAAAGCTTTAAAATTCTTTAATGTTTTATCTGTAGAGAATACTTGATAAATTGCACAACAAATATTTATAATTTGGTATGCAAATTGTTCTATTAAACTTCTTTTTATAATGAGTTTTAATAAATACCCTTAATCTATATATCTAAAAATAAATCCCTATTTGCCTTGGTCACGTCATAACTTGAGAACGACTTAACCAATTTCATTCTACTTATATTTTTTATGTTTTCTAATAATTTGTAGACGCTTCTTACGGAACGAAAAACTATTTGATCCACTGTGAATGCCCGCGAGGGTTCCTGGCCCAACAAATTTAAGATAGTGGGATGATGTGTTGTATATGCAATCAAAGAGGGAAGGGAAGGGGAGTGCTGGGAAAGATCCGGAAGAGAAAGTGGTAAAAGGGGAAGAGGGGCAATGAAAGTCGGTCAGAAGGAGGGACAGGGGGAAGCAGTGGCACAGGGAAGTGACAATTAAGAACTGACAACAGGAACTTCTACAAAGTCACCATTTTCAAAACTTCTTCTCTACTTCAACACGCTTTTAGTGTCATTAAAGCCTCGAACTTAAAACCTTGAACTATTTAGTTTTATATCTAGTGCAAAAACACAACATCTAGTCAGTAAATAATGTGGCATGGTATGGAACAATAGACTTAAGTATATGTAAATAGGTAGATGTACGCGATAAAAACTATATGAATGAGTAGTTTTATTTATCTACCAATAAATCGCGCTAATGACTGACCAACGTACAATTTGTGCTTCCCAATTATTATCAAATTAACACATTTCGTAGAGAATTATGAATAAATTTAAATTTATAGCTATATAAATCGATGTTGTCTATATAGTTATTTGAGTGACAAGTGACAATAAGAGCGAAAGTACAGACAATCGGCAAACAAAAACTCCCACGCTAAGGTCTGAAAAATGATTGACATAAGTTGTTGTGGAGATGATCCGGAATGGCATGGCATGAGATATGGATATTATATCTCATGAAGTACAGAAGTGACACAAACAAGCCAAGACTACATTAATATTGTTGCTAGTGCTGCTGCTGCTGATGATGATGATTGCTTCACAATTGCGCAATAGAGCACAGCTGAGGCTCAGAGTTGAGTTTTGTATTGCATTAAAACGAGTTGTTACACTGTCGTTGCTCTCCGTCTCTGTCTCTGTCTCTTTCCCTTTCTCTCTCCATCTCTCACTCTTGCACACACGACTTGACCGTGACATTCACTACAACGTAGCGACCTCGTTTTCATTGCCCTTACATTGAAACTTATCCCTTTAGACAGCATGTCATTCAGTAGTCGGTTGACGTGTCCTTGGCCGGCATTGTTGGCAAATTGTGTCACGATTTTTCAATACAAAAAAAAAATAATTTTTTTCTACTATAAGTATATAGAATGTGAACCGTGTAGTAATAATGCCACACTCTGAATTTTTGTTTACTGCATGAAAGTGTACCGACTTATTTGTTTTCTTTTTATATTTTGACAGCTTATGAAGTTCTATGTCAAAATATGTCATTGGTCATCGGTTTATAATGGTTCGTATGACGCAAATGTCCTAACATATATGGTAAATATTATTTTTGCTTTTGGCTTTTTATTAATTTGTTGAACAGTCAGAAATAGTTATTGATCTACTAAATGTCACTGACTACGTCCGAAACTGGAATAATTAAACAACTGAATTAAGCGCCGAAAAGTTTTTTAAGATAATATATGTACTTCAGGTTAAAAAAACATTTGGCGGAGCATAAACGTTATGGTTAATATACATGCAAATCTTAACTTAACTGTGAACATTCTAAAAATCTTCGTTCTTTTTGTTTATTCACAGTTAAATATCCAGAAAGTATTGCATTAAACGAACTAACAATAATTGTTTAAAGAAGCACGTATTTTTGCAATGATTTTAAAATAATCAGAGTCTCTCTTCAGAGTCCACCATTTCACCATAGTGTGGTGTATTATACAAGTAGTATTCACGTGCTCACTTGGTTGCACAGTTTTCGTTATTTGATTTGGTGAATTTAATTGATTGCTTTGGCAAATGTCGATACAAAATTTGATTCAGAAATTTAAGTGACATCACACGAAACTAAAAATGTTTCTTCTTCCAATCAAACAACAGATGGCGCCAAGATCAAATCGAAGAGTGATTTGAATTGAATTGTATGGGAATTTTAACTTTCAGAGAAGGTTGACTGTAACGTTCTTACTTATTCTCGTGTGGTTTCAATGTTTTGTACATTTCTGCATGTACAATTACGAATTCCTGTATTTATTCGATTATTACTATTGATTTATTGAAAGTTTAGAAATAATAATATTTGCACATAAAACCAGTATTTCTTATATTAATACTTAAATATTATTAAACGCACATATTGTACATTATATTATGATGTTATTCTTTTGAAACCAATGATTTATGATTATTTAAGCAAGAAGAGAAGAAATACTGGTTTTAGAATATACATATACATTAGATTTATACCTAAAATAAAGTCTTTCCAAGTGCTTCTACATAGGCAAGATTATTTTGTTCATATTTTGCTATTTAGATTAGATACTGCACGTAGATAGTTTTGTATCTTTAAAACTATCAACATAGTATATGTAACTTCATCGTCTACACCTGTACTGCAATTAAAAAAGTTAGTTTCAAAAAAGTTTTTCTATTGTACGATACAAACATCGCCCGCTCTATATTCATACATCATTTATTGATAGCGCAGCTGGTGCAACCCAATCAATCTATACCATGCAACTCTTGTCTACAAGTTCAAGGTTTGTATTTACTATTGAACGAACACCATTCTTGTTTCGAAAGTCTTGTTAATTTTTAAATTTTCAATTCGAAATGCGCCGTCGCCATCGGCGTCATATTTAGTTTGCGTGTCAAGGTCTGGGCGCCACGTGAAGAGATTGATTCAGTGTCAAAGCGTAGCCATACAATTATCCTTAGCCACATATGGCGTGAGAAAAAGGATGTCATTATTTTGGTTTTTTTTTTTTAATTCACAATATGGCATTCTGTAAAACACGCCTGGTTTTTCAGTTTGCGCTATTGATGTTGCAGCGAAACTAACTAGGTACAATATCTAGTAAATGGGTCAGTTGGTGAAAGCAGTTGTTGCCATAATTTTAATTGGCTCATTAGCAGCAGCGACAGCAGCAGACGTCTGACATCAGACAACTATGTTGACAGCCAACAGCAGCAGCAGCAGCAGCAGAAGAATAATTCTTTTGCGCAGAATGTAATTAAATATATATCGCCATGTGTTGGCTGCATGTATCTATGAGTACGTATTGTAGTATCTAACACACTCTGTATATTCCATTTTTTCATGTAACTGTATAATTTTCTAATTGACAAAAGCTGTTGGTATGTTGTTAGCTTCAATGACAATGTTGCTGCTGGCGCACTGCGGGCGATCTGATTTCCAAGGTTCAATGTCAGCCAACCGGGTGTGCGCATTTTAACCTGGTTTAAAATGACAGACGTCGTTCTATTAGAGACTTGTTCATTTTATATTATTTTTTGCAGATTTTTATCTTTACACGATGTGCACATACAATTATATATGTATATTTAATGTATTTTATTTAAGCACTGGTAATTAATATTTTTGTCATTTGTTGTGCTCATTTTGAATAATTACTCATATGCCATCATTTTTGTTTACCATTTAAGTTTAGTAAGCGCTAAAATGTCGCTTGTCCTTGATAAGATAGAAGTCAATGAAATGGAACATGCTTTAGTATAATTTCACAAATGGTCAAAAGTTGAATGAACCTTTTAGGTACATAAACAAAACACTCCTTAAAGTATAATGAAAAAAAAAAAAAAAATTAAGGGTGTTCACGATACCTTTATATACTACATACGAGTATAAATGTAAGAATTAAAAAAATCTGCAATAGGGCGCTCTACACGTGCAAGAAAGTAATAGTTAAAAGATGAGCATTGACTGTAGCTATAATCTATAATGGCTATACTTTGTACGTCTTTACAATGTGGTGACCAACAAACCAGACAAAGCCACAACCAGAAATGACCTTAATAAGGTTCAAAGAAATGCGAAGCTATTTATTAGCGCGGTGCTACGTAACACGCCGTCAGAACCATACTATTTTTTAGATAGATTACAGATTACTGCATTCCAAAAAAGACTTCCATAAGAAGTTCTATGTCAAATTCCCCATTCGCCAAGGGAGTATTAGAAAACTCTGTAAAAGTTTTTACGGATGACAGATAGCGAAACTAGACGGTAGAGTCGGCGAAGTTGTTTACTTCCCAGAATTAGAAATCGAAGGCTACTTGACCATTGTACCGCCTATCAAGCGGAAATCGTTGCAAATCAAGAAGCAATGCTGTAGCTAAGATAGTCTATGATCAGGTGCAAACAGAGGTCTACCTAATCTCAGATAGTCAAGGAGCTGTCGAAGTCCATTACTGAATACCGCACGAGTTGACCGAACAGAACAATATTCACCGCGTCTGAGTGCCATTACTGAATACCGCACAAGTTGACCGAACAGAACAGTATTCACCTTGTCTGAGTGCCAGGGCACAACAAGGTTGAGGGGAACTGTAAGACAGCTAAACTTTCAGGACATGGTACAACGACCAATATTCTTCAGAATAAAAGCTCGTAGGAGTGCCGACCTGTAAGTTGTATATCAAAAGCAATACTATTGCCACTGCGAACAAGCGGTGGTCTATGTGGTCCAACTCAAAGTAGCCCAAAAAACGATCTTAAAAGAACTTAAGCCTTGTTGAGGATGAGAAAAGGAGATGTGGCGATCTTATTAGAAGTCACCACAGGCCACTGTCTCTAGATGTTTTCCATTCGTTTTTATACAGTTATGTTCTTTTAGAAGGTCCTTTTTTCAGGAGTTGTAATATCATCTTCGTGAATGATTCATGTTTAATTTCCTTCTCTATTTACGATAAGATAAGAATTTGTTCGTTAATCGTTCTTGTTTAGTTTCACATTTTTATTTACGAAATAAGTGTGCCAGAAGCGTCGTTTAAAGAACGTGTGTTTTCTTGGGCTCACTGAACACTAACGGTTCACGTCGTCAAAGGTTTAATACACTTTATCTGAAGAGAGAATAGGAGCGTCTAAATATTCAAACCTTAGATGGTCAATAGATGGACAGACGGACATATCTATATCGAAGCGACTTTTATTGCTGATCAAGAATATGTATACTCTATGAGTTTTCTCACGCCTACTTCTGCCTGTTACATAGATTTGCACAAACCAAGTTTAGCCTTTTGCCCTATGGTTACAAGCTATACAAAAACTTTCAACTCACTCTCACGTGTGCGTACATCAAATCGAACTTGGCGCTATTTTCTGTCTCACTCCTACTGTCTATACAAAAAATTGAACGCATGGGAATTTCCGTGCCGTGCGATGTAAAAGTAAATAAACACAATTATTGCATGTCACCTAATTGTGCGCACTCATTTAATATCTCGCACACACACACACATACACACACACACACACACATACACACACACACACACACACACACACACACACACACACACACACACACACTGTCGTTTGCTACTTCCAGCTCTCTTATTCTCTCATACAACCTACAGAAGTGTCTTATGCTTCTTCTTCTTAGTCTTGAATCTTTAATGAATCAGCGATAATCGACAACAACAACAATGACGCCAAAGGTCCTTCATTTTTATTTCTTAGTTGTTGTTATTGTTCGATTTATTAGGCGTTTTCGCAAATGCAAAATTAATGAGGAACGATGAGTACAATTACCGCCAAAGCAATAACAACAATCAAGGAAAAAATACAAAAAACTGATTGCTAAATTATTAACAAGCAAAATAAAAGTGAAACTCACGCAAAGCTATTCAACTGCAGTACGAAATTTTACATTTTTTTATTCTTCTGGTTAGTATTGTATTGTAGTAGGGGATTCCAATTGGAATATTCACACTCTATAATCATATACGAATAGGTGCAAAGACAGCAACAACAACAACAACAACACCAACAACAACAACAAGAACAAAAACAACAACAACGAAGTACAATAAAGAAAGTAAAATCGGGTTTTGGTGTCAGTGGGAAAGAGAAAGACAAACAACAGTCGGAGAAATAAAGCGCGTAAGTGAATTTGTGTAAAGTAAAAGAGTGCAGGAGATAGTAGTGCGGGTAGTAATTGTTATAAGGGGGTGGCGACGGCGGGTATTTATACATTTTGGAATGTTCAAGACCCTAAACGCTAATTATCGTAAATATCTTTGAGATACATTTGTATAAACTTACTGACGCTATTAATGTGCTATTGACATATGTATGTACTTCGCTAAAAACGAAGCTTTTGTACACTATACAAAGTTGTGTGTCATAAAAGTATACATAGTATATCGACGTAATTTTTGGACATAACTTAGAACAGAGGTGTCCAGATCGTATGCTCTTCATGCCCATTTGTTACTGTAATGCTCTTCAGCACATGCGAATGTCCGGCACATTTGGTGACATATATGTATATAGAATCCCTTTTAAAATATGTATCTTTCTCAAACACGTTTGTTTGCTTCGAAAACTCTCAAATTTGTTATAGGGTGACAAGCTCAATAATACAAAAACTGTGGTGTCAAAACGTTGTTTGATAGACGTTTACATTCATAAAAGCTGACATTGTTTATTAAGAGTAAATTACATTTTAAAACTAGTTGTGAATTATAAGCGGTTTTAAGTTGTAATGGAACATTTAAATTGTCTTCATAACCAACACTAGTTCCACTTGTATGTTTTTTACATTCGACTGGCGAATTTAATGCGGTGATGTCATTGCAAGGGGTCAATTGCCCGCCTTCATTACCATACACTTGTGCATTACCATACACTTGTGCTGACGGATTAGTTACTTTGCCAGTAAAGAGTGTTAATAATTTCGATAGTGCTGGTTGACTATCATGAAAAATCCTAAACAAAATTTTATTTGTAGGCTTGTTTTGGGCCTACCATTTAAAGAGGGCTTGGCATTCCGAATTGAAAATCCTGAAAAAATGCCAGCTACATAATGTCTCCATAAAGGTTTTTTCTTTATAAAATTTCATTTTTACAAGCATTTTCTTTGGTTTAGTAAACTTGTGCTGTGCACGTAGGCTCACCGTCTTAGCTATATCAGCTAACAAGCACCCAACTCATTGATTTGCTGAATCAGAGGCAGAAGCACTTCTTTTTGAATGACATAAATTTTTGAACTAACAGAAACTGTAACAAACTTTCCGACAAACTGCTAATACCCTGCTTCACGCTACATTTCAAAGGCGGAAATAAATACCTACTAATGATAAATGAATGCATTGAGATTATCACGTGTATACGCAATGAATGTGCGAAAAGTATTGGCATGAAATTTCCATTTATCTGGGTAGAAGATTAGTGCCCGTTTTCACTTTACCTCCTCGAAACTTTTCCTCATCATGTAATTTAAATGTTTATTCATCAGAGCCAGCCAGCCAGTACACGTGTACATTTAAAAGCATAAATTATGATAAAATTAGCATACGGCGATATTGATGTGCGCGTCGTAGACACCCAACAGGATTAAATATGCGATAGCGGAAAGTGCTTTTTAATGAAGAACGTGCGGAAAATAGTTATTTGTGCGGATCAAAACTAAGTCAGAGCGTTATTTTTCAGGTGCGATATTAAAATAGATTAATTATAGCGATAAACGCTGCAAAACTGCTTATATTGATGCTATTCACTGCTGTATTAGTTATTTCAGAAGAGTATTAGCCATTGTATAAAAAATACATATTCAAACTTTTATGAATAATATATGTACTTATATGTATTTTAGCTGATTAAAGGACATTTTTACATTGAGAAATATTTTTTTGACATAACAACTTTTTATTATACGTCAAATATTTCAGCCGCAGAAACACGTGTTTCGAACTCAAGTTGTTCTCATCAGACTGCTGGCAGCACATTGAAAACTTTTGTTACTTTTATCATGCTACTCAATATAAATTGTATATATACATACATACATACTAATCTAAACTCTTTTTTCTCTACATTTCAGTGAGACGGAACGCTACAAGCGTATTAAATGGCAGGATTTGCGTGTCGGTGACATTGTACACTTGTCCAACAATGAAACTGTGCCAGCGGATATATTGCTGCTGCGCACAAGTGACCCCCATGGGGTCTGTTATATAGATACATGTGATTTAGATGGTGAAACAAACCTGAAGCGGCGTGAGGTGAGTGTACATACTATAAGAGCGCATCTTCTTTTATTTATAAACTAACTTGTTTTGTTTACCCATCAACAGGTAGTACGTGGCTTTGCGGAAAAGCAGAATATATTTTTGCCAAGTAAATTTGTAAGTCGCGTTGAAGCTGATGCGCCAACAACTAAATTATATAGATTCCATGGGGCCTTAATACATGCAACCGGGGAGCGTGTACCCATATCGACCGAGTGCCTGTTGCTGAGAGAGAGTAGACTGAAGGTGTGTAGCAAAATATATTGTAAGCGGAAAGCGTTCTATATAAATAATTTTATTTTGTTGAAAACATTTTTAGAATACGGACTACATTGAGGGCATTGTTGTCTATGCGGGTCATGAAACGAAATCCATGCTGAATAATAGCGGACCACGCTATAAACGCTCCCAGGTGGAACAGCAAATGAATATTGATGTGATGTGGTATGTAGAAGTTTAACAAACTATTGAGTGTATCAGAAAGTGTTTGGGTTTAACTTTACTTTAAGTGTTAGCTGTAACTTTATAAAACGGAACTGGAGGAATCCCAAAATGCAGTTTTTTGATATCTAGAAATGCCGTTCAATAAACTGAAAATAAGAATTTTGTGATAATTTATTGTTTTCTATGTAAAATATGTTGAAGTTTGATCATCAAGTGTTACCGTTTTACTATCAAATAATACAAACTAATGCGGAGAGCCATTGATTAATTATTTGAGACCATATATTGTAGGACATAACTTACAAGAAGTATTTTCGTTGCTTCAACTCTGCTGATTTTGACGTGAAGGACAAGCTCTTAAAACATACGAAGTACATGAATCGAAGAGATTGCTAGCGCTGAACTGTCCCAAACCGTTTGTAAGCAGTTAATAGCCTGACAAAAACGTATTTTATTTGAAGATCCCAAAAATTAAAAACTCACTTGTTTTACATAGAATTCATATACAATCATATATTTTGTTCCTTATTTCTAACACACTCTCCCATACAAAAGGCAGGAAGAAAGAAGTTTATGAGCTACATATACGCATATAGTAGCTTAGCGTTCAGAGTTCAAGAGATGAAGATCTGTTTGTATTGTCGCGTGCTGGTTTTTTTTTAAGTTGGCAATGTCAACTTTAGATTTATAAATAAAAACTCATGTCTTTATTTAATTGTCAACTGGAAAGCTTTTTAGTTATTATTTAAAGAAAAACCGATAACATTCTGATACATCAGATATTCTCACAGACTAATTACTAACTCTAATTTTATATATATTCCAGGTGTGTGATAATATTATTGATTCTATGCGTTGTTGGCGCCATTGGCTGCAAAATGTGGCTCAGTTCCTTTGTTAATTTTCCGGTGCCCTATCTACCCTTTGAAGTTAATCCAAGCTTCGAGGGCATGCTAACCTTTTGGACGTATATAATAATTTTACAAGTGATGATACCCTTATCATTATATGTTACCATCGAACTCTGTAAAATACTACAAGTATATCATATACACAATAATATTGATCTCTTCGATCATGATACAAATAAAAAAACTGAATGTCGCGCTATGAATATTACTGAAGAATTGGGTCAAATACAGCATATCTTTTCGGATAAGACTGGTACACTTACGGAGAATAAAATGATTTTTCGCCGCTGTGTAGTCAATGGACTCGATTATAATCATCCGCCATCAGAGTTGGAGAAAATGTACTCAAAACCTGGTTCACCGGCACCACCAATTAATGCAAATGAAACCTTAATAGATGATATGACACAGTTGATTGCCAATGGTGCATATCTGACGCCACATGCACAACGTATACAAGAGTTCCTAGTGGTGCTGGCTATATGTAATACGGTTATAGTAAGCGCTGCACCGCATCGTGATTTAATGAATGCAAGCGGCATAATTGAAGTGCAGAGCACAAGCAGTCCGGCGACATTGAAACAAACACAAAAACAACAACAACAACCATATATCAAACAGACTACGACAACAACAACAATAACAACGGTGCTGGATACTAGTAATGCCACAACAACAAACACAACAACGGATGGTTTAGTTGTATCATCCATACATCCGGCGGATCGTTATACGCGTTTAGCTGAATCACGTTCAGTGACGCCATCACCGCCGCCGCCACCCACAAATTTAGCATTTGCAATGCCTACACAAAATCATCAGCCTACGCTATCGCCTATCAACAGTTCGGCGGAGTCGACACCAACCTCAGAATCGCCGCCCATGAAGTCGAAAGCGCTTGCAACAACCACAACAACAGCAGCAGCAGAAAATAGCATTTCACCAACGGGACGTGCCAAGGCGGTCATCAATTCAAAAATTACAAGTATAGCAACATTTTTGAATGCGCGTACGCAGGCGAAGCGTTTGAAATTGAGGTGTGTAGTAGTGATATTCGGATCTAAAAGAATTCGAGCATTTTTTCACGTTACCGAAGTGCAAAAAGTATTTTCGTGGTGAATTTTTTGTGGTTAACAATTGTGTTCTCTCATGAATTTATCCACACATGTGCTTTTTTTTTTTAGAAATTCAAAGCGAGTGTTATGTTTGAGACTAGATTCGAGTCAAGATTTTTGGATTCGAGTCAAGATTCGTTAATTTGAGTCAAGATTCGAGTTAAAATTTGTATTCGGATCATTAACGAATCTTTGATCCGGATCCACGAATCTGTGCATCACTAGTGTGTAGTAGTGCTTTTTTAAATTTGCTTATAATTTTATATTTAATTTAATAATTTTTTGCGCTACTCTCTTTGCTTGAAAGTCAAACAAAACAGCAACCAATGTATCGCACTGCCGACGGAAGACCGCTCTACGAGGCTGAGAGTCCTGATGAGCTGGCATTGGTCAATGCTGCCTATAGCTATGATTGTTGTCTACTCAATCGCAGTCCAAATCATATACTAGTCAGTATGCCAGGCACCGCTGCTGGTGTTGGCGGTGCAGCAGTTGAGTATGAAATACTTAAAATACTGCCTTTCGATTCGAGCCGTAAGTGTATGTCAATTGTGGTGCGACGCACGGGCACACAAGAGATTATACTATATACAAAGGGTGCTGATAGCAGCATAATGCCAGTGCTAGCGCCATGTGCACCAAATAGTGCAGAGGGTAAGTGTTTAGAGCTGCTACTATATGCTGGAAATATTATAAACCCTATCGAATTGTTAGGCATACTACGCGAGAAGACACAACAGCAGCTGGATCGTTATGCACGCGAAGGTTTACGCATATTGGTCATGGCTAAACGTAATCTTAATGCTGCAGACTATACAGATTGGTGGGCACGTCATCAGGATATTGAAATGTCGCTTGAGAATCGTGAACGTCGTTTACGTGATTCATTTGCCAAGTTGGAAAGCAATCTAACGCTGCTGGGTGCCACCGGCATTGAGGATCGTCTGCAGGATGGTGTACCAGAGACTATAGCTTCGCTATTAGCAGCAGGCATTGCTGTTTGGGTGCTGACGGGTGATAAGCCGGAGACTGCTATAAATATTGCATATTCGGCAAAGTTATTTACACAGCAAATGGAATTGATACGGTGCGTAGAAGAGTTTTTTTTTTATAAAAGTGTCATCGGTATTTCGAGAATAACTTTTATGTTATCGAATATGGCCATTATTATATGGCATTCATATTCGTAATTAGAAGAGGTTGAAAATTAATTTAGCTAGTTATAATCATATTTTGCTATATTACAGCTTGACAGCGCGTTCACGCGATGCTGCAGAATCTGCTATCAATTGTTATATAGGCGATATGGATGGTAGCAGCACGAAAACAGCATATAACATGGCAACGCGTAGCAAACTGCGCGCGCTTGTTGTGGATGGTAAAACGTTGACATTTATACTCGATCCGAAGTACGTAAACAAACAAACAAACCTCTTAAATTTATAACACTTAAAAACTCTTCACTTACAGATCTAAGTTAATACGTCCATTTTTGCGTTTAACCAAAATGTGCGCTTCTGTGCTCTGCTGTCGTTCCACTCCGCTGCAAAAGGCTTATCTCGTTAAAGTGGTCAAGGAAGAGCTTAATCTACGCACGCTGGCCATTGGTGATGGTGCCAATGATGTTTCCATGATACAAATGGCTGATGTTGGTGTTGGCATATCGGGTCAGGAGGGCATGCAGGCAGTTATGGCGGCAGATTTTACACTATCACGTTTTCGTTATCTTGAACGTTTGCTGTTGGCGCATGGTTATTGGTGCTACGATCGGCTGGCGCGTATGATACTGTACTTTTTCTACAAGAATGCTGTAAGTTACTTATTGTAGAGACGCGTTCTTCGGTTAAGCGTAGAGCGTGACCCACTGTCTGATAAACAGGCATGCTGTTGGATTTGGCGTCAGCTCGAACAACATTCTACAAGTATGTAGAAGCGGTTCTGTCCGGCGTTAAGCAGAAGTATACTTGCATGTCTGGGGAGCTACTTTCTGTACGGTCTAGTAGAGTTATCAGCAGTTATTCAGAATGAGTCTGAAATCCATTCTGAAGTTGGTCAAATCTTAAAAATGGTTCACTCCTGGAGGCTCATTTGGTACCACAATGAGCCAATTTATCCTAATATAGTCAAAGGCTTTTCATTATATTCTGAACTAATCTATACTATAAAAACTGTCCCTTATCTAACCGGTCTGATGCATAACGATCGTGTCAAAAAAGTGCTCAATCAAAAAGAAACCAAAAAATTTCTAAAGCTTGTGAAAGATTAACATTGTTCGTTTCAGTGAATTTTCATAACTCGTACATCAAAGGTAAAAGGCGTAGCAGATTCCATAAACCATATATATTCTTGATCATCATCAAAAATCCTCTCGACAATGCTATGTTCGTTCGTATGTAGTCAGTCGATTAATAAGTTGTTTATATAGAAAAACAAGATAGAACGCAACAGTCGTGCTTGCAATCGATCTCCCATTTGATTTTGGCGCGATTTGGCAACTAACTGCAATGATTTGTGTCTATAAACTGGTTCCTAGAAAGCAGGCCCCAAGGATTTAAAATAATAATTATTGCTCCAAAAATTTGTGTTGAAAACATCGAATATACTGTCTTATGCCACCCCTATTTCTATAATTCGGCCGGATTATGAATTGCGGATGCTCAAAGGACTTGTAAAAAGTTCATGTCTTTTGAATGCATATCTTTCTGCAGCGATGATCTGTCTTCAAAAACCCACATAGAGCAAACAAGTAAGGACGTAAATACTTGCATATTTCACCACATTATGGTGGAGATATATACATTACGGATATGTCTGAATGGTAGTACGAGTATATGCATGTATAAATTTGAGCGAATATATAATAACTTTGTTGTCACTCTGTAAAGCTTTCTTTTTATAGTTTGTGGATACCATGCCCATAACGCGTTTGATCTGTGAACATTTCCAAGCATTTAAAATCAAGCTAATACTTGGCTAGTCTCAGAAGTTTCTCATTTTTTTACGTTTTTGCTATTCCAACTTTGGATTTTCTGTATCAGATCTTAGTTATGCAATATCGAAATGAATGCGCTTAATACTTTAGGGCAATCTACCGCGATTCCGTGCACTGAGACTAGGGATAGTACAGTTGCGGTTGCCTTCGTCATAATAAGTTCCTCTAAGTCAGTTTCTTAGAAGTTTCAGTCTTCAGTTTCAGTGCACTAACTTCTTAAAATCCATACAATAAAAGAACTAATACAACTTTTTATCACATCTAGGCCTTTGTCTTTCTGATCTTCTGGTATCAACTCTATTGTGGTTTTTCCGGTTCTGTCATGATGGATCAAATGTATTTAATGCTGTATAATCTCATATTCACCTCATTGCCGCCACTTGCCATTGGTGTTTACGATAAACGTGTAGCGGAGGATTTGTTACTAAAACATCCGTATCTATATAAGCTTGTAAGTAAAACTATTTTAATGTGCAAAATTGAAAAAAAAAAAAATTAAACATTATTTATTTTTATTTCCAGGGTCGCATGGGTGTTGTCTATCGACCGCACGATTTCTGGATCATTTTACTCGATGCGCTGTATCAAAGTTTGGTCATATTCTTTGTTGCGCTCTGCGCTTATGCTGAATCCGATGTGGGTATTTGGGAATTTGGTGCCACCATAACTGCTTCATGTCTTTTTACGAATTTGGTGCATGGCGCTATAGAAATACGTTCATGGGTAAAATATTTGGCATATAACAAATATGAAATTTTATAATTAATACCATTTTTTTTTTTTAACTTTAGACCATCTTACATGTTTTATCCATAATCTTAAGTCTTGGTTCGTTTTATGCCTTCTCTATACTCTATAATGCAACTTGCATTAATTGTTTTGGACTGCCTTCGACATATTGGGTTATATTTCGCTGTTTTGCATCGTTAGTACATTGGTTAGTCATAATGCTTTCCACAGTGGTTGCTGTAATGCCGCGGTAAGTTTTTATTTCACTTGAAGATTTATAGTTATAAATATGAATTAACTATTTTTTCTACTGTTTCACAGTCTATTGTTTAGAACATTGCAGACATCGCTCTATCCGGACGATAGTACAAGAGTTCTATTACAAAATAAACGCGAACGCAGCAGAGGTGAGGGTTTGTTAGTTACTTGGTCCAGGTCAACATCAGCTTCATCAATCTATAGGTAAAAAGACACACGCATTAAAAGTTCATTAATTCAAGTAGTAAACAAATTTTTTTCTTATAGTAGTTTTACTATTTTGTTAATAGTGCTATATGATTTGTAATGCACTATTTCTTTTATGCATGTTGCACATAAAGAATTCTTATTTTCTTTTAGTTTTGAGTGCTATGAATTGTTTTATGTTATTTAGTTATTTGCGAAATCTGTCAAGAAATTTGGATACCTTCTTTTTACATGACTTTTTTTAGGATTTGCTTGCTTTTATATTTATATAGCACATTATTAGTAGAGCTTTTAAAAGTATTATTAATTGATTGTATATACATTAGCATTCTTAAATAACAGAAACTAGAACAAAATTGTATCGGCGATTCGAAATATATTTTTAATGAAGAATGTGATACTTCTTTGTTATCTTGTAGCTATTGTAACATATGAAATTAAGTGTATAAATTAGCCAGACATTGCACAATCGATGAATTTTAGTCTGCCCATAATTACGCGAAAGTTACAAATTGAGCCGATTCGTGTATAGTCTACAAAGACGTACAGTTTTCAGTGTAAACAAGTGAGCACGAGAATAACACTTGTAAATATAATTCACCATACATTGCTACAAAACTAGATGTCTTTGTATGAGGTTTGAGGATTCCGACAGTTCAGTACACGACGATACTTGGGACAACATTTGATCCGTTAATTAGATTCTCGGCTCATGCCATCAAGACAAACAATCGTCTCAAGTCGAGAAACAAAGTTCTGAAAGCGCTTGCTGGGTCTTCTTGGGGTAAGGACAAAGAGACAATAATTACAACTTATAAAGCTATTGGACCTTCTGTCCTGAATTACGCTGCTCCTGTCTGGACTCCGTACCTAAGTAACACTCAATGGCACTGCCTGCAAAGAAGTCAGAATAGTGCACTGAGCACAGCCACTGGTTGTCTGCAAATAACCAATGAATATAATTTGCATGAAGCATGTTGCGATGATGCTACCTGTTCACCAACATAATGAGCTGCTTTCGATGCTGTTCTTGTTAGGTGCGTACAGGAGCAATCATCCACACCATGGCACCCTCACAGGAATAGCCCCTACCCGAATAAGAAAAGATATTAGAAGCTACAAAAAGCGTATTGATTGTTTTATTCCTGAGAGTAGCATAGAGGAGTTTGATTATAGTTCAGTGAGGGCTCAATTGCATAAAGATACAATTGAACAATCTGTAAGCTCTTATAGAGACAATGTATTATTAGGTGGAAGACCACCACGAAAAACGTCTCCCTCGTAGCACCAGCACCAAACTTGCACTGTTGAGGTCCGGATGTAGAAATATGCTCGAGTGCTACAGTGAATGGATTGGGATAAGCAATAATAATTGCTGCCCCGAATGCGGTCAGTCACCGCACGACACAATACATTTGTTCAATTGCCCGTCCCATCTGACTCAATTGATCCCTTAGAGCTCTGGTTACGATCAATAGTAGCAGCTTCTTTCCTGGGATTTGACACCTAGGGTTACATTTTGGTCTATCTTTCTCTGTGGTCTATCTTGGATACGATCCAAAATCGTTTTGCACAATACAATCCATTCATAATATATGTAATAAATTGTATATACATTCAGATCAAAATTGAGCCGGACTGGTAATAAAAAAACCACATTTTTATGGATTTTAATACAAATCTTTATTATCGCCTTCAAAATAGTTAATCCAATTTTCCATACACTTGTTATACGCTTCGGCCGGGATAGCCTTTTGTACCTCAATCGACTCATGATGCATTCCCCGGAGCGGACATTTAAGTTTCGAAAACAGAAAAAAGTCACAGGGTGCCAAATCTGGTGAATACGGTGGTTGTGCGATACTTTTGTTTCATGTTTGGCCAAAAACTCCGTCACAATCAAGCTGGAATGTGCAAAAAATGTAGGTCTTTTGGTACAAGTCTGGCGGCGACGCGTTTCATACCCAAAACATCAACCAAAATGTGTTGAGTCGTTCCATAAAAGATGTTGAGTGTCTCTGCTATCTTTCTTATGCCAACACGACGATTTTCGAGCACAATTTCCATGACGTTTTCGATGTTTTTGCCGTTAACCGAGGTGGATGGATGACTAGCAAGAGGCAAGTTTTCTATGATTTCACGACCCTCACTGAATGCTCAATGGAACACTTTTGTTACATTTTGAATGATTCCGTTGCCGTTATTCCATTGGAAACACATACTTTCAAGCAAACTCGTTCATTTTTTTTTTTTCATGTTAAAACTCGCCATAAAAACTTTTCACGTCGTAAACAAGTAGCTGTCAAACATAGACTAATTATAGCATCCCGCTCAAACTTGGCATGCATGTCAATGACAGTGACAGCTAACATAAGAAGAATAAAAATTAGCGATTAGGTTTACCGGTTCGGTTTAAATCCACCAGTCCGGGTCAATTTCGGTCCAGAGGCGCGGCATATATATTTTCTGATACAGCCCGAACCAAGCTGTTACAACAACAACACTTCAACTGTATTTATAGTCAACTCTTTTTTTATTTTAAATTGTATTCAGTCGCTATTTTCAATTGTATATAGCCCTAAGTACTATTTTTTTTTTAGTACAACGCGAACCAAGTTTAAATTCACTATTCCCCGAAACTGTCACAACCAAAGAGGTTGCGTCTTTTTTGTTATAGGTCAGCGACTTCAGTTGTATTTACTTTAAAAGAAGTCTCGATAGCTTCTGTTCTGTTGTCTGTCTCATATCTCTAAACTAATTTGTAGCTCGTGCAAGCGTTTTCTATCCGGCTCGAAGTACCAATCAGTCTGCAATAAAGCCTTTTGATAACAAATGAATATACAATAAAATTGATACTGATTGCTAGAACTAAATTAATGTAGATATTTGAACATTGACTTTAAATAGATTATACAATTAGCTGCATTTCATTTGATTTTGTGTCTTTTTATTTATTGTTTTTTGATGTATTTGAATAAATTTTTTGTTTGTGTTTTATTGCAAATAAGAAAAAAATGACATACATGAAATAATTTTTATGCTGCTTTTGTTTAATTTACAGAATCACCGATTATGGGTCTAAGAATCAGATTATAACCTCGATTACCTGATTAAACATATACTACACACTATTATATATACACAAAGCATAGATACATATTAACTTAAGCACTATCAAATTAAAATCTAAAATATATAAGAAACAGAAAATTTTAAAAAAAGAAGTTCAACAATCACCAACAGTGATAGAGTCGCTGTATACACACAAGAGCAAGCAACTCACGGCACGTATACAGCAAGGATAACGTTAAAACAGGAGCTACGAAGAATTATGAGAAGAAACAATAAGAAGAAACACGACAGCAGTTTCAAAAGCTTTTACACTACAACATTGTGGCCTTCAATTCCAGAATGAATAGAAATTATAGAAGATTGCTTTAGACTTAATTTGTGGTGATTTTTTGTTTATTTTTTTTTTTTAACGAAATTTCAACTAGCTTAAGAGAACTAAACTAAACTAAAAAAAAAAAAAAAAAATGTACCAGAAAAAGTAAACTAAACAAAAAAAAAAAAATGAAAGAAAATGTCATTTAAGCTGTAAAAACTTTAGTTTGTACTTCAAAATGTTTACTTTCAAGTTCTTTACACACGCGCATACTCAATAGCAACATGATTCTTTGTTTCTAAGCTAAATTATTAAAAAAAATTAATATTTTTTTTTCTCTCCATTTACAAAATGGCCATGACACGCGCTAAACACTCAAAATATAAGCATTTCAGTAAATACATAAATATATAAAATCATAGCATATTTCTGCAATAATATTAGTAAATTTAAGCTTAGGTTCCATGAATTTTGTATACCTAAAAAAACAAAACAAAAGAAAATTGTATAAAGTATAATTTGTATTATTTTAAGTCAAAATGAAATGAAAAACACTTAAAAATTACTATGCAAGGGTTTCGTTTCGTTTCTTTAAGTTTTGTTTTTGAAATAGTATTTATTCTTAAGAATCTAAAAAAAAAAAAACTTTAAAACTATTTTCATTCAAGAAACAACAACAAAAGTTATTTTGAAATATAAATTAGCGAAAAGGCTGTGATTCTACACTCATAATAAAAAAATATAAAAACAAAAATATTAGTAGAGAAATATAATGGATTTATATACATACATATATATAAATATATATATATATATATATATATATATATATATATATATATATATATATATATATATATATATATATATATATATATATATATATATATATATATATATATATATATATATATATATATATATATAAATATACATTAAAAATAATAGTAGAAAAAAACTGCTGAAGTATCTTATTAAAAAAATATATAAATAAAATAATAAAAAAAAACAAGAAAATGCTTATTAACTTTAAACACATTTGTTCTATTGTAGGTTATTCATACATATTTAATAACACAAACAAATATGCTACACTTTGTTGCAAACAAACAAACCTAAATATGCTTATTGAAGCAAATGTGATGGCACATATGTATGTACGTACACATGTGCGCTCACATTTGCATGAATAAGCATATTTAAGTAGTTGTAAGTGGTGTTGCATATTTGGTTGTGTTATTAAATATATATGAATACACTACACTACATTAATTATTATTATTAATTACTACTATTATTAAATTAAACCAACGCCTAGTGCAAGACTAGTAAAATTCGTATAAATATTGTTTTATTTTAATTTAATTTTATAATAGTTTAAATTTTATATTTACAAAATAACTTAAATTAGTATTACGCTTGAGTATTTTATGAATGAAGAATTTTTTTTAGTTCAGTATAATAGTCCGGCCAAATAAGAGTAAAATTGTTCAAAACATAATTAAAAATAACATTTAAAAAATTCGCCATCGTTCCGGTACGTGGAAAAAAAAAATTGACTCGAGGTCAAAGGTCAAAAAATGGATTTTTTTTTTTTCGATTTTCATCAAAACTTTTTTCCTAAGAGCCACCGTTCCTGAGATATAACGATTCAAAAAAGTTATAAGCGTCATAATATGCACACGTTTCAGCATTGTTCGTGCTGCGAGTGACTGCTAGCACTCGGCTCGGCTGTGATGTACTGTGCTTTTGCAACAACAAATGTGCGCGTGTGCATAGGCTTGGGCAGCACTGTTATAATTGTTTATAAAAAGATATTCAATACGCAGTGTTTGCTAATTCTAACTAACCTCCTCCAGCAGGACGCATGCCATCCCAGAGTCGTTGGCATATTTTATGGAACGCGTGATATTAAAGAATAAACAATCGAATTTAGTTCATTTAAAATTAATATGCACAAATATTTGTCATATGAACTTTGAATAGCTGTTCGACCAAGGTGTTTTAAATCTAAATTAGAATTAGGACTCGTAATTTTTTTTTTTTCAACGACGGTTCGGGTCCAAACGTCTTATACAAATTTTTTCGTTTTTTGTTTTGTGTGCATCTTATAATGATACAATAATGTACGAAGCAGCAGCATCATGTCCTCCTCATGTTCTACCACCAGAAAGTGGCACAGTTATACAATACGTTACAGACAATGCTGATATTAATGTAAATACCCTAGACGGTAATAACACGCTTCACATAATGGGTCTTATTCAAATTGTTACTCCAACACAATCCGTTTTACTGGAAGTACCTATGCCATGCCGAAAAACAGCAGCTCTTTCAGCAAAAGATTTCAAGGCAAAAGCTTATGTGCCAATACAGATTTATCAAAACGATATTGTTGTAAGTAGGTTACAGTAAAATAAATGTCCAGGATTTTGCATATGGAACTGAAACAACAGTAGCTTTCCTCTAACAAAGCTGTTTTAGTATGGTTTTATGAGAAATGGAAAAATGCGTCTTTACCCGGTTGGAATGGTTTTATTGAACGTTTAACAAATAATCATATGAATTATTCTAAATCCCAAATTTCATTTTTACCATTTATTCACCAACCAGCCAGTAATTATAATATGTACTATCTATACGACTATACTTTGTGCATTAGAGAATGCGAAACGGTATGGCCGCACTGTATTGTATCGTGACTTTCGACCAAACCCTATATGCAAAAGCTCGCGAAATTGTATCAGCCGCACCCCGGACGGCTCTGAAGTATCAAAAATCATAATCAAACTCGGAGGATTTCATCTACTAATGTCTTTTCTCGGAACTATTGGTCATATTATGCAAGGAAGCGGCATGAAAGTAGTACTCGCAGAGATCTATGCAGTAAATTTAGTAGAAAAAATGCTGAATGGTCATGCTTACGCAAGTACACTACCTCAGAGATGGCGTGGAAACGTGTGCATATTATGACGCTTACAACTTTTTGAATCGTTATATCTCAGGAACGGTGGCTCTTAGGAAAAAAGTTTTGATGAAAACGTACCGGAACGATGGGGAATTTTGAAATGTTATTTTTTAATTATGTTTTGAACAATTTTACTCACTTTCAGCTTGATGGGACTTTATATACCTTTGAATGTCTATAAAATGACCGGACTATAAAGTGTTATGTTTGAATGTAAGTACCCTTTTATATATATATATATATATATATATATATATATATATATATATATATATATATATATATATATATATATATATATATATATATATATATATATATATATATATATATATATATATATATATATATATATATATATATATATATATATATATATATATATATATATAAAACTCGCATTGCTTTTGTAATATTTTGTTTATTAAATTAAATTAAAAAAAAAAAAAGAATATTAAAAAGATGTTAATATATTAGCATAAAATTCAAAATGGAATTAAATTAGTTTGTAAAATGTCATTTAAAATATAAAATCAAAGCAAACAAAATTAAAATTGAATTGTGAAAAACATATATATTTAAATAACAACACCTAAATTAGTTAAACATTAGTATTGTTGAAATAATAAAAAAAAAAATATTTAAAAAAAAAAAATACTAAAATTGAAAACTGTCTGTAAATATTATTTAAAATCATTGTCATTGAAATCGATAGGCAACAAAGTACATACTATCATGTTTGGTACAGAAACCATTATTTTTATTGTATTGTATATAAAAACTTAACAATTTAATGGAAATGGTACACTTGCTCGAAAAAGTTTACGTACATCGCACAAAAAGAATTGAAATTTAACTTTAATTGCTAATATCTCAGCTAATGTTTTAATGTAATTTCTCTTAACTAATAATCTTTATACAGAATTTTAATGCTATAGTTTTAATTCATTTTATGCTACATGTCAGAAAACCGAAAACCACTACCGCAAAAGTCTGCGTACAGGCTTATTTTTTCGAAGAAAATTATGTGATAATAACTGTTAGGATAACGCTTTCTCGCCAGTACAACCGTAAGACGTCTTGGCATGCATTTCACACATTTTTTTTTTTCTGATCTTCAGTTGTAATATTTTCCCATTTCTCATTACTTTGTCTTTTTTAATATTTTAAGTAAGTCCCACAAATGCTGTTGTTCAACTATAATTTAAGCACTCTACTTAAATTTTCGTAAGCAACAGTACATCTCCGGTTTCTCCACTCTTACATCATTTAGCTTTAGCAAAGGATGAAAATAAAAACAAGGAACGCTGCCAACGACTATGATTGATTTTGAGCACCCTGTACCTTGAACATACTCCCTTGAAAAAAAGTATAAAGATTACTGATATAAATTTGTCCCACACACTTGAGTTGACATCGGCAAGCAAAAATTCGTGTACATATGAGTAACAGAAAAGTATTTTGCCAACGCTAAAGTTTGGTGGTTTTGAAATTTCATCGTTCAAGCAGACGGTCGTTTTAATTCGATATAAACTAATGGCATAAACGACTTTTGCTGCTGATTAAGAAAAATAATGTATATACTTCATGATGTCTGCCATAACTCTTTTTAACTGTTACATTGCAACAAACTTAATAGTATGTTTAACGTAGCATCTACAGGGCTCAAAAAATGAAATTTAAATGGTTCGGTTTCAAATATTTTTGGATCAATAAAGAAGGATTTACTTAATTTTTAATTGTTAAAAATCATCATCATGATGATGTTCAGAGCCATGATAACTTTTTTTATACGCTTCAAACCATTTTGGGACGTATCAACATCTCCACATATTTCATTACATATGAATCGTAAAAAATGCTACCCCATTTGACGCCCGTTTTATTTTTGCCTTCACCATATTCACCATTTAAATTGCTGTAAGAAAAAAGGTAATACTCGTACATCTATATTATTGTATATGGAAATTTTTTTTTTTCTGAAATACCTTGTATAACACTCATTGTACCACCAACCGCCTCTAAATGTTCGTGCACAATTTCCAAAACCAGTAACATCTTTATATGATCGATCATATGTCGAAAATTTTTGCAATTTGTGATAACTTAAATTATCAGTGATGTTGCCATTGTGAAGACCAAGCACTTTTAAATAATAATCTTCTGTTTCATGGCCAATTGCAAAAGCATCGTATTGCACCATGTACCGATAGTTTTGATAGTTCTGCATAACGATCATCAGTTCCATTTCATCGTATGTCGTTAGCAAATGTAGATTCTCTAGACCAATAAAAAATTCACCTTCCAAATTGCCAAATCCTTTTTGATAATCCGCCCAGGAACGATAGAAATTAACGCTGCCATCTATGCGTCTTTGTATTACAGTCCAGGGGCTGCTGTCGCTGCTGCCATTCAGTGTATCTAATTTGCAATAGACTATATACGGTGGCGTTTTCACCACATAAACTCCACTCTCTTTCACCTCCACACAGCTTTTGGGAACATTTGCTGTGTGCAAATTTAATTTGAAATGATTTTCATTGAAGTTTTCCAACTCAATAGACGCTGCAACGAGCAACAGACATATTAAAAGGCAGCAAATTTTTAAAAGTACTTTCATGTTTGGCCAATTAAAATACAACTGAATTTTGTCCGGTACGAAACCATTACTTTTATATATAGAGATTTCTTATCAAAAAATATTTATTTCTTTTTAAACCTATCTATTAGTTTATTGGGGTTTACTTAAAAAAAGAAATATGATAAGCTGAAGATTAAACTCAACACTAATAATTTTTTTTCATGGAATTCTGATAAGAGATCATGAAATAATGACGGAAGAAATACTAGTCATACAATTTGTGGAAGTGTATTATCAATGGCGAAGAGTGTGCTGAATTTTGTTAATCGAGAACGCTTTTTTATGACCTACTAGCGTACCTAATATTTTTTCTCTTATAACGAAACACCGCCCATATTTTAGATGATCTTATTTCGCTTTACGATATGGATAGTACCTTCTTTAAGTATGTCATCATTGATTGATGGCTCCAGAAGTGCACACTACTCCTACTATTAATAACGAATGTTCGAATTTTTTAAAAATAAACTTCTGGAATTAACATTCTGAACTAAAGTTGCAGTCTAAAATATTATCTTATGATGTGCCACGACGGTAAATCTCGAACAGGCCTTTCATTTCGAAGTACTGGGAGAGACTAAGCAACGCTCGGCTCGGAGACTTTATGGATGGATTTAAGTGAAATTATTGCGCATTACCAGTTTGAGTTTCGTGCTGGACATGTTTAAAGCCATTGACGCCAAAAATTACAGCAGACTATTGATCTCAGTTTGACATACAGGGCTGCTGGTTAAGCTGAAGAGGCTCTCCCAGCTTGAATTTATTTGGTACTGGAGGGCGTCAATTCGTAAAAGTGCGAGCGGACATCTCGCCCACCCAACTGATGCTTGCAGAGGCGCCGCAGTGCAGTGTTCTGGGTTGTCACTCTGCACTTAATATACACTGCAGACATAACCATCCCCAACGCTGCAGCGAGTGACATCCTTTTGCACAAGATGCTGCTTGCGTCAATGTACTCTACGAATGTGAGTGATGAGGCAGCGGATGGACTGCAGCAATACTTAAAAGCGTTCGAGGCATGTGCCAATAGCTGGAACGTTTAAGTCAACAGCAACAAATAAAGGAACATCTGCATCTTTGAAGAGATAGTATCTTTGTCGGTGGCACTGCACAGCGCTGCGACAAAGGTGAAGTAGCTAGGTATCAGCCTTGAAAGCAGACTCACCTTTTAGGTGCACATCTAAACTGCGGCGGTTTCGATGAAAGTTTCAATCGTGGCTTATCATACAGTTTTTGATTTTGAGTCTTTTCAAACTGTTTATATTTAAGGTTTTGCAGGGTTTATTTATGAGTTTTTATCAAGCATTTCAGTCATTTTTCATAATATCAAACAAGTGTAAATGAGGCTAGGTTTCGCAGATTATTGATACTTAAAAATTGTTAATAGTAGCTACTACATCCATTTAATTTTATGTCACAAAAAAGAAAAAAAAAACAAGAAACAAGAAAAAGCGTTAACTTCGGTTGAACCGAAGCTCTAATACCATTCACACGAAATTTTAAATAGTATTGTACAACATAAAAGTGGGCATTTAAATAGGGACTATCCCAAAATGTGAGCGGTACATGCCCATTAGTAGATATGTATGAAGCGAAGTAGTAGATGTGTAAAATGCCGCCATATCGAATTTTAAAACTTATATTGACGTTTTCCATACAAATGCATAAAAGTGAGCTGTGTGTTTATATTGGACTACCTCAAAAAGTGGGCGGTACACGCCGATTTGTATATGTATATGAAGCGGTTGTCCACTTAAATCCACCAAATCAAATTTCAAACTAATATTGATCTAAATGAAAAATTTTTTCATAAAAAACACAAAATGCACGTTGGGTTTGTATGGGAGCTATCCCAAAATGTGGGCTGGCCACGCCCGTTAATCTATGTATGTTCAGCGGCTGACCATAAAAAGGCACCACATTGAATTTCAACCTAATATTGACTTTAATTAAAAAGTTTTCATACAAAAAGCGAAAAGTGGGCAGTAGGTTTGTATGGGGGCTATACCAAACAGTGCGCGGGTCCCACCCATTAATGTATATGTCAAGCATCCTTCCACTAGAAGTAACCATATCAATTATAAAGTTGATATTGACTACAATAAAAAAGTTGTTCATACAAAAAGTCAAAAGTAGATGGTGGGTTTGTATGGGGGCTACCCCAAAAAGTGGACGTGGCGGGTCAATCTTGATACTCTATATAAGTGTGTGTGCAAATTTTCAACTGGGTATTATAAAAAAGGTCACTTTGTTGAAAATTTGTAAAACACTGAATTTAAATGCTAAAAATTATATTAAAATATTTTAAAATTTCTTGGTCCTAAATGTTGATTAATAAACTAATGGATGCGATGAAGAGAACATTGCGCAGTATTTCTAGAACCATTAAATGATGATGATGTTGGTATACTATAGAGAGACTGGTAGACTATAGATATAGAGCCATCGGACTGTAATAACAAAGCGGCCGGCTCCGATTAGCTGTCAGCTGTTATTGTTGTTGCAGCAGCTTCTTGTGAGCTGATACAGCCACTTGGGCTGAGTTGGACATCCTTTGACTGCACAAATCTTCTTGTGCAGATCGGTCCGGGGCGAAAACCCAGTCGTCCTTGGGAACGGTCAGCTGTTATTAGGGACCAATGGTGAATAGTTGGTAATACGTACATAAGTACGTTCAAGGTCTATGATGACCTGAAGGAACTTCGGATTGCCACTAGCGGCATTGACCGATAGAGTCACCTAAGCAAGTAATACTTCTGCAATGTACTAGAAACTCCAATCAGAGATTATAATAATACTAGTTGGCAATCGCAATGTTGTACTATGCGCCCACTGGCCCAAAATGACGAACAGACAAAGGGTCAATATCTACCGTACTCGGTTCACGCTGCTGCGGCCCGTTTTGTATTGTTCTTATATGGCGACGTGACACAGCGTATTTCTTTAGTTTTTCTAAAATTTCCCGATGACCTTTACATATGTACTAAATCTCAATCAACTGCCTCAAAAAGTTGCTGAGTTATGACGAATTTGTTATGTCGCTTATGTAGAAGGGTACAATTACGAACACACTCACACCGGAATTTTATATATAAAGGTACAAGTATAGATGCAATACAAATATTTTCACGTAAATAAGTAGTAGAAGGAAGTTTGCATTGGGTTTTATAGGACAACCGTTTATAGGAGTAAGCAAAGCCTTCTAAATATTCAGGTTAGCTGCCTCTATATTCCATGTAAACCGATATCTATGCATTTATACTTTCACTTTTGATGATCAAGAAGAATATATACAGCTTATGCGATGTGAGTCGGAAAGGATTATTCATATATAGTGAGCTACTTTACATTTTACATTTCGTTAGTGTTATAGTAGCACAAATTTGTTAGTAAATTTTAATTGAATTTGATGATATCTAATAGAAACCTATTGTGTGTCCAATTTATCCAAACTACTTTCAAAATCCAAATTCATGATATATTTTACACACATAAGGTTTTTTTTTTATATTTATATTTTTATTTTAATTTCAATTAAAATTTCACAATGCAATGCATAATTATTAGATTTGATTAATGAAATGAAATGTATTTGTTGAATTTTTTTGTTTTGTTTTTTATCGTTTACCCATTTTACACCGAATCCATTACGGGCGGCTCATAGCCCTCCGGACGATCGATGACAACTCCTTCCGGCGAAATGATGGCCTCACTTGTCGACTTCAAATCGCCGTGCGATTCCATCAGACGTGCCAAATCAAAGCGTGGCTTACGCAGCACCTTCACCTTGCGTATAAAGACATCGTGTAATGGATAAATTTTATGGCAATACTTCTCGATATCCTTGGCAATCGAATCCAATGAAAATTTATGTACCAACTGACGCAAATCGTTGCCGCTCACCTCACGCGTTATAATGGATGTCATGCGTGCGCGTATTCTACGCACCTTCGACTGTTGGGCATAGCAAGTTTTGCGCTCCGATGTAGCATCCTTGTTGGTGAAGCCAATGCAAAAGATGCGCAACACATAACCATCGACGGTCTTTGCCTCGACGGTGGCCTCAATCAGTGTTTGCCATTTCTTGATCATCGAACGATACTTGTCCGTGGTCAGATCGATGCCGTGAAAATTACACAAAACATTACGATCCTGCACATCCTCAGCAATTAGACGAAATTTACGATACGAACGCTCTGGATCGACATCCTGCTGCAAATCGGGCAGCGAGACTTCAAAGACGCGCCCCTTCAGCGAGTCGGAGGCGATTTTCCGACCCACAGTACGATTGACCAGCGTTGTGCCAATGTTGCGCGTTTGAAACATATTCGGCGCCTTGACGTCGTACCATTCCTTGCGTGTAAACGGATCGATTGCCTTCTTTTTGACACCTTTCTTGCCGCCTTTGCTCAGACCTTTGTTCTTGCCGACAGCCATGTTGAAAAATACAACACTAAGCCTGAAAGTGAAAATTAAAAATCGCATAATTTTATAAACATCGCTACGTAATTTGTATATTTTCTTATAGAAATAATGCAAATATAATTAAAACTATTTGAATTTGTAAATATTTTGCACACAAATCACCTTTGAATCAATTTTTTTTCGTAATTTTCACAATTTTTGCAAAGCGCTGCAGCTGCACGTCGCAAAGTCCGCAAGGAAAAGAAAGACAGGAAGTTGAAAGCTAACGTATAATGGCTGACAGCAGAGTTGCACTAAAAATATGGCGGCGCCAGTGTTGCCAAATGCAGCAAAACAGTGTTGATTAAAATGTGTAGAAAATAAAATGTACAAAATAAAATACTGGAATGTACAGGACAAATTTAAACTGCTTTGCATACTTTTAATATGGTTTTCTTAGTACTTAAAATTAAAAATTGCAAGTTTTGTTGAACAATTTAAGAAGCCAAAATCTAAAGTGCAATTATAACAGAAAACTGCACGTATATCATGTTCATTTTTGCAAATATTGTAATGCTGAGTTACTTCGTTAAAGAACTTTAATCTGCGCCTCCATCATAAGTTCAAGCACTAAGCAGAGAATTATATTCTCTGCTTAGTGGTTCAAGTTAGGCTGTGGTCTCTAATTTACAGAAGAAACATAGCAAAAAGGCAACGATCATTAATACATTTTTTTTTAACTCGTTAGATACCTTTAATTTCTGTTTAATTTTTAAGTTTAATGTTGTTCTTGTGCCAAAGTTTTTATAAATTTTAAATAAAGCCTATGGAGAGTCGACAATGCTAAAAACACAGGTATACTCGTACGAGTAATACAAAGAGTTCAAATCGCGCTACAGTGTGATTGATGTTTTGCCTCGTTCTGAGTGTCTATTCACCACTTCGACTGTCCAAAACGTGAAAAAAACATGCCTGAAAATCGACAGGGAGGTAGCAACCGAACTTGGGGTCTCGCTTAGTTCGATGCCAAGCATTATGCACAATATTTTGTTTAAGACATGAATTTTAACTGGCCTTTTCGCTAAAGAAGGTGATAGAAATGCAGCTCAACAATTTGAACGGAAGGTCGAGCCTCTGATCGAAGGTTTTAAGCACGGAGTTAAGAACAACAATGGAAGTATGTTAACAGACATACAGCAATCACCAAGACTATGGAGAAGTCACTTATTAAACCTACTTGGAGGCAATGAAGCGAACAGTGCCGTCGATAGACAAGTATTTCTATTACTTTTAACTGATGATGGCTTTCTTGTAGAGCCACAGAACTATAACGAGGTCGACTCAGTAATTAAAAAGCTGAAGCATAACAAAGCGGCAGGTTTCGATGTGCTGCCAGCTGAGTTAAGTACTCAAGACCGGTGGCACTCTTGGATATAAAATTTCCATGTACTGTGTAAACGGCTGGAGCCATACAGGCTTCCAAAGACCAAATAGGTCGATCAGTGACCAAATTATTACTCTACGTTAAATCGTGGAGAGGAACAGTGAGTACAACCTAGACACACACCACCTATTTGTCGATTATATCGCCGCTTCCGACACGCCGATGAGTAAGAAGTTCTTCAACGCCTTATCTGAACATGGCATTCCAGCAAAAATTGTTCTTCATAGCATAATTCATGATAGCATAATGATGCTATCACACAAACAAAACGTTGTCAGAGTAGGAAAGATCCTCTGCGAGCCCTTTGATTCCAAGAGAGATTCCAAGTAGGGTAATGCGGTTATTTTAATTTCTTGATGCGGTACATCCCACGTCAATTCGGATACAGAGAACGGTCGGGCAGAATCTTCCATAAGGAAGTGATGCTACTTGCGTATGCTGATGACATTGACAACATCGACACTAACGAATGGCTAATTAGCAGCGCGTTCTTGGATATTGAGAAACGGTCGCATCTCATGGGCCTAGCGGTGAACGAAGACAAGACGAAGTACAACAGTATCATGCTTGCTAACCGCTTTGGGCTCAGCAAGCAAATTGGAATTATAGCCCTCTCTCGTAGTACGAAGATAAAAATCTATAAGACACTGCTCATCTCGCTGTTCCGCTGTGCGGCGCAGAAACAATGACCCTGACATCATCGGTTATAGCGATGTCTTTGCGATGAGTTGGTATTGAGTTTAGGGCCCGTATGAACCATGAGCTGTATGAGTAGTACGTTGAGGTTTACATAATACAGCGCATAAACATACAAAGCGGTCGCACTTTGCTGGTCATCTCATCCAGATGTACACCGAGGTTCCAGCTATAAAGGTTTACGTCGGAAACCTAAACATAATTGGTGGTCGGCATCAGAGAGGACCTCCGAGTTTACAATGGCATGACCAGCTCTATGATGAACTGAAGAAGCTTCGTATTGCCAGCGACTGGCAAATGGAGCCGTTACTTGCTTTCAATAACGTTGGCAGCTAAACTGAATGACAAAACTGATTTAAAGTTTTGACAGTTACCATTTGTTATCATTACGATAAATATGCGCGAGTTGGCAATAAGATGGTTTAATTTTCAACCAGCCCTCGTATTAGTATACGTATTCATATATGTGTTACGTAGTGTAACTATAAAAAATCAATTTGTTTTTTTTTTTTAAATTTTAAACCGAAAACTATATTAAATTGCCTTTTTGCTATGCTCAAGTATTAAAATTTGACATACGTGTAGACTATTTGTTCATTCGGCAACAGTTCAGTTCAGTGCAGTTTACTGTAAAGCTTTGCCGCAAAATTAATATATATATATATATATATATATTATAATATAATAAAATGTTGAAACTATATATATATATAAAGTTGTTTGCACTTTTTTTGTATTTTTCATTGAATTCAGTTCGCTGTGTTGACACTGTTAATGGACAAAAGAAAATATTTTCAGCTGTAAACGAGTATTACGCATTGGGCAACGACAATGTAAACTATAAATATATATATTTTTTTTTAATGAATTCCTTAAACACAAAAAGAAAAAGTAATTTTAAACTTATATGTTTCGTACTTATAGGTATCCTGGCCGAAAGCGTTACATTTATGTGTAAACAGTGGAATGACATTGGCTACAATTCAAAACATTGTTCAACAACATCGCGTTGAAAGTTTCCTAAACGCAAATAGTAAATATCAGACAATACCTATAATATATATATATTTCTAATTCATATATAATTATTGTAGAAAACCATTTACCAGAAAAAGATGCATTTGTATGGTTGGGCGCTTCCAACTTCGGTCAACCTTCGATTTATTACTGGTATTGGACAACGGATGGTAAGCCTTTAAAATATGCGAAATGGGCAAAAGATACACCAATTATTGCTAATGGATTTTTGCTTATCTCTATGAATGATAATATGCTATGGACACATGGCGATATATTAACTACGAATTATCCATTATGTCAAACAAGAAATGCAGCCGGTTTTCTGTAATTCTGTAATATGCAAACTTTTAACGCGTTTATATAAAGAAATACACCGAATTTCTAATAAAGTTTACACAATTAACGGGTGATACGTTAAGTTTGTAACGCATTAAAGGAGCCATAGTAGACATCATAAAGTATATATATTATTGATCAGCTCGACGAGACGTCTGCCTGTCTGCCCGTCTGTATGTTGTTGCGCATTTTATGGGGTCTAATTTGTATGCTATCCAGTTGAAATTTTGCACGTATACTTCCAGTTTAATAGAGTGTCAAGATTGACCCGCCACGCCCACTTTTTGGGGTAGCCCCCATAAAAACTTACCGCCCATTTTTGACATTTTGTATGAAAAACATTTTTATTGTTGTCAATATCAACTTAAATATTGATATAGTAACTTAAAATAGACGGATGCTTGACATATACATTAATGGGTGGGACCCGCACGCCCATTATTTGGGCTAGCTTCCATACAAACCTACTGCCCACTTTTGACTTTTTGTAAGAAAACTTCTTTATTAAAGTCAATATTAGGTTGAAATGCAATGTGGTGCTTTTTCTGGTCAGCCGCCTAACATATATATACTAAAGGGCGTGCCCCGCCCACTATTTGGGATAGCTCCCATACAAACCCACCGTGCAATCCCATCTCCCAGACTGACGGTCCTGTCGTTTCTAAAATTTCCACAATTCGATGGACGACGTATTCTAACGTAACGTATCACGGTAGACGCGAGTCCGTCCACATCAGAAGTTTGAAATATTTATATCGGTCAATAATATTCTGATATAGTCTTGTGCCCAATACCGCCGTCGAAAATGACTGTTCTCTTGTGGTAACGATTTATGGTTTACATGGTCGTTCTTCCAATTTTACTATTCAACGCTTTGTGGCCAAATTTGGCTCGACTGATGCGGTGAACAATCAGCCAATAGCCGTAAGTCAACGAAACTCAATATCTGCGGAAAACATTGCCAGAGAGCGTATGCAGGAGAACCCGAGGCAATCAAATCAGTACCGCGACAACTTGGTGAATTTTGCGTCAGGACTTAGGCCTACATTGGTACAATATGCTAGTGACCCAAGAGCTGAAAGAAATCTACCATAGACAACGTCGTGTGTTCGCTGGAGTAGTTGGAACCCGATTTTTGGCTCAATGGCATTCGTGTACAAACAAAATTGCCGGAATTTGGACGACGCCAATCCATACGAGGTCCACCAAGTGGCAATGCATGCACAGAAAGTTTATATTTTGTATGGATTGTACGCCGGCGGCACCATCGGTACGTACTTCTTCGAAAACGAAGATGGCATTGTCATCACCATTAACGCTACCGATCGATGATTTTGTTGCCTAGATTGGATGAGATGGATATTAACGACAATACGGCGCTACGTAAAACACATCTGATGCCATAATCGAGATTCTACACGAGCGGTTTGAGGGCATGTTTTTCTCACGGAAAGATGATGTGTGTTGGCCACCGGAGTGGTGCGATTTTACCCGGTTAGACTTTTTCTTGTGACGCCCGGTACCCTCAATGTCAACACAATCCACTAAAATGCCGCCTGATCTATGTTCCAGAGTCAACGAATATTGGACCTCTCAGATACGCGTTACCCAGCGATGCCGCGGCGGACATTTGTAGGATGTAGCGGGACCAAAAAAATACGGGCTGCTATATTTACAACTGTTTTGCACTCCTGTAAAATGCGATTCCATTGATTCCGGTCGCCTAAAAAATACAAAGCGAGGGGAGTAATCGTATTTGGAAAAAAAATAATTTAGTAATACAAATTGTTGTGGTGCTGCATCAATAATTTTTTTAATATAAGGTCTTATTTTACATGACTGCTGTTATTGTTTTCTTCGCTAAGCGCAGTGTCGCACATGTACAAACATTTTCTAAAACAAAACTCTTGATAAATACAAAACTCGTAATGGTAAATGATTTAATATTGCTTCTTCTTCAATTTACTGCGTAACGTTCAGCGTGGCGACGAAATTACGACGATACAGGCTTCCTCCTATAGCCCATGAGATGACATTCTAACGCCGGATGTACGAAGACTGATAAGAGGCAACACAGAACCGCCGGTGATGACAGGTGACGCCAACGCCCACCACTAGTAACGCGTTTATTTGAACAAATTTGAAATGTTGTTAAAAAAAGCTCCCACTTTGGATTGGTTGTCATGTTGACTGGCAACATTTTCGGGCTCGTTATACGCTGCTCTAGTATATGTTATTGCTAATGTGCCACTAGCATGCGGTAAGATTACAGGAACTAACGTTTCGGATGGAGAAATTACTGTTGTTGTCTGGGTTGCGGTCTGTGCTGTAAGTTTTGGTGGACTCTTTTGTGTAGTTTTCGTCTTCAACTTAGGCACGCTATATTTAACCGCACCTTTGGGACGATGTGATTTATTTTGTGTTTGGCCGACGCGCGTTGTCATGGGGAGCTTGACCGGCCTAACCGGCTTAGCCGGCTTAGCCGGTTTTGCCTTTTTAGCCTTCTTGGCCAGTTTGGCTGGTTTGGCCGGTTTGGCCGGTTTGGCCGGTTTGGCCGGTTTGGCCGGTTTGGCCGGTTTGCTTTTTAACTTGAATGCAACTCCAAGCGGTTTGGAGCGATTACGTCTTTTTGGCGGTAGCTCACCATCTGGTTGGTCAATCAGTGTTGCTGTCGTTACGGCTTGTTTACCAATTTTCGTCTTACAGGCTCTTGCTGGATTACGTCGTGGTAATACGTAGGCCTTTTGCTCCCTTTGAAAATAAAATGCTTCATTACCATGTTCTCCGCGCTGTCCTGCTACTGGCCCGGCAACCGAAACCTCAACCATTGCCATTGCGCCCTCTCCGAGTCCTATATTCTGCGCCTCACCACCAATTGGTATATTGTTATCTCGGAGACCATCTTTGTCTTTCCTTGAGTACATTTCGAATAAAAAATATATATATAATTTTTTTTTTTTGTGTATAACTTTTAATAAAATATAAGAAAATGTGTTATTTATCTGAATTAACACATTAAGTGAATGAGAGAAAATATTCGTTGTGTCAAAGTAAAACTTTTGGTTTGATAGTTTAGTAAAAGGTAACAATGACTTGGAAATAAAAAGCCCTATGTTCAGCAAAATGTTGAGCAGAATATTAGTTGACAAAATTCTCAATACACATTTTGGTTGGAAAATTTGGTTTGCTCAAATGAACACGTGCTATTTTCCGTCTTACCTCATCTCGCTATCATTGTGGACAGTTTTCATAGATACTTATGGTGATTTTAGCTTAATTAACAGAACAAAACAAAAAAGTCTCTTGCAAAAACTTGAAAACGGGTGTAGGTTTGTATGAGGATACCATATAGCGGGATTTAATTAAAGTCAAGTTTAGATATTCGGCTTGGCCGTCGATGTTGATGCATGGCCGGGTGGTCCCCATTGGGTTGTCGTAATGTATCCAATTTTCATCGTCAGTAACGATACGATGCAAAAAACTCTTCCGATTATGGCGTTGAAGCAGCTGTTCGCAAGTGAAAAATCTCCTTTCGACGTCTCTTGGCTTCACTTCCTACGGCATCCAATTTCCTTGCTTTTGAATCATTCCCAAGGCTTTGAGGCGTTTGCCAACTGTTGACAAGTCAACTCCCAATGATTCTGACAATTCTTGACGGGTTTGACACGGATCTTCGTCTCACAAGTTGAAATCGATGAAGCATAGTCCCCGTAAGCCTCACAAAGCGTACAATGGGCTTCAGCTGTTTTTTTCTTCATATGAAAGCACAAAAGCAAAACTTCCCGCAAATTACGTTTTGTTGGAACAAAAATCGACATGTTCACAGAGCAAAAAAAAAAAAATGATGTTTACACTTCAGTGGCATGACACATACTGAAAATTGAAGCTTATGAAGTAGGATTTCACATGCATATAGTCACAGATTTACCCGATGCGATTTAGTGCTAGTTACGCTATCCTTTTAAACTAATTCCAATACCCAAGATGTAAATAAATAAAAGCAGTTTCTGTATTGTGTAGCACAACTGTTTTATATTGTTTTTTATTATGTATTTATTTTATTATTTATGTTAATAGTTCATAAATTCATGTTATAGTATAAGCTAGTCAAAAGCTATAAAAAAAATCGATTTTATTTTGTTTTCTATTGAGAATTTTTTATCATGTCAATTTTGATATATTTTAATGTATGATTTGGTTGGTTTGTTCTTTAGAAGAGTTTTTGCCATACATAATTCTGCAAATTGATATTATTAAATAATAATAATAATAATATAGACTATAGTTATAGGTATATTCAAAATATAAACACTTTCTTATGATGTATGCTTTTCTTTATATGTAGCTTATGATAAAATAAATATCAAAGCACCGCCTAAAAAAAATACACACGCACTATAACTCCATAAGTCTCAGCACATATTTACGCTGCATTTACTTTTCTTAATATCTGAAAATTTCATCATCTTTAACTCTTTTCATTGTTTAATATCTTTTTTATTACCTTTTATATTCCATACTAGTATAATTGCACTTTTCTTTATGTAGCAGGGTAAAAAATAACTAATATGCTAAAAGTTCATTTTTTATTTAAGTTAAACTTTCTTTTTATTGAAATTATATTGTATAAGAAATATATGAAATAAGAAAGAAAAAAATTTAACAATAAAATAGTACATAAGTAAATTAAAATAAAAAATAGTTTTGTTGCTAAAATAAATAAATATATAAAATGTATAAAGTATAGAATTGTCTAATTAGATGATTTTGTAAAAAACAAGTTCTAAAGGCCTATGCTGGTTTTCACTTTCGTGCGGATTTTCGAGCCAAAGTGAATTCATTGAAATGGTCTGCGTGGACTTCGTAATTTGTTTTGATAAAATTATAATCATAACCAGTGCGTGCGAAATGTAGTGTCTGGGCCAAAGCCACATGGCAGGCAAGTGTTCACTGCGAATCAGGCTCGATCAGCCTGTAACGCTAACTAAGTGTTCAGTGTCAGCGCTAGAACGTCTGAGGGCCAATCTCAAGGAAACGTGCACTGCCACAGAAAATGTTGTCGTTTTTATACTCTAGCCCGGTTATTTTTAGGTTAATTTATGTAGAATCTGCTCTGTCTCTTTAACGAAACGGAGTATACGCTTAGACGAGGTGTTTCTGATTTCAAGAGTTGTAATAAATGGTCTAATCATCTGCTCAATTCTGAGCAAAGCAGATGTAAATAAGTTTCGTCATACTCTAGACAGAGTCTACTGCACTGTATTTCTGAGGGGAGACCTAGCTTGCTTACAATAAGTGATGTCTCACTGGATGATGGCCCACCGTTGAGGTAACCCAAAAGCAATCACAGTTCAGTTCTATTGAGTTGTGCGTTGGTTTTTGGTTATATATATGTAGAACGGGTTAGTAGCTTGTGGGCTGGCGTAGACTAGGATATTGTGCACAGTACCGGGAGGCAGTGCTTTTAAATCGATCTACTATGAAAGATTTTGACTTAGCACAGCTTAGGCCGCAAAAAGGCTCCGGACCTATGAATACGAATTTGCCGAACCAGTTCATCAGTACTTTACGCGTTGCCCGCGATATCCTTATGGCCCGGTATACCCAATAAATCGTGACTTTACGGCTAATTGACAGTTGTTGGAGGATGTCGTAACATTAAAGAACCAGCTTCGAGGAGAAATTCCAAGAGCTTGACTAGCTGAAAGTATGGTTTTTTTGGCCACATTAGGACTTTCATTAAAAATATGTAGCAGATGGCGTGGACTTCAGTACTGAAAAACCGTGGGCCACGTACCAATGCCAATAGAGCTACTGGTGTTGAGTCCGAAGACAGCCGCACCTGTGCGCAAATTACTCAAAGCGTATGTAAATCGCATTCAATTTAGCAGTTTAACGAATACACTTTCGCAAGTTATGCACAGTGTAAGTGAAAACCGTAGCAGGCCAGCTTAATCATGCGCTGCAGGTGGTTTTGTTTTTAGAAATATAGAAAACTAGAAATTATTTTATTTTTAAAAATAATTCAAAATTTTCTTTATAGTTTTGCAGCAGCAGCACTTTTGAAATTGTATGATAACGCGATGAAATTAATTAATTACGTTAAATAATAGCAGAATTTATGATTTCGTCGTTTTGTTTTTAGTTTTTGTTTTTTTTTTGTTTTGTTTTTTGTTTTTTAAGTTTTAAGGATATATATACAATGACACAATTAAATCTTGTTCTTCTTCTTCTTCTTCTTTTAAACGCCCAAAATTTGTTCTAACCCATTTAATAAATCAGTAGTAAGTAATTCGCTTGTTTAGGTCCCACAACAGTTCTTGTTACAAATAGATTTCGTTTGGTTTTGCTTTTTCACTTTTTTTTTTTTTTTTGGTTTTTTTGGTTTTTAATTATTAAAATAGTTTAATAAATTACAAATTGTTGCTGATTTGCAACGCATAGCGTTTCAATTAAGTACCAAAATTTGCATAATTTATATATATATATATATATATATATATATATATATATATATATATATATATATATATATATATATATATATATATATATATATATATATATATATATATATATATATATATATATATATATATATATATATATATATATATATATATATATATATATATATATATATATATATATATTGTTTCGCTAGTGATATAACAATTTCTTTATTATTAATATATATTTTTTTATTATTATTTTTTATTAAAAATTTAGCAGAGAATATATATAAAATATGTATTAATTTCACTAGAGAGTAACTGCACAACTCTCAAATTTATCAGTTTAGAAATTTTCTTTTTAATTTGTTTTTAACAAACATTAAATTTTTGCATAATTTTTTGTTTTATAGGTAGTTTGGTAGTAGAGCCTTGCACGAATACATTCGTTTCATAGCGCCAAATCACTTATGCAAGGCTTGCATTTTTTTTTTTTTTTAATTTAATTTTTTTGCAAATTCTATTTAGACAAAATTTATATTATTAATATTTATTTCATTTATACTTTTTTGTTACATATGTATATAAATAAATATTATGCATAATTTGATAAATTTATGCTGCTTTGTTAGAAAAAAAAATATGCGCTAAGTCATATTCAGGCTGCAGTCTAGTGTGTCTGTGTGTAATTTTTATTTATTTTTTGGTTTTGTTAATAAAGATTTTACATATATGTTTAATGTATATATATATATATATATATATAATAATTATATATAAATATTTGTTTTTATTTACTGCAAATGCTAAAATTAATTTAGTTCTTCCCGCTCACAAAACTTTCGCCATAACATTAACGTCTGCTGCTAATAACAGCAGCAGTAACAGTAACAGTAGCAGCAGCAGCTGTAGCAGCTGTAGCAGCAGTGTAATGTGTGTGGCACCACTGTTAACTTAACAGTAGCCAATTAATCAACATGCACAATTAATTTAACAGTGCGCATTAACATAACATCCAATTTAGTACATATTTTATTTGGCTGCATTTGCTGCTGTTTTGTTTTTTGTTGTTGTTGTTTAAATTCTCTTCGTTTTTTTTTTTGTAATTTTTAAATTTTTTTTCTTCTTCTACTTCGGCCGTTACAATTTTCGTTTAGCTTGGCCACAAAAACAAATATAATTGCTGTTGCTTTAATTAACTATGCCAGTGTTGCTGCATTTGTTGTTGTTGTTGTTGTTGTGGTTGTTGTTGCTATTGTTGTTATAGTTGTATTTGTATGCAGCACGCCTTTGCTATGTCAGCATCTTAACAAAAAGTATAGCCAACAGCACATTGACAAAGAGCACCAGTAGCACCAGCTGCTGTCGCGAAAACCAATCCTGTAATAATATATATATGTAAATTTTGTTTAATTAATATATGTGTAATATAAAACAAGAAAAAACGTTAACTTCGGTTGCACCGAAGCTCTAATACCATTCACACGAAATTTTAAATCGTATTGTAAACCACATAAAAGTGGTGGTTTAAATAGGAGCTACCACAAAAATTAGGCGGTACACCCCCACTAGTAGATGTGTATGAAGCGATTTAGTAGATGTGTAAGATGCCGCCATAACGAATTTCAAGTTGATATTAACATTTTCCATTCAAATGCATAAGAGTGAGCTGTGCGTTTGTATGGGGGCTACCTCAAAAAATGGGCGGAGGACGCCCTTTTGTATCGGTTCTCCACTAAAATCCAACAAATCAAATTTCAAGCTAATATTGATTTAATTAAAGAATTTTTTCATACAAAACACAACATTTCACGGTGGGTTTGTATGGTGGCTACCTCAAAAAGTGGGCGAGCCATGCCCATTAGACTATGTATGTTAAGCGGCTGTCTATAAAAAGTCACCACATTGCATTTCAACCTAATACTGACTTTAATAAAGAAGTTTGTATACAAAATGTCAAAAGTTGGCCGTAGGTTTGTATGAGAGCTACCCCAATCAGTGGGCGGGTATGTATGTATATGTATGTACCTTAATGTATGTATGTATGTATACCCTTAATGTATGTATATGTATATGTATTCTTAAGTTTATATTGACTACAATAAAAAAGTTTTTCATACAAAAAGTCAAAAGTGGGCGGTAGGTTTGTATGGAGGCTACTACAAAAACTAAGCGTGGCGGGTAAATCTTGATACTCTATTCAACTGCAATAAAAAGTAGTGTATGTGCAAAATTTCAACTGTATAGCATAAAAATTGGTGCCCAAAAAATGCGCAACAAAATACAGACAGACAGACAGACGGACGGACAAGGCAAGACTGTCTCGTCTCGTCGAGCTGATCAAGCATAATATATACTTTATGGGATCTACGATGCCTCCTTTAATGCATTACCAACTTTCAGAGAAACTGATAATACCATTTTACACCATATGTGAATGGTATAAAAAATATACTTTTAATAAAAATAAAAAAATATTTATATATTTAATACACACCTTCACTTGTGGACTAACTAAATAAAGCAACGGATTCGCTTTAAGTCGCTCATTGGTTTCAATTTGTCGTCGTACAGCTTCACGTCGCGCTGAACCCAACGCTGAGACCTCTTCGCGACTCATTGCTTCAGTGGCATGTGGCAGTACCTGAAAATCGGGCAGCGATTTCTTGCGTTGCAGTGTTACATTTATGGGTACGCTCTGGAATAGATGCAATTATAGATATCATGTGTTTAATGAAACTATGTAAATTAAATCAAGTATTTTATATAATGAAGATCTTGCACAGTGTGATCTAAAAATCACCCAACATTTTAGTTATAAAATGGTATTATGTTTCAAAGCTAATAATTATTCAAAATACGATTCCTTTTAACTCAATACAACGTTTGGAACACTCAACACTCAAATTTATCGATAGAATTCTTAAACTCGCTTTCCAGGATGTTCTGTAACACCTGTGTCACGGCTGCTTGTATGGCTGGAATGTCATCGTAAAACGCTCATTTCATTGCAGTTTCCAATTTTTGGGAAGAAAAAATAATCGTACGGCGGTAGAACAGTCGAATACGGAGGGTGGTCGATGAGACAAATCTGTTTTTTCATAAAAAATTCAATGACTTTTTTGGTCTTGTGAGGTGGTGCATTATCATGTATTAAAAATCGTTGATTTCCTTTAGAATATTCGGGCCTAACACGTAGAACTCTAGACCTCAAACGATGTAAAACTTGTAAATAATATTCTGCATTGACATTTCGGCCTTCTGGAACAAATTCTTTGTGAACAATACCCTTGGAATCATAGAAAGTTATCAACATTGTCTTGATTCTTGACTCGTCTTCTGACTTCCATGCTGCAGATTATCGCTTAGTTTCAGGATCATATTTAAAGCATTCATAATTCAGCTATAATCGAATCAAGAAAATCTGGATTTTCCGTTTTCAGCTGTTGAAATGATGTCTTTACAATGCTCTACACGAGCAATTTGATTTGGTCATCATATAACTGATGTGGAACAAAACGTGCACACACCTTTCTTTTACCCAAATCTTCAGTTCATATTTTGTACATTAAGATGAATTTAATTCTTCTGCCAGCATTCTCACAGTGAAATTTGCATCGATAGCGATTATTTCACTTACTTTTTCCACTAACTCAGCACGATTAGATGCTTCTTGTCGTGCATGTCTTGGATCAAAAATATCATGGATATCACTTAATTAAATTGAATTGAAACTGTGGCGGTTGTATCCCACCGGTCCTGGCTTTATTAAACGACTATATAAAAAATGAAATGACTTTCTTTGCTTGACACATTTTTTATTTCTTATTAAGAGTCCAGTACCACAGATTTTCCTGCGCCTGGAACTTTTTTTTTAAGACGCAGAGCCCTGCTTTGGGAAATGATTCTTATACTTAAGCTTTCTACATCCTTTTGGGAGCTCATATCATCTTACTACGATTTCTGAAGCAAAATCTTTTGGAACAACTTAAATCGTTGCACTCGAATGTGCACGACATTGAGATACCCTGTACTTTATATAACGACATTTAGTTGAACCATATAAAGAGCCGTAGACAAGGTATTGTATTTACCACAGTATACACAACGCAGCTTTGTATTTTGTATACTGCAAAAGTTTCAGTTTAACAAGAGATAAACTCTCTACCATGCTCTAGTCATTTTGTGACATATTAAACAGCTGATGTATAACAGCTGTTTTAACTAAATACCAAATCACAGCGAATAGACATTGATTTTCTGTAGAAATTCAGAGTTCTAGTTTAAATTCGAATAGCATTCTTGTAACGGGTGATTCATTTAGAGGTGTATTTTTTTTTCAATAGATTTCACAGATCACGCGACACTGGTGTCATACTGACAATTCAGTATAGAATGACTCACACCCCAACAACGACTTTGAGTTTCAGTATACGTTATTGAATAATAAGCGACCGCATAGACCACGTACAGCCCATAGTGAGGCAACTGTAGCGGAGAATATGGCTAAAGACCATGAGCAATCGATTCGACGACTTGCGCAGCAACTTGGTCTCTCGTATGGAACAACTTGGCGCCAGAATCTTAGTTTAAAGGCTTACAATAATTCAAGAATTCAAGTCCTCTGAATTGAATTTAAGCTTTAATTTAAGTCAATGGGAGAAATTTGTGCAGTAATGCGGCAATATACAAAATTAGCGCATTTGGGCTGAAGAGCAACCCGAGGAGATGCTCGAGCTACCGTCACATACACAAAAGTGCACTGTTTGCCTAACCTAACTGTCCTAACCTGTCAACTGGCCGCCTAGATTGTGTGATATTACACCTACGGATTTTTTCCTTTGGGTTTTTGTGATGTCTGTGATATCAAAAGTCTTTGTCGATAAGCCAGTTACGATTCAAGACTTGGAAGCCAACTGGCAAGAGTGTTCGAAAATTTGACTTTCCGAATGAACATTTGAATGAAATTATAGTTTAAAAAGAAAATCTCGAAGATTGTTGTTAGGGGTCATAATATTCCGACAGACAAAAAAGAAACCACCGTAAATGAATCACCCGTTACAAATGCCACACTAATTGTTGGATAGCTAGGTTTTAAGTGGCAATAAAAATTGTCTTTGTAAAAATGAAGCCGAAAAGTGTTAAAACAATTCAATAGCAAAAGACACAAACAATTAAATTAAATTTATAAAAAACGCTTGCACAAAAGCAAGCAGCGAAAAAGTCAGAAGTCAACAAAAATACAAATGTACTACAAATCAGCGTATATGTAAATAGTACTTCAATCGACACATCTCACAGAAGATTGATTGACTGATTGTTTGATTGTTTTTAAACTGACAGATTGTTTTATAAATATGTACTACGCCAGCTCGACGGAACGTCAACAACTAACCTCCACTGGCGGTTCGACAATCCAACTTTCCGAAGCACGCCGCGCCAACAATGCAGGCGAGAACATTAGCTCCTCTTCATCCTCCTCAGGATACCAATCCATGTTGTCTGATTTTGTTTTTATCTTTTTTGTACAATGGGACGGCGTTTAATTTAAAGACTTTATGCCATAAAAAATTGCATAACTTCAAAGACAAGTACAAGTAGCATTTCCGGCGTAATTCAGAAATTCAGAAGTATTTTCAAATCGTATGATCCACAGCGCACTTTTGTGTTTTGTGATTTGTAAGAGCTTTGCGTGCTTTATATTTATAAACCGAAAAATAATTAAACTGCAATTTTATTAAATATTATTTAATATGTGGGTTTTTTTTTTCATCTGTTTTGTTTTTTTTTTTTGTCTTGTAAAGTCTTCGTTGTCATTGGGAACCACAAACGCGCAACGAGCCAAGAGCACTTCAAGCGAAATTGTTTTCAATATGTTTTCAAGAATAAAATACAATATAATTCGTTTTAGATTGGCGACGCAACGGCGACGAGATACAAAACAGCAATATTAAAATTCTTGAGTAGAAAAAATGATTTTCCCATTTTTTTTGTTTTTGTTTTTATTTTGTTTTTGTATTTATTCAATGAAATATCGAAAACAACACACACACACACACACAAACAAAACTAAATAATAAAGAACAAAAAAAAAAAAAAAAAAAACCCACGACGACGCGTTTAAGAAAATCTATCGTACAGAATTTTTAAATATTTGGAACAATTTATAACGCTCAACAGTACACGCGCACGTCTTTAAAACAAAATTTTATGAACTGATTTTTCAAGAGCTCTATAGTGTCATAGACAACGTTTTGCTATATACTGAACCGTAAAATCTTCGCATGCATTTCTACACACGGCACTTGGCGACAGCAGTAACTCATAGCAATTCAGCACTTCTCTCAATCTATCTCTCTCTCAAAGAAGAATAAGAAGAAGAAGAAAAAGAAGAAGATGAAATCTTCACGAAGAGGTGCTCGAATTTTGATTTTATGCCGGCGACAAATTCCAATGGCTACTTTTTTGAATCATGTTCAAAATATTTCGACAAACACTTGTGAAGTGTTCATTTTATTTCAGTTCATTCATTTTCGGGGGCTTTTCTCATTTTCGAATTCATCCATTGGAAGTTTGGTCGGTTCGATCGGTTGGTCGGTCTGTCTCTCATTTGGCCCGCGTTTTGGGGCGCTATTTTTAGTAGCGTACAATGTGAGCAAGCAAACAAAACTAAGTATATATACTATGCGTGCATGTGGAGGAGATAGATGACATACAAATTAAGTTAATTGTTCAGATTAACTGTGTTATGAAATATTTTCGTCATTTTGTATGCGTGCACGCGGCGGCGGACGAAGTTTCCCTGGGAGGGAATGGGTTACGGTAATTTACAGACAATTTTTATCAGAAGATGCAATAGCTGAGTTGCTTAGCACAAAACAAAAGTAATGCTAAGCTAATTTAAGTAGAAAATTTACAAAATTTTTGTGAAACTATTTCGATATTTTATGTTTCAAGTGGAAATTATTTTTTGAAACCCTTTATACGAGGTTACATATGTAACAAATCTATCACCCTACCGACAAAAAGTTCCAAAGATATAAAGAATGTTTGTATACCCTGTATGCAAAAAGACGAGGGTTTAATAAATTTGTGTGAATGTATGTAACAGGCAGAAGAACGTGGTAGACCCCGTAAAGTATATATATTCTTGATAAAAAAAACTGAGTTGATTTAACCATGTCCGTCTGTCCGTTTGGAGGTATGAGACAACAGATATCAAGAACTATAAGAGTTACAAAATTCAAACTTGACAAATGGCTGAAAAATGTCACGTTTACGCATTGTTGAAATACTTAATGTCTAGATGACGCACTCGTTATATGACACGTTGAGAGCAATAAGTTAACAAAAGACACAGAAATGTCAAACTGTTGGTTTTTATAATGCTCTTCTGCATATGCTGAGAATTCTCGTACACACAAGCAGCTCTTTGCATTAACCAGTGTGAATGCTAATTGGCTTTGGTGTATTTCCTCTATGCAAAGCACCCACATAAACGCAGCTCTTTGCATTAACCAGCAATGCTGTGTTGGGATCTTGAAGAAAACCCTGAACACCCTGTCAGATGGCTTATATTTTGTATCTGCTTGTTTGTCATGGAAGACTGGTCGCAGTCCTGACCCTAGTTTTCTCACAATCATCTATCTTGAAACCTACAGTTTTCTAAGTTTTTACAATTATATTGATATACGAAAAAGTAGATGGTTGGTTTTAAATCTAAAATTATATTCATGTGTAAAATATATTTGGATAATAATTTTAAGAAGACAAATCTCAAGAATATGCTTAAGAAAGACTTTAAAGGTTTGGTGATGCAGCAAGCAATTGTATTTTAATGAAGATTTGTTTCATTTTACTGATCTTTATGCGTAATTTTAAGGCTTAAAACTTTTTCAGTCTTGTTTCGCTGTTTTTACTCACATTTTTATCATTATATTGTAGGATATTGTGGAACAATCTGGATTTTCGCCCAAAGATCTTCTCATTCTAACTTTGAGAGTCGGAGTTTTTTTTCCCAATTCTTTTCTATATTCCTAACTTGAAAAATCATTGGTTCCCATACAAATGTTCATACCCTATTTTAACCCTTTCAAGTTTTATTTTCAAGACAAAATAGCCTATGTCCTTCTCCAAGGTTCCATCTATTTCTATGCCAAAATTTATAAAAATTGGTTCAGCAGTTTAGGCGTGAAAAGGTAACCGACTGACGGACTTATTTTCACATTTATAATATTAGATGGAAGTTCTTACCAAAAATAATTTTACACTCACCTTCATTTTCTTGCCACCGCCGCCGCCAGCAGCACCACCACCCTTACCGCCTGCAGCAGCCAGTGGCGTTACGGGCTTGGCAGGCAAATACAAACTTTCCGTACGTTTCGGCTGTAAGGGCGAGGGAATGATATCCTGTCCGAGTGTACGTTGACGTAATAATACATCTTCAAATGGCTGATTCGGTTGTGAGTATAGTGCTTCTATGCCACCACCGCCACCACCAGTGCTGGGTGTACGTCCACCGCCACCTAAACTAGGAGTACCAGCACGCGATAAACGTCCAGCACCAATTCCTGTCGGTATGGAACCATTACCCGCTGTTGGTGTATTATGTGTACTACTATTAATGCCTGTCGGCGCCGGTGTTGCGCCACGAAATACTGAGCCGGCGCGTGCACGGTGTTCCGGAGTACCACCACCACCGGTTGTTGCTGCTGGATTGCCGTCTGTTACAGTGGTGCCGGCACGATCAATCGATGCCTGACGTGAGCCACCAAATGCAGCGCCACTTAAGCGACTTGCAGCGCGTGCATAACGATCAATGGAAGAATCACGACTGGGCGGACGCTTATAATGATCGAAATGATCAATTGACGATTGTTGATTGATTTGGCCCAACATGGGCGGTCGACCGCCGCGATTCGCTGCTGCCATGGCAGCAGCAACAGCGCCACCGTTTGCAGCATTATGTGCATCGGCAATTTGTTGCGAGGGTCGGCGTAAACTGGCCGCATGACTAGGCGTGACATTGAGTGATTGTGTGGGCTGATGCTGTGGCGTGTATTGGGTTTGTTGGGTTTGGAACTGTTGCTGTTGTTGTTGTTGTTGCTGCGCCTGTTGTTGCTGCTGTTGATAGAGTCTTTGTTGCTGTTGTTGCAGCAATTGTTGTTGTTGCAGTTGTTGTTGTTGCTGCTGCTGCTGCTGCTGATGTTGTTGCTGCTGCAGATTGCTCATTGTATGCGTTGCCTCTGCACTGCGAAACATGCTCGTCTCACGTTGCAATTGCTGTTGACTGCTCATAGCGCTGGCATTCGAAACACCCATTCCGGCGGCACCAGCAGCGCCGCTACTTAAATTACTATGTGCAAAATTTTGATTTGTCTTGGCAGCGGCGCTCATTTGCTGTTGACTACTTAAACCGCCACTACCGCCGGGCGGCTGTTGTTGCTGGAATTGATATGCAGGATTCATTTGCGGATTCATTTGTTGCTGATGTTGTTGCTGCTGTTGCTGATGTTGCTGCTGATGCTGCTGATGATACATTTGATTAATTGCGCTTATAACTTGCGCATGACTCGGTTGCGCTTGACTAATCATCGCCGAGAGATCCGTTTGCGGCGATACTGGCAATTGTTGCGAGTACATGGAACTGGGCACCGGACATTCGGCCTCCTGCTGCGCCTGCGCCGATAGACGTCGATTTTGTTGCATTGCCAGATATTGTTGCTGTCGCTGTGCTGTCGTTGCATATGCATCCGTTGGACTACCCGTGCCCGCACTGCTCGGCGACAGATGATTCATACCGCTTTGCGTTGCGCCGACTGCACCCGGTGGTGCACCTTTAAAACGCTCACGAAAACGTAACTTCTCGAAACGTTCCAGCACAGTTGGCTTAAAATCTGGCGCAAATTCACGTGCCATCTGCACTGCCAGCTCACAATCGATGCGCGCTTGCTCGGCAGCCACATCGGCGTTTTGCGCCTTTACCGCAGCTGTGGCCATGCGTGAGATCGCCATATCCGAGCGTTGCATTGCCATTTTGAGTGCACGTTGCGCTGAATTCACTGCGGCTGTAATGCGATCGCGAAATTTACGTGAACGTGCAAGGAACAAATGCTTCTTCTTTTGGCTCGTAATGAGTATGTTGTTCTTGTATTTGCCCTCTTCGACGGTGCCATCACGGAAGGTAGTTACACCGTAGCCATGCTTGCGATTATTATACCATTCGCCTTCGTATCTGTATTAAATTTAAACAATAAATTAGTAAAGTTATTTGGAAGTGTATACAACAGAATTCATAGTATTTAAAGTATGCAAGAGCTACACAGAAAAAAATTGACTTTTAAAATATGTACGAGGACGTTTTTATCATTTTAAAGTTGAAATTTGTAAACTAGATCCAAACAAAAACGTTGATTATAATTGATCTAACCTAAAAAAAAATGAGAAATTAACTGAGCCCGAATTTAAACCAATAATATGGTTAGTTTGCGATAGTTAATGTGGATCACATATTTATTATCAGTTAGGCAAATGATTGCAAATTATGACCGTTTATCTTTTTTGTAAAGATACTTCTAAGCATTTTTAACTAGAAATATTCTTATATCTAGAAATATTCTTATCAGAGGTGGACATCGGTTCAACTCATGTTTACTTCAACGCACGTTCGGTTCACCCGGGGTTCGATTTTGTTTCAGGGATGGAAACAATTTTGTCAACCTAACCATAACATCAATTATTATAACAGTTTCATTTACTTATAAAAATTGTTCAAGTTAGCAACAACAAATTGTATTTTGATAAAATTTAAACAACTTTTGTAGGTAAATTTAACAGTGGAACAGTAGAACTAGTTGAAAAGTAACAATAAATCCTAAACAAATTTAAAAAATGTTTTCTGTGTAACCCTCGCATACGTTACTCACTTCAGACCATCGCTACGCTCTGCAACACCATGTCCACAACGTTTATCCTTCTTCCATTCGCCCATATACGTCTCCACCACTGACGGATCCAATTGTTCATCCTCCATGGTAAAGCTCGCATTAGACTCCGTGTGCGTTGATCTGTGCGCAATTATTTTGGTATAACAACATCTAAACACTACAACACACAGACATCATACGCACCTCGCCGTCAGATTTGATTGTTCGGAACCTGTACTAATCCATGATGCAGTCGACATGGTTGAACGTATGCTGCCCGAGGCAATGGTGCCACGTTTCTCCAGATCACCGGTACTACGTTGCTTGCGCATCTTTAAGCCCTGTCGTTGGCATTGAAATGTATTAAAGAAGTAGTATTAAAAAAAAAAAAAAACAGTTGCCTTCGCTTCAAGACTACTTACCGATAGAAAACCCTTTTTGGTCTTTTCCGTCAGACTATTTCTGCGCACCGGCAATTTATCCGACTTGGCTGTTAGCACAAAACCACCACGTATGTCTTCCGATTTGGCGTTCATCTTCTCCTGATTGCCATTCTCGCCACTGCGTAGTGAACTCAGCGATGCGTGTAGATTCTTGCGTCGATGATGTGATGCCAGGCCGAAGGGCGCCGATGTGCGTATACCATAACCATGACGCTTGCCCTCCTGCCATTGTCCTTGGTATTTACCTAGAATGCCAGCGTAGCGTATAGTTTTGTAGCAATGGTTTAATAGTATTAAGTAAAATGTTCGTTTGTTGCTAAGCGAAGCTATGCTTCAATTTACATATTAGTTCAGCACGGTTCGGTTTGTGTTTGTACGAGGGCAGTTTGAGAAGTCAATGACACTGCTGCTTTTAACTGCCAACTGTTAATATACTACGCTCAAATTTGAAGCAATCTGCATCATTAAGTATGTGTTTGACAGCAATTGAAAGCGTATATGAAAGCCAGACAGACGGAGAGAAATCAGCAGGTTGTCGCGCTGATCCAAACAAAGAAAACCACACTTTCTGCTACTATTTGATTGCTGTTTTGCTGCAATGGATGCATATTTTATACTCGTTCATGAACGTTCATTAACCTAAGTCAAACAATGCTTCACACGATTACGTTTAATGTAGCACCGATATGCTTTCTGTCCGTCTGTCTACGTTTCATATATGCTTCCAATGATAGTCAATACACATATTTAATGATGCAGATTGGGTACTATAAGAACTAAGCTCAAATCTATAGAATTCAAAGTTGAAACAGTTACAGACTTATCAAACTACCCTCGTATTAAGGACAAAACACAATGCGTTGGTAATTAAAAAAAAAGAAAGAGAAAAAAATAAGAAAAAAAATATGATAAATAGCTCCGCAGTGCATGTCCTTGTCGCTGTCTTGTGCTAGCATAGACATCCTACCAACCAGCTAGCTACTAGACAGTACTATTAATGTATCTGCTGCTGCCTTCTTTCACTAACTAGTTATTTACTAGTATCCTTACCAGATATGTATTGTACCTTGATAAAGTATATTGTCTGCTTCTATGCATATACATGCGCTAATTAAGCGCTATTACACTTTTGCGCTAAGTTGGAATTTTTGTTTTGGTATTTACTTAAAGAGACCCCTCCGCGTAATTGATTTTGTCTATGTATTAAAAGTGTGTGTGTTCTGTACAGAGTTCGAGTTTAATTTGGACAAGTGAAATTTAACTAAAGAACCTCATTGCCATAGCAAACATCAACACACTCACACATCAGCAACCATTTTTTTTTTGTGTAAGTAAGCGAGAGTGAGAGAGAGAGAGAGAGAGTTATACGACAGAACGCACCAAAAACCAAATGGCGGTAAAGGTGAAGGAATATATTAATGAACCAACCCACGAGTTACTAGCTCAGTAGTACTAGTTCAGTTGTTCAATTGTCAACAGCGAACTAATTGATCATTTACTACATTGGTCTTTAAAACTATTGTACACAAAAGTCTCAGAATGTCAAAAAGTAGAAAATTCTTAAATCAATCTCCGAGAGGAAAATACAATTTACTCTCTCAGCTGCTCCAATTTCTTCGCAACGACAGTAAATGGGAAAAGCAATGAGTTGTGATTCGGCAACCTGTTAGCCGAGGTAGTTAAGACGATGACACTTTTCAGCGCCGTTCGCAAGTGTCATGGTTCGATACCAGTTTTCTCCACCAAAAAATATTTTTATAAACCGTATAAGTATAACAAAACTAAATTAGGATTTTATAAAAATAGAACAAAATCAGCAACAACAAAAATGGTATCCGCAGGGTTCAAACGTCAGATGCTCTTATGTAATAACAGATATGTTAATGTTCTTCCAAGCGCAGATCTTCAATTCTTGACAAAATCTAACGAATTGGTATGAATGATGATTTAGCTGCGTTCAAAGCTAAATCATCATTCATACCAATTCATAAATCGTGACCGAATGAAATACGACCAAAGATGCATAAAGCTTGTCCTAGTTTGGCTAGCTGACCATTGTGGTATCTAAAACAATGAAATTGCTGATAGACTAGCAAACAAGGAATATGCCTCACTACCCAGCTGCACCATCTGTACTCATTAATGAGCTGAATAGTCCTTGACACGAATAATTTAGGTATATCTGGAAGGAAGGTGGTGCAGCTCATATGCCGCATTTATGTCTAGAAATGCTTCATACTAGTACCGAATAGAAAGATTTCGGCGTTTATTTACTGCCTGAACTGACCTTCGTGTGCCAACGTGCTGAAACTAAGAAATCTCCATAAGTCACAAATATGATTCTTTACAGAACCTGCATGCTCTGCTGAATACCTCAAAAATTTGAACTCAGCAGAACACTTTTTCTGTGAACAATGAGTTTGGATGCAGTTTACTCTCTCGCGCTGACCACACTTTTGTCAAAACTAAAACAATGTTTTCCACTTGTTCATCTCTATAACTTTATACTAGCTACCTACTCTATCCTATAGTTTGTCACCATATCGGACAAAGCTACATAGACGCAAAGTTTGAGTGCTCTCCAGAAGGAAGTTTTGACTTCAACCCTGTCCCATCTTATGTCTATCTCTCACTGCAATGAGAATAACCTAGTTTATTTATGCTTTCCAGACTTCTTCAACTAACTACAATATATGGTGTCATTAAAGAATAATATGGATATACATCTTAAATGCGCACTAAATTGCTACTTCATGGAAGAAGTATCAAATCAATTGACAACATGCTTTGGATTTGTTATATTAAACTCGATAAGTTTCATATTAGAGATAACAAAATTAATTTTAATGAATAAATTAATGCAGAAGCGATTGTTGCGGTGAAACCTGTACAATTTTATTCTCAGTCAAAGGATTTCTAATCAAACTAAAGCTTTTCATGGTTGTCGCCTATTCTACCTAATAGTTTCTTAACAATTAATAAAGGTTCCCATCTAATAGTAGTGGTTGGGATAGGTACTTTTACCTATCCCAAGCTCGAAAAAAATGTTCGAAAACAGTACTTTTTTTCACTTTCAAAATATAGCGATTTGAATTCACTTGATATTGAGAATAAATATCATGTCATGCTGTACGTGAAACCCAGACCATTTTAACGCATACACTTCTAGTCATTGTTTTGGATTCTGAAACCGGAACACGGGGGGGGGGCGGTTATAAATAATTTTACTATCATTACACTTATCTGAACACAAGTCTTGTATATTGTGTTATTCAGGCTTGTTCCGGTTTTCACAGAAGACTCAAGCATGAAGTTACACTTTCAGTGTGTATCTAAAAACTTCCTTTGTCTATACCAGAGATGCAAGGCGCTTTAAAACCGAACCAGTTTTGTATCAATTTTATATGGTTCAAAATGCTTTTGAGGTCACCACTCATGGTTCTAAGAGCTCTTTTATGCCAACTGAAATTTTCTGTTTGTTAAATCGTTTGGTCATATTATTGTTGTGTAGTGTTTGCATTCTTTCCCCAACATAGCCAAGAAGTTTAACAAACAGAATATTATAGAGCAATTCGCTTAAAGAGATTGTACAATTATAGGTGGTCCTCACTAAATCGGATGATTGTATATATATGAACTCATAAATGAAACAATTTCTTCCAAAATACATCATTATTACCAAACAGCAATCAAAAACCATTAGGAAAAATGAAAGTGCAATGTTCTTTTAGATTCACATCCATTAAGTAATTCTGTATATTCATAGGACTACATGCCCATCATTTGCATTCCACAAACTCATCGAGGCACATACAAATATGACGTCAGGGTTTTTTGTTCAAATTAACAAAAATGAAAAGAGAACCTAAACGAAATTCTAAATACCGGTACAAAATATTAAATAGGAAAAAAGCTCACACACACATAAGAAATAATAGTAATAATAATAATAATTTTCCTTGGATTTTCATTTTTTGTATTTTCCACGTTGCGCTTTCGCTTCTATGAATTTGCCAATGTTTTGAAAATGAGCCAAAAAACCGAAGAAAAAAATGATCTCATGCACAACGGGCAACGGCGACGTTGGACAAAAGTTGACTGAATAGAATGGACACGCACGGAAACCCGCCATCTCCATCTCCACCACTGCACTATACTCCAACGTTTCCAAAAAAAAAAAAAAACAGAAAGAGAAAGAGAAAGAGAGGAAAATGGCATTGTGTGTTCTGTTTGAACGCGCGCGCGAATGCGAATAAAAATACTACATAATGCAAATAATAATCATAAAAAAATTATAAGAATAAAAAAAAAATGTTTAGCTACGACAATGGCGATGTGCAATAGTAATTACGGAATTTCCAAATGTTCAGCACGTGTGTGCTTTGTGCATTGCACTCGAATGTCAGTTGAATTTGGGGCAGTTTGCCTTGCGTCACTCTTATACTCACCGCCATCCGCATATGTCTCACAGCCGGTACCGTCCTGATAGCCTTCATTCCATGTGCCCTCATAACGTGCCGTCGACACAGTACTCTCGCGTACGCCATAACGTCCTTTGTGTCCATCCTTGGACCACTCGCCGCGATAAATCTGGCGTCCGATTTGTTCGACGCCTAAACCATGCCGTCGACCATTCTGCCATTGGCCTTCGTAGTGTGAACCGCTGGAAAAGACAAATTATGGAACATACACATTTATGAATGGAGGAAAAAGAAAATCTTTAAGTTTGTAAAATAGTAGCTATAGCTTCTATGCTTCTGACATGGTATAGCTCAAATTATCTAAAGCCAGCTGTTTTCATAAGTTTGTTTAAATAGTCAGCAGATTACAGCTGATTTTTTAAAAATGTTGTTAAACTGTTAATAAAAAGTCAGCTGATTTTTGCAGCTGATAAGTGTTCGAATGACAGATTGTTCCTCCTTGTGCATAGATGAGCACAAGGAGCCTAGTTCACACTAATTTTAGTTTTTCGTTCTCTTGAACAGACTTCGGCAAGCAGAAATTCGTGAACCTGTGAGTACACGAAGTGTGTTTTGTCTATTTCATTTTGTAATCCATATCAATATATCCGTAAAGGGCTGTTGTGTACCTTTCTGGGTCTGTCATAATATCATGATATAAATTCGGAAATCTTGCAGTTCTTATTAAGATTTATGATGAATATGTTTTTGATGAATTTCTAACAAGAACTTTGGTTTTTTAGCTGGATAATCTAAGGAATAAATAGAGTAAAAACGTAGGAGTTTATTAAGGTTGTGAGTATGCGGATGAAGAAGCTAACTGCAAGATGGGTGCCGTATTTTTGGCATATTTCATAACATTGGTTTAAAGATGGATCCATCGCCACATACGTCAAACCAAGGAAAAGACGAAACAGTGATTATTTTTCAGTTGAACCGAAAGTACATCGCGTTATGGCTACAGTTTTTTAGAATGAATGCGGTATAATTCATATCGATTACCTTGAATATGGTAAAAGTTAACATACTATACCCTATTATGCTGAGCTATTGGACCGCATTGAAAAATAATTAAAACGATCGAAAAGCGATCGTATTTAGTGAAAAAATAGTACTCTCTCAAGAGGATTAGGCATGAATTAAGCAAAAAATTGGTCACCTCTATTTTGAGGGACCTGAGAAATTCTATTTTTCGCCTTTTTGTTCTCTATATGGAGACTTAGCTTAATTTAGATTACCCTGCCAAAAAGGCTGGTTTGAAAAAGCTATAAAGCAGACTAATCGTTCATTTCTTGGACCATCAGTTTCCTCTGTAAATTTTGTACGAATATTTAGTTTAGGTGCTGGAATCTGACTACACCTCACTTAGTTGCTGTTTTAATATGAAAATATCTGCTAGGATGTTCAACTTCAACTCTCAATATGAAAGGAGCATAAAAACAAATTCTTCACTAAAACTTCTTTCAATAAAATTTTCATTCAAAAACTTACCTCGGCCATATATAAGCACCAGACACTTCAAATCCATAGTTCCAAGCGCCCGAATAGGCGCCCTGATGCTTTGGACCCGTACAGACACCATGCCCATGTGCCTTACCCTCATCCCAGCCACCGCAAAAGGTGCCACCATCCTCAAAATCGAAACGACCACCGCTTATCTGTCGCTTACCGCTGGCAGCACCCGCAGAGGATGAGGGTCCATCGTTGAGATTGAGATTGCCATTCGGTTGTTGCTGCTGCTGCTGTTGTTGTTGTTGGTATTGCTGGTGCAGTTGTTGTTGTTGTTGTAGATGTTGTTGCTGCTCAGGCTGTTGCATACTAAATACTATTTCGCACGCTGAGTGTGTGTGTGTGTGTGTGTGTGTGTGTGTGTGTATGTTTGTTGTGTGCGTGTGTGTATGTGTGTGTATTGACTACTTCTACTTTTTTTCTACTACTATTTTTAGTTTATAAATTATAACACTTTTTTGTTGTTGTTTTTGTTTGTGATATTTTTTTTTACTACGTTTCTGTTCTACTGCCAAATTTCTTTTGTTTTATTAATAATGTTGTTTTTATTGTTGTTGTTGTTATTTGTTTATATTTTTTATGCTTTCGTTGATTTTGCATTGATTTGCTAAATGTTTTACTCTTTTTGTTGTTTTTATTGTTGTTGTTGTTGCTCTTTCTATTGGTTTTGTATCGCATTTGCTCCGTTTTTATTAGTGTGTGTGTGTGTGTGTGTATGTGTGTGTGTGTGTGTGTGTGTGTTTTGTATCTGTGTGTGTGATTATTTCTCTCAGTGTAGTTGATTTCTTGCTGCTTCGTCAGGTTTCGTCGATTATTCGTTTAATTTGTGTTAGTTTATTTAGGTTTTTACTTTTTAGTTATTAAAAATTATTTCTCTTTTTTTACTTAATTAAAAAAAAATTATTTTTTAAATTTAGTTTTTCACTGAAACGCGAAAGTTGTAGAATTTCTTTACTCTGCTTTTGAAAATTTTCTTGTCTCCTTTTCAAAAATGAGTGCCTTAAAAATTATGCTGCTAGTTCTTGTTCCTGTGGTTGTTGGTTAATGTTAAAGTTTGTTGATTTTCTATGCTAATATCGTAGGCCATCATTGTAGTTGATCTGTGAGAAATAAGAAACAAAATTGAAAATTATTTTTTTATTGCAAAATATAATTTTAAAAAAATATTAGGGTGTTCACAAGGTCTTAAAATAGTGAAAGTATGCAAAGGTATACAAACGGAGTCGTAATCACACTTGCGTACAATAAACACTGCACAGTCAGCTGTTTGAGACTCTGATTTGTTCGTTTCAAACCGCTATCAGCTGTTCAGACATTCAGAACAAAAGCACTAAAAAATCCCAACATTCGCGCTGCCACTTGCTAAATTTACGTGTGTTTTTTTAGCATTGTTTTTACACAGTTGAAAAAAAGATTATTTGATCTGGGTCGTGCAAAGTACTAAACATTTTGGAAGTTATTGTTGGTTGTTATTTTTCTTGCACATTTTCACTGTTGCAAGATGTCATTTACACCTTAATTATTTACAAAATCATAAAATATTTGTTGTTTAAAGTTTAATTTGAAGAAATTTAGTGGAAGAGCGTTCATTCGCTTTCTAAAGAAGTTGAGGTATGGAACTTATATGGGACTGTGTAATAAACTCATGGCCTGTGTATAAGCACCTGACAGTAGAGCTATTATCGAAGGAGATCATATACTTTAATTTTTTAAATCAATGCATTTCAATGAAACTTCCATATATTGATGAAGATTACACAAGTTTCTTTCCTAAGTGAGAAATGAACAACGATTTGAAAGTGCATGAAATTGCTTTAGAGCATCGTAACATGGACTGAAAAGGAGCCTGAAATTATGTGGCATTTACACTGCGACCATTTCGCACTATAAAGGAGAAGTAAGAAAATCGAAAGCTGCCACCTTCATCTTACTTATTTTTAAATGAAGTAAAAATATAAGTCGTTTGGGAAAGTTTCACGAAGTAAAATCATAATCCGAATAACAAATATCACGATTTAATACATGGTGTAGACAAAATGTAGTGTTTTTGAATTTGAATAAATATTTCTACTTTCGAACGATCTATGTTGGAATACGCGTCATTTATATGGAATCCCTAAGTTGCGGTTCACAATTACAGACTTGAACGCATTCAAGAGATTCAGAAAATGAAATTTTCACTCTTATCACTAAATATTTCGAATCTATTGCCTTCTTTCAATTGCCGCTTATTGCATCCTTCTGCTCTTGAAGGCTGACGAGCAATTATAAATTTGCTATTTATAAATCATCTAGTTTTGGGTACTATTAGTAAATACCCCGCTCTAGTTCAACTTAATGCTCCACCTAGAGTTTCGCGCGAAAATTCTTGCCATTTGCTGTGGTTGTCGAGTCTATTCATAGATTTCTGGCATGATGGTTAAGTTAAATGTTTGTAAGCATAAATAAATCGAATAAAAAACCTCTTGAAAACGTCTGTTATCAATTTATATTTGATTTCTATGGTTGGAATTTATGGTAATTGTAATTTTTTTTTGTTTTCTTGGACATAAATTTATTTCTCTACTTAGGCATCTTCTCGAAAATTCACCAATACATCGCAATTGACAACTCAGTGATTAATAGCATAGTTGAGATTTTATTTTAAATCAAAATGTTTATCAAGTAAATTTTTTGACGTCTATTAAATCGATAAACGCCGCCAAATACGAAAGAGCCATGCCTCTCACGTTCCGCCTGAAGGCAACTTGTATGTGAAGCAGTGGCTTGTGAAAGCTATAGTTATGTGTGTGTGTGTGTTTGCGTATTAGTGTTATCTAGCGCTCGGTGGGTTGCGGCTATACATCATATACGATCTTGTTATTGTTGTACTTGTGGCTGCTGTTGCTGTAGCTGTAGCTGTTGTTGTTATTTGTTATTGCTTTACCACTCTTTTCTTGTAGATTTTATATGCGTACATTTTATATGCGTAAATATATATATATAAATTGCTTATTTAATAGACACTCAAAAATACTTGCTGCGCACACAAACACGTATACGAGCCGAACATTAAGAGCGTGACAGCGATAGAGTGTTTGAGTAGGAGCTCACTAATGTAAATTGCAAACGAAAGGGGGGCGAGTTGCAGTTTGCATTTAAATGAAATATTTAAAAATTTATTTTTTTTTGTGTTTGATGCCGGCAACGCCAAACTATATAAAAACGCGTTTTATCTCTTTCTCTCGCAGCATACATTTCTAGTAGTAGGGACAGGGGGAAGGAGTGGCAGGGAAAGGAGATTCAAGGAGATGTGCAGAACGAAGTCTGCCAGGGTACAGCTAGGCATACATCAACAGGCGCGAAGTCAAAACGAACAAGCGAAATAATAGAATCAATGCGAAGCACGAAGGCATCAGCTTATTTGAACATAGTCTATTGTAATCAGTTTTCAACAATGTTTTCTTATGACGTTATCACGTAAAATTATCGTTCGTAAACCGACTTTACAGACAACCATTTTTTTTTTTTTATATTTAATTCGTATAAATATTGTTTTCGAAGTGAGTGCAGCTAAAATTGTAAGGTTTCCCAGTGAACATCAAACAAATTTTGTTTATAGTACAACTGTGAATGGCAAATATGTGTGGCGGTGACAAACGGTTAGTCTAAATGTGGCGTAGGTACAATTAAACTCAAATAAACCCACTGCAATGGCTTAAGGAAAGCAACAAAATGTGAATGTTTCATGGCAAAAATTGACCAAATAATTTTGCATATTTAAGCGGTAAAAACTCTGAATCTATTTGTTCGCTTTTAAATAAGTTATATTTCAATTCTTTAAATTGTTTCATATCTCCAACTAAAAAAAATTGCGCAGAACCTATGTAGATACATATTCATTGTTTAATAAATATATACGAGCATGTACATATGTATATGCTGATTTTATAATTATTTTATGCAAATATATACATATATATACATCCAAACATACATATGCATATGTTTGCCATAATTATAGTTTTTTAGTGCAATTTTTTATACATAGTACATACATATGTATGTAGTACCTTGTTGTTGTTATTAATGATATGCAAGCAGAATGATTCTCAGCTTTTTTATGTTGCATTAAAACAAAAACTAGTGTACATGAAGGTATGTGTGTGTGTGTGTGTGTGTGTGTGTGTGTATGTAATTGCAAAATTACGTTTGCTAAAATGAATAACCAAAAAGAATTGAAATGAAAGCACAGCACACACAGCAGAAATCTATTTCATTTAGACTATTTCACGGGGTTTTCTACAACTTGGCAGCAAACAATTTATATCTAGCTACGTTATTGTTCTATTCTGAGTTCATACAAACTGATACACACACGCGTACATAAGCACATGAGCAAAGTACACACACACACACACACACACACACATAAATAAACTATTGCAAACAAGCGAGCGAGTGAGCGAGCATGCAAAAAAAAAAAATAGAAAGAAAAGAAAAGAAAAGCAAATAAAATTTAAAAGCTGAAAGGAAAATTCTCAATGGCAAAATTTTTGCTAACTTTTCGAGTGAGTGGGTGGACATCGACGCCGATTTTGCGAGCAGGTTTCTGTTTTTGCTGCCAGCTGCTTTTCTTTTTGTTGTTGTTGTTGTTCGTTTTCCTTTACGTTTATTTCTTTTTTGTTGTTGTTGTTGTTGTTGTTTTTTTCGTTTAATACGCGCGCGAATAAACTAAACGAGCGAATCAAAATATACTAACTAACGAGTAGCTATAGCTAGTGATGCGCGTATGTGTGTTTTTATAAACGAACGAGTAGATGAGCGTAAGTGTGTGTACATGTTCTTGCATGATCTTTTTTTCGTTGATGCTGCTGCTGCTGCTTTTCACCTCGTTTTATTTTTTTATAAACTCACGATAATAATAATAGAAAATTATGAATATTAAATAAAATATTAAAAATGCTGCACAGAAGGTTATAAACGATAAGAATTTCATGTTGGTTTATGCATTTATGAAGTCTGTTAATGATTTTTTGTTTCTGAGTATGTTCGTTTAGTTACTTTTTTGATGTGTTTATTAATATTTGATGACTTAATAAATGCTTTAATTGTTATAATTAAAAAGTTTGTTGGCTCTTTGAAACTTTTATTGATGTTGTTGTAATTGTTTGTGGTTTTTTGCAGCGATTTGTTGCTTATTATTGTCTCATTTTGCTGTTAAATATGATATCAATAGGAAGTATTGCCACTCGTCACTTTTGTGGTAATTTTTAGTGCATTTAATTAATAAAAACAGCTGATCAAGCCGTCAGTTGTATTTGAAGCTCAACTCAAAAAATATAAAACCTTTATGGAAATATCTCTTTTGCGGGATGTCCTCAATAAAAAGTGTTTGATAAATTAATTAAAAGTGATTGCTTGCTAATACAATGTATAATTTTAGTCTTTGTTTAAACAAAATATTTACTAAACAACTTTAATTGGTTAGGTCAGTCACTTTCCAATCCACCCGTTGACTGCCAAAGTGGTAAGGTCAGTCACTTTCACAATCTACTCGTTGGCTGCAAAGTGGCCCGGTTAAATCACTTTCTCATCCACTCGTTGACTGCCAAATTGGCCAGCGTATGTCATAGAATGATGAGAAGGATTACCTATATAAAGCTAAGCTGGTTCTTTATGGCTAAATTGTGATCAGATTCTTATCATTGCAGACGCATTTGTTGGAAAATATCCCAACATTTTATATTACGATATGACCGATATGAAAATACCTGCTGGAAAGTGTCTAACGATCCTATTGCTGTTACTGAGATTCAAAGTAAAATTAGCAGAAATAAGCATTCGATATACTCAAGTATACGAGTATAATGCGATTCAGACTGCATTGTTTTAGAGAAAGCTGCCAGAGAAAATGCTAACATAGCGTACTCATACTGAAATATTCAAAACAGGACATAAAATTGAAGAACAAAAAGTAACAATTCTAGTTTGTAGCAAGGCAACGGGATAACATAAATTTAATTTTACTGATACGCAACTGATAATCGGAAAATCATTCATATATCGTCAACAAAAGCATTCCCAGCGCTTGTTCGATAAGAACAATGGATCGTGTAATAGATTTTTCATTCCATTAAGCATTGTTGAATGGCCTACCGTTCTACCGTTTTTCCACACAATACTTTCTCGCTTAGCTTAGGTATGTTATACCTTCTTGTAAAAGGTATGAGCTCTGTTTCGATTGGGCTTACCCTTAGTCCCGAGGAGTTTACCGAAATAGAGAAATTTTTGTGTGCTCTTGCCATGAGATGATAAACCGTCTGCGGAAACATGCCATGGAAACGTCATCGACATAAGCTATATCAGTAACTAAGTAACTTATCGATTGTCAGAGCCCATAGGGGAGGCTGATGTGGACGACTAGGGTTGCGTTCGTTCCCAGATCTCTCAAAACTTTCTTTAGAGTAAGAACAACATTGAATATAGATACACGTACATAAGATCTTCCGTGGCAATAAGTTTATCTACAATTTCAAAGTCTTTAGTAGCTCGCTTTTGTGCTCCAAATTTAAAACCTGTTTTGAAATTTTTGCATTTTCAAAATCTTTAAATCCACCATGCGTATACGTGTTATAATTCATATTAAGCATGCCAAAAAATATTTTATATACTCGTACATTTCGTATTTAGTAGTATTTAGTATGTATGTACAATAAAATTTGCTGGAATTCAATTTAAATTTCATTGGAATAGCATATGTTTATGTTATGCATTAAAATGATTTATATAATCGTATTTCCAATGAAGTAATATACTGAGACGCGTTCGCTTTTGATTTCTAGGAAAACTCTGTAATGAGTATATTTAATTAAAAATTATATTTCAAATGCTATTTATGCATGCATGTATACATACACGTAAAGTACTTGAAGCAGTTACGAGACTGTGTAGGGTAGCAGTACGCAAAAGTGGGTCTTGCGAACACAGTCTAGAACAGGAAACGTTGCTAATGAAATTACGTATACGCCCAGTTGTTTATTTGATTAAGTGAATTGAAAGCATAAAAAAATACAACAACAAAAAAATCAATTTAGAACCGGCTATGCATAAAATCGGAAGTATTTGTTTGTTTAGTTGCGCTAAAAATGTAAAGTATTTAAATTAATAGACATGAACATAAAATAGGCAATTTATATATACAAGTATATATGCAAGACGTAGGAAATGCCAGCGAGGAAGTACAAAAAAGTACACCGAAATAACAAATTTTTTTAATATAAATTTGATTTGTTTCTGTCAATTTTCAAATGTCAATTTTTGGGAGTCTCTTCATTTAACTGTCCGTCTGTCTGGATATTATTTTATACTCAATTATAAATGAAGCATTCGCTTGGACAAAATAGCTAAAAATTCCGAATTGAGAAAAAAGCAGTTAGCAACCGAAACATCTTATTGGGACTTAGTTTGCTAACTTCTTTCTCCAAGCTATTTGCAAGAATTTTTCTTGGTAGACTGTTGGTAGTTTCAGGTGTGCGGAGCGTCATTATTGATCTTGGCTTCAGTCAACACCAAGATACTCCAGAACAAGTTCATCGGTTTGTACAAACTGTACCTTGGGGGCTTTAAAATTAAGCATTACAGCTCTGCTGTCTTTTTGGATGCTCAGCAAGTACTTTAACGCGTCTGGCATAAAGGCTTACTCTATAAGCTTAAGCCTGTCCTCCCTGCAGCTTATTACCTAATACGTAGGTCGTACTTGCTTCGCCGCCACTTTTTGTTCAAAGTTCGAGATGGTCGATCGGCTATAGGAGTGGGTGTACCTTAGTGAAGTGTCCTTCGACCTGCTCGTACTCAACTGAATACTAATACAATGCTAAATACTTACATGTAGTTTAAAACAGGGCCCTCCAGTGCGTTATGATACGTACGCATTACAGTACTCTACCCAGATCAGCGAATGCCTTCAGTAAAAAAGCAAATCAACCGACACACTAGCGGCTATAATAAACGTCCAATAAGCCCACATCAATCAGTTGGCTGTGGTGTTTTCAATAAATTTCTGTCATAGGAGTCTGAAGCGGCTACATCCCAGTGACATCTGGCAACGCCAGATGATTGTTTTCAAAGAGAGAAGATATTTTAAACATTTAAAACCATTGAAACTTTACATCAATCTGTGCACTACTGATATTTTAAACCTATGTTTCATAGGTATTTTATGAAACATTTTATCAATGCAGAGGTTAGTTTTAGTGAGTAAAAATCGCATACTATCACCAGCGTCTTATGTAAGCCTGGGTGAATCTTCGACTTGCTAAGCAAATTGGTCCATTACATAGAAATGTGAATGCAGTTTGTCATGAATAATATCTAATATTGTATAAATATCAGTAAATAGTTGAGGCTTTGAGTAGTTGAGCTCATTGTCTAGCTCGCTGGCTAACATTCCAGAGAACGTGGGTTCTAGCATCGTTTTAAAAATTCAAAAACAGTGTTTGCAGAGAAGAAATTGCAAGTGTAAAGAGTATTTAAGCTTCGGTACGACCGAAGTTAAGGTTTTTTTGTTTTTTTTTTTGTTTAATATATTTCTTAATTGATCTTTGTTTTATATATGTTTTAAATGTACGTTTCGAGAACATTTTAATGGTATATAACACGTCTCTTATCAGCAAAAACTTCATTAGTACCCGTGCTGCAGTCAGCACACTGAGTTGCGCTTTCGTCTGGGTCCACGTGAGACAAAGTGCTCAAATTCTTAACGTGCCAACGACGTTAATAGTTTCTGCTACTTTAACTTTAACTATAAAACGAGCAACTAATGAACTTGTTCTACATGCAGCATTAATTCAGTTAAATTCGATAAGAGAATTTTCAGAACATTGCAATAGAATTTCAGAAAAGATGCTGAAGTATATTTGGTTTCTAGCATTATTCGCTCTATTTAGTTTAAGTTTGAACTTAGCTAACAAAACGGAAGATGTGGCAGGTAATTTTTTTTATACAATACTACGTATAGTTTCTATGGCGTATAAACAAAAAAATATTTAATTTTTCAGCTTCAACACCGCCATCAGATGATGATGCTCATAGTACGAGTTCAAGCAGTACAAAATCAACAAATTCAACAACAAGAATAACAAAATCAACAGTAAAAACACCGAAAATAAAAAATTCACCTAAAAAATTGATGCAAAAATTTTATCACATTGAGCATAAACGCAAATTGAATTGGTTTGAGGCCGAAGAGAAATGTCGTCAGTTGGGCGGTGATCTTCTAAATATTGAAAGTGCCTTCGAAATGGATGAATTGGTAAAGCGTTTGCAAAACACTGATTACTGGATCTCTGGCAATGATTTGGGACAAGAGGGCAAATTCAAATCGATAGCCACAGGTGCACCGATGTCCTATAAGCGTTGGCATAAGGGTCAACCGAACAATTATGGAGGCAATGAAGACTGCGTGAATCTCTGGTGGCATGATAAACAGATGGCAATGAGTGATGCACATTGTAAGAGTAGTTTTTATTATATTTGTCAATCGAGCATTTCACCAAAATGTTAATGGATAAAAATGTATTATATAAATCAATAAAATTATCTAGGGTAGGTATGAAAAGTAAGTGCCAACTTTCGCATGCAGACTCTGCATCTTTTTCAGTTCTAAAAGATTATAAAAAAAAAAAAAAATTAAACAAAAAGTAAAACATAGATGTCGCTAGTAGAGCTAGATGATGCTGATGACGAATGATAATCAATGAAATCATATTTGTTCTAAGATACGCCGTCTAGATGGCGCCAATATTGAAAAGTATGCATATATGTAGTAGAGAAATAAGTATATTTTGGACTGCGTATGTATCAGGCGAATCTAAAAATTCAAGTTTTGGAGGCTTTATTTCTTTACCTCTGAGATCATAATGTTTATGAATACGAAAGACAAACAGACAGACAAAGCTATATCAACTCGAATTTTAATGCTGATCAAGAATATATACACTTTATGGGGTCTCTCGATGAGTTCAACGGTCCGTACTTTCTGTATGGTTGGAGACGACTGGCATTCTCCTCCATCGTTTCCAACCGGTATAAACTGTTTCAGAACAGTGTTTGTTGCGACTTGTTCAAGCATCACACCAACTTCCAGTCTAACGCCATGTATCCACTGGGTAGCTTCTAAACATCTATTCTGAAGTGAGCAAATTGTAAGACGGCAAATCGTTAGTAGCATCCTGAATGGTTTTTGACAAAGCATCTCAAGGAGTATGGCAAGACGGACTAAAATTAACACTGATGCTGCAGTCATAAGAAATGGAAAGTAGCTTGAGTGATGGGCTAATAACCTACTCTACGAAAAAACACTTATTACAGAAATGCAGAATCTATAATTTATCAAAATAGCTGGGAATATTTTGAGCGTAGAAGCTTTTAACAAACTTCACTCACACAACAAAACAAATGAAACATACAAGGGCTTTATATCAGAGATGATCTCGCCGTACACTCGTCCGGTACTCAGACGGACACAAATTGTTGCTTGCCGAAGTCAAATTAAGATAAAGAAGTGAAAGAAAACTTAGAATAAGTGTGCTGCATGTTTTCAACTTAGTAGGAGCACACACATACGCTTACACTTTGCTTGTTCTCTTTGAGTTCATCTCTGCTTTACATGAAATATAAACCTACACATACAAATATTATTCTCTTTCAACTCTTTCGCAACACTCAGTCTATGTTATCTCAATGCTACCCATCTGCAATCTCAATGCTACCCACTTGATGAGAGCCATGGTTAATAATAAAAAGCGATAGCATGCGAACAGCTAATTATCACTTGATAAGAAACTGTAAGCGTAAAAGAGATAGGGATAATGTTCGTGTGACGTTCTTTGTGAATAGGTTTGATGAGCGCGAAAAGCAGTTTACATGTATCACTTTGTATGTGCTTCGCTATTATTTTGGTGATTGACAATTGTTGACTCAAAAATGAGAGCGCACGTTGGCATGCAAGCAATAGCAATAGCAACAAACGAATAAAGAGATACGTCCGTCTCTCTGAACGAAGAGATCTCGCAGGCTATACGAATATAAGAGAGAGACTTCAAGTTGAGAAATTTAAACTCTTGTTTGCTCTTTTCAGATAATGTTCAGTAATTGAAGGTGCCAACCCTACTCTAATTGGTAATAGTTGTGGTACACTCTATTGTTTGGCTTTTCCGGTATAAAATAAATAAGAAACTCTACGAAATTCTGTAGTTGAATCCCTAGAACTTATTTATAGCGCATATGTTATAATTTCGTACTGCTCACACTCATTGCTTTTATTATGTTGCTGGGCTTGGAATCGGAAGGGTAGTATATACTTTAGAACTGAGGTACTCTCGTGATCTGCTTGTAATGCTTTTTGAACCTAATTACGTTTATTAAACTAGTTTTTATTTCCATCTATTCTTTTTCTTCTCTAAACATTTCAAAATGAGATAAAGAATGAAATGAAATAAATTTTCGTAAATCTTTTGTTATTAATAGAAATAAACACACATACGCATCAAAATCCCAAAGATACACGCATATATGTATTTAGATACAATTTCGAGGTAGAAGATTTTAAACGAAATACAAAGTTTACATAAAAATTTTCTCAAAATCAAATGAGAAGAGAGATGCAGCGCAACATTTTGGCTGAGAGCATTTATTTAAACTTTGCCTGACTGTGTTATTTGTTTAAAACAAAATAAATTCTATTTGAAAAATGAAGATATTGTTTTTTTGTATTTCATTTGTATTTTTTTTTTTTTTTTTTTTTTTTTTTGGCTTAGCTACAAAACATAAACATGTCGAGAGAATAGTTTGAAAGAGTAAGCAACAGGCAGCCGTATACAATATATGGTAACATATGTTTAGCACAGACAAACAGAAATGAACCGAACGGATACCCAGAGACAGATACAGATGCAGATACAGATACAGTCAGCGTAGATACTTGTTCTGAAATCGTGTAGAACAAACGAAATGTGTAGCGAAGCATAGAAATTATTTGTTAGACAATAGTAAAAATTTTGTAGCAATATTAAAAACGGCAGACAGTAAATTTCTAGTGTATATAATAAGTGCTCTATAATAAATTCTGCGGTATATGTATATTTTATGTATGTAAAATAATTTATGTAAATTTCTTTAAAATGATTTTGAAATCAAAATTTTTTTGTTGAGATTAAAGGATTTTGTGAGCCCAGCAGTTATTGTTTGTAGATCTTATAGCCAGCAGGTGTGGGTGATACGTGATATTTATAGCTGCTCTAAAATTTAATTGTATCTTTTTGTGTTTTTGTTCTAAACTGTTGGCGTTCGATTTTGAAGGGGTAAGACTTCCGCTTTGAAGGAAAATAAATTCCAATAAGCAGCGAGGTACACAGAGATAGAAGAAAATATCGTCAAGAGAGAGAGAGAGAGAGAGAGTAATACGCAACAAAAAGTGTAATCTGGAGTACACGTCATAAGGCAGTATAAATTTGCTTGTCTATAGAACATTCAAAAATTAATTCATTAAATGTTTTCGGAAATATTCAACTATTTTCGGTTTTATTTAGAGAGAATTGAACTCTTTTGAAGTTCTTCTGAGACTGTAAAAATTTACTGTAAATGCAAAGTAGTATACAGAACTCAAAAGCATTGCTATAAGCGTGTTCTGCTACGAAAAGAGAGCAATCTGGAGTACAATACAATTCATAAGCTAGAGAACAACCAAAGCTACGTAGCATACGAGATCGTTCTTTCTTTTTGCTATGGTATACGCAGAAAGATAACAAAGAACAAGAAAATGGTTTGTGAAAAGTACACTGGTTAATGCAAAGAGCTGCGTGTGTGTGCCATCCATAGGCACTTTTTATGCACTTGGCTCTTCGGCATACGTAGACGATAAAGAAGAACCATTATGAATTTGTGTAATTCAAAATGGTTCATGCAAAAATCTGCGTGTGTGTACGACAATGTCTCAGTCTATGCTAAAGAGCATTGTAAAATCAAAACTACACTATGAGCATATGTTTTGCGCACCTCTGATATAAGACGATGTATTTCGCTTGACTGTTCTCTTTTGTATTCCTTTTGGTTATTTTGTTGTCAGTTGACAATCTTTCATCGTTACACTCGTGCTCCAACGCTCTCAGTGTCTAAGTAACAGAGAATAGAGCATAATAATAGTATGTAAGTAAGATCTAGAGAACACGTTCTAAAGAGCTAACCTAACTTCTCGGTGCAAAAAACAAAATGCTTGCACAGACACAGACAGAAGCATCTGTGCAGTGAAAGATTGCAAACAGCAGCCCAAGGAGCCATTGCATCAACAAACACAAGACTGATGCTCCATCGGGTCTGCGATTTAGCACCGGATGTGGGGTTAACTCTTTAGAACGTGTACTCCAATCCAATCCAATTTGACAAAGTGAGTGCAAGTAGTTGGGATTCAACAATAGCTACAACAACAACGAACAAGAGACGAAGAGAAGAGTACGTAGAAAATTGAGAGTATATTGGTGATTTGAGACTGTACGACAGAGTACAATTAAACTAATTGCAAATTATAAACTTTATTTAACTAATCTTAAACTTGATAGGGATGGACTTCTATAGCAACTATAGCAACATATTTTACCTATTATAATATGAAAGATTTTATAAAACGGTTACTCTTATCTGTTCTTTAATGAAGGAACTTTTAGACGCTTTAAAGCTAACTTCGAAACACACACTTATATCTTTGAAGTTCAAGCATTTATATACGATATTAAGGGTACTTACGAGTTTTAGAAAAAAAGAGGAAAAATGCATAATGCATAAGAACAAATTACAAAGTGCAAGTATTTCGCGCATTCCTCGGCAAAGGACCACAGATATTATGTTAGATTTGTTTTAATAATATTACCAGATAATCAACCCTCGTGCAAGCTGTTCAGAAATGAAACAGCTGATTTGTGCACTTGATGTTTCACATAACTTGAAAGAAATGTCTAGCCATGAAAAAGCAAATTTTATCTTCATTTCACTTAGAATATCTATAGATTGTGATGCAAATGTTTTCTAAAGAAATTTTAGGAATAGTAAATATTCCACCCTGGTCTAGATTTCGCTCAGAATAAATTGAACGAAATCGGTCTCGTTAAAATGGTAAATTTTGACAATTTTAGAAGTATTTTGCGATCTGATTTCATTGGAAATTGGTACTATGAAATTAATTTTCTCAACGTAAAGTCAAATCAAATTGTAAAATCTGCTGAAAGTGACAATATGGACCATTTTAATCTAATCGATTCCGATCAATTTATCTTTGATCTTTTGTAGCTGACATTAGATTACTTTTATATTAAGATATACTACTTACATATTTGTTTCAATGTGTAGATATGTAGAACAATAACAACATCTTTTGTTCAGACAGATTGAAAAGATACGGAGACAATTGTTTCGGCTTCAGCTACACGCACTCGTTGTCTTCGTAGTTGTACAAACTTTGTGAGCTAAAATTGTTGTCATTGTTATCAATACACATTGTAAAGTATATGTGATTAGTACTTCTGAATGTAAAAAATGACAAATAATCATAACAAAAGCTGCTCAAATATAAGCAGTTTGTGCAGTTTAAGCTACATTGTGAAAATAGTTAATATTGAACAAAAGTGTTTGTTCGGTGAATAGTTTTAGATATAATTATTATATGATCTATTTCATTTATACGATATACGAGTATATGATATTCAATAATGCTTAAATTGCAATTAGACATTTCTGTATACAACAAAGACACTTTGCAAACCTTGTCTATATAAATAAATTTAAATTCAATTAAAAATTCACTTTGCTTGTTTAAATATTTCTTGTTGTTTAGCTTGTTGTTGGCTTAGTTTGTTTCACATTTAGTTGATTTGATTTTTTATTTATTTATTTTCTTTTCTGCATTTTTTCATTTTTGAGTAGATTTCCACTTGAAACACATTATTTATCACTGTGATAATTTGTATCTTATTTATATTTCTTCACACATAAACACACATCTTCATTGTTATTTTTGTATATAGTAGTTGTATGTAGAAATGCCTGCACGCAAATAGAGAAATAAAAAAGAAATCACAGAAGGAATTTGCATGGCAAATTTTAACTTTAATACGCGTTTTTCGTTTTTTTGTGTGTTTCCTTCAGATATTTTCATCTGTAGTCTTGGTGAAAATGTCGCACAAACTAGCACAGAAAAATGCTTTATCTTTATGCCTTTCAGTGCGTTATACTTCACTCTGTGTAGGTTTTTTTTTTTTTTGTATTTTATTTATTTTTTTTTTTTTCTGGTTTGCTTAAATTTTGTGTTTTCACTTTGTATTTTGTATTTATTTAGTTTAGAAACACTGCATTTCAATCAATCCAATCCGCACACACACGCACATGCACACACACACACACACGCACACACACACCCAAACACACTAACAGAGAAGAGCGAAGATTTTGAAGCACACTGTGCACGTTCGCATTATAGTATGATATTTTTAGCTATTTGAAAACGCGAACAACGAACGACGAATGTACCATAATATATACATACATTCTCTAAATTGAAATTATTTATAGTTTCACATAAATTAAGTATTAACATTATCTATTAAAATTTTTTCTTGGGTATTGCTTGCTAGGTTTCCAAGCGCCCGGTGCTCTTTTTTGATAGAAAATTACCGTTTTTCGGAGTCTTTGCATTACGCTATAGCACATATAAGATTGAACACTTTCGATTTTGACACTTTTGTGCACACAGAAGGTTTTCGGAAATATTCGGAGTATTTCGGAGTGTTACTCCGAAAATGCAAATTTTTAATGCGGTACATTGAAAATATTAAATACATTTACAATTAGCAAATTTACGCATTTCGAAGTCATACTGCAACTATAAAAATTTACTGCGAAGACATTTAAGGCTCGCAAAGTTTAAACACACATCTAAAATTTGCATATTTATGCAGCTTAATACGGCTATGGTGCAATTCGAAGTATTTCGGAGTTACACTGCTCGAACCTACCAATGCTAGTGTAGCACTTTTAAAACTTTTTACACATTAGAAATTGCAATTTTATGCACTTCGACACAGTTTTGTAGTACATATATGCAAAGCATTTTCAATATGCAACACTTTACTCCGAAAGTAGTTAGAGGGGTTAGAACTTTATTTTTTTTATATATAGATAGAAAAACTTTTCCGAGTATTTTAAAGTCACTTTAAAATTGTAGTTTCTTACGGAGATAACATAATTTTAATTGACACTCGGAGTATTGTAAAAATTTTCATTTTATGCACACACAAAACAGATTTCAAACTCTTTTTTAAGTGTTGCGGAGTTGCATTTAGTTAAATTTTAAGCCAAACTAAAAAACAACATAAAAAAAAACTATATAATACATTACATTGATTTTATAAAACTGGGCATATGTTTGAAGGGATGGTAAAATTTTCGGAATCAAATGTTTATTTATGTTGAAAGACACAATTGAATTTACTAAGAAATACTTTGTATTTATAATTAGAAACAATGAAATTGTACTGCAATACTATGAATTGTTCTAAATTTACTGTGAGGTAGTGCAATTTTGAACAGTTACTCCGAAAAATCTTTAAGTTGCTTCAAAATTATGAAAACTACTTTAAAACACTTCGGATGTACACAGAGATACTGTGAGAAAAATGTACTCCGAAGTAACGCCGAAGCACTCCGAATTTAATCCGAAAATTACAAAAAAAAAAAACCACAACAATTCTTTCTTTTAAAACTAGTTATGCTTGTAGTAAATTTTCCATGCCTTGAAATGATTTTTCTATAAGCTGCTTGCTGACAGCTGACAGTGGTGTGCTGCTCCACAAAGACACAACTGTTCAACCGAGCGACAGACAGTTTTATCGATCGTTGCGGATGCTGACATATGTAGTATTATGTATAAGCAAAGCACCTTCGATTGTATGAACAACACACAAGCGAACGAACAAACGAACAAACCGAGGAGCTACGCAGCGCGCACGCAACAGATGAGCGATCGAATCGAACTGGTCAGAGGCTAGAAAATAGATATAGTGCTGACCGATCCAAACCCCTGTTGCTGTCAAAGCTGATATTGCTGCTGCCTGCGTTCTTCACTCACACACCACACGTTCTGCAGTAATGGCAACCGAAGGCAAGACAGTTTAAACGACTGACTGAGCGCGTCGTGCCTAGGCGATCGAAATTCGAAATTCCAACGGACTCGGCGATCTTTAACGCTTTGTAGTAGTAGGGCGCGACAGATTATTTTGCTTTCTGTACTATTATATCACAGCGATATTGTATCGGTTCGATATAATATTAGATGCTTCACATTTATGAAGTTCTTAAGTAAACTACTTTTTAGAGTAGAAATTTTTCGCGTTTTTGTCGTCTATGTTGTTATTTGCGACACCGAAAACTCGGAGACGTCCATACGCTGAACGCTCAACGAACGAAAAGAATTCAAATGTTCAACGTAGGCTAATATCGCGTATTCATTTTGGGAAAATTAGCTGCGCATCGAATGAATGCTACAGAAATTTTATATATATTTTCATTTTCATTTTAATTTTTTTTTTTTAGGGAAAATTTAGAAAATGAATGCACGCGTAGCATTGGAAAGCGGCAAAGCTACAGTTCATTTATAGATCCTGAGAGCACAAAAATGAGCATGAGAAAATTTGTACTTTTTGTGTCAAACAGCTGTTGCTCAGTTTTTCTGCGGAATTTTCTTATTTTTTACTGTTTCAAATTCAGCACACTGCTGAATTATATTGTTAAAAAAAAAAAAAAAAAATATACATTTATATTAATTTTTCATGCCATAATATAGACATAAATATGAATGAATGAATTGATACGGTGCGGTTCAACAGTCTCTCCAAGCGAAAAATCAACGGACAGACGGACAGACTGACAGCGGGTGGAATGTGCTTTCGTATATATTTTTATATATGGTAGTATATACATAATTGTGTAAGTTGTACTTGTTGAGATGGAAAATTTTTGATAGCATGTGCTGTGTTCTTGGGTTTGTCTGCACGCTAATTGCTTTAAGAGGACAGTGGTCTGGCAATTTCATGTGACTCATATTGGTTTTACAGTCAAAGTATATCATTTAGATATGAGAAGACTTGCTATTGGATTTCTGTTGTGTGACTGTTGACAAAAGTTACTGAAAAATATAGAAGCTGAGATTTTAGATCTTCAAAAGAAAAGGTAGCCTATATTAAGACAGTGCTTGGGACGTTAGATAAACATCAGCTATTTGTGGTGATGATAGTAAATATAATATAATATTGATTATATCGATTATATCGTTTACATTGATTATATTTATCGATTATCGACCATTTCATTGAAAAAAATGAGAAAGTTGAGCATGTGTAGAATGTTTTACGAATATATTCGTTGCTTTCTAAATATTCACCGAGAAAGTTGGGAAAGTTGGGAAAAGCTGAAGAATTTTGGCCAGTAAGTTAGGCCATATAAGACAACATTAAATTTCTATTTCAGCTCCTTCAAAGTGTTGTGTATCGCCTAAGTTGGAACACTCGTGTCCTGTAAATTGAGACGGTTCCAGTAAAGCTATGCTTATATCGGTAATGCAATGCAGAAACTTTTTGTACTGTTATTTTACATCACTTCTCTATGTGGAGATTGTCTTCTATATACTAATAGTATACATATACGCTTTAAATGTTTTTAGAGAATACAAATGTATATGTTATATCAAAGATGTCGTCAGCATTTAATAATAAACTTCTCTAATAAACGTACATTTGATTCAATTCATTCAATTTTCGCACATTTTTTTTTTTTAAATTTGTTATGGTGTCCCAACTTAGGCAATGTGTAATTAGTAATTGATGTTGTGACTTTTAAAGTAAACAGTCATATAATTCCTATTTTCACTCTGTTTCTGCGGATTAATGATGGTTTTTATGCGTGAAAAAGTCATTCACCACTCGTTTGTTGAGCCCTGGGTCGTTTGATATTATGCTCTAGCTCTTGATTTTATACTATTATCGTATATAATTGCAGCTCCGGAGCTTTCACTAAATTACACACTTTCTAGCTCACTTTTCTGTTTGGTACTTTAAAGTTTTAAGCGCTTCAAACTGCACAGCTGATTACTAAAAACCAACGAGTCCGTAATAATGTACGAAAAAGTAACGAGTAGCGCGAAACAACAATATACGAAACTAACGAGTAAGACGTGAAGAAACTCTTAAACTACGAGTACAGCCATAATTTAAACTCAAAATTCAATTAACGTAACTGACTGCAGTTCTTAAAGTTGAATGGCGTGCACGTTTCGACTGATAATCTTTGCTTTAGTTATTATCAAAGTACTTTCTTTGAACAAGATAAAAATTTTAACTAGCCAGCGAAATCATTAGATCAAACATTCTATAAATGAAGGACGCACTTTTGATAGTTTACTTAGAGGTATATTACACGTATACCAATTTGCAAAGGCCAACAAACTTGCAAGTTCTTGTTAACAATTATGTATTTATAATTTCAGTAAATGAATTGTGTCAAGCTAAGCACATATATCGTTACCAGTTATTATCAAAAGGCGGTATAGAAGTACCTCTACAATATTTATATGATCTATATACAATGCATACATATATACAAGAGAAGCACAAGCCATTGCATACAACTACGGGTATATACAGAATTCTCCTGAGTAAACATAGGTTATACAATTTCGAAATTGAAAAAGCAAATATACAAAGAGACGGACAGATATTATATTGTAGGTACATATCGTACATATCGTACATATATACATATATTCATAGTTAGTTGCTGCAGATACTATATACAATATATGTACTTTGTACGTAGAAATAGTTGTTGTATACAATTTTACTGCTGCTTTTTCATGCGCTTTTAATTTTCCTTTTTTTTTTTACAACACGCAATGTTGACTCGGACTGACTGACTGACTGACTTGCTGACCTAACTAAGTATTCAAGAGCGAGAGGCAGCTCGATATGCAGACAGAGAATTTAGAAAAAAAAAAACATTTCCTGTGAAAAAAAAACATCCACCGGGTGAAAAGCCCAAGCAGCTGAGAAAGAGATAGTAGTTAAATACGCGCTCATACAGTCATGTACAACGAAATTGAAAGTAAAATTTATGTCTTGCAGCAGCTTCTAAAGACGTTTTTATGTCTCTAAATTGTACGTATAGTTAATCCGAAACGACACATTGAGCAATTTCTTTCGAATGATTGAATCAATTAAGGTATTCACAATGTCTTGTAACAGTGCAAAAGTGCAAGAAAAATGTTGCACAACCAACAAGTATTTTCACTAAAATTCTACACTCCTTGCTCTGACCAAAAACAATTGCAGCTCGAATTTTTGTATGTTTTTGTGGTAACACTGAGACTAAACATCTGATAATTCGCAAAGAAAGAACAGTACTAGGAATTCGCAACAAACAAACCAAAGTCTCAAACAGCTGACCTTGCCGAGTTGCACTACTTTCTTTTACCCAAGTATGCTCACAACACCGTTTGTGCACTTTTGCACTATTACAAGAGCTTGTGAACACATCAATTATTCGTGAAATGTTTTGTATGACAAAAAAGTACAGATTCCAACTTAGCCGACTATTTTCTAAATGCAAAATCAAAGAAATATTTTAGCAATTTGAAAAATCTTTTTGACGTGGAAACTAATTCAAAATCGGTAGTACTATTCCGCTGCACAAAAGTGTATATTAATTTGATGAATGTACAGTCAAGCTGACTGACTTAATGATATATTGACTGACTGACTGACACGCATGGCTACCAATTGACTGACAGACTGACAGACTTTCGACCAGACCATTTTACAACCTATCAGACATAGACACGCATTTGGTCTACTTGAAGTGATGAGAGGACGAAACTGTTTGGCATCGATTCGATGTGGCACAATGCGACTTGGCGGCTTTGCGGCCCAACTAATGGGCGAAAATGTTTTCTTGTTGCATTTGTGTGGCAGCAACCTAACAGCTAAGTACATAGATCTAAACATTATACTTATATATATATATATATATATATATATATATATATATATATATATATATATATATATATATATATATATATATATATATATATATATATATATATATATATAGTATGTACCTCTATATACAATATACATAGATATATATCGACATAAGTATATATAACAAAATTTCAACTTTCGCGTTTGTCGGCGTATTTAAAACAAAATTCATTTTGAGGTGCGTCTCATGGGTGGATAGTTGGATTGTTATAGATGAATTAAAGCATTCCTTCCTCTACATTGTATTTTCATGTTGTACATTTTAGTCATGACCCGACCGACGCGTCTGCTCGGACAGTCTAAGTATATAAAATATTTGAAATATAAGCTCTTTATCGAGAAAGAAAAGAAAACTGAAACATAGAAGAAACCAAGAAGGAAAAAATTTTTTATCGGTGAAACAGAAGCTTTAATACACTTGAATCCAAATTTAGTACATTAGTTTAGTATATTAAAAACATTTTTTTTAAGTTCAATAGTTTGTCTAGGGTATATATGTTATAAGTATAGGGTATATATGTTATAAAGCAAGATATTGATTATTAGTGTGCATATTAAATTCGAAGTTTCTTGCTTGGATTATAAAGAAGCTGTCCATACGAAAGTCATCTAACTACAACATAGGTTTGTATAGATACTATATGTTATAGGGCTACGATCTGCAGTGCTGAAAAAGTTATGAGTATAATTTATTAATAACATCTATGCCAAATTTAGAGTTTGTAGCTTTGATCAAAAGAAATTCGCATATATTGAAACCACTGTCTGGAGCATAGATTTGTAGAGCACTGCAACCATTATAAGCAAAATTATATGCAAATCAGGAAAAATTTGTAACTCTATTTTTCATGAACAAATTTTTAGAGGAGGCATCTTATATCAAAAATATAGAAAAAATCCATTACGAGGTGGTGCTCAAACCGTTCATCTCGCTTATGTAGAATTTTGTATAATTTCACTTATATCTCGTTAACTATTGGCTATATCGAAATGTTGCCTGTGCAAAAAAAAAGAAAGTTCGAAATATTTACTACAAAATTTATATTTAAAATGGTTTTGTATATGGTACCGTTTCCGAGAAAATCGCCACTAAATAAAGCCATAAAATTTAATTCTTATAAATTTTGTTCTGCAGACCTTTATATCACAGTCAACTTTCGATCAAATGTAAAGAACTAAAAATCAGCTTGTAGATAATTTTAATAGCTTTCTTTTCTGTCTTCACAAAAAGAGTGTCAAAATTAGCAGAGTTGTAGTATTTTTTAAATTTTGGTAGCGAAAGTAAAATTTTTTGAAGTTTTTAATGATAACTCCGCAAATTTTGGACCAAAGTTGTAGTGTTTTTCAAATTTTTACAGAGAATTTAAATTTTGCAGTATTCTGTTGAAATCGCTCACTTATTTCTGTTTATTTCTGAGCGTTTCTCGAAAACGGTACCACATACAAGCAAATCTTGAACCATATTTATTTAGTAAATTTCTTGAACTTACTTTTCTGCGAAGATAAAATTCCGATATCGTCAATAGTTAACGAGATACAAACGAAATTATGATGAAAAGGAAGGAAAAGCTCGACTACTGTATCGCATGTAATGTCATAATTGATAGTTTCAAAGAAATTCTACTTCTTATATGGTACTTATGTTTTAGTGACACCTTATAGAAAGACTTAACTGTATAGAGTATACATTTCAGCACAATATCTCCAAAGCCGAGAAGGTAACTGGTATAGCGTCAGTCAGACAATTCAGATATTCAGATAGATATTCAACGTTTACTTCAATGCACGGCAAACTGTTTGACAAACTAATATACTTTTCATACTATATATACAAAGTGTATTTAAAAAAAAAAATCTATTGCCGCAACAACTCAGTATAATGCAATTTTAATTTGTGCGTATTCGAAATAGTTAATTTATTTTCATTTTGTTTTTTTTTTTTGCTTTTAAGATATTTCTGAAAGCATTTTTTTGAAACATTTTTTTTTTTATTGAAAAATGTTTTTTCTGTACGAATGATTTGCTCATAAAAATTTGTATTAAATTTTATGCGCTCATTGACTCAATTAATTTGCTATAAACATTTCTTCTTTTTAATATTTCTTCAATAATTTTACTAAATATTTAGCTGCCATCACAAAGATACTTTATGTATCTTCTTAAAAACAAATTTATTTATTTATAGCGCTTTCTTATATCGGTTGTAGTAGTTAATGAATGAATGCGGTTTCTTTTTATACATATATGCTTTCAATGTATGTAATTGAACTGTAATGAGTAATGAAATATCTTTTTTTATGACTTATCTTTTGAAAAGAATTTTTGTACTTTTGAAATTTTAATAATAAGCAATCAAATGTTTTGAAAATTTATTGTACAATATTAATCATTGCAAGGAAATGATGCATTAAAATTTTTCTTTGTGCATATAAAATATTTATAACTAATAAAGTTTATATACGATGGTATGCTAGCTAAAATTCCTTTGATTTAGTTTCAGTACGAATAGAATCGAAGGGAAATAAAGCGTATTCCAGCATTCTGAACTTCAAAGGTTAATAAAGAATTCGCACATACTGAATTTATATTGTAAAGCAAACATCAAGTTAGTAAACAAACGCTAGTGTTGCCACATCGTATGCATAAGTATGCAGTAAATGTACATATATGAAATGGGTATACTTTCTGTGACGTACTGTTCGGTGGAATAATATCAAATCATATACGAGTGTAGAATAAGCAATAGTTCTAGCATAGGCTGAGCACTGTCGTACACACACACACACACGTAGCTCGTTGCATTAACCAGTAATAATTAGACAAACAATTTTATGATACTTCATAATCTTTATACAAAATACTGTCCCGCGTACTGTGTAAACGGCTGGAGCCATACACGAATGCACTGATAGGCCAGTATCTAGTGTGGCTTCAGACCAAAAAGATCGACCAGTGATCAAATTTTCACTTTACGCTAAATCCTGGAAAAGACCCACGAGTACAATAAAGACACACACCACCTATTTGGCCGCTTTCGACACGCCGATAAGAACGAAGTTCTTCAACAGTCTATCTGAACTTGGTATCCCAGCAAAGATCGTTCAGCTTTGCAAGATGACGCTATCACACACTCAAAACGTCGTCAGAATAGGAAAGAACCTCTCCGCACCCTTTGATACCAAGAGAGGTTTCAGGCAGGGTGATGCTTTATCGTGCGTCATAGACATCATAGGCATAGGCGTCTCATGGGCCTAGCGGTGAACGAGGACAAGACGAAGTACTTTGTACTCGCAAACCATCAGCACGTATCTTGTAGTGTAATGCTCAAACTCAAAACTCTACTGGAGAAGAAACTCTTAATAAAGAATGGAAACGGTAACAGGCGCCAAACACGTCTGTAAAAGAACTTTTTGAAAGAAATGAGCATTTAGTTGATACCGAATCTCACCTGGGCACAACTAGGTCCTTGAGATTCAACGTCCAAGTGGACATATTAAATCGGGAACACAGGCATCTACCTAAAGCACACGGTAACCAGGGCCGAGTCCAGGTGCTAAATCTTCCTCAAGCACCATCCTACACTTAGTAGAAACCCTGACTGAGGTTAAGGCGAGTGATTACTGTGTTCTATAATTCCAATGTAATGACAATTTCAAAGTAGGAAAGACTGGAAGTAAGGAATCTCCAGAAGGCGGAACGAGTTTTCAATCTATACCAACATATCGAAGCGGGATCAGGTGCCGGCGACTTTTCGAAGTAACTAGCAACGCAATTTTCATACCACCTACGCTACTGATGCGGCGTGTTCCAAGCAGAGATCTAAGCAGTCTGGCAGTCGGTTAAACTGAATATCACCTTGGAGGAAACTCCAAGGAACTTATCAATCTATGGCGAGAGTTAGGCAGCAATTAATGCTCTGTGGCCGAATGCACTCTGGGTGAACTCGATCTGCGTAAAGCGGCCTGCTTATCCTAATCTAACGTTAAATAAGAAAGAACGCAGCAGTTAAGTAACCTCAACTTCTAGTTATCCTATACCTTGTTTAAGGCTCTCCATATGAACCACAGATTGTATGCTTTAGTGGTTCGATCTGGTCATAAGTGGAATATTATATTAGAACTGGTGAAAAATTAGAACTAAAAATCCGATTCTCTTAATTCTTCTTCCACATGGCTTGACCGATTTTGATGAAATTTATGGAGTCACCAGGATGGTTATTAGCTAAAGTTAGATCCGTTGGGTAGCGTTGTTGTCGAGATGCAGAATTTTTATTTTTCCAAAACTTACGTAGATAGAATAGGATTTAAGTAGAGAGGAGGCTAGAAAAGGTAGAGATCTTCTCTATGGTAGTTAATAACTTTTATATAAATAAAAATAAAATCCGGAAACAATTGAAAAATTCGGCAAAAACTGAGTGTTTCTTCCTCAATGGGATTTTTTAATGATCTGAAGACCATAACTCATGGTGTCACGCTCCACCATATAAAGTAAAACGCAAAATCGTCATATCTAAGTAACTACTTGTAGCTGATGTATGAGATTTGGTACAGTGGAAAAGTTGGTTGTGCCATGCCTCCTGTATAAAAGATAAACCAAATTCGTATCTATATCTCATTATTTATTTAATGCTGATGGTCTTGTGACATGTTAACCATGTAAAGAGAACGTTCGAACAGATGGTCAGACGGATGGACATTCTACATCAACTCAAGTCCAGACTTTTTTTGATGTTTAACAAATTTTATTGTTTCGAGCCTATCTAAACCGCATTGCTAAGCGAGAGTTGGTATCATTGACATACATTTCGATTAAGTATAAAATAATATAATGCACTATAATCGATACAACTTAAATCTATAGCTCAAAGAAAATTAAATCTTAAATCTATTAATGCGCATAAAATAGCCACTTAGATATTTCTAGAACAACTGGATGAATTTGCACAAGTGTTACTTATTGATTTTTAGTATATTATCGCCTATATTACATACGAGTATATAACAAAAGATACTTGTAACTATTGCAGATAGAGCAGCAACACAAAAAGATACGAGCATCTATAAGCATACAGCATACAGCAGGCCTAAAACAATGTTAAACTAACTGAAAAAAAAAAAGAATGAAGAAGAAATATTCAAAGCCGCATAAAGTGTATACGTTAAGTGTTTATAGGGTCATAATGTTGCAAGGAGCCAAGCAAGCAAGCAAGCAAGCAGTCATTCAGGCAGGCAGGGAGGCAGTCAGATTGTATTGTATGATATTGCAGAAACCACCATGCCAACAATGAAGATTAGAGCATTACAAAAAACAATAACCATAACACTAAACTATTTAAGCGCAAAGTGTTGCGGCATGCTACAACAAAAACAAACACAATACAATGTTGTCAGCAGCAACAAAATGGCGTTGCGCATACACAGATACTATGCGTACTTGTAGATACTTTTCAGTTATGTTACTTTTTTTTCTTTGCTTTTAATTTTATCTTTTTTTATGTGCACAGAAAATACACATGTATATTGTTAATAAACGCTGGTGCTGCTGCTAATGTTACCTCAACGTAAACGCCTGCTGTGCACATGCTTTTTTGATACGTTGTAGCAGCGCAGATACAAATACTAATATTGAGGTGTTGCTCTGCGGTTTGAGCACAATTGGGGGGCACAAAGAATTGCCTAAAAATTGTTTATTCTTATATATACGTATATAAGAATATGTGTGCCTGTCGACTTGAGGTTAAAGCAAATTTTCACAAAGTGAATCACTGAAACAATAAAATTTAATATTGATATATGTATCTGTATCTCAATGTAGCTACGCATGTATGTATCTACATACACATGCATATATATATATATATATATATATATATATATATATATATATATATATATATATATATATATATATATATATATATATATATATATATATATATATATATATATATATATATATATATATATATAGCTGTGTACGCTTATAAAAATTGAATGACTACTTCTGTGTTCTTTTGCGACCCCACAAGGTTCAATAGGTTTTGGCATATTTTTGTTATTGTTCACAGTTTGGCAGTTCCCAAAGGTATAGTTTAATAAAACGATAGAAATGTATCTATTAAAGATATTTTAGTAATAAATAACTATAATATGATTCACTTGAGATTTTACTGATATATTTCATCTATTAAATTGTTTTGATGAACTTCTTTGACTTTGACTTTTTGAGAAGTGGTGGTTAAAGTTAAGCTGCTTGTTAAAGGCTTTTATTGCACAGGGCGACAAACTCTTTATATTCTCCAGAGTACTTAACATCAAAACGCCGTTTTACTTGCTAGTTTATCAAACTTGCACATTACAGATAATATTGTTGTAGCCTATGTTGAGTATATAAATATTTCAGTATTGAGATTGAATCATTTGTGAATTTGTATTGATTTTGAAAACACCTTAGTTTAGATTAGGTTAGGTAGAGTGGCTGGCTGGCTGGCTGGCGAAAAACACACATTAAACACTGATTTAAAACAGACTTCTATTTTCAAAAACTTGAAAGATTTTATATATATTTTTATATAATTTGAAAAGAAACCTTTTGACTTCAAGTTATTCAAGTCAAGAGCCAACTCTGGCCACCAGTGGTGCGTGATGATTCCTATCAAGAGCTCATCTTAAGTAGAGCTTGAGTTCTCGCTTACAGTTGAATGTTAACCATGTTTGCTTATAGAATTCGCGTGTAGATTTACTAGACCAGACGGAGAGAATAGGCTTCATTTCAATGAGCAGCGTGCAAGTCTCTATTTCACCCCATGATCTTGTCGGGCACAATAAGTGCCGTAGAGTATACTACTTGCAACTACTGTACTGTTGAGTCAATTCAAATTTGTCAAATCTGTATAGTTTTCATTCCACAGAAGCTTCTCAGCTACTTTATATTAAGCACTCCTCCGAATATAAGACATTTATATTCCTTATCTTGTATCTTCTCTAAAAAGCAATTCTGCTCTGTATTGTTACAGTTCTGTTGCTCTAAGCCGAAGTAGTTTGCACATCTGGTGCGAATTGTGTATGATGTGTCTCTAAGAGATTGTAGATGGTCTGCTTTAAAGAATATTGACACTCTTGTGAACGTACAGCTCAAATATAATTTAGTTAAGATGCCATTCTATTTCGCGAAGACTTCATATACCGCACCCAAATAAGCACTGCAGCTTAGCATTTTTCATGTAGCAGATCATGTCAATATTTCGGCCATTAAAAGTAAGCCAACAGGCAAATGTCTCATGTATACTGAAAGCTAAGCTAAATGCACTCTTTTTTTTGACTCTTTTTGGTTTAATTTGAATTTAAATCTTCTTCGTTTTATGCTATGAACAATATATATGCGAAAAAGAGAGAGTGCTAGCTAGAGATAGAGATAGAAGAGATTAACAAAATATGCGTGTGGGTTTATCTAATTTTTTTCGTTGATTTTTGTTGTTGTCCATCCACTAGATTATATTCGAAAAAAATTTTGTTTAACCTTAAAGTTGATCGGGTTCGTCTTTTGTTGTAACCTGGCCAAGACTGTTTGGATATAGTATCACAGGTGACTAGACGGTCCAGCATGCATTCGCGTTGCTGATGGTTTTATTTTTTGTGATGAGCATCTTACATGTGGGCAGAGGCATTTCGACCGAGGTCTTACTGGGAAACATCTGGGCATTGGTACACTGTACGGCAAGCTGGTCTGTGCTGCAGTTTCCCTCGCTTTCACTATGCCCTGGCACCCAAACGAGGAGTATACCATAATGCTGGGTCATCCCATTAAGAGATCTTCAGCATTGAGTAAGGGTTTTTGATTTTATTGTGCAAAACTGTAGTACCTTTAGCAATGCTTGACTATGTTATTATAGGAATACAGTACTTTGTACCACGTACATAGCTTCGTAAATAGCTGTAACGTCAGCTTTATAGACGCTGCTGTAGTTTTAAAGCCTGAAAGAGGCTTCTGTAGCCATTTCCGGGGTATATAAATCTAATTTTGAGGTTGTATTTTTAATCAAAAACTAGTTATGTCACACAATAGTAAGTGTGTTGTGGTAGAGCGCTGTATTAGTTTAGGATCGTTGAATGACCTAGTCTAGCGTTCGTAATTGAGATGCTTTTTCTCAGTTTTATAATGGTAAGAGTTGCGATTTCTTTCCTATACTATATCTAATGGGCGAAGAAATAGAATTGTGTGTAGTGTTTCCGTCGGTGTGGTACTTAATGCTGCATTGATGCATTTCTATGCATATTGTTAAGTTGATTTGTAATTGTGAACTTGTCTAGAGCTGGCCACCATACTATATAGAATGCCATGCGTAAGTAAGTGTATTATATATCCAATAAAATTCTGTTGAAGAAAACCTCCATTTCTGGCTTTTGCTTTTTTTGCATCCAAAAAGCGCAATTGTAGCTTTCCTCACTCTTTTTGCTGAGTTTCCGATCCATAGAAGTTTTTTTTTCAAATTTCAGACTTATAACGTTCAGTTTTTGGTTATCAAGTTCCGTAAAAAACCCGATTTGGATGGAAACAATTTGCACAACATTTTTTTACACTAGCGTAAATAATTATTTTGATTTTGAATTTTTTTAATTTAAAATTTTACAAAAATTAACAAATTTAGAATTCCTCCGCAATCGACTCATTATATACTAAAAATTTTTGAGCAAAACTTATAGAAAATTATTTTAGCTTTGATTCAAGCTAAAAGCTTTGTTTCGATTGCACTTACGGTTCGAGAGTTATACTCGACTTACGAAGTAAACTCTCGAAAACAAGATTTTACTTGAATTGAAATACCAGATTCAGCGACCCTTAGTTAAACGTATAGAGTATCTTTTAGCCAAAGGCATCAAAATTAGGTTAATTTCATTTCCTATATCTTAAACTTTAATATTAAACGTAAATTGAGTGGAGCTTTCTTATTTCAGCGTTGTGCGTATTATACAGATCAATCATACATTGCATGTTATAAATTCACCCGAGCAGCAACGGTTCATATACTTATGTATTGTAAAAGATGCATTTTTCCTTGTGCGCACATTAAACAACAACAAATAAACAATTCTTGCAGTCAGAAAGCGCATTGAACATTTTAATAAATAAAATAGAAAATTATAATAATACATGTATGAGGCATGAACAAAAATGATTTTCCCAAAAAAAAAAAGAAAAAAGAAAAAGAAAAACAATTTTAAATCATTCAAACTGTAGGAAATGCATGAATCACTCACTCACTTGTTCAGTGACTTGCCTGCCCTGCCTGACACTGTCTCAATGAGCAGCGCCATGTACAACATGTATTATAATATATAAAACTTGTACGAGTACATGTATCTACGTGCCATGTATCTACGAGTTTTTAGTACATTGCGCCCAAAAAAAAAAAAAACAAAAAAATTATAAATAAAAACACAAAAAAAATATTGCTAAATTATACAAAAATAAAACAAGAACAACCAACGTCCATCCATAATAATAATAATAATAATAGAAAGAGCGCCAGCAAAGTACAAAGGCATTTATTGTCAGCGGAAATAGCATGGGTAAATGTTGGAGAGCGGAAGGCGGTAAGGAGCGTGAAACTAGTGCACACAGAGTAGGTGAACCATAAACGAAACTAGACAAAATGAACCCAACATGTGCACTTTCAATTCGAATTTCCTGTGAGAATTGCAGCAAGACGAAACGACAGGCTACAAAAGCAAGGAGCAAGAGAGAGAGAGAGAGAGAGAGAGAGAGAGAGAGAGATTGAGAGCTAGCATGTGAATAAACGAAAAAAAAAATAAGTATACATGTATGTAAGAGTGAAAGAGCGCGTAGGATATCCGTTTCCGTTTGTAACAAGTGCCCCACAAAATTGCAATGAAGCGCAGTTGTTTCAACGTTAACAGTGACGGATTCAGGTGAACTGTTAGACAGTGATGTACAAATTAATACTGTTATATATATATATATACCAAAAACCGTTATATTTACAACAATTGTAACTTTATGCTAACATTCTTTCAAACTATTTGAATGCTGAAACAGGAGATGAGAAAACACAAAGTTCTTGAGAAATTTTTCGAAAATTTAATTTGAAATTCTTAAAGCATTTCGAACAATTCTTAATGCAAGTGAGGTAAATGCGCACTATTTATAGACAATTGATATTAAAAATGCCAGATTCCGGTGCATAGTTTTCTATGTTAAGCATTGCTCGATTTAAATGTGATCTTGCTATGAACTAAAACTAATACAGATTGCTGGTTGAAATAGAACTGGGCTTGAATAATACGACTGTGATGTCATAAATATTAAATAATCATTGAACATGAAGATTCATGGAACGGGAATTGAACATTTCCAAAGCATAAATCATTTGAGCTACCGAAAAGTAGGAAGGAAGTTGACGTATGTTGACGTATGCCAGCTCATCGATCGACACTTGTGACCAATTTTTTGACTAACATTCGCATTTTTAACATCAACCACTCCCAATATTCGCCTGATATGACAGCGTTCGACTTTTATCATTTCGAAAAAATGCATTTAATAATGAAAAGAAGCGTTTGTAGACGAAAAAGCTATTAAAAAGGCTTGTACCGACGTCGAAAATAACAGCCCGGCCGACGACAATAACCTCGCTTCCAGCGGAAGATGTGACATTAAATTTTTGATTGGTACCTTTCCGATACATTAAGTCACATATAAGTAGCGTCAACAGAATATATTCTAGTTCAAAACTGCTGGAACAAGACTATTAAAAACTTTTTGGCAAATATTGAGCCTTGTAAAGAAGGCATATTTAATTTGTGGAGAGTTGCAAAGTAACTTAAGCGATCCTGTTCGACACAAAAATTCGAAGGAATATTTCTTCGGACAATTCTGCCGGAACTGGAGTAGAGTGGTGTCATTTCTTCGTTCCAACTTAAAGCATTTGAAAAGAAGCAGTACTCTGCTGGTGGTTTTCTTGCAAGCCAGCCTTAGACTGAGTACGACGGTTGCCTTGTATATGGTGCGCCTTGGCAACCCTAAGTGTTATTAGGTGCCAGCTGATGATTTAATTTGTAAGTTTAATATTTTGTACGCAGAATGTTTTCATGTACAAGCACTATTTGGGTTGTTTACAGTGAATTGAAAAATTCAAAATAGAATTAACTCGTGATAAATTTTGTGCTATGATTTACAACTACTCGTACTTTCGTTCGGGATTATCTCAACAGAAGTGCATCAATCAACATATTTCAACTTTTGATAATGAAGCGCTTCAAAAACTATTGTTTATGACTGGTATGCTGCATTCAAACGTGGTCGCCGTTTGCTTAAAGACGAAGTTTGTCCAAAGACGTTCGTTGTGCCAGATACAATCGATGCTCTGCATGAACTGATAAGATACCATGTGATCTATGCATTCTTTGCTATAAGTGAAACCAGTATGTATATTCAATATTACATGAATATTTGACCGTCAAGAAGATTTGTACGCGTTGGATACTACATAATTTGACAATCGCCCAAAAAAAGGCTCGTATCGATTGATGCAAAGAAATGTTGAAGAAATACAACCGTGGTGGTTTAAAGTACGGCTATGTCAGCTTAACAAGTGACTAATTATGAATCTATGCATATGCAGCCCGATATAAAACAGCAATCAACTGTATGAATGTGCCAAGGAGAGCTAAATTCAACAAACCTTCGAAGTTCTTCGAAGAAAATCTTGTTTGTTGTTTTTTTTTTTTTTTTTTTGGTAAAACTCGTCAGGCAACTGTTCCAATAGAGCAGCGTAGGAAGAAATTGAGAAAACCAACCGTAGACGTCGGATCATCCTCCACCAAGACAATGACTACTTTCTGTTTTGCCGTACATACAAAATAAATTTCGTGGTAAAGAAGCTATTGAAGCCTTTAAACAGCTTGTTTTGAACGTATCCACTTCTGAGTTGCAAAAATGCTTCGGAAATGGGTGCAAACATATGCGAAAGTCTATGGATCTCAATGGAGATTATTTTGAAAAACAATAGAGCCATTTTCAATGATAAATACCTGTCCTTTTTTCATTATTAAACATACAATATAAAAGGCAACTCTCGTATAAAGCTAACAATAAGATTTATACTTCATATCTCACCATAAACGATGCACTTCACCAACCTTTTCGAATCAACTTTGCCAGGCCCAATTTTGATTAAACTAATGTGCGAGTGTGTGAAAGTGAAAGCAAGCATACACACACACACACACACACACACAAACACATTGACACACACAATGCTGTTTGATTTGAGTGAGTGTTGTAACTAAAAACAAAATAAAACTCATACGCCGCGTTGCACGATGGAAAAAACAATTTGAAAGTGTACTATGGATATGTGCCTAAAAGTGTAGATACAACAAAAGAAAAGCAGAAACAAGTTCAAATACATAGAAAGGAGGAGGCGAATGCATGAGAGTATCTGTGTGCGTTTTAGTTTGCATTATTACACACACACACACACACACACACACACACACACACACATACAGACAGACACACATGCACACATTTATACAGGCTGCACCTCCAAGGACCTTCGAGCGTTTGCTATTATGTATTTAACTTTTTTGTTTCCTTCGGATTTTATTTGCTTTCGCTTGTTGATTTCTTCTGTTTATTTATGGAAATTTACTTGAATAAATCTTGTTACTCACTTTTTAGAATTGGCGCACTAAATTTGTTGTTTTCCATATATTACAATATACATATGTAGGGTATATGGAGAAGTATGCATTAATATTCGTTGCAACTTTGATTCGTTTTAAATTCTCGTTTAATTGGCTTTAATTGTTTTACAAAATTCTTATCGAATTTTCATTTTTCTGGGTTTTTCTGGCGCGTTTTAAAACATTTGAAAACTTTTTAAATTGTGTTTTTTTTTGTTTTAATTTCGAAATTATTTTTTTTTTTTAAATAAATGATTTGATTATATTTTTGTTGTTGTTACTCTTTTTATCTATTCTGCTATTTGTTGTTTGCTTTAGTTTTTTTCTACTATATTTTATGCTTTATTTTAGACGCGCACGCTCGTTTCGTTTACTTTGTTGGTTCGTTTCACACTGAGAAATTCGAAATTTGTAAATTGACATCGAAGTCAGGAATGATGCTCAAGGAATTTCCTTACCAAAAGAGAGAGAGAGTGAAAGAGAGAGAGTGAAAGAGAGAGTGAGGAACAGCACAGGGCATAATATGGCGAGAGAAAGCTTTACGATGTTGCCAGACTGGCACCAATTTATATAGAATATTTGCATTGCTGGACTGCAACGAGCTTTCAGCTAAAGTACCGTTAGCTGATCAAATGGGCTACCTAGAATTTCCGTATTCTTAAGATTTTTTAACGGTTTTAAAAAACTTTTCATACAAAAACTTAAAAATGGGGCCAAGTTTCTTTAGGGCAACGCCTTTAACTGGTCCGATCTGGAGCTATATGGAATATTTTTTTGGGATTGACGTAAGATACGCCAAATTTGTCATTATATAGTTTAATTAGGAAGAGTAACAAAAACTCGTTCATACAAAATCTTTAAAATGTCCACTTTCAGCAACCAAATAGGTTTCACACCAAAACTTCGACTGCAGTACGGGGTCATCGTCCCCTCTCGTTTGGAATGGGATACGAAGCCAAGACAGGCTAAGGACCGATGCCCAATGTTACTACACGGACGGTTCCAAAACAAAAGATATTAGCCACGTGCTCCTCAATTACACGAATTAGGCTGTCTGTTCTAGGTAAATTCCAAAAAGAAGAGAAGTATTACGGAAACATTCCCCATAAAAACCTCGTGAAATTCGCAAAACAAATCAAGGACCTATAGTGTCACAAAGGATGCACAATAGACCAACCTGTGGAGAGGGAAAAGTGAAGTCTAAATATCCTAACTTTAAGTCTCTATCTCTTATAGTCTAGCAGATCTCTTCGTTCAACCTTCGTTTCATACATTTGCACAAACTTAGTTACCCTTTACCCTATGGGTACAGTATATAAATCTTATAATTTATCATTTCAATTATTCATCAAAGAGAAGATAGTTTATTAGGTGCCATTCCCTACATCATATTTACTACAATTCACATATATTCATGCACGACTAGCTTAGAATATCCTGGTTTCAGCAGGAGATAAGCAGAGTTAGCACACGCTATGTGCAAAAGTTGTATCCACCAGAAGACTCAAGTTTCATCAGCTTCTTCACCTACCATTCAGAGCTAAAGCCTATTACTAATCCAACGTCCTTCTCCTTTCACCCCAACCAACCTAATTCACCCAAAAACTACCACGATTAAATTTTTGTTTAACGTCTAATTAATGTAACAATACCATGAAATTTAATGAATGTCCCCTCAAGGTACACGGAATACACGAAAAAAATTTTATTTTGGAAATATGCTTGCATTTCCACAAATTATTTGGAAAATTTTAAAATTTGTAGACTATTTTAAATAATGCAACTCTTTATTAACCTAGTCAAAGTCATTTTTCCAAATCTAACAAAATATAAAAAATAATATAAAAAGAATCTAGAACCATAAATTTTTAGCTGTAGCTGGAAATATGTTTCAGCAAACGCATTGTAGAATTATCTGGTGGCACCACCCTCGGCGATCTCGTTTGTACAGCCACTGTTTGACTGGTATTACTTTGATTTTTTGAAAATTACAATCTTCGTTGTGATAATTGCTTTTGATCGCCACCCTGCAATAGAGAAGTACTTTGTCGATGCTCACTACGTCAACTGATTTGCCTGCTTTCGGTCGATTGTGGCGATGTGTGGTATTGGGTGGGTCGTACATATGGATAATGTTCTAGATTCGGTTTATTGATAACCCATAAACGGTTAAAGTATTATTCAGCAAGAATTGCGTGACTATGCTTACCCAATTTTGCATTTTGTCGATTTATGAAAATTTTTAATTTTTTTTTTTTAATATAAATTTTTTTTGAATCCGAAAAGTTTTTATTTTATGACAGTTTTTTCAATTTAGTATTTCCAAAACTGTTTGAAACGAATAAGGTTGCTTAGATATAATAATTAAATATTTTTGAACTTATATAAAGGTTTGAACTAATTTTATTTTAGTTCCAGTCTGGCAACTCCTTTTATGCATACTCTATCACGCTTTCTCCTTCTTTCACCGCATTAAATTAAGAGCACTCAAAGCTATCCAAAATAATATTTATGCAGGCAAATCATTAAACCAATCGAATTTCCATTAGTGTTTTTTTATTATTTTTTATATGACAAAGATTTTTTATACAGTTTATAATAAAAAGCACATTAAGGAAGCATATTAGATATAATGTCTAGTAATGCTTCGATTATTTAAAAAACTGTAATCAAATATTGTTTGTACTATTTACATTGAAAATTGCATTTTTTAAGCCAACCAAATAAATACACGTTTAATTCAAGGACTTCAAGGATTTCCCAACCGTATGTCCGTTTTGTGGGTTTGTTGTCGTGCTTGTTGTTTTGCTCGTTTGTCATTCACAGAGTGTATCTACAGGTAGCCGGACTAATCACAACACACCCACACCGTACACACACACACACACACACAAGTACACAGTACACACCTCCACTTAAAAGAGCGAGAGAGAAAAACTCTATTGTGCGGTGAATTGATTTTCTACTCTAACTACACATACAAAAGCATTGAATGGGTAGGCTGAAAAATGTTTCAAGTCAATAGAGACAAATGTTAAAATTTATTGGTAGAAGTTTTAAAAAATTTTAATTAAAAACTTCAATTTTAATAGAATTTACCCAAATATTTAGAAACATTTTTACAACATTTAAATTCAAACGTTTTCAAACCAACCATGTAGATTGCAGTTGTGAAATGATAAATTGCATTAGTGTATCGGAGAACGAGCCGGAAATGCATTTTGTGGCTTAATTCACTTGAAAATGCACAAAGAGTTACTTTAATTATTTAAAATTGCTTACTTTTCTTTCACAATATGTTGTAAAGTTTTATTATTTTATTAGAAAATTGTTGTAAAAAAAAAAAAATTCTAGAACTTCATAAATAATGCAAAACCAATTTAAATTGTCAAACGCGCCATAATGTGCACAGTTTGAGGCGACCAACATCGCGCACTGCCTTCGAATAACTAAAGCATCCTGAGAGTAAGCATAGGAGAGAAATTATTAATCCTTTCAAGCTTTTATGCTCAATGCCGTTTGACTTGAGCAAGTTTTTTCTACTGGTGTTGAGTTCAATATAACGGTTAAATGTAGAACGGTACAGGGCCTTTTCGCTCACTCTTCTCATTTTCGTAAAAAAGCTTTACATGTGCATAAATTCGCAGCTTTGCAACTGTAAACAAACCATTAGAAAAGCTCTTGCAACTGCAAAGGCTATGAGAACATGCAACTCGCAAAAGATAGTAGATATTTAGCAAAAAGTAGTAGATCGTAGTAAATCAACTTTGAAGTACTTAGTTTAATTAAAAATCCATTCAATAGTGTAGTGAAAATTAAAAAAAAAACATCGACTTTTTAAGGTGTTATCATTTATTTAAACGAAAATAGAAATCAAATTAAAGCTGAATTTTGTCAAATGGCTTAGTAGTTTTATGTTTAAAGTTTAATAAAAACTAGTAAAAATAACTGAAACCATCATTTATATGTATTGAGCTTAAAGATGGCAGGTTTACAAAGAGAACAGGCTCATTAAAATTACTCATAAAAATCCATGGATGTATAACGTAGTTTTAGAATATTGAAAATTAATATTTAAATATGCTATAATTCGAAAAAAAAAAAAAAAAGAAACAGCGTTGCCACACTTTTTATTAACGGTAACGTAACAATTTAAAATCAAAGCGCATAAAAGCTTCAAAATTCGCTAGAGCAAATATGTAGGTGAATTGAAAAGCTCAATGCGAAAGCTTTTTTAAGAAAAGTTGTACGCTACTGTTGATTCCGCCCGCAACCCACCCACCCAAATAACTTTGTTTTATTTACCGTATGCTCTTTATTGTTTATTCTGAGCGCCGAAGTATTAAACAACAACAAATACTTAAATTTCGTTGCACACTCTCGCATAAGAATATATGTATATGCTAGCCTGTTCACGCACGCTACATCTGATTAGCGCTCTTTCTCTTTCGCACTGTTACTCTCTGTTTACACAACTATTGTTCAATGTTCACTGAGAGACGCAGTCTTCGGGCTCGTGTTCGGTTAATAATGTTGTTGTTGTTGCTGTTCTTCTATTTATTGAGACGTTGCTTTGTTGTTGGTTGTTGCTCGCACACACACACACATCTATACATACGTACAAATATGAATGCGCAAGGTTTGATGGAAAACTTTAATTGGTTTAAAAAATTTAACAATTTGTATTGCAGCTTTTTTGGTGTATTATAGTTCAACGTAGATACTCCGTGGCTGTTTTAACTGGAAAATTATAAAATGTTGTTCATTTTCTTCTATTAACCGTGATTTATTATTCGTAGTGAACGTGTCTGTTACCTCGTTTAAATGAGAGTTGCAAAATTATTTATCATATAGAAAAATAAATATATGGAAACTCAAAAATATAATCAGATTTCACCGAATTCATGATATACTTCTGTTACTCAAATGGATTATAGCCCAAAGTAAAGATTACTTCATTACCAGTACTAAAGAATAAAATTATGGAATATCTCAAAATTTCAGTATGTTTTTATTGATATATCGCTTAATTACAAATAAATTTACTTAAAATACATAGCCCCTCATAAAAACTAATAAGAGCATGTCAACATTGACAACATTTTTCTGCAGCTTTTATTATAAAATATTAATTATTATTTCAAATTAATTAAAATAACAGCTCTGATTTAATGATCCTCTAGAGATATCATTTCTTTCTATATGCACATTTTTCAAGGTCGCCCATCATACCAGTCTTGATTCCGAATAAATTAATCGGAATGGGTTTCGATAAAATGATTAGTTTTACCAATTTCAGATGGATGTATCGATTTGATTTCATTGGAAATTGCTACCATCAGGTGTGTGTGATGAGTTTCGATTTTGATCCAATTTCGAGTGCAGTTTGATTTTTTGGTGTTCTGAGTCACAATTTTGGACAGTGTTTCGATCGAAATCTATTCGACAACGATTCTTCTGTGGATTTCAATTGAATTTGTTAGTTACAATAGCTTATGCTCAAAAAAGGTGGTATTGTAACTGTAAGTTTAAAGTTGTAGTGTTCACCATAAATGCAGAAACTCAAAGTTTCATTACCCCTTTAATTAATGGAGGATAAATGTAAAAAATGCTAATCAAAATTAAGTCTATAAGCAAAACAATTCCACGAAACTTAACTGAAATTGTGTCAGCACTGCCAATCTGTATGCATTTAATAAAATGAATATTCAAACATTTATTTCAAGTTTCAAAGATTTGATTGTTGTCTTAACTGGCAACCTAATAGCTTCTTCTCTGCTATTAGTTTTTCTTTAAATGAGCAATTAATTTTTTGGTTAGCGATTATAAAAAGTTAAGATACTATATATATTTTTTTTTGAATGTTTCAAATCATTCCTTGCATGTATTTGTACGTTCGTTCGTTCTGAATCCGAATATATGTATGTATATTCGAAGATATATTCGCGCACGTCGTTCGATGTTGTTTTGTCTGTTTTTAGTTAGTTTAAAAAGTCACTTGAAACGTGAAACATTAAAAGATAGATGAATACAGCGGCACAGAGAGAAGCAAAGAGAGAGAGCGCGCTAAAGCAAAATTTTATTTATACAAACATATAAAAAAAGTGAAACATAAGCAACTCAACTGAATTTTTGTTTTTGGCGCGCAGCAGCAAAACAACAACAAAAACAATAAGATAGAAGGTGTATTTCATTTAGTTGTTTGTTCTTTTGGCTTTGATAAAAGATTTTTTTTTGTGTGTTTTTTTGTTTTGTTTAATTTTGTGGTACAGTTATTTAAAAAACCAGTAGCAGCAAAGACGTTTCAAAAACAAAAGAAATTGTTTTTGCATGCTTTGCGGTTTTGAAACGGTTAAAAAAATACAAAAACAAAAACTACAACAACAACAAGTGACAGTGCTGTGCTAATATTGTGTGAAATATTCAAGGAAAATTTGTGTATTAAATTAAAATAAATAAATAATAATAAAGTATGTATTATGAAGTCAGTAAACTGACCAAATGAAATATTTAATAGAAAACGTGTTAATGAAATAAATCAGTTGTGTTGTTGCGTGGTGAATTTTGAAACTGTTTTTAAGCAAACAAATGCATGGTGAAATGTTAGAGTGAAAGAGAGCGTATGTAGATATTGGCAAAGTGGTGAAAATAAATTGAGGTGAGTTAAAAGCAAATTAAAAAACGTTAAATGCAATTAAATATCTGCTTACAAAATATACTATTTTAAATTGTATTTTATGCTGAAATATTTTTACAATGAATAAATAAATTAAGAGCTTCTAGTTACTCTTAGATCAGTAATTTAAAGAGGGGCTAAAATATGTATCTACAAATACTTTAGTCCTATGCGTTACAATTGCTGCAAAATGGCTGTTTTGAGATACTTCAAAATCTAGTGTTCTTCTGCTTAAATAAGCAAAACCGAAACAAATGGTCAAAATATCTGGAATGCATCACATATGAAGTTAGAAATGGTTAAAATCTGCAAATCTTTTCAAAACGTTTATATAATTAATGGTAAATGGGAACAAATTAAGCAAACATACGAACATATAAAAATTCTGCAGCAAAAACAACCGTTATGCTATCTTTTTGACAACAAATTATATAGAACTAGCACAAAGATATGCCTACTAGATTCCCAGCATCAACAATTATCGCAGATAACATAATGGTAGAACTTTCGAATTAACAAATCAATACATTGACGAAGCAACCTCCGCTGCACAATATGTTGCCGAACTATTTGTGATAGTCAAAATTTATGAGATAAAGTTTACCTTAAAAGCTTTGAACTCCTTTCATAAAAATGTGCAATGTACGATGCAAAGTGAGACGGATGAAAGCATACTCTATTTGAAAACATTAGTCCACAGAAAGGAACAAACAATAAAATTTGCCTGGTATAAAACACCTATGGTGCCAGAACTTCTATTCGAATCACCCAACTCGTGCAGCGATTCTTCAAAACGGTATCCCAGACTAAAGAATGTGTTTAAAACTGAAAAAAACCTTCACAATTTTCAAAAGTAAAAAAAAAGAAGAACGTCGCCACTTTTTACAATACTCTACCACTTTCCGGTTGTGCCTAAATATGTCTTCATATAAAACGGACATTTTTTTAAAATTCAATATTTTTATCTTATTGTATTACTCATACAACATATGTAACTATTTATTTATTTTATTTTATAGTTTGTATTACATTCAGACTGATTGAAGACTACAATTGTATTAGTTGTGATAAAAACTATAAAATGTATACTACATAACATGTAAATATATGTATAGCTATGTATATGTACAATATGTAAATTTATACTCAGAATGAATACATTACTCAGAAATAAATTCAAAGTAGAGACGAAGATTATTTCAAGAAATGTTACTAATAGGCTTAGATTATCAAATTTATGAAGATAGCATTTTTTTTATTAATTATTATTGACTCCGTCCGTAGATTTTCTAGTTTTAAGAAGACTGAACTCGTAGATAATCCTGCGTTATTCGACATGGCGAATCAGCAGGTCCATTTGGAATGGAGCATAACTGAAATCTAGGGTCCCTTTACCCGCAGGCGAACAAAAGTCAACCGGAGTGAAGGTAGTTTCAAGGTGGTTAGTAAATTCCTTAAATTTTGTGTTGGATCAACTATAGTCTCCAGCCAAGTGCTATACACCGTTGGTTTTCTTTCTGTTTTAAGACCTATTCAATACGCCGACTGACACGTTATTAAGTACAGATATTTGTACATTGATAGGAGCAGAGATCCAGGCAAATCTCGTTCGTCAATTTATTTGATTCAATGTCTTTGACAACAGCAAAGACCATCACGTCATTCAGGGATCAGTAGGCCACTACGTTGGTTTGACAGAGGAGTGGCTAATTAGACGCATAATATGTATGCATGTATTGTAAGCTGCTGATAACTTTAGCATTGTACAGCCTCGACGAGACGAATCGAAGTAGCCAACATACAAACCCACAGCCCACTTTTCGAATCGTCCAGCCGACTCCTAAATGCATAATAAACATGACGCCTGAAAACAAACGCTCTACGCTTACTACTTGCATAGCTGGAATTGCCATAATAACTTTTGATAATTCAAATAGTTTTGGCAAATTTGTGGAACTTTCTAACCATGTATGGTATCTGCCGATTTGTGTTTTCCTTTGAACATTATACATATGTACATAAGTACACTTTGCACAAGTGAATATTTTTCTTAGAAAAAAAAAGGATACCGGAAGAATTAATTTTATCCGGTACGGTTCTTTCATTTTATTTTATTTCGGTTAAAGGTTCCGGTTTAAAAAAAAAAGTTAAAATATTGGCTATCGGTCTGGTTTCAGTTCTTAATTTGAATCGGTTAATTTCAGTTAACGGTTCCACTTTTATATTCTGGCAAGCATTATTATTTTGTTGCAAAAAATAAAAGGAGAAAAAATCCTGCGGATACATAACTACATACATACATATGTACATATGTATCTAACTATCTAAATGAGTATTTAAACAAACATCATTTAAAATTACAAGTCAAAAAGTTTTAACACAAAAATAATTTTTAAAATTAAATTTTCAACCAGGAAAGAAATATACAAAACTATTTACAACAACAACAAAAATGTATAAAAATTACAACAATGAGAGACAAAAAAACCTAAAACAACAACAACAATGTATGTATGTATGTATGTATATTATATATGTATATGGAAAATATGTACAATATGAAATTACAACAACAAAAACAACTACAGAAACAAAAATAATACTAAACAACAACAAAAATCCATCTTGTTTGTTCTAGCTGGCATTATTTGCTAGCGTTGTTTTTGTTGTTGTTGGTATTTTTTTGTTTGTAGTTGTTATTGTTGCCGCTTCTGTTGTTGTTTTTGCCGCAGTACATTTTTCTCTATAAAAACGTGTAGATAACTTATACAAAATATAGCAACAACAACAACAAAAACAGCTACCAGCAACAATAATAACAACAACAACAGCAGCAGCAGTGCCAAGTACAAAAACAAAACACAACAACAAAATTATATACAATATATAAAATCTATATGTATGTATGTATGTATGTATTTTAGTATATTCCATATTGCTTATATATATATACGTACATATACATACATACATACATACATATATGTATGTATGTATATGCTGGTTGTTGTTTTTTTTTTGCGTTTTTTGTTGACCAAAAGCAATACAAATCTTGTCTATTCTACCTATTGCTGTTTCCCTCTTACAACCCTTCGCCAAACTAACTGTACGTCTGTTCATTCGTTTCGTTTGTTCTGTTACCCCCGCTACCTCTTTGTCTTTTGCGCACTTGCGCTACTCAACTCCCGCCATATTTGCCATACTCTGTTTTTGCCAAGGGTGTAGCCCGAGGGGAGAGTAGATTCCGTTGCCTTAAAATTTTTAATTTTCAAAATTTCGCCATAGGTTTTATTTATAACTTTAGCAAAACAAACCTAATTCATTAAAAGTTCATCAAGGATTTGTAAAACTGACATATATTTTGGTCTTTTTTAGATGTGTAGAACTTTGAATTAAATTAAAATGCTGAGATTACATAATGGCAAGTGACTGAAAGTTCAATTTTCTGCTACTTTTCCAAGTAATAAGGGACTTTTTCAAGTAATAAAGAAAATAATCCAAAGACATTAAATCGCACGATATCGGTGACCAATTGACTGGTCCATTTCGAGCAACAACGCCTTCGTCATATGTTTCCTTCAGTCGATTGTTTAACGCTCAGTATAGCTTCGTCCTAATTGAGAAAAGCATATTTTCAATAAATATACATTACATTGGCGCACGAAATAGAATTCGAAGACTTCTCAACAGTGTTGGGACAAAGCAGATATCTTTCATTCTCATAGTGTTGAAATGAAAATAAGTATGGTTTTGAAAGAAATAGACTCAAATTATTACTTTCTTCCATTTTTTTTTTAACTTTGAACAACATTAACTGCAAATTTTTATTCATCGCATTAGGCACACTATTTAGAGAGAACATTAAATTTTCAAACAAATGGCCTTTAATTCATCAAAATTGTATAAAAATTGAAATCTTTTGGCATTTTATTTTTGATTTGGCATCCATAAAAATTAATAAAAATCACAATACAGAAATAAAAGCTATTTTAGCCTAGTTTAAAAAACAAAATCTGACTTTGGTGAAAATATGGTGGAAAATGAAAAGATTTTATGCTCAAAAACTTGGTTTCTACCGGGTAAAATTTCACGCTCTTTCAATTTTCGAAGAAAAAAATTGGAATTAGTGAGATAGTTTTCAAGAAAAATCACTTTTTACATCTCGACAATAGTAGAGATATAGTGAAAATGCATAAATCGACTGCGATATAGTTTTAATAATATGTTTAAAGAAACCTCTGAATTAACAAAGCAAAAAATGTTTCATCAACATAGAACAAATCCTTCATTCACAATTGTATTTGTGTACTATCAGCCAGCAATTTTTTTGTTTCTTTGATATTCTCGATTGTGCAAAGATTTTCCGAATAAAATAATCCAGCATTTGTTCTGAACTCGGGGCATCCAAATAGTACTGTCAAATCAAGTTTCAACGATATGAAAGCTAAAATTGATGAGTCAAGAACAAAAAGATAAATATTTGGTTTTTGCCTACGGAAAAATACAATTTTACACAAAAAAATTTGGCAGACCCGCCGTATTGTACTGTGGGCATTGTAGGCGTGGCATCAAACATTTTTTATACACTTAATTTGTGTATATACACATCAGGAGAATCTAAAAATCCAAGTTTGGAGGTCCTATGACTCCGAGATCTCGTTGTTTAAACATATCGAAGAATGGACAGAAGGACTCGGCTTTCGATGCTAATCAAGATTTATATGTGCTTTGTGGGGTGTGCCACGCCTCTTTCTGCCAGTTACATACATTTGCACAAACTTAGTATACCCTTGGCCTTCAGGGCGGAGTATAATTAATTTTTTTGTGTACAATTTACATATAACTCCCTTTGTGAATAACTGGCTACGCCCTTGGCTGTTGCGTATTATTATTGTATATATTATGTATGTATATATTTAAAAGTAATTGTTGCTTTTATATACATATATGTATGTACATATATATATTTAATATATTTTATGTAGAGTTAATAAATATAAAACAATAAAATATACAACATGTGCCTTCTCGCTTGCTTATATACATGTATGTACATACATATGTATGTACATTACATTTGTCATTCTCACCCACACATACACTCTCTCTTTCATTTAATATGAAACAATGTGACATAGAACAATTGTTGCTCACTCGCACTCATACACATATTATATTATACTATCTCGCTCTCACTTGCAGCTGCTTCTTCTTTTACTCTCTAAAACAAACAAAAATCCACAATAACAAATTTTGTTGTTGTTGCTTTTGCTGCTGCTGCTGCTGCTGCTAGAGGTGATAATGAATAATAATAATGATGATTATGTTGTCATTGTTATTATAGTTGTTGTTGTTGTAGTGGTGCGCACGTTGCTTTGCATAGTAGTGTGGGTGGTACAAAAGCAACAGAGAGAGAGAGAGAGAGAGAGAGAGCGCGTGCAAAATATAAAACTACAAAGAGCGCAAAAACATGGCCAAGAGCAACTGCTTACGGTAAAACAACAAAACTATATTTTATTCTTGTTGTTGCATGTTTGTTCTGGGGAGCTTTTTTTATTTCTTGTTTTTTTTTTCTTTCTTTAAAGCTGCTTTTATGTTTAAGTAACAACAACAAAAATAACGTATGCGTTAAACAGTATATAAGAAAAACAACAACAACAGAAGTGCAAATTAATTGCCGTCATACAATTAAGTAGTTTTTTTTTTTTTTAATTATTATTTATTAAATAAAAACAGTAAACAACTTTATTGTAGTTCACCCCTCCCGCCATTCACGTTATCACATGCGTTCGCGCTTTACAACTTCCCCTGCCGCTCAACAGTCTTTTGTATTCTCGGCTTAAATCCAACAAACAACTAACGTAACCTAAACTTGGCAGAGGCGTCAACTTTACGCGCGTAAATTAAATCAAATAAAAAAAGTATCACTTGACTTGATACAAACCAAGTGACAACAGAATATTTGCAACTTACAAAACTTCTAACAAATATTAATTTTGTTGCGAAAGATATATATGTATGTATTTTATAATTATACATTTATTATAATCAATCCCAACAATACAAATGTAAAATAACAAGAAACAATTTGTATGCCTATATATTCTTTAGCACCCTCCTTAAATTTAATGACTTGATTAATTTTGACATGTATATAACGTATGGTTTGATTCTGATATGATTTTGTTGCTGTTGTTATTACTATTTTATTGTTGGTGGAGCGTCGCCGCAAACCTCTTCGATAGCTAAGAGCTACAAACCCCTAGTTACATAAATCGTTTGGTTTTGTTATTAATATTGCCGTATCCAAGGGGGGAACTGGGGAACGAACGTAGATCAAATAGAAAATGCAATAATCTTTAATTCGAGCTAAAGTTTGGTTTGAATTAGATCTGTTTGCGAGATATACTCCAGTTACAGACACGACTCTTGAAAACGGGAATTTTTTTGAATTGGCAATACCCCCCAAAATCGTGATAACAATATCTGTTAAAGAAATTGGACCCTTTCTTTACCGGTTAAAGTATGTTTCAGTCAAGGCCATTTTTGTCGTTCCCTAGTGTAATCATTAGATAATTAGAGTCGTATAAACAATAAGTTTTGGGATAATAGTTCATGGGGTTGGGTATTTTTAACCATCTATCCGATAATAAATATTTTAACTCTTCATGAGTTTACGTTTCAATAGCTTTTAATTGTATATTACATGTCTCGATCGGACTTATAAATAAAAACTTAGTTGGGCTTTCTTCACTTGCATGGACTGTCGTCCACTGTACTATGAACTTTAATATTTTATTAGAAAGAGAAGTAAATACATACATACATATGTAAATACAGCCATACATATTCATTAAAAACAAACAATGTTATTACGTGGAAAAGGGGGAAGCGGGGAAGGGGCAAGGCAAAGCGACAAATAGGCGACAAGCGAACAGAGCGAGATATTTTTAGAGAGCACATGAAAACAGCAAAAGCTTTGATGAGCGCATGGCAAAGCAAAATAACCGTAAACAAGGAGAGTAGTTTTATGTGGGTGGTGTAGTGAAGTGCGGGCAAAAGCGCGCAAAAGCAACGAAGCAACTTTTGTGATAACAACAACAGAAGCAGAAGATGTTGTTGGGCCTGTTGGTGGGTGTGTGGTTGGGTGGGTGAGAGGGTGTTGGCGACAGCAAAGCTTTGCATTGTTGTTGTTTTTGTGTTGTAAACTTATTTTGTATACTTAAGGAAGTGTGAAGGTGGGGTGGTGTGCAACATTGAACAGTGACATGAGCAATAAAAAAAAGACAAACAAATACAAAGCGGCAAGGAAAATAAGAACAGAAAAAAAAACAAGACACAAAAAGAAATAAGCACAAAAGTACACAAAATGCAATACACAAAAAAAAAACCAAATATGAAATTGTTTTTATCATCAACAACGACGTGTACAGCAACAAAAACAACCACAGCAACAACAATGAACAGTAATGAAACAACAACAATAAGCAAAACAATAAAGCTGGAGCGGCAGCTGCGGAAGTTTGTAAAATTGAGCGATGCCTATTATTATTTATCAAGTATGTGCGAAATAGCTAGCATAGGGAGTTTTACTTTTCGCTACAATTTTTATAACTGCCACTTGGCAAAGCATTTGGCCTCTGAAATACGAGGGCGGCTACTCTCAATACGCTACCTTATTATTGTACCATGCACCAGAGCCGCCTCACAGAAGAGAGCAACAAAAAACGGAGCATGTATCATTGTGGTGCTGTATCTTTGCGCTATGTACGTTTTTTGTTGTAATTTTACTGTTTTACATTATTCTAAAGGTGATGTATTCCCCACTAGCTGCGCTCTTTCTCATTTCTTACTTATCTTTTGTCTTACTCTTTTTAATTTTTTGCGGATTGTGCATTTCGCACAGCAGAATACGTTACCTTATAGATAAATCCTCTTTGTGCGGCTGTCTCTATGTGAAATAGCAATAGCAACAAACCAAAGAGCACATTAAACTACGTTATTTATCAACTGCTGACCATGCTAGTAATTGTGAAATTGGCAAGAAATGTTTCTTTCGAAGTGAGTACTGTGCTTTAAACGTGTCGTATTTTTCTAGTCTTCGCTTCTAAAGTCGTCTATATATAAAAGTATTTCTAAGCGCTAAAAAACACCAAATTGTCAAAAATTATAACCTAAAAATATGAAGCAAATTTGTTCATACATACCTTTCAATACTGATACTGATAGCCGAGATGTGTAGACACATCGGTGAAAATTTTAACTCAACATAAATATAAAATAAAATAAAATCAAAACAAAAACGAAAAAAAAAAACGATATAATGGAATTAAATCAGCTGCTCAAACAGGCAGAGGTTCTCGCTAAAGTTGCAAGGAACAACGTTGTGGAAAATTTAACCTTTACACCCACGCTCGGCGAGGTTATGCAGGACAGTGAGCAGCTACACACGCGCGCGAAACAAACTTACGGTGACCCCAGCGAGGAAAAAGCTGGATTGTTGCTCGCCTCTAAGGGCATTGATCTGGCGGAGTTAACAAATCGACTGGAAACATTAAGCGTACGCAATACTCTTAAGCCCTTGGATCCCATTGATGATACGGATGTAGTAAAATTTCTGCAAAACGAACGACAAAACTCTACACTAAGTGTCATCGATGAGGTGACACGCAATACTTTTGATACCGCATCCAAGTGGAATTGGAGTTCTATGCACAGTGAGTGGAATCGCGAAAAAGTAAAAATATTAAATGCATTTGAGCCAGAATTAGCTGATGATGATGCATGTCTTGATTTAATGAAAGCTGCTGAGGAGAGAATTTTAAATGAAAACATGAAATGTTGCTATGCCAATGCAGTTTGTAAATACAATAATGGGGTCCTAGTCTCTGCCATCAATATGCCAAAACTGCTCGAAACATTTGAACAAGTTGCGGCGGATTACAATTGTGAAGCAGTAATGAGTATGTGGAAAGTGTTGGTTTATATGTTTGCTGAAGTAAAACCCGTGTCCGATAAAACGGCTGATGCATTAAAATTGCGTCAGGAGCATGCCGAAATATTTGCGGTGCAGGCTTTAAACTATCTTGAACGAAACTATAAGCAGTTTATGACCAAGACAGTGCATGGAAATTTGGCAATTGCACACCGTAGTGGTGTACCGTCAATGCTTACACTGATCAAAGCCTTTGTAAATGTGCGTGCACATAAAATGTGTGCTCAAAATGTCGAAACTTTGGATGAACTACCACTTTGGCAGCTTGTCTATTATGCAATGCGTGTCGGTGACTTAAAGGTGGCCATACAATTTCTACGTAAAGCTGGTAAAAAATATACAACTTTTGTGGATTATCTTGAAGATAAGGAAAAACAAACCAAAAATACTTACAATCAGCAATATGTCAAATGGGGTTACATTGGAGTGCTTAAATCAGATTACATGGTTTATGTTAAAGGCAGTACAGATCTATTTAAGAAAGCCTGCTACTGCATTGTACTGGGTTTCGGTACAAAGGATAAACATGCCGAAGTGGCCGATACTATTGAAGATTTTCTTTGGATACATATAGCACAAGCGAATCCTAATTTGCCCATACTTATATTGGAGCATTATGGTGAGCGACATTTTAATGCTAAACAGCATGTCTATTTCGAAGTGTTGGTGCTGACTGCACAATTTGAGGCAGCTATAGAATATTTGGTACGTAAGAATACCTATAAATTGCATGCCATACACATGTCCATGGCACTTAATGAGCTATGCATGCTTTGTGTCACACGTCATAAAAATCAAGCGTTGCTCTACACGGATGCTGAAGATCCAAAACCATGGCGTCGTCTTAATTTTGAATATCTAATAAGTTCCTACGTTGATACATTCAAGTCGAAAGAAATTCCACGTGCATTGAATTACTATTATTTTTTACGTGCCTTTCAAAATGCTGACACACAAAATCTATTTATGTTGAAGGTTTGTGAGTTGGCACTTGAAACCGCTGCATATGCGAAAATATTTGGTAAAGTTGATCGAAAAATTAGGACTGGTTGTACCACTGATGGTCTATATGAACCATTTCATTCGGAGATTTATGATAAAGCTAAAGTGGCCGCAATGGTTGCACACGTGCATATCAAACGTGGTGAACTCGAGGCGTCCATACCGTTGTTGGATATTGCCGGCGAACATAATTTGGCAGTGCAACAACTATCCAAACTATTTGCACCGTTGGTACATCAGAAGTTTAAAATTGGTAGCACACGTGAGCGTTTGGCCTCAAAGATTAACACAATTTACTCACGCATGCAAGCTCATTACATCAAAGTGGATCAAAATATACATATAACATTCTGTCTGCTGTACGATCTGATGCAATTTTTCAATCATTATCATGCTGGACATTATGGTCTTGCACTTCAGATCCTATCAAAGACTTGTCCAAAACTATTGCCGTTCTCTATGTTCGAGGTAGATGCTTGCGTTGCTAACTTTCAACAATTTGACTATGAGATCTGTAGAGTTTTTCCATTTGCTATGCTGGCTACCATGGAGATCATCTATGCGAAGTACAAGGCTTTGCAGCAGAACAAAGGTCACGCAAGTCTATTGCTGGAATTTCGCCAGCATGCCATTGCGTTAACTACGATGTTGACTAGAATACCTTATCACATGTCAAGCGATGTCAACGCTAGGATTTCACAACTTAAAATCTTAATGCCTTAATTTTCTAATTATTATAACTATTTTCGTTTTTATACAGTACATATATAAGATACAATCTAGTCATGATATGGTAGAAGGAGCGTTTAACGTTTCATACGCCTATAAAAATTGTACTTTCGAAATTCTATGTAAATTAAAAACAGAAAAAAAAACAGAATTTTAACTTTGTTATTCTATTTTTTTATTTTTTACATTGAGAAATATGTTTCCCAATGCGAAGAGTGAATAATAACAACTTTTTTTTTTAAACAGAAACTTGTTTCAGCCACGCAGATACAAGTGTTACGAACTCAGCTACGAAGTTCTCATCAGTCTGCTAACCGCACATTGCATTACACGAGTGCTTAAAACTGTTATAACAGTTTGTGGTATTTGTTGACGATAGTTCCTTGGTACAATTTTGGCCTGTATCTCCGAAACTAGCGAACTAGAGATACGAAAAATGTTCCCATATACAAAATTAAATTCAATTTGCCAATGTTATCGAATGATTGAATCATGTTTCCGACAAAATTCGCCATCAATTCTCGCTATTAATATGTATGTATCTCGGAAACTAACACTCTCAAATTATATAAATGCTATTGTTTTAAGATTTTGAATATTCGCACTAACTTATCTACTTTTTTTCTCTTTTTTTTACAGCAACAAAAGCGCAACAGGTAACAGTTATACATCTAGTAGCTGCATTGTGTACAGCTAAGCTATTAAAGTAACGTCATGACAACAGCGGCGCAGGTAATAAACAGCAACAATAGCAGTAGCAAGAACAGTAACAACGAATCATCAGATACGACTACAACAACAACAGCAGCAACGACAACGAATAACTGTTTTAAGGACGAAACTGCAGTTAGTGCAGCGATTAACGTTATGCCGCAACAACAACAACAAAGCCCACCTTGTTTACCACCACCACTAACACATACACAACTATTATCACCATCACTACCAATGGTGCAACTAGCCGTTACTTCTGCAGGTGCACCGCCGCCGACTTTGAACTCTTCATTGACTCCACCAAGTTCCAGTTCAAATCGTGTAATGCAAGCAGATGAGGACTTTAATATACGCTTTGTTAATCTGGTGCGTTTGCATCGTTGTTTATATGATAAGAAGGTGCCAGAATATCGAAATAGGTAAGAGATTGGTTTTAAAAAATAGAAAAAAAATTCGTTGGTACAGAAGTTTTAATGCACTCTTCATCAGAAATTTAAAGTCTGAGTCAGTAAAGTATTGTAACGCTGAACGAACTCTAATTAGAAATAGCATAAGTTTTTGACGTTTAAAATGCTTAGCTTTGCGCTAATTCAAATTTACTCACAATAATCCCTGCTCGGGCACCGCAAAATGTTAACTTTTTTTCTAAATTTGCTTAGTTACTTAGTACTTAGCGTTGCACCAACTTAAATTAAAGTAGTATATGCACTCGAAATTGTTCCTGCACAGGCGCCACAAATTTATAACTTTAATTTATATTATCGAAAAATTAAGAACGAATTATTAATCGCACAAGTTTATTACGTTACAAAAACCTTAGTCTGGTAATAGTTTAAATTAAAGTATATTTACACAAACTGACCCTGCTCGGGCGCCACACAAATTTTAAAATAATTTAAGGTATCAAAAATACTGGTATTATCTGTAATATGCTTGTAACCGCTATTAAAAAGTATTTTTTTTTGTTTTTTTTTTTACAGAGATAACCAGGAGAAAGCATGGGTACTTATCTCACAGGAGACACGCGAGAGCGGTGAGTAGTTAAGCTATTTGTAGAGCGTATAGTCACTGTCTTAGCTTATTTTCTTACGTTATTTATGAATTTTTAAAAAACCCACTCTCCTTTATTCCAGTAATACACTGCAAGGAACGCTGGCGTAATTTGCGCGCCTGTCTCTCACGCTACATCAAGCAACAGAGCGGCTCTGAACCACAACATAAACCCTACTATCTCACCGAGCATATGGCATTTCTGTTGCCATTTCTTAAATCTGCACGCTCTTCACTCGATGGCAACAGCACACTGGCCACGCTCTTTCATCTAGCGCAGCAGGAGCACCATAACGCTTCGCTTGCCGGTGCTGCTTTAAATGGTTTAACGCTGTTGCAACTGAATACAGATGACGCCGCAGCAACAGCACCAAAGCTAGAACTAAAGCAATCGCTATCCGAAAATGATGATGAGGAAACTATTGATGCCTTTGATCCTGCAATTACTGCGAGTTTAGGTTTGCAACGCGTTGCTGTCGCTGCTGTTGCGGCTGCTGGCGAAAGTGGTGCTGCATCCATAACGCGTCTGGAACGCTCATCTGTTTCGCCGGTGCTCAGTGATACCGCCAGTGCAAATACGCTACAGAATTTCATACCCGATGTACAGCTAGCGGAAAGTGGTCACGATTTAATCTATCCTTCGGCGCATACACAACATCATATGCCACATCATCATCATCAGCAACATCTGCACCAGCATCATCATCATCAGCAACACCAACAACGTCGACGCGATTCAGTTGATACATATGATCCGTGTAGTTCCACACCCATTAAGCGCATCAAAACCGAATGTGAGGCAGCTACATCGAGTGGTCAATACTATAATGGTGCAATGTGTAATAATGCTGATGCCGATATGGAATTCTTTCGTAGTATTCTACCCGATATGCAAGCATTTTCATCGCTGCAAAAGCGTAAATTCAAAATCGGCATTCTAGAGCTGATCGATAGCGTTATGGAGCGTTATCCTGCACAGGATCGTAGCGGCGATTCGAGTGCTAGTGAATCATATAATCATGTTCAAACAAATGGTGGCGGTAGCGGCGCCGGCGGCATGTTATGTAATGGTTATGCTTCTAGCTCTGGCAGACAAGCGACAGAGCGACAACAACATCAATATCAGCGTCATCAACGTCGTAATTCAGCGCTGGATAGTTGGCGTAATAAGTAGTCATATGCTCATTGAAAATTTGACATGTATATTTTGGAGTTTTTAAACTTGAAAATTAGTTTATGAGTGCATAATTCTTATAAGCTGCACACAATTTAAGCGAAACAGTGCACGGAGAAACCATAATTTATATCTATTAAACAGTAGTTTTGGAATAGGTCATTTTCTGTTGGTGCCACCAAACTATGATTTAGAGCGTTGGAAGGTACATGCTTTCCTAACTTATAGTCTAAAATTTCATGCCATTTTTTTCACTAGAAGCAGAGTTATTCCCGTCGATCGGGATCTGCTTCGAAATGTTCTCCACACAAGATTTTTGGGTGGCTTGGTGGCTACGGTCAACCATTTTCACAAAATACATACCTAATTACTCAGACTATGCGTACGTATGTTGATGGTGGGTTTAGACTTATATCAAGAGCTGGCCTCTCATCTAACTTACTATCCGACAAAACAAAACGCTGACTATTGAACTATCCTAATGGTAGGATGACATACTTTGAGTTCATGTGCGTTGCACTGCATATCTCTCAACGACAACATTAAGCGGACCAAAAATCCTACGAAGAATCTTTCTCTCGATTACTCACAAAGCCGCTGTATTCGATGATGTCAGGGTCCATGTGTCTGCGCCATACAGCACGACTATGACTATCAGTGTCATAGATTTTTATCTTCTTACTTCGAGAGAGGGCTCTACTTCTAATTTGCTTGCTGAGTCCAAAGTAGCAGCGGTTAGCAATGCGTGATGCTTCGTCTGATCTCTTGGCTGACTTTGTTGTTACTGTTTATTAGTGCTCCCAGCTAGACAAAGTTTTCTACTACATTGAAGTTGAAATTCTTCATACTCACAGACCGTCTAAGATGCTCTGATGATCTGGGAGTGGACACCAAGTACTTCGTCTTGTACTCGTTCACCGCAAGGCCCATGGGATAGGCGTATTTCACAATCTTTGAGCACACCCTGCTAACTCGCCGTTCGTTCGTGCCGATGATGTCAATATCATGAGCATACGGGTGTACAATTACTTCCTTATGGAAGATCGTGCCGATCTCTGTTGATATACCAAGTTCAGATAGGGCTGGAAGAACTTCGTTGTTATCGGCGGGTCTTTGTTGTACTCACGGGTCTTCTCCACGATTTGTCGTAGAATGAAGTTTGATCTACAACTTTTATAATAAGCTCTACCTTTAACTTGTACCTCAATATAATCGAAACTATCGTACTTCAATTACTAGATACTAGATTTACTAGATACTGAGATAGCTAGATGCTCAATACATACCATTAAAATGGAGTTCAGAAGATAAGTCATTAAATTAAAACTCTAGACTAGGTTAACTCTTACAATATTCCAGAATTCGACTTGAACCGTTGGTGAGGGATCGTTCCTATATTTATGCAAAGCATATTTTTGTCATTTTAGATAGCCTCATCCTTCTCCTCCTAATACTGTGTCACAAATTTGGGTACACCCTGCCAAATTTCATTACTTTTACTCCAACTTATTACTTATCGCTGTGCAGTTTATAATGTTTAGTCGGAAATTCGACTATAATACTTACTTATCGAACTTAAACTTGAATGTATAGTCACATATGAGCTTAGATTAACACTTTTAATGTTCAGACGAGCATATACTATATATGATAAAGTTGCGGAATTTTAAACAATTTGAGTTGAGTTTGCAGTCACTTCTAGTTGAAGTTTGCACTATTTTCACTGCAATATCAGAAATAGAATGTCCCATGTAAATGTGTTCGTCTGGACAGTGCTTAGACAAACCTTTTATATTGTCTTGTACAGCAATGATTTACTAATTTAGTTTATTAAATTTGTAAGCATATTAATGCCATTTTTAACTTGGTTGTAAATGTAATTAATTATATAATACTTAATTTTTATATAATGTATCTTAATGCGAATAGTCATTGTTAAATTTGTCATAATTGTGTTTATGTTTAACTAATTTTTAGGTGTTTATTGTAATTGGTGTTTTGTGGATATACATAAGTATAAGTTTTCGTAATAACCATTTAGTTTACTAAGTATGAACGAGAGCTCACTTTAAGGTTAGGTTGTTTTTTAATATAAGCTCAGCACACAAAAGTTGTAAAAGTTAGTGAAACAATTCGAAATAATAGCACGAAATTTCATGTTTAGAGAACAGCTGCCATGCTTGTACTAAAACTACGCGTGTGCTGTGCATAAAAAACACGGCCAAGTCGTGTTTAATGTTGTATTTACTTAAATATTCGAAAATAAATGAAAATGTGTTACAGTAAATTGAATGTTCATTTTAAGCTAGAGTTCCAGCGATGCCAGATATAAAAGATTTTCTTAGAACAAACATTTTTTTTTTTATTTACATGTGGATATGTGTGGATCTGAAAGTTAAACGGTTATAACAGTTTATTGCGTGTCAATTCATGACTTCCAAAATGATAATAAAGTTCCCATATAGACTAAGGGAAGACTGGAATATTAACACTGCAGGCTACATAAACTCTATCAGGTTCCTTGCCGATGTGTCCAAATTGCAGAACCGAGTCGGAGGCGGTATAATTTCAGAAAATCGACGAATACCGCAAGTATCTTGAAGAATACGACCGCGATTTGAAAGGATTCTGAAAGGTCATTAAATCGCTAAGTGTAACAACCTCACAAAAAATTTCACTACCATTCACTTCAATGGATCTTCAAATCTGATTGCGAGAAAATGCTTGTCGCATTTCACTAGAAAATTTGACCACCTGATGAACACCTATCGGAGAGCGATAAAACTAAAGTACAAATTATAATAAGTTCTTAGACCTCTTCATATATAATAAACTTCACCTGAGATGAAGTGAAAGTAGCGTTTAAAAAACGAATCGAATATTTGACTTATATCTTTAACAAATGCCTCCTGGACTCCTGGTCGAGTATGCTTGGGAAGATTCTCTCGATTTTATGAACCAAACCCACCTCCAGATGCAACGTAAACCCTTCTGCTTCTTATACTATTATGAGGCAAGATTGAGACAGAAACTTAGCAGAAGGTCTGGGGCTTTCTTACTACACCAATCATCTGTGTGCTACAGAATTTTAACATTTTCGCCCACTTAGAGATCCTGGATAACGTTCTCACATTCGGCACAGAGAAAAAGTGCAGATAGTATATACCTCCTGACTCAGAATCTTCATTTGCTTATATCGTCACTTGCTCTAAGGCGATTACAGAGTGGTGATGACTTCAATTGCTCACTACGAGAACTTTCAATTATTTCTCTGAAAATATACCCGCGGCTGTCTCATCGTTGAACAAAACAGCGTGACAAATGAAGAGTCTCTCACCAGTATCACCGCTCCAGCTCACCTGGTCATCACTATTGCCAATCCATATCTGCTAAAATGTACCATATGAAACGTTGTGTTCATTTCAATCGCAAAAGACACTGATTTCGCTACAGCAGAGAAATTCAACAATACAAACTGAAAAGGTTTCATGGAGTTTGAGTTGACAACATATTCGCTCTTGAATCTAAACCTCCCACTAACAAGCTTATCTTACGGCTATGCTAAATTGCGCATATTGCAGACATCTCGAAAACGGAAAGATTAGCCAGCTTCCCAAACCTGGAAGTCTCTATAACTTGTCAGCTTCTTCCCACTTATAACTATTCTGTCTCCAGCTAGTTAAACTTTTGTAACTTATTCTCCAAAAACTTAAAGAAGTTGGTTTGGAGCAGGCATCCTGTTGCTCCTGGCTAGTTCAATATGTGAGCTTTACAAGACGTTCCATATATAAATCTATAATTCTGCATACAATAAAATTATTTAAAAAATAATATTTCATTTAATTATTGCTTCAACAAACAAACATGATGATAATGCAATTACAAATTTAAGTCGTTACATTTTTTAGGCAGTTCTATAAACTAAATAATAATTGGCTCCTTTTTTGTTGTATAATCTTAAAGGCTGTGCTAACATTCATTTAAAAACAGCACATAAACAAACGATCAAAATTTAATTGTTGTAAATGCGTTGTTGGTTTAAATTATTTATGAATCGATTAGTTTGTTTATTTGTTTCTCACTTTAGAGCTTAAGATTACAAGATTGACGACAAACATTTACAATTTTGATGTACCAGTCTTGGGATAGAATTTCTTCGCTGGATCTTTAGCCATATCGAGTAGAGTTTGCGCAGGTTTGAATGGTGCACCATAAAGTTCAGCATAGGATTGCATTTTGCCAACAAGTTTAGCAGCACCATACTGATCAACCCAACGGAATGGACCGCCGGAGAATGGTGGGAAACCCAAACCGAAAACAGCGCCAACATCACCTTCCAGCGGGCTGTCCAAAATCTTCTCTTCGAGACAGAGCACAGATTCGTTAATAAAACGTGAAACCATGCGTAGTGTTAGATCCTCTGGTGTATTGGCACCCTTCGAGACGAGCGAATATTTCTGCTTAATAATTTCAACGGCATCATTATTGACGGGACGACTGCCCTTGCTTTGGCCCTCATAGAGGAAAATGCCTTTGCCGGATTTACGGCCAAGGAAACCGGCGAGTACAAGATCTTGCATGACTTCGAGATTACCGCCGCTGAAGCGTTCACCGAAGGCCTAAAGTTAAGACAAGAAAGGAAATTAATATATATATATAAATTAAGTATGCTATTTAATGCACATTCTACCTTTGCCAAATCCACAGCAATGTGTGCGCCAACATCAATGCCTACTTCGTCGGTTAGTGTAGCTGCACCAACTGGGAAACCGAATTTCTTGGTATACGCATCCAGATCTTTGGGTTCAACGCCTTCTTGTAGCAATCTATTAAAAAAAAAAACATTTAAACTTGTATGTAAAGTATAAAGCCAAAAGCTTACCTAACAGCCTCCGACAACATGGTTGAAAGTATGCGCGTTGTATAGAAACCAGGACCATCACCAACTGTAATCACCACCTTACCTTGCTTCAGGCCAACTGCAACAGCTGCTGCTGCAGTATCCTTTGAAGTGCCTGGATGTGTTATAATCTCGAGCAATTGCATCTTATCTACTGGCGAGAAATAATGCATGCCAACTACCTTATCGGGACGAGAGCTGCCTGCAGCAATTTTCGATATAGGTATAGCACTAGTATTTGTCGCAATAATGCAATGTTCTGGCACAACAGCTTCAAGCTCCTTGATGACACGATGTTTAATCTTAATATCCTCAAAGACAGCTTCAATAATGATATCAGCCTTGCTGAAGTCATTATAGTCGAGTGTCGGACGCAGATTGGACATAATTTGATCACGTTCTAAAGCGTTAATGCGTTTGCGCTTCACAGCAGTCTCAAAACCCTTTTGCACTTGACCAATGCCGCGTGACAGACCCGCATCGGTGGCATCCTTCATGACAACATTGTAACCTTTATCAACGGTGACTTGCACAATGCCAGCACCCATCAGACCGGCGCCAAGCACACCAACAGTTTTAGCAGCGCGTTGTGGCTTACCAAAGCGATTCTTTTTGCATTCCGTCTGACCACGGAATAGTGCAATGAGACCCTTGGATTCATTGGTAGCTGAAAGCTCACCGAAACCTTGGCGTTCTGCTTCGTAACCAGCATCGATGCCTTTGTCCACACCTGTGCGTATGACATCGAGTATCTGTGTAGAGATCAAGAAAAAAATGGAGTTAAATTCGTTGAATTGGAGTTTTAATTATCAAACTGATATTTAACACAGAGCCGGAAAGAGCCTTTGAAACGAAAACAGTTGTGAACCAATGCAATATAGGTCTTGAGAAGAATCACAATCAAATAATATTTAAAATTTATCAGAAACTAAACCCAAAATATATTTTTGAAGAGAACTACTAGGAGTGATCTCTGGTACACCTATCTTTTCATAAATTCAAGAAATCTTGGCAGACGGACTTGTATCGAACTTAGCAAGAATAAACGCGTATGTATATACTTCATAGGGTTTCCTCATTCAATACTTTTCGACAAACTGATAATATTCTAGATGTACATTTTAAATGCTTAATACCTTCAAAGGCGCAGGATAAAGACCACCAGAAGCACGCATAACCTGCTTACGCGCTGTATCGAAGATTTTGTTTTTAACAAATTCCAGATCCATAATTAAAGCAGTAAGTTTGTTCACTAAGCCGGTTTTCTCGCGATTGATCTAAAAAAGTAAAAACAATTACGTAAATAAATGCCAAATATTTCTATAGACAATACATACCTTCAGTTTACCGCTGCCCAAATCGTTTGCAACCTGCACAGCTACCTTCTCCAGATATTCAATGGTATTCTGTTCTTGTGGCAACAAACCGGGACCCAATGGACTAACCAGCAAATCAACTAAACCCAAACGTTTAGCACGATCAGCGCGCACTTGCTTACCGGTCAGCGATAAATCCAAGGCTGTAGGCACTGATGTCAAACGCGGTAGACGCACGCAGCCACCACCACCGGGCAACAGTCCAAGCATAACCTCCGGTGTACCCAATTTTGTTTTATTATCCTTTGTAGCAATGCGATAATGACAGGCAAGTGCCAGCTCTAGACCACCACCCAGACAGACGCCATTAATTGCAGCAACAATTGGTTTACGACTGCGTTCCATGCGCTCGAACATAAGCTGTGCACCATGTGAGATTAGTGTAGCATCTGCAGCAGTTTCACAACGTTCCAGCATGCCAATATCAGCGCCGGCAACAAAGCAACCCGGTTTGCCAGAGATTAACACGGCAGAATTAACAGCGCTGTTGGTTTCCAGCTCTTTGATAACGCGTTCGAATTCATTGCTAACTTCTTCGCCCAGCGAGTTCACCTTAACATTGGGTGAATCGAATTTAATAACCAAAACACCATTGACTACCTTTGTGTGCAAATGCTTGTTAGGACCGCCAGCAACGGTGCTGGTCACAGCAGGATTTGTGGACATCAAGCGTAGACGTGTTGCGGCATAAGCTGTGGAAGACGTATAAAAAAAGTTTGAATTTTGTATTTAAAATTTAATCAGAAAAAAAAAATCTGCGTTAGGTTTAATAAACTTTGGCGTAAGCATCGCGGCGGCAGCGATAGCTGACGTATTATCATGCAAGACAATCTTTTAATAGCTATAAAAAATCATAAGTGAGAAAGTCTAGCGTTGAACTTGTCGTCGCCGCCGCTACCGGGTACAAAGTTCAAAGTCCATTTATATAAACAAAAGCTACGCCGGCAGCACCTATTTTTATTAGCTACGATAGGCTTTATTATTGTTTGCACGCTGCTTTTTTTTTTGTTTTAAATTACTTTCACCTTGATTTATTACAATTTCTATTTTAATTTATTAAATTTTCTCTGCTCACCTCCCGCACACTTGTTATGCAGCAGCTGCGTACGTGAAATTTGTCCAATAGCGCTTAGAAATCGTGTTGCAGACATTTTACTTATTGCTTGTTGCTTCTGTTAAAATTTCTAAGTACAATTAAATGCACTTAATTTCGTTTAAGTTTAATTAAAAAAGTAAAAAAAATATAAGTAATGCCTACGCCGTCTGCTTAAAAAACTTGTTGCTCTGCACAGCACACAAATAGTGAAGAATAGAGATGGAAAACTATCGACAGTTTTGTCACTATCGAATATTTTCTAGTTATGGATCATTTCATAAACTCTTCACACAGAATATGCATTTTTTTATTTGCGATCTGTACAAATGTACATTTAGCAAATTAAAAAAAAAAAATCACATAAATTTAACATATATAGAAAAATAGTATGAAAAAAATTCATAAAATAAAGTGGATATTCCCTAATATAACTAAACTTTGTAAACTTCATCAACTGAATCAGTTTGGTCGAATTACCGATTAAGTTTTCATACAAAATATAAACCAAAAGAATCAACTATTTGGCTGATTGTTCTGATATTTAAATTTGATTTTAATGGGGTTGGCTATATCACGAGCAGCAAAAAAATAGTAACTCTGGTTATTGTTTACATTTACATACTTAAAAAATGATAGCGGAATAAGTTTGCCTTTATATACAAATTGTGTAGTGTGCTTGTTAATATCTCAGAAGTAAAGAGTTCGAACCTTATACGTTAGTATTGCCCATAACTAAGATTTCTTCATCCGATTAATTGAATATAACTGAATCTAAATCCAGCAATAACTAAAAAACAAATTCTCATTTTCGTAATTTGCGTATAACTCATTTCATCGGAATTCAGTTGATTGATTCTTTGCAAATATATCAAACCTGATGATCGAAAAAATGCCTTCATCGACAATTTTATTGAATTGAAATCATACAAAGGTATGCTGTGAAATCGCTTTCGTCTTAATAACAACAAATTTCAATCATAGCTAGAAACAACGCTGCAATTGAGTTTGCTTGACTTCGAGATAATTTTTGTTCTTGCGAATGATATAATTATAGTAACAAGGAACAAGGAAAACAAAATTTTCAATTCTATAGATAGCACAGGTCTGCAAAATAAAACGTTTAATTTCCTATTTAATTAGAAATACTTTTTTTAGTTAGTTAGTTATGTTGAATTAAAATAGAGCGCTAGTATCTTTGTATATACAATATAAAAAACTATCGATAAGTTGTCGACAGTTTGACTAGTGATTTCAAAACTATCGATTATGGATAATTTGCAATCTCTAGATAAATGCAACTGCTGACAGAAGGCTGCTTGCTGCAAAACTCACTCGTTGCACTGCCACTTTGTTAGTGGTAACGCAACTATTCCTCTCGCAACTCTGGCAATGCTCGACGTTCGAACTACCGGAAGTAGGTCGTTGAGGGTATGTTAAAACGGAAGCGCATGACCAAAAGTCAATGTCAGTTATTATTTGAATAAATAGATACTTAAATTCGTACGATTTTGATTGAAAAGTATATATATATATATATATATATATAGTGGCATTAGTTCATGATACAAGCTACAGATGAAAGTTTTTCGAAATAATTCTATATATGTAATTCCACCATGTGGTGAAGTATAAGCAGTATTCTCGTGCGTTGCATAGATTTCGTTTAAGATTTGGTGACTTCAAGTGATGTCTTGCTGCTTACACAAATACGAGCACAGACTTGATGATGCATCTCCCAGATTTTATATGGAGTTTTCAGCCTGATATGGTATATACAAACGATGCATGCTTTAGAAACTTGCAAATAATACGCTTAGTACTCTGTTTACCTAAATCTCTGTGTACATTGGCTAAAAATCATTGCTGATATTTAATTTTAACGGTCACTGAATTAACATCAAACTACAATACAGTTCAAAGATTATGCTTGAACAAATGCAGAACAATGGAGGAAAAAACCGCAGCTGCGTCTTGCAACACGAAGTTCATTAAATAACAAATTTATGTCAAAAAGTAACTACACGAACTTTAAAAACATTTAACACTAAACTAATGACATAAAAAAGAAAGAAGTTCCGAATTTGTTCGCATAAAAATCATAGTTTATAGTGTTAAATCTACAGCACGCCCTCTTTATTCGGATCAAATGAGGCGCATTTAATTCGGGCGAGAGTTCAAAGCGAACACTTGAAATGCGACAATGACAATCAAATGACAGCCAATGACAGACAGCAATGTCCTGCAAGATGTGAATTGAACCAAGAGCAAAAGTCGAAGTAAAATAAAAAAAAAAACAAAAAAAAAATAGTTGCATTCAAGTGCGTTGAGCGTGTCAGAAAAGTACACAGTATGAGTTGAGATGATACACAATGACACACAATGTGGGTCAGCGTTAAAATCGCTAAAAATCAAAACACTAGAGAATGTCCTTTGTCCTTTAATGCTTGTGTTTAGTCGTCGAAACCACCGCTAATCGATTTTGGGTTTATGTAAGCAATAAAGTGGACGACGGCTGCAGCAGTAATAAAATATAATAAAATATCACTGCAGATCCTGAAATACCATGAGCCTTAATTTGGGTAAAGGTAAGTGTTGCAGCTTAGGTAGCGCACGCGTCCGTAGCTTATCTGTAGCAACAAGGGATGTTCGGCAATTTGAAGTGCATATTTTGCTGTTCAGTTGGAAAAATCAAATCATTGAAGATATTATAATAAGAAATACCTGTAGGCTAGCTTCGAGATAAACCGATTGTAAAATAAAATTTTGTAAACAAATTTGCGCTGAAAAACCAAGTTCGAAATTCTTTTTAAAACAAAATGGCACCAGTGAAATGCAGCAGAGTTTGGTTATCGGCAGTGAATGGCAAATTCAACTAGCGATTTACTAATTGGTTTAGTAAATTGCTAAGTTATTAATTAAAACATATGAAACGTTTCATTATTTTGATGTAGGTTAATCAGAAAATGTACACCCTACCTGCAACAATAGGCGTTTTTATTTACAAGATGTATTGTATTTTACGGGCGTAGTTAGTCAAATCATCAACTCAATTGCAGGCGATTTGAATTCGCTAGAAAATGAGGTCTGTGGCATGGATAATTGGAATTGATGTGAAATTCCAGCGAAAGCGATTCTTGTGACCCCACTGTTCCGATGCTTCTTTCGCTATGTTACATACTATGGACTCTCTCCGATAATGCCAGTTCACGGAAAAGATAAAGTGGTATAAAGTGTTTAAATATGATTTCGAGCAAATAGGCACAGTGGCGTAGCACGTACAGGGGATGTTATTTTGATCGCTGGTTACAAAGGGTGTTGGTACACACCATAGTTTATACAAATAAAGCCCAAATTTTCAACTTTTTCGAGCAGCTGGTGCCGTGTAATAAAGCGGTGACTGTTGACTTTCAAGTGCTATATTGTCATTGGTCTATCGGCGAAGTCTAGCTACATCACATATTCTCACAGAAGACAATTCAAGGTGTTAGTCGACTGCTTGCTTCATTCAATGGATTATCATGTTGCGTCTTGTGTTTGTTGAAACCAATGATCTTCTATTGGATAACCCAAATTGCTGGAATAATGGAGCGCTTTATATTGTCAGCTGATCATGATTATGACAGTTTTTTTTGTCTTCAGATCAAACAACTAAAGCCGTTTTATAGCAAAGCTCTTGAGAAGTAAACATAGCAAATCGTTATTAAATTGTCAGATCAGTAAGAACGATGGTGAAGAGAGAAAGCGAAATGAAGGGCACATTAGAAACATGTATGCGAATGAATTATGTGTTATTAGAAGATAATTCTAAACCTAAGAACTGAAACTGTAGTATATACTACCAAGCTAATATGGGCATAATGGAACATTAGGAGAACGCAAAAACTACTCTCACTGATAAAAAGGGAGTTGGCCATTGTGAAGTGTGTACTAATTTCTCGATCAGTAGACATGCAGAGTGTTTTGGAGCTTCCCACAACGACTTCCGCAGAAGCTCGTGCATGGAGAAGAGCCGGAAACCAACAGACACTTTGCGATTTTCCTGTAGTTTTTAGTTGTAGAGTGAGACTATAGAAGCTTATGGCTCTGCTGAGCATAAATTTGCATATATTTTTATCACGATATTTATCTGGCGTACCATTTTCATCACAAGCACAACAACGCTCTTCGTTTAGAATTATTGTAAGACTCGCTTTCGAATGTAACTTTCTATAGAGGTTTTTAAGAAAAATTGTGCTAAGAAGGGTACTATTTAGAAATAATCTGTATGAAAGTGCTAAGAAAACTTACATAGGTTTACCGTAATAGTCACATTATAGAGCCATTTGCTGCTAAAGACTATCCATTTTGGGTAGTTATCCACATATAAAACAGCAAAAACTTCATGTTCCAGTGGCATACGTTGTTGATTTCAGCGTCTTTCTTAGATTTATGCAGTTGAAATGGGCACGTGCCGGAATTGTTTGGCCCAACATCGCCAATAAAGCACGAATCAAATATTTAAAGGCATTCCGACAATCCTATTATAATGGCCCCTTACAAATTTGGACCTCCCATTTTGCTGTTTTTGTAAAAAGAGACATTGTACATGACTTCCCGAAGTCGAACAAGTATAAATATCGTTTCAGGTGAACGGAAAAAATGAAGAAGAAGATTATTTTTGAACATTTTTCGTTTTCTGACGTTACAGTTACTCTGCAGGCTTATTTAGTACTTTTTGCTCAGAGTAAAAAAAAAAAAAAATAAATACAAAATTAATAAAATTTTATTATTTGATTAAAATTCAATTTCAAACATCAAGTATTCTTACAAATAAAAATCAATACTATCAAAATTCTTATACAAAATTCTTAGTAAGATGTAATAAAAAAAATGTTCGGAAAATAATGTAAATATATCAATAAATTCTAAGTTCTTCCATATTCCGTTTGCTTCAACTTTAGTGTATTCCGCACGGTTCTACACATTCCATACAATAAAATGGCCGGTGCTCGTAATGGCAATGATATACGTAAGTACAAAAATGTTGGCATTACGAGTAACTACAGCTGTATACATACATATCTAACCAACCATATAACAGGTAACGAGAATTCATCACAAGATCTAGCAGCAGAGCAGGGACGCCGTGGCGAACAGAAGATCTATAACTTCGATGGTACAAAAAGAACACCAAAAGTTGTGCCCAATGGGCCGGGACCATCAAAGGTGGTACCCAATGCACAGGGAACATCAACAAAAGCCAACCCGGCGAGTACCACAAATGCTACACCACAGAAGACCATACTCGAAGAACACGGCATTATACTGGGTAAAGTTATCGGTTCCGGTAACTATGCCAAAGTGAAAATTGGTTACTCCGAAGAGTATGGCAAACGTGTGGCGGTTAAAATAATCTCGAAGATAAAAGCACCGGCGGAATATACACAAAAATTTTTGCCCCGCGAAATTGAAGCAGTCAAGGGGCTACACCATGAGAATCTAATAACCTTCTATCAGAGCATCGAAACAAGCCATAGGTAAGTAGCAACATAAAATATGTATTCTTCTCTAATTTGCAAGTTAACGTAGTGGTGGTTTTTGTTTGGTTTTTGCCATGTAAACGTGTCGAAAAAAAAGAGCCTACTGATCGGTGTCAGTTTCACATGTATAAATGTTTTAATGAAACTGATGGGTTGAACAACGCGGCAGGTAGTTCGTGAGTTAGACTTATTTTACTGAATTTGTTTACGCTGATTTCAGTGGTGATAACCGTTTTACTAGGTTAGCGGATGTCTTCAAATAAAATCATATTTGATAAGTTTTTTGGCCAAAAAACTTGAAGTTTTGACCTGTTGGCCTGTTTTTTTTTTTTCGAGAATAGCAGAGTTACGGTATACAAAATTAAAGTAAATTAAATTTGAAAGCTAAAAGATCATGAAATTCTAAGTCGTGGGAGTGATAGTTTCCGAGTTATAAGGCCGGGAACTACCAGTGTGGTAGTTCAAAAAATCGGAACTATTTTAAATTTGATCAGTATCTCCGAAATTAGCAGAGTTACGGTATATGTGCCCGTATACAAAATTAAACTAAACTCAATTTGCCTATTTCATCGAAGGATTGAAACATGTTTTCGAACAAAATTACCCATCCATTCTCGAAATTAGTACCAAGGACACCATTTATAACGGCTTTCAAGTAGCTCCATGCAATTGCCAAATTCAAAATTGAATTTACTTTAATTTTGTATATGGCCACATTTTCCGTATCTCTGCTAGTTTCGGAGATACAAGACAAAATGTAAAAAGTTCCAGTTTGTGGAACTTTTTTGAAACTACCCGTGTTCACGCTGAAATTATCATTCCTACGACAAACAATCTTAAGACCTTTTAGCTTTAAAATTCAATTTACTTCAATTTTTCATATGTATATATTTTTCGTATCTCTGCTAGTTTCGGAGATACAGACCAAAATGTTAAAAGTTTGCGGTTTTTGGCCAAAAAACTATATCCCACGAGCTCCTCATATCAAGTCGACGATAACAGTGTTATAACTCTAATTAAATAACTTTTTTTATTTTTTTTTTTTTTAATGCAGAGTGTATCTGATAATGCAACTTGCTGAGAATGGCACCCTACTGGATTATGTGCGTGAGAAGAAATATCTAGAGGAGGCACAAACTCGTAATCTATTCAAACAGCTGATCAGTGCCATTGAATATATACACTCAAAGGGTGTGGTGCATCGTGACATCAAGTGCGAAAATCTGCTTTTGGATGAAAACTGGAATCTTAAATTAATTGACTTTGGTTTTGCACGCAAAGATATACGCACACCCGAAAATCAGGTTGTACTCTCGAAAACATTCTGTGGTAGTTATGCCTATGCCAGCCCGGAGATTCTCAAAGGTATTGCCTATGATCCATTCATGTCCGATATTTGGGCATGTGGTGTGGTTTGTTATGCAATGGCTTTTGGCCGTTTACCATACGATGGCTCCAATGTGCATATACTGCTTAAACGTATTAATCAATCTCTGGTTTTTCCGAAAACTTCGAGTGCTTCAACAGAATGTAAACACATGATTATGCATATACTAGCACCGTTGAAGATACGCTACAGCATAGCACAAATGAAGGATGATTCGTGGTGGAATAAAAAATTGGAGTGAACGAAATACTGGAAAACTTAAAGTTTGTTAGTTAAGTTTTTTCTTTCTGAAATATAAATATACCTATAGGCCATTAAAAAATACTTACTACATTGTAAAATGTAAAGCAGATAGTATGTAAATAGGGATGGGTTGCTGTTTTTTTTATTTTTCAGACACTGAAGACAAATCACCAAGGCAAGTAACTTTTGAATTTGAATTAGCTAGCCGTTCGAATATGCTCGGCGTCATCCCGGACAACGTGAGACGCCGTCTGACTTTCTACAACTAACTTAGCGAACTTTGATAACGGTCGACGAATGATGCGAGGCTTAGTACGTACTTCCGCTGTATGTACGACACCTTAGGTTCTTGGTAATCTTCTCACAGTTCTTCGTAGTTAGCATCGCATACCAAGACTAAGTCAAACTTGTTTAATGTTGGATGCTTCTTAAATTCTTTTGTGAACTGAGCCAGATGTGATAGGTTTTCCTACATCCAGCGTCGCCAAAATCTTCGCGCACCTTGTTGACACACTATAAAAAATTGTCGTCGACTTTCCGCACTAGAAATCGTAGTCGGATTTGCACGGCCCACCAACAAGAAGTTGGGTGTCACTGGTTCCACCTATTCCGGGCTAACTGGAATACCAGTCCTAGATCGAAAATTCAGTATATATTGGATAACTCGATGATAAGGCTCCGGAGCGTCTTCAAACGTAGTTCTGCCGCTTTGAGAGTCTGAGCTAAAACGCGTTTAGTGCTCTGCACCATCCTCAACCAAGAGAGCCACCTGCCTCCGGGTTGGAAGAAATATTGAATAGCCATTCTATTCCATCAGTAAACAGTTCTCGCTGAATAGTCGCCATATTATAGAGGTGCTCTGTGCTGAGTAGTTCTCCATCTGCTCCCATAAAGTTGATGTCACGTGCAGTAAGGCATGTACACAGTGCGAGCCGGCGTTTTTCTCTTAGCCTTCCAATTTTAACGTGGACCGGCCAAAAATATTCAAGCCCGGTGTATTGGAACGGATGTTGAACGGTGTGATATCTGGCAGTTGTACCAAAATCGGCGTTCTTGGCAACACTGAACGAATTTTACAGCGGGTTTCACTTGACGTTCTAAAACTAGATATAGTACGAACCCATCTCCAGACTAACGCTCCAGTCGTTTCTAAAAATCATGCGATTCGATGGACGACGAATGTCTTGGAACGTATCACGGTTATCCTTTGGAGTACTATACGTGTGTCCGTCCACATCAAAAGTTTAATAATAATCGCGTGTTCACTGAATGGTTTCTGGCAGTTGGAATCTCGTATCCCGATTTCTGGCTCAATGGCTTCGTGAACAAACAAATTTGCCGGAATTAGGACGATTCCAATCCATAAGAGGTCCACCACGTGGCAATGCATCGATAGAAAGTAACTGTTTGGTATGAAATGTGCGCCGGCGGCACCTTCGTCCATACGAAGAAGGCATTGCCATCACCATCAAAATGAACGCCCGAGCTACCGATCGATGATTAGCAATTTCTTGTGGCCCAAATTGAAAGAGCTGGATATGAACGACACGTGGTTCAAACAGGACGGCGCTACATAAACACATCTGATGCCATAATCGAGATCCTACACGAGCGATTTGAGGTTATGTTTCCCTCACGTAGTTATGACGTGTACTGGGCACCGAAATGGTGTGATTTTACCCGGTTAGACTTTCACTTGTGGGGACCGGTGTCTTCCAAGTCAACACAATCCGTGCCATCTCTAAAATTCAGCCTGATCTATGCTCCAGAGTCATCGAAGATTGAATCTCTCAGATACGCGCCACCCAGCGATGCCGCGGCGGGCATTTGGACGATGTTCCGGGACCAAACAAATACGGGCGTCTATATTTACATGCTGTAGCTACTGATTGAATTGATGAAGTGATTCCAGCCGCCTAAAAAGTACACAGCGCAGGGGGGTAATTTAATTTGAAAAAAATAAATTTGGTAAACAAAAATTGTTGTGGTGCTGCATCAATAATTTTTTAATATAAGGTGTTATTGTACATGACTGCTGATTGGTTATTGTTTTTTTTCGCTAAGCGAAGTGTCGCACATGTACAAACATTTTCTAAAACAAAACTCTTGCTAAATACAAAACTCGTAATGGTAAATGATTTAATATTGCTTCTTCTTCAATTTACTGGTGAAGAGCGTAACGTGAGATGAGATGAGATGACATTCCAACGCCGGATGTACGAAGACTGATAAGAGGCAACACAGAACCGCCGGTGATGACAGGTGACGCCAACGCCCACCACTCGTAACGCGTTTATTTGAACAAATTTGAAATGTTGTTAAAAAAAGCTCCCACTTTGGATTGGTTGTCATGTTGACTGGCAACATTTTCGGGCTCGTTATACGCTGCTCTAGTATATGTTATTGCTAATGTGCCACTAGCATGCGGTAAGATTACAGGAACTAACGTTTCGGATGGAGAAATTACTGTTGTTGTCTGGGTTGCGGTCTGTGCTGTAAGTTTTGGTGGACTCTTTTGTGTAGTTTTCGTCTTCAACTTAGGCACGCTATATTTAACCGCACCTTTGGGACGATGTGATTTATTTTGTGTTTGGCCGACGCGCGTTGTCATGGGGAGCTTGACCGGCCTAACCGGCTTAGCCGGCTTAGCCGGCTTAGCCGGTTTTGCCTTTTTAGCCTTCTTGGCCAGTTTGGCCGGTTTGGCCGGTTTGGCCGGTTTGGCCGGTTTGGCCGGTTTGGCCGGTTTGGCCGGTTTGGCCGGTTTGCTTTTTAACTTGAATGCAACTCCAAGCGGTTTGGAGCGATTACGTCTTTTTGGCGGTAGCTCACCATCTGGTTGGTCAATCAGTGTTGCTGTCGTTACGGCTTGTTTACCAATTTTCGTCTTACAGGCTCTTGCTGGATTACGTCGTGGTAATACGTAGGCCTTTTGCTCCCTTTGAAAATAAAATGCTTCATTACCATGTTCTCCGCGCTGTCCTGCTACTGGCCCGGCAACCGAAACCTCAACCATTGCCATTGCGCCCTCTCCGAGTCCTATATTCTGCGCCTCACCACCAATTGGTATATTGTTATCTCGGAGACCATCTTTGTCTTTCCTTGAGTACATTTCGAATAAAAAATATATATATAATTTTTTTTTTTTGTGTATAACTTTTAATAAAATATAAGAAAATGTGTTATTTATCTGAATTAACACATTAAGTGAATGAGAAAAAATATTCGTTGTGTCAAAGTAAAACTTTTGGTTTGATAGTTTAGTAAAAGGTAACAATGATTTGGAAATAAAAAGCCCTATGTTCAGCAATTTGTTGAGCAGAATATTAGTTGATAAAATTTTCAATACACATTTTGGTTGGAAAATTTTGTTTGCTCAAATGAACACGTGCTATTTTCCGTCTTACCTCATCTCGCTATCATTTTAGACAGTTTTCATAGACACTTATGGTGATTTTAGCTTAATTAGCAGAACAAAACCAAAAAGTCTCTGATAAAAAATGGGTGTAGGTTTGCATGGGGCTATCATATAGCGGGCTTTAAATAAAGACCGTTCTACAAGTTACAGGGTATACTCGACTACAGCGTTCTTGCATTTAATTAAAGTCAAGTTTAGATAAAGAAAATATATATATTTTAGCGGGGCGAAACACAATTTTTTCTACCTCGAAAAAACTTTGTTATATGACTAATCGTTCAGCTTTCCATTGAAAAAAAAAATTTTGTATATAATTTTTGGTGAAAAAAACTTGAGGTGAGAAAATGTGGTGAAAAGATTATTGCGCAAATTTGATGCTGTCATCTGTTTACAGTGAAAATTAGTTCAGCTGCCCAACTATATTATACAATGCACAGCGATTCGGAGTATGTTGGATGAAAACTAATGGTATACGGTATTTAATTAATTATGTACATATCGTGAATATGATACTCGTAGTACGTAGTTATAGACCTATTATCATTCTGCTTAAATGGTTGGGTGGACGGACATTTTGAAAAAAAAAGAAACTTGAGTAGTACGAGTCTATAAAACGTGTTTGGTAACTCTTCCTGTGATTTATAGTCTGGGAGCACCAATCACTCACTTAGCTAAAAAACCTGTACTCAAATATATTTTATATGGGCTCCGATTTCACCTTTGCTAAATACATATACCCTGCTAGCAATTAATGTTATGCTGGACATAAAAAGTGTGCGTTTGTTCATCGCTGTATGACTGCAATTATATATTTTTTTCGGTCAAAACCACATAAATTTAAAAGAAAAACAAAAAGAAAAAATGGTGATAAATGGTGAAATATGGTGATAAATGGTGAAAAACGGGTTTCAAAGTTTTGTATGGTAAAAAAAAACGTTTTTTTTTCGTCGGTTATATTTACTGTCAAAAATATATATAGGCCTGTTATAATTCCCACTGTTTTGCGCTTTCTTGAGAAAGTATAGCATGTTATCTTTCATTACTACTTCAAATATAAAAAATTATACACTGAAAATGACAGCAAACTACATAAAATTTAAAAAAAAAAATCTGTACTTTTGCGAATTTAGCAAATTAAAGTCAAAGCATGTCTGATAATATTTTTCGAGCTGGTTGCTCAGTCGTTCGGTCGCACGGGACTAGTGAATATACCGACCACGAGAGACGGGTGTGAGTCCCTTGACTATCCACCGGCAGATTGCCGAATTTAACACGACCGAGCGGTGCGACTTTGCAGTCCCTTTCCCCGTACACGCACCAGTCTCAAAAGACTGGCCACTTCACTGAGGAAAAGGGACTACCGAAGGCGTGTGGCAAATATACTGGAACTGGTGCTTGGCTAGTTTGTAAAAATTTTGTTTGGTGGCGGAAACTGGTGTCGAACCATGACCAACTAAAAGACGCTGAAACGCAAAAGCTGACCCCATCTTTGCTACTTCGGCTAATATGCATCCAACACATAGAACTATCGAATCACAACAAATAGATTTTTTTATAGAATGTCGCTGCAAAGCGAAACAAAAAAAACAAAATGTTTTTTTCATTTCTATTTTTAAACTGTCACCATGCTTAACTACCGTTGGCTGGTGAAGTGGCTAGTCTTTTAGCACCGGTGCGTGACTGAAAAAAGGCTGTAACGCTCGGTCCCTTCCAATGACATTGTCGTATTAAATTCGACAGTCAAATGCGTTGACGGTGGAAGGGCAGGGGACTGGTAACCGACCGAACCACAGGTTCGATTCTCAATACAATGTTGTTTCTTTTGGACATAAGTATGTTAAAGGCAAATATTGTTGATCAAAGAGTTGAAAGTAACGTTAAGAGAGGAATACTTGCCACATCGGAAAGTGGAAATGTTGAGAGTGTAACCCCAATGCCATTTTGCCACTCACATGTTAACGCCAAACAACATTTAACAGTGGAGAGGGGAAATGTTAAGCCCAATGAAAAGGACCTATTAAATGATCGCGCATGTCGGCTATCATAAAAAAATTTTTCTTACGGACAAATCTTGAAACTATAAAAAAATGCTTCAACTATTATCTACGCACAATTAAATCAAATAAATAAAATCATATGCAACTTAATAAAGCAATGACAGGCATTACAATAACCTTTTTTTCGATTTTTTTTTTTTAAAATACCAAACATTTTTTTAAAACTAAGCTGCTTAAAAATAATTAAAAAAGGATTTTCACGCTAGCATTGAGGTAGGGTTGCGCTTTTTGGGTTGGCAACTTCGAAAAAAAATCTGGCATTTAAAGTATTACGATTGAGTAGCAGTGAATAGGCAAATAAGTGGGTTAAATATTGAGGGTTGAGACAACTTGAAACACTCAAACAAAACGCCCAGCGCAAGGATCTCAACGCCTTTTTTGAAAGCGCGTGGCAGCCGCAATTACGTCGTCTGTTTTTTTTTTTTTCGTTACTTCAAGGACATTCACAGGCAAACTAAATAATAAATGAGTATGACTTTTGTTTTGTTTGTTTTGTGTGTGTTTTTTTTTTGTAGAGTGTAAAAAAAAAAAAAAACATTTGCATATATAATTCAAAGTCCTTGTGCATCCTTTTCTAAATGTGCAATGCCTAAATGAAAACATTTATAACGTTTTGATTTCATTTATGTTAATTTTCAACCATAAATCAGACCAAGCGTGTGTTTCCTGTCATACTCGCTCGATGCATCATGTCCTTTCGATTGCAGGATTACATTATTTGTTTATTTGTTTGCATTTCGTTTGTAATATGCTAATGAATGAATGAAAGCAATACTCGGCATAATTCCTTGCTGACTTTGGCTTAGATTACATTACTGTGTCAGCTACTCTTGAGTTCCTTTGTAGTTTTGGTTTATTATGCAAATTAGCAAGCAAAAGGATAATGCGCTTGTAATGCGAGCTGCGCGTGAAACGTGTGAAGGGAATTTTGCAAACTTTTTGCACATCCGTAGGTGCAAAAGATTTGCCAAACTAATTAAAATGCATTTAATTTGTGAGGCGTTTATATTAGTTTTTGAAAAGTGAGTTGTTTGAATTTTGTTATCCTTAGAGTCCTTACAGTTTTTATTACGGTTTGACATTTGCAAATTTGCGAAAATCTAAATTTCATTTGTGTGCATTGTCAGTGATTAATTGTTTAATTGAATTTTAATGAATTTATCATGGAAAATTGTGACTTGAATTGGGTGGTGAGCAGGCTGAAGTCTCTATTTATATCCTGTAGCCAGAGGGTAGAAGGTCGATTATATTAAGTTTGTGAAAAGGATAAAAGGAGGCGTGGCAGACTTTATAAAGTATGTCAAATAGTATGTCATAAAATGTATCAGCATCAAAACTTGAGTCAATATAGACACGTCTGTCCGTCTGTCACCCCGTATGTCTGTCTGCCTGACCGTCTGTTTGAACATCGACATCTTGGAGACTGTAGATAAACTCAGATAAAGTATTTTAAATAAACATGTCAATCCTACTATAAGGCGTAGCACCCCTTCCAAACCTGGCCGCCTCCCCCATTTTTAAGTATTTGTGAAAACAGTTTTGGTTGTTAATTTAACTAGAAACATCTAATTTGGTGTAATTTACGTCAATCCTGATAAAATATAGCTCCAGATCGGCATATCGGAATATTAAATATTAAAGACATGGTACGGGATATATCGAAGTCGATACACACTCGACTGCAGCATTCTTTCTTGTTTCTAAACTTCAGAAAGAATCTACACAAACGAAGAACACGCACCGTGGTGAAAATTAGACAAAAGCTGGCTGATTATCAATCTGATCTCAAAATTTCTCAAAACAAAATGGCGTATTCAAATGGAGAACTCATTTTATTAAAAAAAAAAAAAAAACTATTGCATCGTAATGAGATTTAGTATACAAGGGGTTTGGAGGGAATTTAGAAGTTGTTGGGACCGCTGATTACACTATGCAACAAATTTAAAAAAACATATCTGTGATCGACAGACCGCTATACTTTCTTATAGATTTTGACCTGCTGATGATAATAATTGTCTATCTTTGTGTGTTTTTACCGAAAGCTCTACTTCATTACATTAACATGTGATAAAAAGTGCTGCCGAAAGGCATCGAATTTTATAGGAAGTTTATGGAGAGCACGCGCTAGCTGAGCAAACGTGTTCGAAAATGAAGAATTGGAGTCATTGCTGGATGAAGATTTATGTAAAACGGTTCAAGAATTAGCTGAATCATTATGAGTTGACTTGTCAGAGCAATGATCCAAAAGCAAGTAAATTGGGTTCCATACGAAATTGAATCCAAGACATGTGGAAAGGCGTGCTTGAACAGCTGCTTGAACGACAGAAATAGAAGGGATTTTTGCTTCGAATTGTGACTGGCGATGAAAAATGAATCCGCTACAACAATCTCAAACGCAAAACGTTGTGGGTTAAGCATGTTCAACCATCGACATCAACTACGAAGCAAAATATTCACAGATCCAAGCTTATGCTCTGTGTTTCGTGGAATCAGCGTGGTGTGTTATAGTACTATAAGCTGTTCAAACCGAATGAAACAATTACGAAGGAACGGTACCGAACGCAACTGTTGCGTTTGAACTACAAATTAAACGATAAAATTATTTTCCTCCAACGACTATGCTCGCCCGCTAGTAGCAAAAGTTGTCAATCATACATAGAAACGGTAAAATGGGAGGTTCTGCTCAAAACGCCTATTATCCAAACATCGTAAACCTATTATCCAAACATATGATGACCTATGGCCTGTCTGAGGAACGCTTCTCTGGCTTATGAAGACTGCAAATAATGAGTGCATTCTCGAATTGCTTCTAAAGATGAGTTGTACTTCCGTATGCTGCCATTTACCAATTAGCTACAAAATTTGTTGAAAAAAACGTGGTTAATCGGCTCGGTAGTTAGGCAGCAATTGGACGAAATGTGGCAAAAATGTTTTCTCTGTCAAAATTTAAATAGAAAATTCATTAAATCGATGAGAAAAAATCGAACAGGGGGAAAAATGTTACGTTTGTCAGTTTTTATGTAAAGAAGCAGCTTTTATAAAGCAAAGAAGCTATTGTTGAAGGAAATCCATGGAAAGAAGAACGATTTTTCCACAAGTATCGACAGCTTCAATATACATTGGTAGGGTTCTTCAATTAAATATGTCTCATGTTACATAAACTAATGGATTGAGTTATGAATTATTGAAGCCTGAACGTATTCTTTAAAGATCAGTATTTTATTTTAGCATTTTACATTGTATATAAATAAAGTGTGTATAACTTACATACAAAAGTTTTACTTACAAAAGAGCTTTGGATTTAGTAATTAGGAAACAAGAAACTTAATTCTAATAACTACAAAACTAAACGTTTTTTTTTGTTTATAACCGCAAAAATGAGGTGAGTAACTAACAATTAATTACAAGACTTCATGAAATACTTTGTTGAGGGAGCATACATACATATTTTATTTTTTATAAAAGAAAACTTAATGTGACTAGACTAGAACAACGCTTGAGTATATTACTATTGTTTTTTTTTATGTATTGTAGTTATTTATATTGCTGTGATAACTTTAAGGCTTAAAGAGTAGTTTAACGACGAGATCGACGACAGACAAAAAGAATTTATTGTATATACTTATGTAGAGTATCATTAAATAAAATACTTATGGACTATAAAGGTCAGTGGTCCGTACGTCACTCATTGGTATCTAACTATTATAAAAGTATGTACAGCAACAAAACAACAAAAAAACGGCAGGGTGCGTCTGTGATCTTTCAGATATCTCCAGTTCATTTTTTTTTTTTATTAGAAAACACCCGCTGTGTGTAACGTTTGTGTTGTATTAGTAACATTGGCTTGATCCAAGTGTTGCGTATAGTGTGTTGTATTTGAAGTATTCGCTGTATCCATTTGTATATTCCAGACACCATCGGCGCCCGAGTTACTGTAGTAATAGTCTGCAGCATGTGTTGGATATGTTGGTGTTATATCTGCAGGATTTACAAAGCTCTCATGCTGATAATCATAGGAATACTCATTGCCAATACCATTCACTGCGGCTTCGAAAACAGTATTAAAAATTTCCGAAGTTTGTGTATAGAAACCAGTATTCGGTTGTTGTTGCTGTTGCTGTTGTGGTTGTTGTTGTTGTTGTGTATTGCTGCCAGCTTCCAGACCAGGTACATAACTGGAGAAATAATAATCATCAGTATTATAACCCGAAGAGCTTGTTAACGAAGAAGTATCATCACAACTTTCATAGAGCCACTTTTGATTATCAAGTTGTGAAGTATTGCTACCGGAGTTTAAGGAGCTGGTTGTGCTGGAGATTTGCTGTTGATAATAATGCTTTGCTAATGGTTGTGTTGCCTCCTGATAAGTGGGTGAGTTGGCGCTGGTTTGTAGACTATATGTCGTTGCATCGAATGATGGATGCGTTGCATTCGGTGACAGTTGTTGTGTTGTAGCATAATAACTAGCAGCATCATAGCTACTTGTATAGACTGGTTCCACTATTTGATTATTATAGTTATTGCTGCTTGTTGTATATAGTGCATAATTTTCGGTGGTGGAGTTGCTCCATTGTGGCGTACTACTGCTATAGCTAGGCATATAGGCAGCACTATTTGGTGTCGTATTATAGCTACTACTGGCATTATTTAGTGCAACATTTGTTGCAGTTGCAGTTGCAGCGGCTGCCAACTCCACTACTTGTCGTTTACGCTTATTTGATGTTGCAGACAATTTGCTGCTGCTGATGCTTTGACGCTTTGTACCACGTAAACTGCATAGTTTATTATTTACAGCAGCATCACGTGCCAGCATCACAGCTAAACTACGCACACGACGACCGCCGGCCAGTAAACGTCTGGCCTCTGTAGAACCCTTTGCCTCCGGACGTGGATGATCGTGTGTACCCTTGGCTTGAAAGAATATAGCATGTCCAGCGCGACGCCAGAAATGTGTTACCGGATAGCCACAGTGGCCACGACATGCTTGTATCTCCAGGCGACCAGTGCAATTGCTGTAAAATATAAGGCGAAAATATCAAGTTAATACTATAATTCCGTAACTTCACTTTCATTGTTTTGCTTACCGATTTGGACACTGTTTGCCCTGTTGTTTGCGGCGCGCCTTATCGCAAATAGCCGGTCGCAGATGTACACTGGCACCATTCGGTAGCTTACATTTAGCGCTACATATCAATACACCCAGACAACTTTTCTTTAAGATATTCACATTATGATTATTGGTATTACGCATAGCCCAACCGGAGGCATGTTTTTTGGCATCTTCATTTGACATGGCATACACCAGACGACAATGCCCATTGGACCAATCATTAAAATCATCATATTCACTGACTATGGGTACTATAGTATCATTTATATCCCAATCGATTTGTACGCGTGATTTTGTTGCCGGCGGACTCATGGCACCGCTGGGTACACTTAAGCTGTTGAAACTGCTGCTGCTGCTGCTGTTATTAATGATCATTTTCACTGCACAAGTTATTTTATTTTTTTCTTTGCAAAGTCTTTAAAACTGCTTACAAGTCTTTTTATATATAAATATTGTTTTTTTTTTAAAACACACGTTTTTCTTATTTTTAAACAAAAAATTATAAAACTCCGTAAAATTTTGCGTATCTAGCGATCCGTTCGCAACGACTGCGCAATGTTGACTGACTGCCTCGCAGTCGCGCAGCTCAATAAGTTCCTTTCGACCGAATCTTCTTGCAGGGTTGCTTGCAGCAAAACCCACCACTACACGCACATATAAACAGCATTGCTGCACGCTGATTGGCTGCACGTTCAAATGCTTTCCAGTTTATCCGCTTATCCGCACTAATACTTGCATGAAAATATAAATGTAGCTGTGTAGCTGTGTAGCTGTGTAGCTGTGTAGCTGTGTATCTGTGTTTGCTTAAGAGTAGTATCTATAGCTACACATATATGTACTATACAGTATATTTGTGTATCGTTATGTTGTTGTTATTTTGCTGTTTATATTGTTGTGTCTTTTGTGCTGTATACATATTTGCTATTTGATTGGATAGCTCTACTGTATTGCCTCAAACTACTTTTGTATCTTAATATGTTATATATACTATACACATACTATATACACACACAGTACTCCATTTCTTTTTCTTTTAGAGTTTTTTTTCTTGTTTTTATTGTTGTTGTTGAACTTTTTCAACTTTCTGAACTTCTGTTGTTCGTGCACACCTGCTTTTGTACTTATAGAAAGACTTCATAGAAGTTTTTATACTGCAAATACTGTATGCATCTTTCTTAATTAAATTTAAAACTAATTGAGTTGTAGTGTGGATTTTGTTTTATTACAAATTGCAGTTGCAAAGTTTTTTAAAAGTTTTAATAAAAAGCTGCTTTTTCAACTACTTAAAAGAATTTCAGAATCTTCTTTTGTTAAAAAAGAAAGCAACTGCTTTACGTTAGTCTGCTTTCTTGAAGTTTCTATTCTAGTTGTAGCCTTAATTATGTACATACATACATAAAGAAAGTTGCATTTTGATTATAGTGAAAGCAAGTTACTTCTTATCAAATCTGTTATACATGCAAGTAGTATGCAGTATTCCAACAGTTTTGGTTATTATTTGGGAGCTACCTCAAGCTAAACCATTTCAAAGCTTGGAGAAACAGTTACTGGCAAGTTAAACGGTTGCTATAATCAACCGTAATCTATTGTCAACGGAAAGATTGTTTTAAAAGTTTATAAAAAACGCGTGTTACATTTGCAAATCTTAAAATTGTTTGTTTTTTATATTCCTCCTGCCATGTCTACTATTCTTTCGATTGAATGTAAAGAAATTATACAAATTCTACAACACTAATTTGTATAAAAATCAATATGCAAGTGAGAAAGAGAGAGAGAGAGAGGAAGATAAACAAAACATGTGTGTGTGTGTATATGTATTTCACCTATAGCGTGTACGTGTTTTTTCTTTAATATATAAAAAATCGATTAAGTACTTTACTCTTTATATAATGTAGGTCATATCAGGTAGGTGAAGCAGCTGATCATGACCCTTATCAGCGTTTTAGCAGGTAGGTTGGCAATTTCTTCTCGAATGTTTTCCTTCAGGTCTTGTAAGTTCCTTGGGCGGTTGACATAAACGTAAGAACTCAAAAAACCCCACAAATTTCAGTTTTTAAACGATAGAGAAAAAAATGTCTGACAATTTTTAGCGTAATTTGTTTGTGCTGAACATGAAAAACTAATTTATTTTCATTTAGGTCATTCACCTAGATAACGATAAAGTATATATATTCTTGATCAGCATAAAAAGTAGATTCGCTATGTCCAGCTGTTTATCCAAGCGTCTGTTTGAACAAAGAGTTTTTGGAGCAAGTGAGTGGTTTCTGTAAAGCATCTGTCCATAGTGAGACACCTTATCCATTTTTAAGTTCATCTAGAAAGTATTACAGAAAAAAATTGTTTATACATTTAGCCGGACGGTCAGACGGACATGGTTATATCGATTCAGCTTCCGATGCTAATCAAGAATACACTTAATGGAATCGATTGTAACATGTTTCCTTCTGCCTACATACATTTGCACAAAGTTATTATACCATTGTCCTTTTAGATACATGCTATAAAATGTCAATGTCAGAAAATAAATTGCTGATCTCGTTAGTAATATTCAGTCCAAGTTTAAATGCAACCGTTTAATAGTATAGAGGCCTATAAAGGACATACAAGTATATGCACAAATATTAGAATTTATATATTTACTAGGCAATCGTGCTATATCCAAAAAGATCAATAGCAACCGCTTTGAAAATAATGCTCCGTCTACAAATATCATTTTTTTATTGTTTGTGCTTCTGCTATTACTTCGTACTACAAAAACTCAGAGAGCAGAGAGCAGTAGCAGAGCTAAAAAATTAAGCGTTTGTGCTCCTGCGCTGTTCAAATTGGCGCCGTAGCATTTTTTTTTATCGTAAGTGCTATTACTGCTCTGGAAAAAGCAATTCAAACCCGATTTTAAATACACCGTTTCAAAAATCCGTTACATTTACCATTAGCATTAAACTATAAGCTAGTAGGTGTGGCTCTTTCAACACTTTATTGAACAAACTCTAAAGTTATACTCTCAACGCAACATTTCTCACAATTCAAACTAAAATTCACAGCAAGAAAACCAACATCAAATTTACGATGACATTTATGCGTAAATTTTGGTTAAATGTTTATAGCATTGGATTGCAACTTCCATCAACCCTGTCAAATAAATTTGACTGACACAAAGCCAATAGTCAGGCTATAGTTAAATTGTGTTCTAATTGAAATGGAACACTTAATTTCGGGCATAATTAAAGTGCCACACCTACATTTTGTATGGAACACTCTACGGATTCACTTCAATGAGAAAAGTGTTAAATCGTGCTGTGCGCTGTGTAATGAAGTAGCACAATAAATACAATAAATACTTTGACTTTTCATAAATGTTGTATGTAGGTATGCGTATAACTCATTATCCTTTCATCCATTCAACCATACATACACACAGCACAAGATAACAACTTCATTCAGTGTCATAATTTCTTTGAAGTTGTTTAGAAGCAAGAAAGAAAAAAAAATCATAAAGAAAAGAAAAGGTAAATTCTGGGCTACGCCTCGGTTGCGCATAAATACACAATGACTTGAAGAATTCAAAGGACGCGTAATCCTTTAAGGCTGTTTGTGTGTGCTGCTTCTCTTTTGCTCTCGCTCTGCTTCACTCTTTCTCTATTAGAGTTCGTGTGCTATCGCGTGCTTCAATGCCAAATAATCTTCATTGAGGTGTTGCTACCTCCTTAGTAGTAACTCCTTGCAAGATCGTTGATCCTTTCAGTTGGCTGTTTTTTGTTGTTATGGCTGTTTGTGTCATAATTGCATGGTTTGGCGTTTGTGAAAATTATAATCATTTCCCTCGTAAATTTTTTTTTTTTTGTCACTATAGAATATTTGCATCCTTATGCTTGCCTTTCGGATCCTTTTTTCTTCCGAAAACGTTTTGTAACTGTTAATAATTATGTTTGCTCTTATCTCATCGCCTTGATCACACATTGCGTTGACACCTTTCATTTTCGTTGTGCATTCCTCTTATCCTGACATTGTCCTGTAAAGGGGTTGGCCTTCTTCGACTTGGTTTCCCGGCGCCATAGTTTGCGTACTAAATTATTACTTGCGCTTTATGCGACCAACGACTTCGACACTTCTTATCTGATTTCTGGAGAAGCATATATTTTAGTTTTTTTTTTCGCAATCCTTTGGCATATCAGTTGTAAGATCGTGAGAAGGAATTCCTTTGGGTTTGATGTGTTAAACATATGTGTTTAAATGTGAAAGAGCTGATTACTTCAACTTTGTCATGGCAACATAATTCAAAATGAAAGCTCTTCTACGAATGTCCTAAAAATATGAAGAAATATTCCAAGTATTAAGTGATAAAGAGGTTTCATAAAGCTATAGTTATATTATATTAACAGATCGTTAATGCATAATCAGTAAGGATTTGCATAAATCTCATCTGAATTAAGCCATTGAATTATTGCGTACTTTCGAGGCAGAACTCCACCAATTCTATGTCATCATTCTGGTCATCCATCCACCGTTTCCACAGACGAATACGTCCAAAAAATGAAAAAAAAATGCATTTGAAATTATCGTGTGTGCATCAGGGAGATAGTAGCTAAACTTGGGGAACCATTAGCTTCTGTGCAGAGCATTATATACGATGTTTTGTGTGTGAGTCGAGTTAAGACGCGACCTATGCAATTTTATTGCATAATTTTTTGCAGAAATTCTCATCTTGTATGCGACTATTAGAGTAAAAACAAAATAAATACCGTTCGTCAAGTTGATTGAAGCAAAATAAGAGAATTTTGAATCTTAAAGATGTTCCAAAATCGGCCATGAGAAGTGTTTTGAAATTTGAAGACTGCAAAACTTATACCAGGGAATACATGGACCATGTGAGTTTTATTGAGAAGACAAAACCTAGCTATGTCTGTTCATGCTCAGCGTTTAGCTCTCGAAGGCCGAAAAAACTAGAGACGCCTAGTTTTTTTTTACTATTGAGCTGAATTTCAAAAATGTTGAACAAGTAAAAGAGTAGTCACCCTCGAGGAAGATGCTCTTAATTTTCAAGTAGCTTAATCTCTCATCGTAACTTTGACATTTATGAAGAAGACAGCTGCAAAATAAATGTCAATAAGTCATGTAGCATTATAATCCTCAACAAAGCAGAACAGTTGTGTCTAAGTTTTGCGGTGTCCATGATTTGTGTCCACTACGGACATTTTTGCGTGAGATTTTTAACTGGGAAACTCGCGAATTTTCGTGAATTTCAAAAATGTATTAGTTATTTACCAATAACTCACACAATTTACAATACCATGACCTTTAGACTATATAAAATGGATACATATAAGTATGTCCCAACTTTTATGGCCGCTGGAGGTTTAACAAAATTTGACATGTGTTGCCATTTGTATACAGTAAGGTTTGTCATTTCATCAAGAATGTATGCACGCTTCCACAACGTTTAGAAATTATCTAAATTTATTATAAATAATGGAGTACGGTTGCACAAACTCAAGGTCGTTTTGCGGACACCGTGTTCTCTATTCTGTGCATAATGCGCGGGCTATATGCCGTTTAGTTAATAAGTTTGAATTGAACGACCAAAAATCTACCTGCTGTAGCAGCCAGTGTTAAAGTCGATTAAAATTTATCCATTTAACGCCGTTCCGCAGAGTTCGGTTTACCTGCCTACGCAACCTGCCTAATTTTGCGGTTTGATTTGGGTCTTCAACCGTATAAGAAGAGAAGTGACCTTCATAACTGATCTTTACAATGTTAAATCACTTGTTTACAACCACGGTCATAAAACTTTAGATGACCTCAAAGCCAGCCAACGAGCAGTTATTGCATTCGATGCAGTCTAGGTGTAATATCATAAAAATATCCGTCAAATAAAGATTAAGTTTATGAGTTAATAATAATTTAATACTTGCAGTTTTATTCTATTTTAAAGTTTGTGATAAATCGGTTACCAAAATCTCATATTTTTGTCATGCAAACAAAGTCAAACAGAGATCAGCTGTCTGGTTATGAAAAAGTAACGGATCTGCATAAATCTTTTTGTATGCTTTCGTTGTACTGTTGCGCTTGAGTGCGAAAGAAACAAAACGTAGCTACACATGTGCAGATGTATAGCTATTTCTTTCTTTCTTTCTATTTCTGTGTTCATTTCACACACGAAAACAAATGAATTTTCCTGCAAGTTTTATGTTTTTTGACTGCTTATCTGAAATATTTTTGTGATTTTCTGCGCTCCTGAAATAGTGCTGAGCATAATACTATAGCCGTGTAACTCGTCAATAACACAATTATTTGTTAAAACTAGTCAGTATACCTAGCTAAGTTTTGCATTTTCCAAATATGCTTATCTGATTTCAAAACCCATTTTACTTTTACTCCTAATCAATTGTACGCTAACTTGCCAATAACCAAACACCAATTACTCCTCTAAACATTCAACTTAAAACATTTTCTCTTCCGCTGTTTAAAAAGCACATAAACTACGCAATTAAAACCACATACAACAAAATCATTCAATTGGCAAAGCCTTTATCAAAGGACCACCACTCAATACCAAAGCATTTCCAGTGAAAATGCCACAATCAAACTCTATCAATAACGAACAACAACTGATTATATTAAACTGATAACAACGACATAATCAACCCTCGTTAATTGTGCTAACGACGACTAAGAGTGGAAAAAAAAACCTTTCATTTCATGAAAAATGATTTAAAACAATTTAATAATTTCGTACATTGTTCGAGTTCGAGCAGAAACTGATAAATAAAATCGAAAACAGGAAAACTGCTGTGGAAAAATAAGATTAAGTCAGTCTGATAAGCAACATTCACACTCTGCATGAGTTTGGAAATGCCATGAGTGAAAAAGGGACACACAGAACACGATACCATCCAATGTGATCCTCTTAAATGTGGCCTAAAGGCCGCCGATGTCCTGCGGTGTCTTCATATTGTAACTGATGCATTTCCAGCGATAAGCATACAGAACAACTACAAACAATTCAAGTTGAAATACAAAAACAAGTCATCAAATGTTCTTCAATCCTACAATATAACCGAAATTTATTTATTTATATAGGTAGTTATTTGTTGATTTAGCTGAAAATGAAAATGTTTATTTGGACATTTATGACAAGAATTTTGTGTGCGGATTAGTTGGATACAATTGTTTTGTTTTGTTTCGTTTAGTGTGAGAAGTGATCGGTGACAAGTGTTTTTTTTTTTTGGTCTGGACACTTCTGTCCATTCGCATTGAAATAAAGTGTGTGAGAATATCTTTTGTGAGCACTTAAACGGATTAGATTTAAGATAATAGTTTGTACAGTTGTTAAGCTGGGCTCAAATCATATTATACAATATAAGCAATCTTATTATCATGGAACTAGTACTGACTTTGTTGAAAATTTGCTTAATTTCGCTAATCTACACGATCTGTTCGATCTGTTGGAAGCTGACATAATTTTGATGGTCAAAAGCATGGTTTCTATGCGTAAAATTTTCTGCTCCATCGATTTTCGATGAGAAAATTAGGAATTAGTAGTGTGGCTTTAGAAAAAAATTACTATTTACAACTCGATAAGGGTTTTTTTGGTTGTAATTGTATATACTACATTCGCCGTTAGCTAGCATAGCATTAAAATAGGAGTCAATTGCTATCAAAATCTTGTTTAAATAACTTTTTACGATAACCATACCGAATATAATACTAGTCTACAAATTAAGAAAAAAAATTAAAAGTTCAATATACAATTTTGTTTTATAGTTTATTGCGACGTAAGTGAAAATAAAGATAAATTGTAGTTTTTTTTTTTATATCGGCTCAATAGTTTGAAAGTTATGAGTTGAAATACATCAAAATCATAATTTTTTTTTTTGTACAAAAATTAGTACAATCATTCGAATAATTCGGGTCATTTGAATCATTTAAGTCATTTGAATCAATCGAATCATTCGAATCTTCCGAGTCATACGAATCATTCGAGTCATTCGAATCTTCCGAGTCATTCGAATAATTTGAGTCATTCGAATCTTCCGAGTCATTCGAATAATTTGAGTCATTAGAATCTTCCGAATCATTCGAATCTTCCAAGTCATTCGCATAATTTGAGCCATACGAATCATTTAAGTCATTCGAATCTTCCGAGTCATTCGAATAATTTGAGCCATACGAATCATTTGAGTAATTCGAATCATTTGAGTCATTCGAATCTTTCGAGTTATTCAACGAAAAAAGTCAATTGTAGGTTTTTTTTTTAAATTCGATTTAATAGTTTGAAAATGTAAGTAGTAGTTTGAAAGTTATGAGTTGAAATATATCAAAAACTTCGTTTTTCTTTCAATTTGAATCTAAAATCATTTGATTAATTCGAATCATTTGATTAATCAGAATCATTTGATTGATTCGAATCATTCGAGTAATTCGATTCATTCAAGTCCGAAAAGTTACGGTTTGTATAAGGTAAAAGTTCGAAACAGTAAAAATGACGAAAATTTCGAATGATTCAAGGCAGACACACAGAAGCAGGTGGGTGCCATATATATATATATTTTCAAAAAATTTATTTTAAAAATTATATTCGCTTTATCCTTACTACTTACAGCTCAACACATGACATAATCAGGTGTGAGAATAACTCTATTATTGAATATTTTACCAAATAGTATAGCATTATAGTACACAATAGAGCATTAGCTGACCACATTTGCTACTGTGCTACAAACAATTGTGTTTCAAAAGGATTACATACAAATATTTTGTAGCATGAAAGATAAATGCATAAATATTTCTCACGGTTTTGCATAAAAACTATGGCATTCTTCTTTTATTTTTTTTTTTGCTCTGTCAAATTTCTAAGCACATTTATTGACAGTAAAAAAAAAAAATGATGAAAATTATTGGATTAGGTTACATTGTGCAGCATCCAAAATGAGTGAATGCGAGTGAATGTGAAACGCGTGCGAGAAAACCATTTTCAAGGGCTCGTTGCATATACTCGTATAATAGAGTTTTTGCATGCACTCTTGGCTTATAAATATTTGGTATATATTATCAGACCCGCATACTGATTTATTAAATGCCTAAAATTGAGCGTAAAACTGCAAGAGCGAGAGAGTTAGACAAATATTGCGCACGCGTAGTCGACTCTAATGTCGCATAGTAACGTAGTTAGTGTTGGCTTTTTTGACGGAGACCTTGAAAGAGTTAAAAATTTAAACCAAAACTTTAACTTAAATTGAAAAAATTATTGCAGTAAAAGATACAAAATGACTGCTGACTGCCTGTCTGCCTGTAATTATCTAATACACAACAACTGCCCACTGGAATTCATTTACACTACAATCCATTGAATATTGCGCCTGGCTGATCCTACTAGTACTAATACGTAAACCAGCAGGTTTTTGGCATTTCATAGATTGGTGTTTATTTTTCTTTTTTTGCTTGACTCGCACCCGACTTTTGAGAATTTTCTCATCGTTGTTGTGATTTAAATTGATTTCCTTATTAATGAACGACTTCCCTCTTCCGTTGGCAATTGAAATTGAAAGTGTGTATATAATTCTACTATGTACTTTGAGATACACTCACAGCGCAATTCGCATTGATTGATTTAAGCAGAGCAGACAGCATAAGTGTTAATTACTGCATATACAAGTATGTGTGTGAGTGAAGAAGATAGTTAGACGATAGAGTGAAGGAGACAGCTAGCTTGTGTGGGTCGTTGGGATTGGATTTATATTTTATTAGAAATTATGGCGGTCGTCTGTTGAAAGCTGACAATGACCTTTGTAAAATAATAAATTTAATTGAATTTCTTTAATTGTCGAGACAGAGTGACAATGAATTTGCTTAAATCGTTGGTGGGAAGTTTGTGAAGATTTCTTGTATAGTTTCCGACATTAGTTGTAAGAAATATGCACAGTTTTTTTTTTTTTCATGGAAAACGGATATTGTTTAATTGTTGTATAATTTATATTAATATACTATGTAGTTATTATTTGTTGCTTGAATATATTTGGACTCAGATAATATTAAAGCTATAGAAAAATCATTGAAATTCTTGTAGATTAACATTTGGAAACTTTTTGTTACTGATTACCATGTTCCCAACTGCAGCGTAGTCGAATAGCCGCTCTCCATTGCTGCAGGAAGTATCGTAAAAGCTAAATTTTCCGACTATTGGATCAAAGCTTTTAGGCGCATATTCGTAAACCATGATCCGTAAATCGTTTGTGTGAGATATTCATCAAAGGAGTATTCTATCCGAGGCTTAAACTGTGTCTTTGCCAATTTACTCAAGGGATATGTGACTAATGTACGCTTGTGAGCAGCTTAGGCCGTTTGCAAAAGAATCACTTTGGTCATTCCCAAGTGAATGGCAATCAATAACTTTCCGCACTAATGTGAACTTCTGTAAAGTAGCCCATTTGCTATTTGCTGGGCCTTTATTGCATTTTAAATGACTCTTATAATGCAATAAGTAGCAGTTTCAGTGTATTTAACTACTTGGTAGGCAAATTGGCGTCGTTTCAGTGGCTTGGTTTTAAGTTAGATGTCTCTTATCAAGATATCAGAGTAGAAAAATGTTGCCGAATTAATTTTGTTAACATTTTTTTTTCAGTTCTTATGATTTTGTAGTTTATCAAAGCTCTAAGTTATATATTTAAAGCGTTACCAAGCATTTTAAAACTAGTTGTGAATTATAAGCGCTTTTAAACTTTAATGAAATATATTTACCTAATAGGCAATATAATTCTACGCTAAAAGATTCACAAATTTCCTATGATCTGTACAATCGAAACCTATTTTTTCTACAAGTTTAGTTGCAATTGCAGACGTCACTAAGCCTTGCAATATAAAAATAACAGTTGAAAACAATTGCAAGCAAAACAAACAAATAAACGCGTGTCACTCTACAAACTCATACAAAAATACACCACAAGGGCATAAAAAACATTTCCACAAACTCATTTATCAAAAAAATAAAATTAAAAAAAAAAAAAGAAGAAAGAAGAAAGGTATCCTTTTATGCATTTTAACAAACGTAAGCCCCATTCCACTCAAAAACTAACCCTAATACACACGCGAATTAAGGCGGCACATCATTTATAAATTGCCTCATCAACGCTTGAGTAAATCCATTTAATTGCGCAACTCATATAGAGTACAATAACTTCTGTTTGCTGTCAGAATTATATTTGCGAAACTTTAAAAAAAAACGCGTATTTCAAAATAAAGAATATAAATTGAAATCCGTGAAATGGCTGCGTACGGCCTTTGCAATCAGTGTTTGAAGACGAGTAAGGCGACCGGAAGTGTTCGCACTCGTGTAAACATGCGTTTGTCATTAGCCACGCAAGAATACTTTTCGCAAGGACATTCACCGAGTACGTGTACGACTGGTCGCGATTCGCTATGCGGAAGCGCTTTTTTATTGGCATTTGATTTTTTCAAAATTGTAAAATATATATTTTGATATCCTTTGTCTGTGTAGTGTATCACTTTCGGCTTGGTTGCTTTTGCGCTTGATTAGACACACGCGTAAAGAGTGTCCTTGCACATACTAGGTACTTCTTGCTTTTGAGGGGCGTGCGAGTTTTTTTATTTTGTTTTTAGAGTGTTCTTCTTTATTTTACAAGTACCTGAAGTTCTTTTTTTTAAAACTGTTCAGTTTTATTTTATTTTTTTCTTTATGGAATGCGCTAATTACTTTTTATTATGTGCAGCGAATTGAATTATTTTAGAATTGAAGTGTGAAAAATTTTATGGTGTTATCAAGTTTTTGAATTGAAAACCATAAATGAAATTAAGTTGGTATATTGATCGTAAAAATGTTATTTGAAAGTTGTACAAAATGTCTTTGAAGTTGTATGATACTTCAAAATGTTGGTGTTGGAGTGCAATGTTTTTTTGAAATTTGAAGTACACTTACTACTTCGCTATTAGAGCATGCTTTTGGGTTGCGGCCAGGACGTAAGCCCAACAAAGACTTTCTGCTACAATGTTCCGACCTCTGATTACAATGTTCCGACCTCTCTCCATTGCTGAAGGTAGCGCCGTGAAGGCTAAATTTGGACCAAATAGACACGAGAAAATACAAGAACCCAGTCTTCACTCCCCCGAAATTAAACAATATAAGTCTCACATTCAGTAATAGTACAAAATATTTGTATAGGATGCGGATAGAAAACTTTATTGGAACAAAAACACCAAGGAGCAAATAAAAAAGGTTTACAGCACTCTTCGAGTATAAAAGGGCCATCGGGGGAATATAGGGAATCTTTACATCAGTTATTCACTGACTATATACAGCCGTGGTTATGCAAATCCTAAGCAACTACATAGAGGATAAAAAATAAAGAACTTTTAATCAGATAAACATTATGCACCACACCGACGGAAAAACTTAACGTCCTATTTCATTTACTGCCTATTGATCTCATTAGAAGAGAGAGAGAGAGAGAGAGAGAGAGAGAGAGAGAGAGAGAGAGAGAGAGGGAGAGCTATAATAGCTTTAAGCCTGAGGGAAATCCCATCTTGACGCTGTAGTATCTTCGAGAACACAAATATACTCCAAATACAAGAGTCTCTCCCATCAAGTAAGGCTGCTTTATCCCGATTGTGAACTACAATAAGAAATATGAAGTCTCAATGGAACATCACATTTTAAAGAGAATGCCATCATCACTGATTTACCATTTAGCATGGTAGAGGTGTTAGCGATCCACGAGGCTACACACTCTGTCAGACTATACTCATGCAACCAGTAGCAAGTGTACATTTTCTTGGGTGGACAAGCAGCACTCCAAGCTTTTCAACCATTCAGCAGCAATACAAAAACCACTACTGTACAGTACAGTACGTATTCTCTTCTGAGTGCCTAGACATCGATATTTAGAGGCGAAATGTGAAACAGGTCAACGGGCACGAGAGGTTACCACTGCCGACATCCCTCTCAGGAAGGTCACAAAAATAATACTTATGAGTACTTATAACCTGTGGATAACGTTAAGATCGAACTGTATAGCAAGAAACATATGGGATAACATAAACACATGTAAACGAGCTAAACTCAACTGGCTGAACTACAACCCTAAAGGAAGAATCGCCTTACTAAGCCAAAAATATCACATATCGCTATTCTGGTAGAGGCATTAACGGTGTCTCATAGGTAGTCTGTGGGTGAGCTCCCAGAACTTCTGCTAAAGCTGGGGAAATGATGAACAGGAGGAAACGGTTGACAATTTGCTATTGCCCAGCTTATAGTAGGAATATACTAGTTTTACTCAGGAGTTCCATCTTAGATAATCTTACAGAGATATCTATCAAAGAAATCAAGTAAGTTTCGAAGTTTCTGGTACAGACAAATTAGTTCACATCAGGAGAAGGAGAACTTACATGGTATTGAAATGACACTCGTCGCTCAGTGCAACCTAAGCTAACCTAGTACATCAAAGGAAGTCAAAAAGACCACCAAGAAGACAAAGAACAAGATTGTACTGTTTTTTTAAGATTATACTACAGAGAACATTAAAACTATTTGCATATTAAATAGCTTCGCTTAAAATTCGCAATTAGTTTAAAAATTTGGCATAACTTTCATTTTTAGAAGCGACGTAGTTTTTTTACATTACATATTTTACAAAAAGTTTATGTACAAGTAGAGTTCATCTTTCCTGTTTCATATGGCATCAAAATATTATTTAGCTTCGCCTCTTCCATTTATACAATACTCCAATATCATGCACAATGTTGATTCAAGTGCATTTAAATTTCAATTAAGCTAAATTACTAGTTTTGACTCATAGTGCAACCAAAATTATTACACCACACATACGCAGCCACTCAATATATTCAAACATTAAATACAAAATAAAATAGTTCAGTGCACTATACTTCAATTAAGGCTCAGCAACAAAATTCGAGTGCAATAACCTCCTAACTATAGAAATAACAACGGAAAAGTATATTTTCCAACAATTTACGAATTTTCAAACTATTTGATTTGCATCAGCGTGTCGGCATTGTAAATAACTTCTATACTTCATACTCAACTACAAGCAATATTTTTGGTGTTTTGTGAGCTTCAGATACAATACATAAATTGCTGCACACGCTCAACTCAATTTAATTTAATCAAGTTTTTGGACTTCAAATGCAATTCTACTTCGCATAATATTTTTGGGGTGTTTTTCTTGTTGAGTGTGACTCGCTTTATAATTATTAATATATTTTTTTCATCTTCTCGTTTTTGTTATTGTGTACTGAAGTGCATATAAAAATCAACCATAAAAATATAAATGACTTTAGTGAAAATACTTCTACACAAAATGGCTTCTACACAAAATATACTCGAGTAGCTTCAATTAATCTCAATTAAGTGGCAAAAATATGTGTTTATATTGTACATCAACGAAAACTTTTATGGAATTAGGGTTCAGCGCATGCGTAGCCCTTTTTTCTTCAGAAGTTAGAGGGAAATGCTTAGCGAGATAGATATCAGTTTGCATGTCATATCGTATATGTAAAGTTTAAGTGTAGTTTATTGGCGCAAGATGAAGCTATAAATTTGTGTTAAGCAACTTTATGAACAGACAATTTATCAAAGCATTCTAGAAATTTTAAATGCATTTCGAAGTAGAAGTTTTGGTGAACTTCTTTCAGTGGAACACAGAATATCTAAGAAATATGAACGTCGATTGCTATAATAGAGTGCTTACATATGCGATATATTTTTATTAAAGAACTCAACATCTGGTATAAACTTTATCACCATTTTGTGTTTTGGTATAATTGGACACTATTTTTACTCTTCCGCTGCATCAACTAATAATAATCTCAACGTATTTTTTTGCGGAGATAAAAACCTCAAGTTGTATTATAAATAGATTTTCCATCATTTTTTCATATATGAATAAAGCCATTTTGGTATAATTGTTATAAAATGTGGCATAAAAATGATATTTTGCTTCAAAATAAATGCATTATTTGGATTACGTTTAAATACATCATAACATTATTAAATATATTTTTATACTTATCACAAAAAAAAAAATTTACAAATTGGTATAAAATCTAAAATTTAAAATAATTCTTTTCCAAGTAGTGAACCCTCTAAGAATAATTTTTTTTTTAGTGTAGTAAGAAGAAACATTTGCATATGTGACTGTAAATTGACAGAGAATGTATGATTTTTGGTATAAAAAATTGGTATAAAATCTAAAATTGAAAATAATTCTTTTCCAAGTAGTGAACTCTCTTAAGAAGAAATTTTTGTAGTGTAGCAAAAAGAAACATCATATGTGAATGTAAATTGACAGAAAATGTATGATTTTTGGTATAAAAAATGTTTCTCTGATGTAATGAACTCTTTTTTAAAGAATATTTTTGATATAAATGTTTAGCATTCAGATAACCATATTATTTCTTATATAGCAATCTAAATTGGTATAAAAGATATGTTTTTTTTTAAATGTATTTAACAGTTAAAAAATCAAATTGGTCTAAACTGTAGAATTTTCGGTATAGAAAAATACTTTGTGGTCTAATGCTATAATGAGCTATATTAACAAGAACGTTTTCAACATAAAAACTTCGCTTCAAAAGCAAAAATTTTATTTAACGGATAGTATATATATAGATATTTTTTTATACAGAAAATTCATTTCGGGTATAATTTGTTGTGCTAATAGAAACATATTTAATGTAAAAGCTACTCTTCAAGAAAAGCATCTATATATTTATTATATGGGATGCCGATTGTTAGTCAATGTATTGTATCACTTTTGGTATAAAAAATTATTTTCTGGTATAAAGTGTACTTAAAAAAGGTATTAAAATTAAATGAACCATTATGCACAGGTATGCTGAAATACGAACAAAAAGTCTTCTAGTACAAAATTTATATAAGTAGTTCGAAACCAAAATGGTATAAGATGTGAACTAAGTTTTCTTTTTGCTTTTAGAACTAATTTTACAAAATGTAAGTGGTTTAATCATTTTAGTTAATGTCTTTTGCTGAATGACGTAAATTTGTACGTTTGAAGTAATGGTATAAATTTTACGTTTTGTTTTTCTTTTTGTATGTAAAATTTTTTTTTTTTTGATAGATCCAACTCAACGTAAACGGAAGTTCATAAACTATTTATCATTTAAAGTCATACTACACTTTTATTAAATATTTGAGATATGCCACAACTGGTATAAAAAGTCATTTGGTGGTTTGACAATGTTTTATTCTCAATGTAATCGAATGTGATTGCTATTCTAACATAATTTTATAATTTCAAAATCATTTTTCTTATCATGCTTACAAAACTGGTATAAACTGGTATAAAATGTACTACATTCGGTATTATACTTTGCATCAAAATAAACTTCAATATATAAAATGTATTTATAAAATATATATTTTAATGTGTATTACAATAAATAGTTTATTTATCCACAAAATTTGCCAAAGATTACAGCAGCTGTCCATTTCAAAAGTGACTCAATGAAAAGCCGCCAAATCTCTAAGATTTCTGCGACAAATGCAAATCGATAACATTTGTAACATTATAATATAATCTGCAATATATAAATGACATTATTATTAGAAATCTCAAGTGACCACCATGAATTCCTAAGTGCCAATGCTTGTCGCAAGAGACCGAACCAAGATCAACGCCCCGAAGCCAAACTCAAAAGATTCAAAGTGAAAGAAATCTCTAACAATGCTGCACTCAAGTAATCAATCAAAACGATATGACGCACTAGTATGAGTGACTGACTGAATGAATGAATGCATATTTAAAAGGAAATTATCGTTCTCGAAATGGAAACTATTTTTGCGTTTTGCGTAAATGATAGCCAGAGCGAAACAAAAGAGCTACACTCGAAGTACTTCCACTACTGCAAGCCATTTGCATACGTTTTGCGATTACATATGTACTTAAGAAAAGAAACTAGACATTTTTTTTGTTTGTTTTCTTATAGTAGAACGTAGGGGGTTTATCGAGGCGAGTGCGCTGTAATCAATACACACAACGCAATCTCTGGGGATGCTGCTTGAATAGAATGGTTACTTAAGTTATCAAATTTTGAATTTTGAGCGTAGGGTTTTTCGGAGCACAGCCTCTGACATGACATTGTGCGACGTGTGCGCTCGTGCATTGTTATAAGGAAAGATCGGTTGAATCTATTGAATTTGCATTATTTTATTTCATAAATGTAAATTTTACTATGGTTCCTAACCGAATTCGTTGCATTTCATACACACACTTGAGCACAAAATAGCTGGAAAATATTTTTGAAACAAATAAGCCAAAACGTTGGATAGGAAAAGAAGGGAGGAATTGCGAAAAGGATCATATGCTATATATACTGTAAAGAAAAGAAACAAAACTGAGAAATCTTTACTGTCGTCGATAATGAGTCTAAATTTGTGTGCTTTATTTTACTATACAGAAATGTGATGAGTACTAATCAAAGCATAATGAAAAGCTGTAAAGATGTAAGGGGTTGGTTGCACTTATTTTGTTCTTGAGATTATTCGCAGACCACTTGCCTGCCCAGTGGCGGTTTTTTCTTTGAGTTTGTGCTGTTTCTTTTGTTTGCTAGGGGAAAAGTGCTTAAGTTTTGCAAAGTGTTGCCTATTTATTTATTTATTTTTTTTTTGTTTAATAAAATTAATTAAAAGTTATATTAGGTCATGTTGACACACATACACCTTATAAAATTTTAAAACTTCAAATAGAAAAATGCAAAAAACAGCAAGATCACCATAAAAATATTTACTTCTTTTGCAAAATTTGCAAATTTTTTAAGTACAGAAAATAATTAAGTTCGCTATGACTGAAATATGTCTGAAAACCTATGTGAACTAAGAAACTACACCATCAAATTTATTGCTTCTATTGCAGTAATATTGTTTTTGTTTCGGTTTTGTAAAATCTTTATAAAAGAATTCAAAAACTCGAAGTTTTACTGAGAGTCAACTTCATATCGAATTTCAAAAACGCTCCACAAATTTGTTTATTTTTAGTCTAAAAACTATAGTAGAGTACCTTCGAATTAAAAAAAATTTCAACAAGTTAAACTGTAAAAACCAATATACAGTACACTACCTTAAGGAACTCAGCAACTATTATATTAAGTTTGTTGCTCCTTTTGCAAATCTATAGCCTTTGTTTGGATTTTGGTAAATATTAATATGGGAACTAATAAATTCTTAGGTTTACTTTAATAATAATGTCAATTGCCTAAAAAAACAAACTGCTCCATAAAAATTGTTGTTTCGTTTAAAATTTTGAACTTCTGATTTGCAAATGTCAAAAAAAAACCTATAAGAGAATTCACAAAAGCTAACTTCACTGAGAAAATGGTTAACAGCCTATGTGAAGTCAGAGACCAAACCATAAAATGTATATCTGCTTTTAAATTTATTTACATTGATTAATTTGTTTAAAGACTATTGATAACCCTTAGCAGTAAATGCATGGGAACACGGAAATACGTTGAACTGCCTATGTGAACTCAGCAAATACTCCATGAAAAAGTTTCATTTATCCACGGAAACTTCGATTTATGCACCTGTGTAATGAAATGTGACTTATAAGAACCTTTACGAATTCAAAATTTTCAAAAAATTAATAACACAAACCTGAGTTTTACTTATCCAGAGATTTATAGTTTAATTTCCACAAATCTTTGCGGCATTCTAAATACCCTACATACCCCATCTCAACCTCTTCATATTCTGTTGATTTCCAATAAAACAACATATGCAACGATGCGTGAGAAATTTTTGCATGTCTCCCGTGTTGAAAGCGTTCTGAAGTGTCGTGAACAAAGCCGCAGGAAGCTACGAGTATGAACAACGGCAACATCTTCGACGACAACGACAACGACGACAGCAACAACAAACGCTCAAGTGGCACAGTTTGAGCTTGTCCAGGAATAGCGACAACCACTGCCACCGCTCCTGATGATGCTGCCGTTGATGATGATGTCTGTCAAGTGGCCACTTATATATTTGCAACACTCGAGAGCAACATCAGCAGCAGCAGCAGCGACAAGAGTTCAGCTCGTACTAGTAGTTGTACGTAGTGTTCATTATCAGATTCGGGGTGGCTTGGTAAGCCGCAGCAACAAGCTTCAATGGATCGTATGAGCGAACGCTAACTCAAGTATCTCAACTCAATGCCTAAGCTTTGAGATTAATTTTTTTCCATTTTGAAATTTTTTTTTGTATTTCTTTGTACATACGCTATTTCAATTCGATTCACAGAAGCAGATTGTCGCAATTTTGTCTGCAATAATCTCTGCTCTTTATTTAGTTTTATTAAAATGTTGCTGCTCGGTGATGTGTGAAAATATGTTTCCGTTTTAGAGGATCTACTTTTCTTATAGAGTTTGGAATGTGAATGTTTTGATGTGATTTAAGCTGTTGTGTTGAGGGAGAGAGGGGGGTGGTTAGCTGTAACATTTTGAGATAAAGTGATTGTAGATCTATAAACATTGGCTCCCCGAGTCTTAAGGCTGCATGAAAAATGGATATTTTCACGATATATTTTCACATATTCATAGTTCTAATCTAAAATACATATTTTTGAAATCTTCGCGAATTTGTCTCCAGCAATAATCAGCCATCATGCGTCCGTCCAAGAAGCCTGCATAGCACTTTTCAATTATTGCAATGTACTGGTCGAAGGCATGATTACTGACTGTTCCTGGATGCCAATTCGAAGAAGCTTGTGCAAAAATATGTATTTTAAACAAGAATCACGAATATTTGAAAATAATTTACGAAAAAACTTGTACATTTTTAGAATCGACTCCCTAAAATACACAAAAGTCAATGATAAAACACCGCTTTTTAGGTGCAAACTAGTGTTACCGGTGAAAACTCTGCCGGAGGTATTACAAATTTAAGTGCAGGTTTAAAGATGTTAAGCATACTTCATAGTAACAAATACTTCTTCAGTGGTTTTGTTCAAGTTCTCCATATATATCGGAAGTTTTTACATGTTTATTTATATGTTATAAGTATTAATCATTTTTAGATTATTGAACAAGTATTTCAAGTCGTTGAAATCCGATGAAGTGCCAGGAAAAAGTAATAGTGATGGAAATTTTAATATTGAAATATCGATATATCAGTTCAAAAAAGCAATATAGGTCCTAAAAATATCACGTGACTATTATCGTATATCATCTCGTATATCGTATATCCTACTAATATTATAAACGCGAAAGTTTGTATGGATGTGTGGATGTTTGTTACTCTTTCACGCAAAAACTACTAAATGGATTTTAATGAAACTTTACAATAATATAGTTCATATATCAGAATAACACATAGGCTATTATTTATGAAGATTAAATTAACGCATTTATTTACTTAATTTAAAACAAACACAGCGCAAACATTTTAACCACTTCTAATTACTTCCGTAGATAGATACAAAATCATCTAGCGATCATGTGTTTGCCTTAAATGGTCATTAGAGAGGCAGAGAATGAAAGAAAAACATTGGCTTTTTGAAAGTTAAAATTTTAATTAATCAAATTTTTGTTAATAGAATTTGGGTCAGAAATGGCCCATTTTGAGATATTTGAGGTTATGTACCCGAAAAAAAGGCGTTTTTCCTACATTTTAGGTTATGTACCTGGTGCAAAAAATTGTTGTGGTCTGTCTCTCCAGTTATATCATTTAGTACCACTCTTACCCTTTAATTTAAGAGGTCAATTACGATTTTTTTCGCAAAGTTATGGCTATCCGAAGTTACGAAATATATCCCTTCGACGTCATTCGGGTACATAACCGCAAAATCCTGACGTGTTGAGCCTATTCTGACCCCAGATTCGGATTCTATGCAGCAAATTACTTCGGAAATGACCCTCAGATTTCCAACAACTGACATGACCCCGGTATCTGTAGAGCTGTGTAATAGCCTAAGCAATATTTCAGCAAAATATTTCATCAAAATATTTCAGCACACAGTTAAAATGAACATTGCCCGGACCTGGAGAAATGTATGATTTTGTTGCTTTCAAATGTTGGAGAAGTTTCCCCCCTTGAATTTTAGTATATACTGAGAGAGGAAGAAGTATTATTGTAGACTAGTTTTCTAAAAGTCGAACGAAAACATGAAAAAAATATAGTACGTGTAACTCACACGTTAATATAGGTACTCTTACATTTCATCGCTCTTCTTTTGCGAAAAACGTTTCCCACTTTTGTATCACGTGTTCCCCAGATTGCGCTCTATTTATGTTAAATAACTTTTCCGTTTTTCTTTTTGAGTTCTGGCTCTACTCTTAGCATTTAATCGTCATAGTACTTAAAAATCTAGAAATAAGTTAAACCAATTGTTAGCTGTACAGACGTTCCTGAGATTAATGCTTATCAAGTTATTAAAGATATATTACCACAATCTTGACACACAACAAATTTCAAGTACTCCACTGATTGTTTGTCAATACCAGCTGCGCAAGATAATTTAATTGAATGTTTGTGCATTTTAGTATAATATAAGTACAGAATACCGAATAATGTTGATTGTAGACTACTTAAGTTTTTCTAGATCCACTACTGATTTATAAAAACTATTTACAATAACTGACCAACACGAAGTCTAATAGCATGAGTTGCTATACATAATCTTATCGAAGTCTATATTTACCCAAACATCAAAAGAATTTGCTATCAACTGCTATTAAAATGTAATCGAGTACGGAAAACGTAAAAATTTTGTATCATAAAAATTTCACCATCGAGCGTGTGAACTGCGGCAAATCAATAATTCGATTAGTTGCTGAAGGCAGCTGAAAGAGTCGAGCAGTCGAGCAGTCGAGCAGTTGAGCGGCCGAGCGATCTGCAATCCGAGAAATAAAAATATCAAATGCGGGCATTGTACATGCAGTAAAATTCAAAATAAATTACGCAAAATAATTAAGCAGGCTGAGAAGAAACTTTGTGAACGTTTGTAAATGTTTCATAGCAAAAAAAAAAATACAAAATTTAATCAATGTAAAGAAAATGTTGCCAAAAATGTAAATTTCAGTGGCGCATGCAGAGTGTTGGATAACAAATCAAAAATGCAGCAACTTGCAATTTGGGCGCTGTTGATATTCGGCTTGGTCAAACTCCAAGCGATGGTAGAAGGTGCTTACATCTACAGTGAACCGTTGGTGCAGACCAGTATGGGTCTGGTGCAGGGCAGCATAATGAATTCGTACAATAATAAAACCATCTATGCCTTCCGTGGCATGCCGTATGCCAAGCCACCGGAGGGTCTATTACGTTTCACAGCGCCTAAGCCAATCGAACATTGGAGTGGCGTTATGCCAGCGCTTGAGGATGCACCGCTTTGTCCACAGCCCGTTGATTTTGTAGCAATGAGTGAGGATTGTCTGAAATTGAATGTTTATACACCAAATTATAATGCAAATCTTAGTCTGCCCGTTATTGTGTATATACATGGTGGTGCAAATACGCTGGGCAGTGGACATAGTCTCTTTGAGGCTGGTCCACAATATCTGCTGGAACATGATGTGGTGTTCGTTTCATTTAATTATCGTCTCGGTTTACTGGGATTTATGAGCTTGGGCGTACACAGTGATTATAGTGGAAATTTTGGTTATTTAGATCAAGTGCTCGCTTTAAGTTGGATACAGGAACATATTGTTAGTTTCGGTGGTAATCGAAATATGGTGACAATCTTGGGCATGAGTGCTGGTGCTATGGCCGTAACATTGCATGTGGCTTCACCACTATCACGTGGGCTATTTCATGCTGCCATTGCCATGAGCGGTTCGGCAACAAATCATTATAGCATCGATAATGTTTTCTGGACACGCAAGGTAGCGCGTGATGTCTCCTGTCCCATGTACGATGCACAGCATGTTGTGGAGTGTTTGCGTGAAGTGCCCTGGCAGCGCATCATTGAGGTGTGTAAACTCTATGAACCGTATAAATTTGTCAATATGAAATGGAACTATGAAATCGATAATTATTTTCTGAGAGCACATCCATCGGAACATTTTACATCGGGTAATTTTAATAGGGTGCCAATGTTGGTGGGTTTTACAAAGAACGAGTTGGATTACTCAACGTATCGTAAGTAAAACTGTATGGTTAGAAATTAAAGAAGATGCTCTAAAAATCGACTTACTTATTTCTTATAGATCACTATAACAACACTCCACTGCTGCAGGATATAAGCAAGAATTTTGAAGAATATGCACCAGAATTTTTTCTATATGATTTTAATAATCGTCGAAGTGATGCAATTAAGGAATTCTATTTCGGCAAAGAACATTTAAATATAAATACAAATAATTTAAATGCATTCGGTGAAATTTTTTCGGATGCAATTATTGGTCATGGTGTGCATCGTCTGGTCGAAATAGCACGTCCGTATACCAGTGTCTACTATTATCGTATGGATTATATTGGCAAACATTCGATACAAGCACCTTTGGATGAAGATGGTTTTCCAATTGGTCAGTTTAAATTGATTTCTATTAATGCTAACCGATAATATAGTGGCATTAAAGTATTCAACTTGAGTATATAATTATACAGTTAGTAGCATGGCTGCACACCACTTCAATCATTTTCAATATTGAGTCGAGCTTTTGTACATCGACATTTTAACAGTGAACAATGAACTATTCAACATCGATTCAAATCAGGCAACCACGGTGAGTCGATGTTATTCGATATGTTCAAAATATAGCAATTAAATGTGATATATTGATCGATGTTAAAGAATCGATGGTAATAAGTGATTACTTTTATACATATACGAGATTACATCGACTCACATCGAATAACATCGACTCACCGTGGTTGCCTGATTTGAATCGATGTTGAATAGTTCATTGTTCACTGTTAAAATGTCGATGTACAAAAGCTCGACTCAATATTGAAAATGATATATATATATATATATATATATATATATATATATATATATATATATATATAGCTCTTTCTTCAAAGATTATTTAACATCGAAAACGATTCACCTATATTAAGTGTTTCTACACATATGTACTTTACAATCAACTAATAATAAACCACGTCTTTTCAACATCGACTATTATACATTGCGATGGGGAAGACCCATCTGTTATATTTGCCACCTACCAATGCTGAGTTATCAAGTTTTCAACGGTTCAAAAACATATTTTACCATAGATTATTATACATTTACTTGGAACCATATCTACCATTGTAACATGTAACATGTACTATTTTCATTTTCTCAAATATTTAATATACTTAAAGTATTCACAGCTAGTCGATTAACAGCTTAGTTGATGAGAAAATGAGAAAATAAGTATTTCCCAGGAACAAAATGTGCTGTGAAAAAGTAATCAAAATCGTCAAACTCTATTCTTATTTACAAAATTCGTATGAGATAATTATTTTGAAGTGTTTTGAAACTCTTACAAGTTGAACTACTCGAAAAATCGACACACAGTGTAATTACTTTTAATTTCTCCTTTTTAATCAACTAGATGTGAATACCTTAACTGTTTCTTAACAACTTATTGCTTTGACTCAATATAATCGTCTGAATATTTAAATATTCATCGACATATTACAACAGTCTTTTAATAATAGCATTCACGTGCCAATAACATGTTGCTATGTACTATTTCATTGCTATCGATAGAAATTAACTTTTTCATCAACCATCGACTCGATTTCCAGCTCGGTTTCAACATCGTTAATTTGCACTCAACTGCTCACTGTTCACGTTTTAACATCGTTTGCTTACCAACGGCTCTTCAACGTACTATTCGCTGTAACATCGACGGTTTTGCAGTGACTCTAAAATAAAATCATCGTCTCACAAATTTATGAACATCGATTTTCTTTTGATTAATCTTCAAAGCATCGCTTGTACTTTCAACTCGTTAACAGCTAAATTTCATTTTCATTACAGGTGTTACACACGCGGATGACTTACAATATGTGCTACCGGGTCTCTGGTATGGTCCCATGTTGCATGCAAATGCTACAGATGTCTTTATGATGGATCGCATAACGCGTTGGTTTGTCAACTTTGCCAAAACTGGGTAGGTCTATGAGCAAATTGATAATATTAAATCCTAAAAATGAATATTTTTTCGAACAGCAAACCGGATAACACGAATACATGGCAGCCGTGTAACAAATCGATAAAGCATACACTCTACAATAATATCGATATGAAAATGGCGCAAACACCATATGTCGAACGTTATGATCTCTGGGATCGTATGTTTCCAATACCAACATATAATAATAGCGCACCGAACACAAATAGCTTTATGGGCTACAAAGCCATTGTACTTGGCGTGCTCTTCAGTTTCACCGTAGTAGCTGATGTTGCATTGGAATTTGGCTAAGAAATCGTAAAAATAAATGAAGCTAACGATTTGGTCATTTAGATTGTGCTAATAGTCAATTGCTTTGATTAATTAAACGCCAACCCGAAGGCCTGAATGCCTGACTGCCTACCTTGTGTGGTAATTAGTCTTAAAAGCTTAAATACACATTAATTCTGTACGCAAACAAATTGAACCCAAAAATAATCAAAGGGAGATCGAGTGATATAAGCTGCGATTTGTAACAGCTTTTGTTTGCCTTTTCGGTATATGTAGGTATTTACGCGTTTAATTGTTCTATGTACTATGAAATCCAGCGATATGCTGCATGTCCTTTTGTCAGAAGTGCTGCTGCAACCCCAAGAATTTTGTATCATCACAATCCAAAGCGGCTGCTATTGACATTTCAGATTGTCGTTGTTAAAGTGTTTGTTCTTGCGTAAAAATCGACGCAAACATATTGTGTTTACATATGTAGTAAAGGATTATCAGAGTTTTGGTTAGCAGTGGAGATGCTTGAAGGAAGTATGATGAGTGAAGTCTTGAAGTGTGTAAGACTGCACGGAGTTAAATATAAAAGTCTTGATATATTTGAATGGATAGCGAAGATCTTCGGTGATTCTTTATCGGAAAACATAGACTAGTTTAAGTTATGTTAGTCGTAGCTTGGGAGCTTCGATTTTCATTGATATTAACTTCTATGAATTGAATAGACTTGTGAAGTAACATTTTCTTAAAAATAACCGGAACATTCCTGAAGCTAAAAGCTAAAGATATACACAACTTTGTACACCAAGCTCAACTTGAGTTGATGTTAAGTTAGACATATGTACATATTAAAGAACTCTTACTAAATCTCGATATTTTCAAACTAAAAGTGGGATTTTCAGAGACCTGATTATATCTATAATAAAGTTTAATAACTATCAGAGGTCATCAATTGAAGCACAAAGAGTACGGTATACTGGAATACTTATGTGATATCAACGTCGAGATTATGTGCAGTATTCCAGAACTGAGTACTGTTAGTTCCGTTAGATTTCTGAATGACTTAATAGAATTCTAATTATAACGAGTTCGGGCCCCATAAAGTATATACTTATTGTACATGTTTCATTAACAGAAAAAGTCAAGTTGATATGGACATGTCCATCTGTCTAATTGTCTGTATGAGCAACGAGAGCAACCAAAGTATATGTTAATTTGTAGGAGTTAAACTATAACCAAACTATATAAACTATAACCAGTGCGAATCAGGCTCGATCAGCCTGTAACGCTAACCTCGACTCAGTGTCAGAGCAAGAACTTAGGAAGGCCATCCTATCGGAAACGAGCACTGCAACTGTAAATAATGTCTTTTATACCCTAGCCCGGATATAGTTAAATAGGATTTGCACTCAGTATAAAAACTAGTTCAGCTATTCTAATTTTATAGACTTCGAGAGTATAATATGAATGATGATGGAACATACTTTTTGGTACTGAAGCATTTTCAAATATCAGTAACCGTGTGGTTACATTCAGCCTACACAACTAAAAATATCTTCACTAAAAACTAATTAACAACTTTGTAAACTTCAACAGTTCACTTTCATACATTTAAATCTCAATTTGAAAACATTCTAGCGTGAGTCAAAGACAAAAGCCAAATAGAGTCAGTCAAAATGACCACACAACTTGTCAAAGCAGTCACATACGGTCGTATATTATTTCAACAAAAGAAATTCCTTAAAGTTCTTATCGACTTTTAAATTATCAAAATCTTTCTCTTTTTGGATTATTTATAGAAGCAGACAATTAATTTTGTTTGATGTTTCTCCAATGTATGCGAACACTTTCACCCACAAACCGTCAATTGTTCCTTCATTTAGATTTCAATTGGCTTTCACTTTTTCATGTTGAAAATTACAACGTTTGATCCTTGTATGTGTTTTGGAAAAGGATAGCATTTTTTTCTTCTTTTTTTTGTTTTTTTTTTTTGAACTCTGAACATTATTGTTCATTTGTGTCTGTTTGTTTAAATTGTTCTTTGTGTATGGCACTGTTTGATTTTCGGCTTTTGTTTTTTCCAGAAGCACACGAGTGTCCTTTTTTTGGCTGTGAGATTTAGGTTTTTTTCACACAGGATTCTTTGTATTTCAGGTGGCCTATCATTCTAGATAATGCTATTGAGTGGGCGTTTGCTTTTCATTAATCATGTTTGAGTACATTTGAATAAATATTCAATTAATTTTGTACATGTTTATCGTTTATAATATTTTTATTTCGGACAGTGTGTGACAATAAACAGTTTACTATGGTAGTCATATGTGAATTGATGTAGAGATTTGGAGATTTATAATTGATTTAGTTTAACTGTGGGATTGCATAAATTTAATAAATTGAAAATGAGTTGCAATTGAGTGCCCCTAATATTATTAAAAGGTGAATGCTTTGATCTGGCATCTAATTTTCCAGAAATCAATTCGAACAAAAAGAAGTCATTAGAAATCAACGGGGTTGACCCATCAATTCGATGTTTTGAGTGCTCAAAAACTCTCTTGTGTGAACCGTTGTATTGTCGTGGTAGAGGATGGTCTTCAGCTGTTGGATTTTGTCAATAATCTTGAAACTTCTGGAAAACAAATGGTACCATCCCAACTGTACCATTCAGAATTGACCGTCCTACGCTGCTCTTATGGAATAGTTGCGACATGATCAGTTTTTTCCGAAAAAAAAAAAACAGGCGACTATTTGCTTCGAAGTGCTTGGACACATATTGTTTGACTTGGCACGTCTTGGAACATCCATACAGTTTACTGCTCTTTTCTATCGGGCTTACATGCATTGGCAATAATTGGATAAATGCATCGATCCATGACTCGTCATCTGTTACAATATCGTAGACGTGTTTTGAGACACCGCAGCTGTATTTCTGCAAACAAGACAAACAGAGCTCGTACATCAAAACGTTCTTCATACCTTTATGCTAAGAAAATTTTAAACTTTTCAATTGAAATGTCAGCTTATTGAACTAGATGCTTTATAAATGACTAGACCTATAACCTACACTTGGTCACTTGGACAGCTCAAAGAAACAAGCATAGGCAGTTGCAGCAAATGGAATTCAATGGAAGATTCTCCAGAAATCATTAAATTCTTGAAAGAAACCGTCTGGATTTGAGATTCGCGTTGGACTTGGGGAGAGACCATTTGGAGACTATCTACATGAAACACTCTCTACATTTGAAACGAAGTTCAGGTTAGTGGTGCAGTTAGTAAGTTAAGTAGTACAATCCAATATTGAATTCAATTTTTTTGCAAAACTACGAGTAACTGTGAAAACTCTATGGCTAGTGTATGCCACGACTCGTGTTCTTTCTCATTTTCTCCAACAAAACTTCATTTAACTTGCAAACAAGACCATGCAAAGTTTCACTAAAGAAAATATGAAAAATTAACTTGTTAACTTTCTGCGGAGACTACATAAGCAAACACATCCTTTTCGTATAATCTGAAATCCCTTTTTGGGACAGGCTACAAGCAATGCTGACAAAAGGTGTCGAGTGTCATTTAACACATTTGCCTAAAAGTCAACCACAATATGTCAAATAGACGCACATACACAGCGAAGCTGCAAAGTCAAAAGGATTTAATTAAGTTGCCTACTAGCATCAAAGGATATAATAATTATTTTAATTAAATTCTATAGAAATATAAATTTTATGTCAAATCATTTTGTCTGCATAAAATTGCGTCGCCTATTTCTACTTCCGTTTCGTGCCTGCTAATCCTTTGATCGATGCGATTGATACTTTGATTGATGCTGAAATACTTATAAATGAAGAACACCTTTTTCAGCACTTAGTAGTACAGAACAGCTGTTGTCTCAAGCAAAGAGTTGTATTGAGCTGAAGTATAGTAGAGTGACTCAATTATTCTCACATTAAAGAGGGTCGTCTAGTGGATTTGTAAACTTTATACTATAAGTCTATTAAACATGTCTGTATGCCAGACAAAAACATTCTTTTGTGGTCTATGGGTGTCTGTTGAAATGAACAAAACCAGTCAGACACACTGCGAAAAAGGGGCACGAGCCTTTTGACTTTTGTCTACCACAATCGACATTGGTATACATTGAAGTAAAATAAAGAATCGAAGTGACTGTCTGACTGTCTGACTGTCTGTCTAACAGCCTCCACAACTATAGGCACATTTCCAGCTGTCCCTCTTCGGCATCGAGTTCCAGTTTGAATTCGATTTCGATTTCGCTTTCGTTATGCCTGCCTATGAATCTTCATGAATTTTTCCCTTGAAATCTCTCGATCAACTTGCAAAGAATGGATTTGATTACGTTTTCTATAAAAATAAAATACAGAAAAAAAAAGATAGAAAGAAAAAAATTAAAAATGCAACGCATATTGAGTAGTTTTATACAATACATACGTTTATGTTTCTGGAAAAAGGAGTAAAATTCAAGTAGCGCCGTTTCGAACATTTTATACGCATGTACTGCACTGTCAGAACATTCGATGAGGCCTGTTCGTCTTTCCGTCTTTCTGTCCGTCTGTCTGTCCGTCTGTCTGTCGTTTGTGTTTTTCGGTTTTTGTCAACATATCATATTACCTACGAGTATAAACGCTAATGACAATACAAATTGATGAACGTTGACGCATGCGCATCCCATACTATAGCATACCATACCATTCCAAACTATATACAAACCATACTCAGTTCCATGATCCTTGCTTGCCTTGCGCTTTTGGCAGTTGCTGTTTTTGCATTGAATTCAACATATTCTGGGAACGCACAATATTGCTGAGAAGAACGTTGAGGCTTTCGAAAATACAATATTTGATTTACTTATTTCTTTTTATACATATTTTTAATACGATTTAGGGCATTTTACTACTTAGTTTTTGGGGTTGGACATCGTAGTGCTGTTGATGATGATGTGCCATTTATAAGCATCAAAATGATATGCCACCTTGAAGCAATCGATTGATTGTGCTTCTTGGGATTTAGTTTATATTTGTATGCATATGATGTTGCACATTTCGTGGAAGTAGCACGTAATTGAAGTACAATTGATGCATAATTGGAATTTTGGCGATTTATGCGAAAGTGTTTTGAAGCAGCTGAGTGTTATTGGATTCGATGAGCAGCTTAGATGTTATGCTGAGATACTATTTTATGAGTCAATATCGGAAAGCTTCATACACAATGCACTGTTTAAATCTATCTCTTCTGATCTGCGAAATCTCCATTAATCATAATACACCAAATACACCGAACCACCACAAACGCAAACGCAAAAATGGCGCTTTTCTTGACCGCAATTGAATTTGATAATAATAAATAGAATAGAATAGGCAAAACATGTACAATAATAGAACAAAATCACAAAAAAGAATTAACAAATAAACGTTTCTGCATTAAAAGAGTAGTCATTTAGTGAGCAATAAAAAAGCTAGTCTATACATATTTTACTATTTATTTTAAAGTGCAAGAAGTTAACTGTTTGAAAAATTCAATTAGTTTTCTCCTATAGCCGACGGCATTTCATAAATCTTTAAATACAATAATTACTCAATAAGCAAAGTTTTCATTGAGTAAGGTTTTTTATATAGGTATACTTGTATAAGTCAGCACAGTTAATGGCGCCACTGTCTCATAAATTAACGTACAAACAAACTGACAGTTTATGTCATTAACTATAAGTTAAATGCATTCGGGAATTCTAGAATTTTGAAACAAGTGCATTGACAGCAAAAGCAGATACAGTGTAGCCCAACAACAAAAATTTAAAGAACTAATACCTTTGGATGGAGATGAATAGTTATTGTAGATAGAAGTCTATGTGGAGCACAAGGCAGCTTGACTTCGTCTCCATGAATTCGAACTCAAGTTGGCAGCAATTAATCAACAACAGAAAAGTTTTACGTCAAAAAACCATTTACCCATTTGGCAACAATTAAAAAATGAACAACATTTAACGAACATTACTTCATTAATTGTAGCAGTGAGGTGTAGTAGAACATACAAAAAAAAAAAAAAAGAAAAAAAAAACATACATGGAAAACAAACTAAGGCAACCACACCCGCATGCCACTTTTGTGAGTTTCCCACGAAGAAGACTGTGACGTGAAGAGATGTGTTAGACTGGGAGACCATGTCGATTGCAGCAGCAGCAGCAGTTGAAGTCTTTTTTTTCTTCTACTTGGTTTGAGGGATTTTTGAACTACTTTTCAACAAAACGTAGCCAAAAGGCTGTCTCACGTTTTAGTAGATACACAAATTAGCTCAGCTCAGCAAAGTTCAGCTTCAGCTCCAGTTTGACTGTTTAAACATTAGCAAGTTTGTGCACGTAATTAAATAAATGCTACTTATTTTGTTTTATAGCGAAAAAAGGTGTTTACACCACAGCTTATACAATGTGAGTGCTCAAAGGAATGGCAGCTGCAGCACTGAGCCATAGCTGGAGCGCCCTCATCTTCATAGAATGTTACGATCCAGAACAACCACGCAATCAACCAAGAACCGAGCGTGAAAAAGGAGTTGCAGCAGCAGTGTCGCAACTAAAATAGTCAGACACCAGTAGTCGAAAAGTATCAACAGTGAATTAGAGAGTGAAAAAAAAGGGATGCCTTTTGAGTGGTTGTCTAAGGGAGAAATGAAAAATAAAAAAATTGCAACACTTATTCACCCTCACAGCTTCCTACTACAACGCTAATGTTTGGTTTCATTAGTGTGCGCTAACATCCTGCGCGAGTTGTTGAGTCCTTTTTGGTTTTTCACTTCTAGTGTTTACGGGTGACAAATCATGCATTTGTGGCAGTTCATTCTAACATTCATTAAAGACCAGCGAGCGAGCGAGCGAGCGAGACAGTGCGCAGTCTATGCTGTGGGAATTTTGATATCTGAAAATGAAAAAAGAAAAATCAAACTCACTCCCTGAAATCGAACATGGGCTTTGACAACTAGCATACGCTACTGTCATACGACAAGTATTACCCTCTTTTCCTAACGATTTTCATTAGACTCACCCAGCAAAAAGCAGCGCACTTCCTGTGAGGGTGTGAGTTTTTCGCCATTTGAAGCACATTAATAATCCTATTTGACAACAAAATGTTACTTTGATTTTTTGTTTGTTTTCGGAAATCGGAAACTATGCAAACAAATATTGTGCTGATTTTTTGCGCAAACCTATCAACTCATTTTTTCCGATTGCTCACTTTTGGCTTATCGGGTTTATGTGCTGATTGGGTGTCGCCTATAGCACCTTTTTTTCTTTTCTTTTTTTTTTTTTGCAATACTTACTGTTTCTACGCCAAATTGTTGACTGTGATAATCGGCGTTGGTATAGCATACTTTGTGGGCGTTAAGCGTGCTGTGATTAATGCGGAAAACTATTATTATTATGTGGTTGATTTGGTGTATTTGTTTCACTTAAGCGGTAATGCGTGGACATTAATTAGATAAGCCGAAACAAATGTTTAATTATAGTTGCAAACGATTTATTAAGAGTTTATGTAAGTTAAGTAAGATTAGCATGGGTGGGTGTTTGGAGCAAGCCGCAAGCCACTTGGCCGAAATTTGACTTAGTTTTGATTAGATGAAGTTTGCAAAAGAAGCAGAGAATTTTAGAAGAGCCTAGTTTGTGGCTACTAGAATACATACTTGATTGTTACCTGGAATTGTGAAAGCCTAATATTTTGATGGTCTTTTGAGATAGTTTAAGAAACCAAACAAAAATATTCAAAGACAAAAAAAAAATCGTTCTGCAAACTTTAAATCTATTTCCCTGCGTACTATTTTTTATTAGAGCTAAGCTATTTATGCCTGGCTTAAAAATAGAATCATCAGATCAGCATAAAAGGCTGTACAGAAAGATATGAAAAGAGAGGAAGCAGCAGGCGACACTGTTAAGATTCATGGTTCGTTCTCCGTTGTTGCTGTTCCTTACTTGTTTGCGCTATTAACCCAACGCAATTAATAGCTACATAGCGTACTTTTATCACATAAACGGTGTAAAGGCAATTATAAAGAGTTCGGTAATTGGGCGCTTGAAATTGATACTTATTTTCGCTTGAAAATTTTGTTTAGTATTGAGGCTCACTTCTGCCTCATTTGGAGCGACGACAATCAATCTAATGGTGAATATTCAGCGAACGACATACCCCGATTGTAACACAGTTTGATGTGGTTTATAGGTCGATGCCATCATCGGGTCATATATTAAATGAATAAATGCAACAGTCACCGTCATTAGCGCTTGACACTGAGCCATGTTAAACAATTTTTTGGAACATGCTCCGTCATTAACTCAAGCCAAGAGACGTCGAACGTGCGAACAAGTGCTCCAAAGGCAAAATCGGAATTGTCTTTTTGCATCGAATTGGGACGGGGACGAAAAGTGGATCCACTGCGATAATCCAAAAGCCGAAAGTCATGGGTTAAGCCTGGTAAACCATCAAGATCAACGGAGAAGCTAAATATACATGTATCAAAGCTGGGCGTAGTCCACTATAATCTAAACCAATAAAACCATCACGGCGGATCGCAACAACTCACAAATCTCTCTCTCTCTCTCTCTCTCTCAACTCTGTCGTGCTCTGTCCTGTTCACATTGTAGAGCATGTCGATCGAGCAGCCGTTAAGCTTTTGTGGGTGCACTTGCAAATATGTTGGCGAGCAACATGTGTTTTTGATAATGTTTTTGGTATTGTCGCTCTCTTTATGGGCGGCCCTTTGAGCAGGGCTGTCCAAAAGGAGAACACCCAAAGTGTGAGTCATTTCTGAGTCATAATTTGTACAGTGTGCCAAAATATAACACCAATGCAACGTAAGTAATTAAAATTTATGTTGCTCTTTAGTATCAAGCAGCCGAGTTCGGCATGCGTTCGTTCGTTTGTGTGTAAAAACATGAAGGTATTCTTTCCCATGGGCTTATGATTTAGAGGATGAAAGCATTTTCCGTGACAATCCTGTATTATGGATATTATTATTGGGCACTTTAAAGACAAAATTTCGAATCGAATATATCTTATCGAACTCTTATATCATATTAAAACCTAAATATTTGTTTACTTAAAAGCATTTTAGAATAATCGAGTACTGCTTTTGTTACACTCTCCAGTCATCATCATCATTATTGTTCGTTACAATTATATTAAATTTTCCTGTTTTACTAAAATTCACGCCTATCACTTTACACCGTACACCACGCAATCCACGAAAAAAAAAGAAGAAACAAACACCTTATCTATTTTTAGCGCGTGCGTACTCCATGAAAACTTCCGACCGTCATAAATGAAATGCACAAACACATCACACGCACATACTTACTCTAGTTTTCTATACGTATACGGCAGACATTGTAATTAGAATATTATCAGTTAACTTTTAGTTTTAAGGCCAACTCAAACACCCTCAACAAAATACAACCTCAATTGTCATCAACAGACATTTTGGGTTTTTGGGTTTTTGCGTTTAACGCGTGCGCAACTAAATATTAACCGAATTTATGATGAGTCAAGAAATAGTCAAGTCATTTCCATATAAGCTAATTAGTTAAGAGCTACATTTTACAGACAATTGCGTGTGAGGATTTCCAACTGGAAATTATGATAGTTTTTGGTATGACTTCAACTCGCAATAAAACGATTAGTATCTGAAAGTGAAATACTTATATGAAGAGAAAATTACTTTTGATATCCTGCTGACTTATTTTCAATTATATTTCCAAAAAATGTATAAATTCATATTAGAATTTCAGTTTCTAAACGCCCCATATTGTGTAGATACATGCGAGTATATTGTAATTCAAGTAGCTTGGCACGCGTCGTGCTTTGTCTGGCTGTCAGTGGGTTGTATAGCAATCTATCTAGGCTGATATGGAGTCTATCTGTTCTGTGTCCGTCCGTCTGACTGTGCATCTTTTGTTTGGTGTTGCGCATGCGCAGCGGTGGCTTTTGGTTGAGTTTATTTACTTTTTGCTTGTATGTAGTATTTTGTTACCTTTCACCACTTTGTGTATGTTTAAATGACAGAAAGTTTGTTGAACTGACAGACGGACAGATACAGATACAGTCAAATAAACATCAGCTTATTGTCAATGCAGCATCGAATTTCAATAAGAGTTTTATCTGTTGTTTATTTACAGCTTTTAACTTTTTTTGATGGATCATATTGCAAAAGAGTGGATGATTTGTTAGTTATTCTGCACAGAAGGATCAACCTTGTGTTTGCTGTACAAAGTGTGAGTGAGAGTGTTTCACTTTCGTTTAATTTTCATCAATACTAATTGTTATTAGAAACTTAGTGAGTGAAACTTTGCAGTTTTCGATGCTTGAAGAGGGTTGCTTGATTATCCATATATTTTGAGAGCGCATGTATTTAATAAAACGGCATACCAATAATCTATATAAGTTTCAAACTTGCAAAGATTTATCCGAAAAGGCAAACAAATCTTTGTTTTCGTATGTTTTCGTTTGATAAAACAAACCAAAACAACTAAAAACCAAATGATTTGAAGTTATAATGAGTACAAGTGCGAGTAAATGAGCAAAATGCTTGAGCATATTCTTTGCGCATGACTCGCTGCCCTCTTGTCATCATTTCTTAATCCAAAAATACATATGTATGTTGAATTTGATGGTTTGAGCTCTAGTATGTATGTATGAATGACACAACTGCACATGTATGTAGCTACATACAAATGTAGTTTCTCTATTCTGCCAACTGCAGAAAAGAACAAAAACAGATTTTTGGTTACTTCCAACTTTGTTTAGTAAGAAAGAGACGAACGAGAGATACAATGTTGAATAGTAAGTAAATCGAATGAGTGATGTGTGTGTTTTTCACATTTGCCTTGTCTTTTCCATTAGGTTTGTTCGTTTCTTGTATCGAACCAAGTTCACCACAACTTACAACATGTTGGAACATGTTTGGTTCGTTTGTAACAAATAATTTAAAATTATGAAAATCATAAACTGTGTTACAATCAATCACGAGAATGTTTCTGTCTATATATAATTCGGAAATAGTCAGAGGACCTACGTCGGTCCATATAAAAGAGAAAACTCAAATTCGTCATATCTCAAAAACTATTTGACGATCGGTTTGAAAGTCTTAGAGTATGTAACTATCAATTAAGAGAATGAGATAAGTAATGAGAAACACAAAATGCATCAAATGAATGATATTTGGAACAGAAATGAAGATCTTCGGGTTAAACAAGTATCACTTTCATCGGGACCAGAGTGAAGATGTCATACATCTGAAACTATTTAACGGAGATTGGTGAGGTTTGATACATAACTATACAAAAGTACCAGGAAGAAACGATCCACTGGAGAGAAGATTGTTTCTTTGCTGTACTTTCTAATAAAGCTTTCAAAAAGTTTTTTTATTTCGCAAATCAGAGCGATCTAATAGAGCTTATAAAAACTATTCGACAAAATGTTTGAGTTCAATAAAAATGAAAGCTCTGTAATCGCATGCTGATTGGTTCAAAAGTTTTTAAATCTATAAAATGTATTTTAATGTACATCAATACGCTATAGTCGCTGTCAATAAATAGTTTTATTATATTCTAGTTCCATACTTCTTTCACTTACCTCTGCACAAGTCTTTTCCTTCAAGCACTATGCTTAAATTTTCCAGTGAATTATTTTTCTAAAAAAATCAAACAACCCAAAGATTTTGATTTCCACGAAAAGTCAAGAGCAACAAGAAAGCGCATGCGTATGACAGCTTCCTTTACATCGATACTACTATACGTAAAGTCCACCAACTACAAATATACTTGTAACACGTTTCCACTACTCCACTACTATCTGTTTGTCTCCCATCTGTCCGTCTGTCCATCTGTCCGTCTGTCTTGCATCTCCAATTCAATCCATACAAACTTCAATTTCAACTTCAATTCATTCATATCAGATACGCGCTATGCCAAAGTGCATTCATTGCATTGGAAATTTATTTGTGGCTGCGAAAAATTTTCGCCTGCTGTTTTTTCCAAGAGTGCTCAGCGTTTTTATTGACTGATGGAAATCGCTCAAGCCAGCTAGTGATGCAGACTAGAGAATTAAAGCATACACTTGGTCTGTCTGTCTCCACAATGTAATTAGAATCTTGGCACCAGACTGTCTGTGCTGTGCTATGCTTAGAAGCTAGTCACACTTTGGAGATATGTGGTCAACCACACAAAACTTATATGCACAAAGAAAAGATGCAAAAAAAAAAAAAAACAAAAACATCCTTCCATCTGAAAGCCTATAACAACTTTGCGCTTAAAATCTTCAACTCCTCTATATATAAACTGATCGTCGCGTGCTTCGAACTCCTGCTGTCAACATCTTTATTCGCATCTCGTCGTCGTCGTCGGTTGAGTCTATGCAATGAAGTTGTCTTCTGAAACTGCAATACCAATTGACTTGACTGCAATGCGGATAAACCTTCAAGCTGCGCTCTTCTGAAACCAAAAATACAAAAAAAAAGAGTTTTTATATATAGATACTTTTTTTTTGCAGAAGTATCGCAAAACTCATAAATAACCGCACTGCGAGTGCTGAGAGCTTAGCGAGCAAAGTGTTTCAAAAGTGTCTCTGAAGTCAACTGAAGTCGTCGTTTGACTTAGGATTTTCAGGCATTGATAGTGTTCGTTTGCTTTGGAATTTATGACTCACTTTGTTCAGTTGCTTAGATATTTGGTATTTCTTACGTTGAAATTGTTTGTTTGTTTTCAAAGTTATGTCAGCAATGCGGCGCAAAGATCTGCAGAATAGTTTCCAAGCAAGTATTTAGGTTGAAGTGCACGTGGTGTGACTTATGGTTGGAGAAATGCTTTGCATTCCATTAAAGTCATAGTGAAATTTTAAATTTTCATTTAAACAGAGGAGAATAAAATGGGTGGTAGAAAGTGGATGTGTTCTCTCAGAAGATAAATAATTTTCAGAAATGGGTGAACTTACACTGTAAGCCGTACAGAGAGATTTAAAGATGGTTTATAGCCCAGCGCAACCCATATTCTGGCAGTTATTGGATTGATGTTGGCTTCGGTGCGTTATCCGCAGTACGTTGCACTTATTGTTATAAGGATATATAAAGGATATATATAAGGATATATAAAGTTTATGAAGAGCTTTGAATTATAATGTTTTAGTTTATAAAACAGATCGAAATTTGATAAGTGGTTGGTTGGTCCATTTAAAAATTCACAAATTGGTAGTATAGCCAAAAGAGAAAAATGATAATCAAATATGCCAATCTATGACAACATCTGTGCCTCAAACCAACAATCATCGCACCCAAAAGTAGCTGACATCAGAACAATTAAAATAAAGTGGAAACGATCAAAAACTACAAACTATTCTACTATACCAGAGCACTCTACGAGTATGTTGGGGGTGTTAGTGACCACAGCCTGACTACTGTTTATAATTTGCATATATTAATAAATTTAAAAATAAGTGCATCACTTTGAAATTTCAACCCTGCATCATCCTTAAATGCATAAATTGACTGATCCTGCGCTAGCGTGACTCATGCGACTAGTGGAATTTTCATTCAATGGACAAAAACCAATTGGAATTGAAGCGTCATGTGTGAGTGTCTATTTTGTAGGCATGTTAATGAGACGAAGTCAGAAAGGACACGCGCTGGGTTTGAAGCTGAATTACTACTACAGTGCTTATTTTGTTGATGCTTTCAAGCGTAACCAAACTCCGATAAGAACAATAAAAATATAGGTTACCAGCCTGCAATACACTCTATATGCAATACATACTCGTATATAGCAATTTGCTTGTTGGAAAATCGAGTTAAGTTGGCTAATGGTTATTTTATGCGATCACAACGCTATAACATCTGTGATGTGTGAGCGTGTTGAAAGCGGCAGTGTGAGGTGCGTACACTGTAAGAAATATTTGAGTGGATGTATGAAAACATGGAGTTGCAAAATCTGTCAGGAAATTCGCATGTTTAAACATATAACAGAAGAATCGTTATAGAGACAAGACAATAGTGTTATATAATAATGAAAAATGCGTTTATTAAAAACGGTGAATTTAAATCAATTTGTCCAATTTATGCCACTGTTAACACTCAAGAAACTCTAGAAACACGAAAAACTTCTTCATGACCAATCAGTCACAGAGTCGGCCAAAAGCAAATGGAAGTTTTTTTTTCTTTATTTATTTATTGAACATCAAAAATCAAGCACGCGTCAATACAAACAGATCTCATGAACACTGAACGCTAAGCATTCGTCATATCTATACTACATACATAGTATATACATTGTGTTACATTCGATTGGAAGAAAATTGTAGACCATATCATTTGGAAAAAATGGGCCACACCCCCCAAAAACTAAATACGCCATATCTCAATATTTTTTTGACACATATGAATGAGATGTGATACCTTTCTAAAGGTAACCAGAAAAAATAAGATGCATTGAAAAAGTGGGGGGGGGGGGGGGTGGTTCCTGCCCGCTAATATGTGAGAAAAACAAAATTCGTCATTATTCATCAACTATTTGACCGATCGTTATGATGGCTGGCCTCCACTCTTCCTGCATTAAACATGCGGACTGACTGTTGGAAGCAAAAGCCTTCATTGCCGCATTGCCTTCACATAACTTCACATTTTCTTTCAGTATATATGTAATTCCAAGACTCCTCCTTGTTACACTACATCCATTTCACTATAGTTTTCCTGTTATTACCGCTGGCTTCTTCCTTGGAATGGGTAATCTCATGAAGGCGGACCTCTCTCTCCACCTACCCTTGTGTAATATTATCGATCAGAAGGAGATCCTAGGAAATAATGACCGGTGCTGCATCCAAAACCACTACCCTCCCCCCGCACTATAAGGCAACCACATAATTCATGTTTCAGCAACTATTTGACGAAGTTGGATGATATGTATGTAAAAGGTATCAGGAGAAATACAATATGATCTACTGCAAAAAAAAAAGACCAGTTCCACATTTCCAAAGTAAGTCGTCGTACTATTTGAGAAGGAAGGATGAGCATGCGACTGGGATAATTATTTTCAGTAAAATAAAGGTAAATTGATCCAATGGAAAAATGGTTGGTGCCATGTCCCCATATATATAATGAAAAATAAAGGGGTCGCAACAACGCACGATGCGTACGCTAATATCTTATATATTTCTAACATTTCTCTATTGTGTTCGTTGCGAGAGACATTGGACAAGAATTGGTTTTCTCTATTGTGCGCCTCCGTTCGTTATGTGCCACCTGCAAGTTTTGTGCGATGTACAATATGTGTGTGTGTGTTTATAAATATATAATTTTACAGGTCTATAATAAAATATTCACATATTTTGTTGTTACTTTATTTATTGCATTAAAAACTTAATAAACCCTCTAATTTTTTACAGTGTAAACAATAGCACGCGACAAACACGCAAAACAATATTGCACCAAAAGTGAACATGATTGTTGAAGAGACACATACATACGAGTATATGCGGATTCTATAATATATGCACCCACACCATATAAAAAATAGTGACTGTATTGTTGGATGATAATGATGACACTGCTGCAAAGAACCACGAATTGAATAAAAATACAAACGACGAGACTATATCAATTGGCTGTCACTGTTGCATGAATGACTCTGACTCTGGCTGACATGGCAACAAAATAATAATAATAATAAAAAAGAAACAAGAAAAAGGTTAACTGTGCGGTAGAAGCGAAGCCTCAATACCCTTCACACAACTTCATACCATTTTTAATGTGGCAGTGGCTCATAGCTATGTGAAGCTTCCGTTCATTAGAAGAAACCACATCGTGTTTTAAGTTAATATTAAATGTAATGAAAAAGATTTTCATACAAAATTCGAAAGTGTGATGTGGGCTCTAAAAATGGGCGGAGGACGGCCATTAATTTATATGCGAAGCTTCTATACAACAGAAGCCGATATTTCGATTATCAAGTTGATATTGACTGTAATAAGAAGTTTTTCATACAAAAACCTAAAGGTGGGCGGTTGATATGATATTGAAAGTAGGCGAAGCATGGACATTGGGATACACCTAAGATTATAGGAAGTTCCCATACCCGATTTCAGACCGAAATCGTAAAAATTTAAAGACTAGATTTGATGCATACAGACAGGGGACAGAAGGACAGATAGCAGAACAGACAGATAGACAGACGGACATGGTTAGTTCGATTCGGCTCGTCGTGCTGCTCTATAAATATCTGTGAACATTATGGAATATCCGATGCTGCCTTCATGGCGTTACAAACTCCCTGATAAAATTGTAATACTATTATTCACAGTACGTGTGAAGTGTATAAAAAAGGCAGTCAGAAGCAAATTGCATTTAAATTTATTCATTGTTGGCAATAAACAAATTAAAAATTCGAAAAAAATAAAAATAAAAGAGTAGCATATGTAATTGCAGATAATTTATAGAGCAACCATTGATATTTTATGTATATATATATATATATTTATATATATATATAATGCTTTATTTGAATAATATGTATACGAGTATTGTAAAAGAGTTTAATGAAGAACTTATTACACATAATCCAGTTCCCAATTGTGCTTCGTTTGACGACGCCAATTAAGCGGAAAGAGACGCTTCCATAGCTCATAGCGTTCATTATTAAGACCCTCCTTCAGTTCCAATTCATCACCAATATCAAGATAATAGCGCCGCTTAAAGCTAAATGGACGCCAGCGTATATTGCGTAGCTGCTCATCACTTGGTTTATTGGGATCACTGTTTGTGAAGATACGAAGAGAAAAATTTAGCTGAGTTATAATTAATGGAACAAAAGCATTACCCCTTATAAGCAAAAGCTGCAAAAAGACGTGTCAGTATCTGCACCATACGAAATTCTTCGTCATCCCCATTGAACATGCGACTGATGGAAGGTTCTACAAAAAGATACATCAAATCATCATGATGCACTACACCATATGGCGCTTCCTCTGGATAGTGTATGTGCGAACGTTGTCCTTGATATGAGAAACGATAGTAATAGACACGCGTAGAACGTGCTGCAAGATGCACAAAACGATGTATGCCAAAACCGGTCAAAGCATCGGAATAAAGTTCGGAGAGCGGTTTTAGTGATTTTGTAGCATCTAAAGATTCATTGCCAAAATAATGCTGACGCAGTTCCCGACTAATATTCTGTGCACGTGTACTACTTGCATTATAGAGAAAACAAATGGGTGCATATGTCTCGAAATTATCATTCAGATTTTGCATTAGATTGGTGTTCTGTAGTATAGCTATATGGAAATTAAATTTAGAAGTTTTGCAGTATTTCTTGAGTATACACAATTATAAATACATACATATAGCAGGACCAACAAATTCATCGCGTGTCATGCCTGTTATTATTGGAATCTTCATAAAGTCACCATTCTGATATGAACGCACTGGATCTTCAATGAGAAAACGTTCCTGTCCGTAATCCGGTTCAATAACAGGTTTCCAGAGTATAAGCGGATTATTACGTCCAAAATCAAACATGCGCGGCAGTGTATTAGCAAATTCCAGATAGTGTTTCTAAATTAAGAACTTGTTATACTACAAAATTAGCTTAATATTACTACTTATACTTACACCGCTCAAACAATCAAACAGCTCGGTAACATTCTCCAATGGACAGTGTAGCAAAGCACTTTGACGTTTTGCCAAATCCAATTGTTCCTCGGGTAATGTCCATTGTCCCGTTGCAGCACCACTCATAACAATAGCACGTTGAAATAAACCCTTGCTCATGGGTGAGACCATATGTAATGTTATAGCCATAGCACCAGCACCATAACCAAGCAGTGTTATCTCATTGGGATCACCACCAAAACGTGAAATATGTAACTTCAGCCAACGCAGCAATTGTACTTGATCTTTTAGACCCATATTACCCGTAGCTGCCTTTGTGCCTGTTGCCAGAAAACCCAATGAACCAAGTCGATAGTTGAATGTAATCAATACAATGTTACGATCCATTATATACTGTGGTCCGGCAAAGTTTTTACTTTGCCCAGACAGTGCATAGAAACCACCAGGATGTATGAAGACTATCACAGGTTTACGTATATTTGGTTGTGCTTCATTGGGCAGCTCACGTGTATAGATATTCAAACGTAAACAATCCTCACTTATATCATCTGGAAATAGACCTGGTTGTGGACATTTCGGACCATCAAATGTGGCATCGAATGTCTCAAACCATTGTTCTATAGCTTGTGGTGGCTTAAAGCGTAGCACTTCAACCGGTGCTTTTGCATAGCGTATACCACGAAATGCATAGAAATTACGTCCCGATTGCGAGGTCAGCATAGTGCCACGTATTTTACCCAGCGCTGTGGTTATAACCAAATCGGATAGTTCTTTATCAAGTCCGGGTAGTGGTGCTGGCGATTCTACATCTTCTAATTCCTTTGCTACACTTTCGTTGCTGCTGCTGTTCTGCATAGCTATGGCAATTTGTATAGCAACGAATATTTGTAGTATTTGTAAACCAAATTTTTGCAGCCACATCTTTAACGTTTCAAAATACGCGCGTTACTGTGCGCAGACTCCAGCGTATTTGGCGCTTTTATACTAGTACAGGCATCCACATTTGCAACACATAAATTAGTAAATTGATGATACTCCAGTTTACAAGAAAAAAAAAAGTGTACTGTCACAGCATGCGATACAATCGATTTAAGCTACAGTTCTATGCCAATCTTGAAGCTCAACTTATTGCATTCCCATATCCAATTGTCAAACTGCGCTATAATCTACCATAAATTATGCGCTCCTGCTGTTCTTTAATCCTTGTTGCAAACAACTTCCCACACACATAAACATATACACAGATCCAATTGGAAAGAAGATACTTGAGTCTGTCACACCTACACTCCTATTTATTGCATTTCACACCTTATTTTTATTTACTTCATGCTTATAGAGCAGTTATTCACCTATAAAACAAAAATTTTCCCATGTGAACTTCATTGCGTGTTGGTGGTTTATTAAATTAAATGTGCGTTAAAACTTACAAAACTAACCCCGAATTGCATATAAAACAAATCCGTCTGACCTTAAAAGCCGCTAATAGCGCTTAACCTTTCACAGCATAATCATAAAAAAAAAGAAAGAAGTTAAATATGTTCTAATTGCATTCTTCGAAGAGTATACAAGGCAGGCGGCAGTCAGTGAAGTATTTACACACCCTTAAATATTTTGTATCTTTTGTCGTCTTGAAGTTTTTGAATTATCTGAAAGTGTAGGGGTTGTACTAATTTGTTGTACGCGATCTGAGATATAATTAGTGGTAGGTGTGAGCTCAAGGAAATTGGTTGACTCGTGAAGATTTGAAGTAGTGCTCACATTCTCATGGTTATAGTTAGATACTAGGCTGCAGAATGCTATACCACGCTGGGGTAGCCCCCAGACAATTCCACCGTCCACTTTGTATTACAGTCAATATCAACTTGAAATTCGATATGGTTAATGATCGTGTCCTGCTCACTTTTAGATGTAGTCCCCATTAATACCAACCGCCCACTTTGTACCATTAAAAGAGCTAACAGTAATTTGTTAGATGCTTGTGAAGAGTATTGAAGCTTCGGTTCTACCGAAGTGAACGTTTTTTCTTGTTTTAAATTCAAATGCTACTGTTTATGGTTCGGTTCAAAAGCCAAGAAAGGTGGATGGTTCGGATCAGAACAGTTTACAATCCTTGGTCTATTTAAAAAAGTACAAAAATACACGTGAAGTTCCGATGGGATAGGTTGGATATCTTATTAAGATACACCCAAACAATATTTAGTGTTTCTGGCTTAATTTAAATTAAAAACAAACAAGTTTCTCGTATAAAGGTAGTGTATATATGAGAGGTAATCGGAGTGGTTTCACTTCAAAATTATTCTTACATAACTAAAAAAATAGTCGAGTCTTTACGAACAGTACAAATACACATATACCTTAGAGTCTGCAAGTAAACAGACGGCAGACAGACTATTCGGTGAATCATTAAATCGAAGCACTCCTTAACCTCTTCGGTGGAATGAGAGCTAGCATAAAGCTATAGATGATGATGAGTGAAAATAATTTGTTGGGGCGCTATTATTCGACTGAGCAGCAAAGATAAAGAAGCTATGGTGGAAGAAGCTACTCGTTTTTGTACGCTTCTTCTGCTTTCGATCGACAATGGTCGGTGCTAGTGTCTCAGTAATCTCAGAAGATCTGTATACGTAGTTCTTTCGATTATCGCTTTTCAAAGAGTTGTACATACGTTTGGAATATGGAATAGATTGCAAAGAAGGGAGAAAGAAGTTTTTCAGATTTGTTTGGAATATGCCAGTCAATTCTCAGTTTTACAACTGGCAGGCAGAAATTAGTTCTCCGAATCCTTGGGGCAGAAATTACATTAAATTGTAAAACTAGACTGTAATTCCGGACGAAAAGTCTTGTTGGAATTTCACCTATGCATCTTAAGCATGCTTGGAACTGGATAGCTTTGTAACATTCTCTTTATTGTAAGTAAGAGCATGTAAGTTTTAAGCGTTCGTAATATTACACCTTATTTCTGCTTGATATATCATACATCTGCTACCAGACTGTTTTTCTGAGCAGTAGTCCAGGTTGAGACAATTCTATAAAAAAACACACTATTTCTCAGAAATAACTTCCATCACTACGAGTATTACATGGTACGTGCCCCACTTAAGCATGCAACTTATGCTCCAACTGCAGCATAGTAATCTAAATACTACTTGCAATGTCTAACATTGTCACACATTGCCATAATTGATGACTTCGCTTGAGCAAATTATGACGGTGTTGATCAGAAGAAGTAGAAGTAAGCCAGAAGATACACCAAACAGATCTTCTGTTTGTTATTCTTGTGGTTTGCCTTACAGTCAAACGACTGCGTCGATGAAGACGACGTTGTTGTCCCATTTGTATTTCTCACTTATACTGCAGCGAATTCACGCCTTTTGAGTTACTTTAAAAGAAGATACTCAAATTCAAGCTGTGCCTTTTACTAGGTAATTGTAACACACACAGATAGACACGCACACACACACACACACACACACATAGAGTCATAGGCACGAGTCGCCGAACGGCAGGTGACAGACCAGACTCGAGTAAGTGTGTCTATGAAGATGTTCTACCTTTGCTGGAGACACACTCTAATGACGCTCTCCTTAGGCATGAGACTGCGCCACAGGATGTGTCTGCCTTTCGTTAACTTCTTTGGTTTAATATACCATAGCAAAAAAAAAAAAAACAGAAAATTACTGTGGTGAAACGCGTACATTTCAAGGTAATGGAAGGCCACTAGAATGCATTTTCTATACTTTATAGGCATCCTGTGGTGATTTTGTGTGCAAATTTTATTGTTTACATGAATTCGTATGCAAGATTTTCTTATTAAAATTTATTTTTTTTTTTTTATTATATTTAATTAGAGAAACGTTGACATATTAACACCGTAGTTATAAATGTGTGTGGTCAGGCAGATATTTTCAGTGATAAGATATTTTTAAGAAATAAGGATTTCTGAAACAGAACCCGAGATTCTGTTAAACAGAAAATTAACTTCACTAAATTTTTGATACCAACTTGATGTTTAAAAAAACACGTTAGCTTCGTAAAATATTCACACATTATAGAGAAAATTTAATTAATATGGCAAATTAGCCTATCTAAACTCAGGAACCTTTCCATAGAACTGCACAAAAGGGGCACAAAATTGTTTAGCCCAACTTGAAACTCGGAAAAGTAACACGAACCATGCTAATTCGTATAATTTTAATAAATTATAGTAAACATTTGCTCACTAGTTTAATTGAACTTGAGAATCTGTACATAAAACAAAAAATTAACTGCATTAAATTGTTTATTCCAACATTATATTGTAAAAGTAATAAAAAACATGTAAGCTTCCTAAACAGTTCACAAAATTATAAAGAAAATTACAACAATTCTGCAAACTAGCCTATCTGAACTCGGGAACCTTTCCATAGAACTGCATAAAAGCTGCACAAAATTATTTAGCACTACTTGAAACTTGGAAAAGTAACACAAACACAGCAGATTCATAGTGTTTTTAGAAATTACGCCAAAAAATTTACAATTCTGCAAACTCGGAAACTACTACATAGAACAACATGCTTACGTAACTAAATTGCTTATCTCAACGTGAAATTATAAAAAGTAATACAAATACAGCAAATTTATAAACTTTTTAGAAATTATAGCGAAAATTTTAGAATTTCTACATAAAAGATAATGGTAAATTTCACCAAATTGTTTATTTCAACTTAATATTACAAAAAGTAATATGAAACAAGTTGTATCGTCCATTTTTTTACAAATTTTAGTGAAAATTTTTTAAATAGCCTATTTGAACTCGAGATCCTCTCCATAGAATTTAAAGTTAACTTCACTAAATTGCTTAGCCGAACTTTAAATTTAAAAAAGTAACACAAACCAAGCAGAGTTAGACAGTTTTTTTTTAATTTTAGTGAAAATTTCAAAAATTATGTATATAAATTTTGAATGCATTAAGACGTATTGAATTTTAACTTCATTAATATATTTAATCCAACTTCAAAATTCAAAAAGTAACACCAATCAAGCTATTATGTACGATTTACAAACATTATAACGAAAACTTGCTAAATAGTTTATTTGAACTCGGAAACCTTTACATAGAAAAACATTTTAGCTGCGTTAAATTTTTTATTTCAACTTAAAATTTTAAAAAGTAACATGAATTAAATTGTTGGTTTTTTACAAATTATTGCAAAAGTTTGCTTTTTGAATTTTTTTAAGTTAATCATAAAAATATTATCAATCAAAAACTTTGCTAAACTACAAAAACGACACTCAACTACATAGTATAATTCCAATGCTATGAAATAAAAATGGTCCATTCAAAAAACTGTCAAAATGTTTAATTTATTAGAAACATCATTAGACGCAACTATGCATATACGATATCAATCAGATGGATTCGAGTGTATGGTACAAAAATTAGCATTCTATTATGTGCAAAACACCCCACCAAATAACGCAACAAACCAACAAACTAACAAACCCAATATAAATTACAATGCTACGCAAAATCCAGACGATGAAACAATAGATGCGCTACCAGATATCACCCCAACTATACCATATGGTATAGGTACACTCCACATGATGCAACTAACAGAAATCTGCTGCATCATTGCACAGCAAACATCATTGATGACATGTACAGCATTGAAAGAGTCTCATGCTCTTCACTAAATGCACATTGACTAATGAATCTGCGGTGCATGGAACAAAAAAGAACTGCATTCGAGTACCTAGATTATATAGTATACTCGTATACTGAGGTAGTTCGTTCGTAACAATGCCTCCCTCATCCCAACCATATACGACGAATATACACATGCCCCGCTAAGGTCGTTATGGGCCAAATCATTTGAGTAATTTATGATGCACAAATATTTTTGTGGCTTGCTGCTATGACATAATTGCCAATATGAACTACCAATAGTTTTATTCTTTTGGGCACAAAAATTCCACAAATTGCATTAAAATGGTTATTGTGAACAATAAGTTTTATAGAGTGTATGGTTTGCCTTATGTGTTTATGCTAATTTTGTTGATATACAATAATATGCCCGCGAATTTTGGCGTTGATTAGTACTTTGTTTTACAATATAAATTGGGTTTTGTTTTTTTTCGGTTTAAGTGTTTTATTTGCATAGTCCGGTTGTGAAGTGTGCCAGACATGCGGGGAACGCACTTCAGTATGCAGAAATTTCTGAAGTTGACTGCTTTCAAATAATTATCATTGAATTTTGGAACTGAGCCGAAACACTTTTTCAGAATTGTCTAAACTGTAGTGAAAAATTGACGATGCCACGCTCAGCATATGAACGTAGCAGAAAATTCTTCACATGTGATTGGATACAACTATAAAGGTTATCGGGAGAAGTAAGAACCACTGGGACAAATGTACGGTGCCACAACCTCTAACTAAAGTCGTCCTGTCTCTGAGCCACTGGGAAAATGTACGTTGCAATGAGTTGATCCAGCAATGCTCGTCCATCTGTCCGTATGTCTCTTATTTTATTTCTATACCGTAATTCAGCCAAATATCTCTAAAATTGTTGCAAAAAACATATGGTCGGATAGACTGACGGACATGTCTAGATGGACTCATCTAGTCAAAATGATCAAGAATATTTATACTTTTTGGGTTCTACAATGTTTCCTTCAAAGCGTTAAAGGCTTTCTGACAAATTGGTAATACCATTTCACACTATGTGTGAATGATATAAAAATGTTGAGCGCAAAACATAAATACGCGCCAATACAAACAGATCTCTCGAACTCGGTATGTTAAACTAAGCGTATATATTTCATGCGTTCGGTTAGCTCCTCCATTTATTGCGAAAGAGGTACTAATAACGGAATTTCTATATCGCGTGCTTTCGTTCATTATATGCCTCGTGCATATTGTATGTTAGAAATACTGAAACAGAATTTGATTCGAAACAACTTTTTGAAGTTGTTTTTTTCGAGTATAAAAGAATGTCTTCATAAAAAAAAAAAGAAATACTTACTTATCTGGCGCTAAAACCGTATATCGAATCAAAGGCACACCGGTACGCCTGGTGCCAGTTATTGCGAATACCAAGTTTGCGGTGGTTCCTGACTTGACGCATGTTCGGTCGCCCAATTAGTTCTTGTACCAAGTGTTGTTGCTTCCACCGTATCTTTTGCGGTGCGGGGAACCAAACACAGCGTACCAACTTCTCTCAAAATTTGCTCACCTCGGAACAGATGTACAGATGCCACTCAGGGAATACGTGTGAGCAGCTTCAATCGTTTTTACCCATTCCCAAGTGTATGGCAATCAAACACTCTCCCCACTATCTTCGACCCACAATAATTTTCCAGAATATATTTATATTTGCTTTTCTTGAGAACCATTTATTGAAGAAGTATCAACAAAAAAAAAAAAAAAAAAAAAACACAAAATGAAAGAGTTGCAAATAAGAGCAACATTTTATAGAGAAATAAAAATAATTTTCACCTGATCAGCAGCCCGCATTGTCACTTAGGCCGAAGTTACAACAAATAATTTAACAATGCCTCTCCATATTCTAGAGAAGAAAAAAAAAAAAAGAAACTAAATTAAATTAAAATACAATATAAAATTTACAAAACAATTACAAAAAGGCGGCAAATAAGCGTTTAAGCCATTTTAAATGTCGTTGACAGGAAGTGGCGCACACAATTTCCTCCAATGTGCAAAGACTGTGACCCATAACCATTGAAGAAAACAAAAAAGGGTCGAAATAATCATACGGGATAGAAATAATGAAGAAACTAAGCGCGACTAGTCTTCGCATTAGTTAAAGGTAAACACTTTTTAGACGACTTGATCTTCTTCAGCTACAGCTGTGCGCGTATCTTCACTCGAACTCGTATTCGTATTCGTATCGTAGACCGGTGAAGTTGTTGATGACAATGTGCAAATTATACGGGTGACAAAAACATATTTCAACTTCATAGAATATATTTTATTTCGGTACTGCCATTTAAACAGTTGATAAGCATCTGTAAACAGTAAAAATGCGTTACATTGGCTCGATTGATTCGATTGAAATGCTGCAGACAGCTGCGGTTTCTCTCCCAACTTTTTAGAGGTTTTTATTTTTTTTTTTTTTGTTTTACCTCAAAATTCGTATTTAGTTTAAAAGCTGCACACACTTTTGCAATTAATTTCAAAGTTCTGCGTTCGCTGAGTGTGGTCTCATCATACATCCATCGTCATCTTGTGGCTCTTCTAATGATGTTGCGAGTTTAGATTTGGATTTCATGCTGTTCGAAAGGCCTGTCATTGAGTTCAACGCGGCAAGAGCGCGTAGCATACAAATAAATCATCGCATTGTTAAATAAATAAATTGTAAAAATTGTTTTATGTACAAATTATTAATTATTTAAAACTGTTTGGAATTATTTAAAAAGAAAAAATAAAAAAAAGTTTTGTGCTTATGTGCACTGTAAGAAATGTTGAACTAATTTTAGAGTGAAAATGTTTTACATCAGCAAAAAAAAAAAAATTAAAAATAAATGCCGGATCTAGTTGTGAGTCGATGTAAATGTTTCAAATCTAAACTAATACAGTTCAAAATTGATTTGACGCAAAACTGGTTTCCACCAACATTTTTTGTTATGAAATAGTTCTTCTTACACTTTCTCAAGTCGACAGTTTTTTGTTACATTCTTTGCACATCTTTTTGTTCTTCCATAAGTTTAACGTATAAGTATAAGTTTCACGTATAAGTTTCACGTAAGTTCAATCAGAAACCGGGCTTTATATGTTGCTCTAACTGTACTACCCTATTTACTTAGTCTTCTCTCCTTTTTTTTTCGGTTGTCGAACCTTTATAATTATGAAATGTTGTCTTAACTATATTCAACTAGAACCAAAATTTGATTTATTTTACTTCAAATTAATCTTCTCTCCGATGTTCGTAGTTCAGATTTGTCCATGAAGTATTGAATTGCTCCAAACGAGAATATAATTTCATGCTATCGTATATACATACATATCTTTGGATCCAATAGGTCAATTTAATTGCTTATTTCATACTTCACTCTTCACTCTTCACTTATTATTCTTTTTCTCTTTGGATTAGGGTCTTTAGTTTTTCCAACTATAACAGATTTTCACCTATAAATAATTATTGGCCCCAACAGCATTTTTGTTGAGTGCAAAAATATTTCTTGCACTTCCTTTTTATAAACCACCACCGTTTTCTCTCCCCCCCCCCTATTCTTTCTTTTCTCCTTTCTTCTCTACGTCGTATTCTATGGGTGCACTTTAAATTTCTGGAGAAGGTCTTTACTGTTTTCTTTATGTATTCATATGTATATATCTCTGTATCTAATAGATCTTCTCAAGTGATCTGTTCGTATATTTGCTATCATTTCTCGTTTCTTTAATGATTGTTACGTCAAAATTGTGGAGAATCTTAAATAACTCCAACCTAGAATGGAGCTTTAACTATTTCCCTGTGTCCAATAGGGCTACATAAAATATACCTTTTGTATTTAACATAATTATTCTTATATTCATTATTTCGATGGATGGCTCTTAAATAGGTATATCTCTCGATCCAATCGACCATCTTAATTGATCTAAAGGAAGTTCTATTTAAACGTGTAGTGCCTTTTTAGCTTATATCAATGTCATCGTCAAACTATTTGATTTTAGTTATGCAACGCTGCACGAAAGAGCAATGCATTGCAATCATCGAACTTTGAATATGAATTTCCAAGTCGATGGTAAAAACGCTACGAGTGATACACACAAAAATCGACAATTGGCCACTTAGATCGTGCGATTTAACACTGCTCTCTGCAGTGTTAAATCTTTTTGGCTACAGGAAGGATAGAGTCTAAGAGAATGATGATTGAAAGTGATTTCAGCCTTGAAACTGCACATTTCATGGGCTGTTGGGACTTTCGGTCTTCTCTGCTTGAAATTCTCCAAAATGTCATCGGAGATATGCGCAAAGGAGCCGAGTTCCTTTGGGACAGTTACGATAAACATATTCAGGAAATAATTTTTCATAGATAATCCCATTGTATGTTCATTCGAAAGTTTTTGGAAAAAATTCGGGAGGAGATGTAATAAAACTACTATTCTTGGAGGGGGAAGTGGGGTTAATACATAAAAAAAATATTATTTTATGAAAATGAAGAGAAAAAAATATTTTTGTACTGAACAAGAAGTCTGTTGGTGAGGCTGATGTTCCACAGTTCCACTCGCTGGATCCACCAATCTATAACTACAGTAGCCTAGAGAGAACATTCTTTCATGAATTATACTTGCTGTTTCTGTATCTGTTGTATCATTTTCTGTTGTAACTGTGAATTAGTGTCCTTAATGTCGGTAGTGTCAACTTGAATCTGCTATATCCGAGTCTGTTGTGTCTGTGCTGGCGCTTGAAACTGTTGTCTCTATGTCTGTTATATGTATCTAAGCCTTTTGTATTTATGAGATATTTCCATGCTTCTGTGGATGTAGCTATTATATTTGCATCGACTGTTTTGCTTCCAGAGTCTATGTATATTGTATCTAAGTCTTTTGTAGGAATACACATTTAGACCTAATTTAAACGTAGCTCTACAAATATTTCTCTCACTGCATAAGCTCGCGTCACGCTACAAATATCAACAAAAGTTTAGACGCATGCTCATTTTTTTAATCTCCACTTAAAAACGCCAAAGTGTGACTTGTGGCACCAGATTAGACTCAAGACCAAAGACCACCAAACTATTCCATTTACGCAATTAATTGGCGTGCACACTGGGCGGTCTTCTAATAGCAGCAGATCAATCCAAGACGAGTTAAGTCGATTTGAGCAAAGGCCAGACCAGACATCATTTAAACGCGGATTAACATTTGTTTATAAATATTTTTTTCTGTTTTTGAATTTTTTCAAGTTTTTTTTTTTCGTGTCTCTGCGCGGAGATTGATTTTGAAGAAATTTTTGACAAATGTTTTCATAGATAAAACTACGGAAAAAAGTGTTAAGCGATGTTAATGGTTTTGGCTCTTGCCAAATGAATTCCAATATAAAAAAAAAAACTACACGACTCAAGAGTGATTTTATATTATAAATGAGCGTTACTAAAATTTGATTGGTATTTTTTTTTTGGTGAGCTTATAAGATGAATCATTGTATGAAGTATTTTTAAGTTTCGTTGCAAATTTAAAAATTTGTTAGTTTAAAATTCGATTTTTTTAATAACAAAAAAATGGCATAAAAAATATTCATGCGAAATTAATTACGAACATTATGATCCATAAAAACAAATTTTATGTCTTCTTTCGCACTCAACACATCAGTTTCAGGCAGTGTTGTAAGGCGTTCGCAATTACGCATACAAGACCAGTAATTTTTGTGCTGAAAAGGTGTCGCCGAACATTTCATCATTAGGATTTTGTTGGCAGTAAATTGCTATCGATCATATTACGTTCCATTCGTTCGAGCGCGTTCATGCACTATAATCAGTTTAAATGGAGTGTTGAAAATTTAAAAACACACACTTTGTCAAAGACGGTGGTACACACTTTGGCTGGCGTCTTGAAAGGCGCGTGGGGCTTGTTTGGACAGGCGCACGTTTGAAACTGCCCAAGGACTGAAATTAATTCAGCAGAACACATGATTTGTATGCTTTTTCATTAAATTAATTTATGCATCTTTGAGATATTTTGAGAATGTTTCTTTTTTTTTTTGTGTATTCTGCGCCTTTTCTGTTACCTCATGGCCGGCGTAATTTACAGTCAATTGCACATAACGTCAATTTGTATCTCAAAAATTGTGCAGTTAGTTGCCTGAAGCGTGCCAATTAAGTTAACTTAACTGCACAGTGAAACTGTGTATCTTTTCTGCATAATTGTAGTAGCTGGCGCATATTCGTAGATAAGATTATGTTTATTTATTTTACATCACTAGTGATGACCTTGAGCTTTACTTATGCTTTTCATTTCGCACTGAACAAAGTATCTTATCATCAACATTTTAATTAAAACTTGAACGTTCAGCTTAGTCCATGCAAGCGATAAGATTTCAAGATAATTTTAAACTGTTCCAACAGCTTACAGGGTGGCACACGAAAATGGTTTTATAATTGATTAGCGCTTAAGTTAATTGCAGTTGAATTGAGTTGTGAACATAAAAAGTTGTGAATTTTTATAGTTTAAAATACACTGCGATTTTTTTTTTTTTTTTTTTTTATACTCTTGACACTTTGCGTGAAATGGTATTAACATTTTGTCTGAAAGTTTGCAACGCATTAAAGCAGGCATCGTAGACTCTAAAACGTATCTTCTTGATCAGGTCGTTAAGACAAGTCAAACTGGTCGTGTCCTTCTGTCCGTTTGATAGTTGCTGAAAAAATAAATAAAAGTATCTAGAAACCATTTATTTGTTAAAAGTTTCATTCAATAAAACCTCCACAAACCGTTTGGTTTTGTGGAGGTTTTGTACTGATAAGCTGCCGAACAGGTTTGTGTTTATAATGTTTTATAATCCTGAATATTGGTTTAAAATTTTTATTAAAGAACAAACAGTTTCTATGGAATAGATTTTGAGTTCCAATAGAAACTTCAGACAATTCCGACAATTGTGCAGTTCTAAAGTAGTTTTGTGTATTCTGAAGTTATGCTTTAGCAGCAAGTGCTGACAAAAACAAAAAAAAACTGTGCTCAAAGTAGTCCACTACGGATTCTATTGGTCTTAAATTTAAACATTTAAATTCCTTACGTGTAATAATATTGTCTGCATTGTCGGAATGATGTTGTCTGCTAAGTGATTTACACAAAACATCTAGAACATTCTTAGAACCACCACACAATTACCATGAATCAATCAATCTGTCAAAATTTCAGTTTAATGCCTTACAAAGGTCTGATTCGCTGTTCCAAGTAAAACTTTTATAATCTTGAATTTTGTTTTGAAATTTGTACTAAAGAACAAACCATTTTTATGGAGTAGATTTTGAGTTCCAGTAGTAAACTTTCAGAATTATGGTGTTCCAAAGCAGTTAAGTGTTCTCTGAATTAGTTTGAAATGCAAATAACTATGTTATGCTATTGGTTTTGTTTTCCGAAATCCTTTCAGCATAAAAATATAACAATAAAATGTAGTTTGGTATGCATTGTACTGCATTTATTTGCCCTTTTTTTGTCGTTGTTGAGTTTAGAAACTCTAGAAAACTTTAAGATACCTTTAACACATTTTCTCTAGCTTCAAAGTTCAACTAGGAGTTTATCTAAACTATAACATATTCACCGTCCATACTCCTATAAATTGAATTCCCAAAGTTACGCCAACTTTAAGTTCGACTCTATGGAAACTTAATTTTAAACTTCATAATATGTGTGAGATACGAAATAAGTTTGACTTTTGGAATCGAAATGACTGAATATTTGTTCGAAACATTTTGATCTATGGCTCTGCATTCAGAATCATAACTTGTGTATCATAATAAGCGGGAGGAAATCAAACGCAGATTTTGGAGTTCCTCAAGAAACAATGCTAATCACGCCAGCAATACTGAGTAATACTAATGGCTAAACTTAAAATAAATAAATAAACGATTTGAAGTTTTATGTTTTTTTTTTTTTTTGCTTTGGAATAGAAAACATGACTGCTTCCAAAACAATTGAAATAAGTTGAGTAAACCAAATTTGAACAACTTCCGCTACACTTCTTTAATTAAAACAGATGCACAGTGTACAAGTTAATTCCCGCATAACGACGAATGAATATATACTAGAACTAAGCTGAGCGCCAGCAGCGACTTCTGAAGCGTCGGCCAGCTAGCCTGCCTGCCTGACTGCCTGCCTGCCTTTTAAGCCATGCTTGACTTGACCTACCACAACATACTCATAATATGGATAAAAATAACTGACGATATTCGTACGGATACGAAATGTGCTACATAAATGAGATGAAACGTTTAAGATAATTATAGTTATAGGCACACATTCAATAACTCAACTAGGTAACTTAACTCAAAATCGTAACGCATTCGCAGTTAAATAGCTACCTAATCATATCTTATCGCAGCAGTTTATTAAATGAACTGCTACCTTTTAATAAGCAGTCTGAGCAGTGCTTGACTAGTTTTTAAACGGGAAAGGATTCGAATAGGGAATTAACATTCAATAAATGTGCGATTTGGATTATGGAAAAAATTTACTATTCAAAAAAAAAAATTGAAGAGAATATTTAATTTTAGTGGAGTCGAAGCTTTAATACACTACAGATGAACTGTATATATAGGACTACTAATAAAAAAAAAAATAATATATCTTAATATATAAAATCGTTCGTGCGTATATTGCTGCTCGAATCAGTCGTGAACCACTGAAGCTATTCATCACATATTCACACCATATGTTCATCTGGCCTTCTGGTTTGCATAACTTTTTTTTCTAGGGCACGAACTGCATAAAAAAATTAAAATTTCATACTACGAGGTGCCAACTTCACACAGCTTCATAATATATGTATCTGCTTCCAATAAATATAAGTCTCAATACCAAGTTTTAGCTGTAAAATTATACAGCTGAGCAAATAAAACTCCAGACAGACCATTATACAGATAGACGCACATGGTTATAAGAGACAATATTACTATACTATTACTATACTATTACTATTACTATACTATACTATATACCTTACAATACTATACGTATGTATCTACTTGAATTAAAGAATTCTCCATACCGAGTTTTAGCTCTAAGTGAATAAAGCAATACTCAGACATAAGTATATTGCCAGATCGGTTGAACTCGTCAAGCTGTTGACGAATATCATTTACGATGCTTTCTCTAATGTGTTACAAACTTGTTGACAAAACTAAAAATACTATTCACACACTATATACATACATATATGCAGTGTATAACAAATCGAAAGCTTACAACATATTGTCAACAGGTGGTAGACTCATAGTTCATATGTACTTCAGATGGCAGCCGCTAAGAATAATAATAATTAACAGGCACGGGCTCTGAGGCAGCAGCCAACGACAGCAGACACAAGCCACAAGAAGGTAGATACACGTACTCATACGAGTACATTGTATGTATGTATTATGATCGCGACGAGATTGGTGCAGCAAAGAGTTACAACCAGCTGCAGTTGTTCTTGTTGATGATGATGATAATGATAATGATGATGATGTTGGCTTTGACGCTGTAAACTGCTTCTGATTCTGATTCAAGAAATGCAGGCGACGGCTGCGACTTTGTCTTGCCACATGTATCTGCTGTCTGCCAAAGCGCATGCCTGACTTGTGCTGCATTTTGTGGTACGTGGTACGTGGCTGTAATGCAGAAGGACCTCTAAGGCATATATCTATATAGAAGTACTGCAACAGATTTACATGCGCTGCTCGTAACTCAGAAATGAGCACGTGTGTTGAATTAATGTCAAAAAGTAACTCTAAACATAAAAAAGGAAGTTAAACGCAATTCAAGGATATTTTTGTTACTAACAATATTTGCATCTTGCAAAAAAAAAAACACTATGCATTAAACTATTAATAGAAGAAACTCCCACGGTATCTTTGTTTAGCACACTAGTCCGTCTGTCCTACACTCTATGATGGATCATCAACAACTGTGAACGAACGAGTACCATAGCTAATGTAAATGGTCTATTTGAATGCAAGCAAATCAACGACATTGTTCACTTGATCGATCACTTTACGCCTGAAAATCACTGAATTTTTTCTTCTCTTTTTTTCAATATTTTTATCTATAGATAAGGCATCTGTAATGGTGAAGCGCCGCATCAGCTCATTTACGCTTCCTCCTGTCAGTTTGTTGTACTTCATGACTTGGGCACGAACAATGCCCCATGGCAATTGATTTTGACAGTTAACCGTTTATCAATTGTTTGTTGTTGTTGTTTTTACTGGTGACAGCAAGATAGACAGAACGGTAAAAGAGGGTTTTTGCTGATAGAAATTATAGATACAGATACATTCTAAGAGATATCTTTTTGCATATACCTTTGATGTTTATAATAATTATATTTGCATTGAATGCGCTGATATATTTTGTTAGCTAGAGTGGGTTTGTCTATATAAGCAGCTGGATTGTGTGAGTGTTTGTATGATATGTGAAAGCATGCGTTGTGAAGTGTATGTATCTGATGTAAATAATTTATAAATAAGCAGTGTAAAGTTTTATTCACAGCAGCAGTTTTATGGTAGAAGTAGTCGTCTGTCAATTATTCAAAAATTGGGTGTACTGATGTTCATGTTTCAGTTCAGATATTTAGTTCACGTAGTATCTTTCAGATACCTAAATCTGCATATAATAGGTATTAACTTACAAAGGTCAATATTTTTTCAAACCTACAATTCATTTCGACTGATTATGGCTAAAACACGAAATAATTTGGCCTGTTTAAGATCTGAAGGGTGTTTTTTTTTTATAAATTACCAATGAAAAGAAGAAAAATTTAACTTTTTTTTAACGGATTTCGGTTTATTTAATAAAATATTTCTTCCGATTAAGTATGAAAAAACATTTCATTGAAGTGAACTGACTCGGCTGTAGCCCATTTTGGAACATCATTTTTACACGTTATACTTCAATGCTCGCCAAAGATAGTAATCAAGTGGTGTTAAATTGACAACTCCGTAGCGGCTATTTACAGAAATGTTAAATGTTAACAAAAAGTCAGTTATCAGTTATCTCGATAGCGATCCTCATTTACCGTATAGTCGCTGCCAGTCTCATTTTCGAAAATAAAGCGTTCAATCACGCTGCCACTTTGAAATCCACACCACACAATGGCTCCTACGACTACGTGTGAGTTTTCATTTTCAGTTTTTTGCTTGCTGACATAGCACCCAAGGTGAGAATGCGCCTCATCCGAAAAGATGACTTCTGTCTCGGCAACCAGGGAACCACACTCACAGTAAGTTTTGAGTGTTTCGTATTTATCTCTTCTAATTCGTGATGACTTCTAGTATATTGGTTCATTAAGGTAGACAACAAAGCGGTTCAGAACGCGGTAGAGGTATACTTAAACAGCGTTGCACAACTCCATTTCGTCTACTTCGTAGCTGTGCTTACCCTACAGCAGATTTTGTCGTATCTGCAGGAAAGACACCAAAAACGTACAAAAAACGATTGAACACTTCTTAGTAAATGTTCAGCCTTAGCTACAACCAGACTCTCAACTCAAAGCAGGTATGTGAACTAGTATTCCTAGCTTATCTGTCCCACTTAGAAAACTCTGTGTTGTTTTTTTTTTCAGGAAACTTGTTGTCACTCTTTAATCATCATGTATATTAACACTAACTATCAAATTAATCATGGTTTTTATACATCTACCAAGTATCCTCTGGTCAAGCGCAACAATTTCATTCAAAATGCTTACAATACCTCATTAACATTTGCATTATGCCTGCACATTTTATCTCTCTCTCTCTCTCTCTCTCTCTTTTGCTTCATAGCTAGCGGACACACATTAAAGCGGGCAGTTTATGCTCCATTTTTAAAACGCACGTTACGAGTATGTGAGATTGCAAGCGAAGATAGCACATGTTGTTTAGGCGGACTCTCGTTGTTGTTCAATTAGACCAAAATGTTATTTTAAAAACTCTAAACAGCAGAAATAACCTAACGATAAAAAAGATTTCTTATGAAAAAGAGGTCCCCAGTAAAAACTTATTCAATGCAAACTATATTTGGTACAAAAGCACAAAGCATATTTTTTTTTTATTGCTTTTTTTAACATCAAACTTTTTTCTTTTGTATTTCAAATACTTAAAAACTAAACAACGAAAAAAGCCACTAGGAATTTAAAATATAAAAAAATTAAACTTTTAAAATCAGTCGCGCCTTATGAACTTAAAACCTCTAGGCAAGCCTGATTTACTGCCAAGTAGTGTGCAATTCGCGAACTTGAATTCATTGATTTTTATCATTGTAATGAGTGAAAGTTTCAATTCTATCTTTTCATATTTACAAATTCACTGATAGCATACACTGCCGATAAACTTTAAACTTCAGCTGCTAACTATAATATCTTTCAGATACATTTAGAACAGTACTTCATGATTTATTATATATGTCTATTAAAATCCTACTGGTCGCTGTCAGTAGTACATTATGCTTACGCATACATCAATCTGATTATTTTAATGAAATTAAATTTTAAATATTCAAAAAAAATTTCAAGCGCTTTATCACAAAACCAAAGTATCACTTATCCTTCAACAAAAGCAATTGAGCCTTTTATGAGATTACTGAAAACAAAGAATTAAATATAATTAAATTTTGCAGTACAAAAAAACATACAAAGCACAGAGAAAAAACCAACCACTTATATATGCATATATTTAACGTTTTAGAGCATCAAATGTACAATACAAAATACTTTGAGATACAAGATACACATACATACAGATACAAAAGCAGCATAGTATAAGTGCGCACTGTAAATTATCCGACCAATGAGCGCAAAGCGTATAATGAAGCAAAACTGGAAAGCAATTTGGAATAGCTATAGATACACAGATACATACATACATACATACATGAATGTATCTATAAGTATAAATATGTATATACAAGCAGCTGCAAATAGATGTATATGCTCCTACTTCTTGGAGTTAGCTGCCGCTCCGGCTGCCGTGGTTATTTCGTTTGTTTATGTGGAGCGACGATATCGCTTACGGAGTTTGCCAAAATTATGCGGGTGTCGCTCTCTGTCCATTTATCCATCCGTCTGTCCGTCCATCCGTCCGTCCGTCTGTATGTATCTTTTGTCTATAGGCGACGGCGCTATGTGTATTTTGTAGGTGGAGCCATACAAAATATAATTTCATTGTTGTTGACAAAACAACAACAACAACAACAACAACAACAACAAGACGAACAAGAGCAACAACGTTTTCGGTAGATATTTAGCTGCTCATCTGGCAGCAGTAGTTTTTGGATGTGTAAATTTTTATGCCGCTGTACAGGTTCATTTTGAAAATTGAAGACACAAGTCGCGTGAGCATTGAACGCGCGCGCCAAACAAAAGATACGCAAAGTAGTCAAAAAGCGTGCATAATTTATAAATACAAACAAAACAAAACAAAAAAAAGTAAAATACCAACGGCATTTTGTTTAATACGCGTATCCGTGAAATACTTTGATATTTTATTGTGTATCTAAAGCAGTTTGTGTGCATAGAAAAGTATGTAAGGAAGTGCTTTGTGTGTTGGCGCTTAATTAATGCCATTATTAAAATGAAATAATGCATTGTTGCATTTGAAAAAGTATCTATATGTGCTGTAGTTCTAGCTATAAATATATAAAAGATACGTAAGCATTGTGTTCAATAAAAGCGTTTATATGTGCACAACTTTAAGAGCAACAGCGTGGATTAACTATTCGCAGCGCAGCTATTTGGGAATATGGTCATACTGTAAGTTATTTTCAATAATAAATAAATATATATATAAAATAATTTATCTCATGCAGAACTGAGCGTACAATTTTCATTCAAATTCAGCAGACAGATTTCTGTAAGAAAAAGTATTTAAATCATTCAATGCTCTTGTAAATGCTGCATTGTGGTGGGTAAAAAATGTATTAGTTACTACACAATTAGCACTTAGACGTGTTCGAATACTTTGAGATACTTTCGAATATACTTTGAGATACTTTTATATTCAAACTAAGTGGCTCTAGAATTAATAGATGTATATGCAGTCATGCTGCAACCATTTGACTATGTGAACAAAAGCTCGTTTGTGCTAAGATTTGCCAGTCTAGTTTTCGCTAGGACCAGAAGGAAGTACTTCACCAAGGTTTGTAAGTAAATTCAGCTTGTTTTGAGAACTATGCTTCGAATCCAGTTGAAGCTATTGAGTATAGATTATTTGACGTAGAGCACAGTGTATGCTGTTTTCCTTCAATTCGATTGCATTTTCGCTTCTTGCCTTAATAACACATTGGCTATTTTATTTCCTTGACAGATTATAAGACTTGGGACAAAGACTATGGAGTTACATAGTTGCTCATAGAACATTTTTAAAAAGCACATGCATTATTTTACTAGTACTATTAGGTATGTTATACATTACAACAGTCTCTTAATTGCTTCCTGGCCATGAGAAAACTGTTGACTTTCCGCCGCCGGCATCCATTAATGCAATTATCTTCAGTTGGTGAGTTAGGGACAACAAATGTTTTCCATACATACCATTGTATATTTAGTAGTTCCTATTTTCAAGTTCTAACCTCACGTTGCAGACAAATTTTTGTATAATAAAGATTTTAAACAGTTTATTGGTTGTAAGAAATGTGCTGTTGTAGTCAGTGAAGATAATGTTGCCAAAATGCTTTTGAGCGGAAATCTTCTAATTTCGTGCTCACAGACTGAGTTCATTGACTGACTTCATGTATTTAAATAGAGATAAATTGGTAGCAGTATACTGTTTAGAGCGTCGGCAGGACGCTATGTATATTTTGGAATAGTCAAAGAAGATTATATAGAAGAGTAGTACCAGAAGTACCCCACATGACGTCAGATGACGCTTGTTGTTCTTAAACAAGTTTTTATTTTTCTAAGAGTTACCACCTAAAACTTAAACTAAACTTAAAATATAAGCAATCTACATCATTAAGTTTGTTTTTGACAGCTATTGAAAGCAAATATAAAAGACAGACAGACAGACAGACAGAAATCAGCAGATTGCCTACTATTTCAACCACTGCTTGGGATCCGATTTGTTGCATTGAATTTATATTTCATTCACGGTTATGAAACGGAGCAAAAAACTTGTGGTTAACCAAAACCAAACAAAATTTCTAAGTTGTCATACGATTGCTGCATTCTGTCCGTCCTTTCATTTCAATGGCTGTGAAACACTAGATCGAGTCTCGGAAAACGGTTTTATTGTCTTTCAAAATATTCTCCATGAAGATGAAACACAAGATCGACTCTCGGTAAACGGTTTTATTGTCTTTCAAAATATTCTCCATGAAGATCAAGTCACTTTTGCATGCGTTTAATTTAATTTTCATAGCACTTCATCCAGTGTAAAGATGGTACCTGCCAAACATGATTTTATGTCGTTAAAAATCGTTCTCCACATAGTTTGATCTTCATGTTTGGTAACCAAAAGAAATTATTGCTTGCGTAATTCGATGTTTCTAGAGCTTAAATAGTCACTTATTTGAACTGATGTGTGTGAAGTAACATTGTCATGGTTTGTTTTCCATATTTCTTCGAAGAAATCTGGCAAACAAATGTTTATATAACATTAAAAAATTTACCTTCTTGGATCCTCTAAGAAATAGGCGACCATTTGCTTCTATAGCTACACTATTTAAACATCTAATATGTATAAGCATGAATTTTCGCTGAATTTCTTCGCTTCATTCTCAATAACTAAATTCTCTAATATGCATTACCCATCTTTCTATTCATGATCACTTAAATGTACTCCAAATATGCACATAAATATCAAATGAAATTCTATCTTAATTGTGTCTAAACGTTTTATTTCATGTCTTGTTTTACTACAAGCTTTAAAAGCGTAGGCCTACGTTTAATTTTATAACACCCATGATGCACATAACTCTACGCGAATGCCGTTAACCCAGATTTTAATACCGCATGGTAATGCAATGCCCCCCGATGTTGAGATGACGTTAAAGTTGAAGTTGAAAATACTTAAAAATGTACATTAAACGAATTCTGGTAATTCGAGCAAACGTCAAACGCATTAAGATCTACAAATCAATGACAGAAGGAAGATGAGTAGACTTCAAAACTAGAATAATGACAGCTCTTAATGTTGATATACCTATCGTACATATAAGCTTTGACACAGATCTTGAGTAGCAAAGTAAGCATACACTCAAGCGACTGGGTGTGTGGGTGAGATTAATCGGCGTCAATCAGTTTAACTTGTGAGATTTATGTGAGGCGTTTAGTATCCGCATTGTATCCACAATTAGCAATAAATTTGCTCGACGGCGCTACAGCAAATCAAATTGATACTCGTACTCAAAATTCCAAACACGCTGTGCTATTTAAGAGTAGAAACAGACAAAGAGTCCCATTAGACCATTTATAAATATGGGTGTGCTAACAAAACTTCGGTTAGTTGGTAAATTGTACAAAATCTTCTCAATAACTTATGGTTAAAATGTATTTCATTAGAAATTCAATGGGAATTTAATTATTGGGCGCATTCCTAAAACTGGAGTTGAAATCAAGAAATTAAATTTATTATTCTCCAATCTGGGAAAATGCCAAAATGCATATGGACTGTAGATGCCATCCCTAAAAACTATTTCAAAATTGGTATCAACAATCAAAAAAATAAATTAATTAATTAATAAATAAATGGAGACAGATCCAACTCTAATCCAGCAAATGATTGCTGATGAACTGTGTTTAAATACCATGACTTTCTTTCGAATAAAATTTGGAATATATGAAGTAAACTGCACGATGGGTTCCACAAATTTGAAGTGACGCCTATTTTTCGTATATTTTTGCTTGATATTTAGCTTTAATAGAAAGAAATTTAAATAGACAGTACCATGAAGCACATTCCATGGTAATGGAGTTCTGCAGAAGCGTGTTCAACAATCAAAGGAAGCAAAAATAATGAGTTCTATGTACTTCGTCGCTATTACTTTAGAAATTTGTCGAACAATAACTTGTTAGTGGTGCACAGAATCCTGCTAAAAGAACGAAAGCATCTGGAGGACTACTTTCCAAATGAAATATCTGAAACTTTTAAGCTAGAGGTCAAAAATTTAGTGAAGTATGTAACTTTTTCCCAATGTTTGTAAACGTTCATGGTTCAAAATCTCAAAGGAGTTTCACGTGGCGTTAGTAGACAAAATTTGCAATATCATAGCTAATGAACTGATGAGAGCTAATAGCTGAACAGGAAACAAAGGTATCCGTAGCTTACCATTCTTTGTGAACAATAGTTGTTGTTGAAAAATATGTAGGTACACATTTCACAATATAAAATACGGTTACACAAAAATAATGAATTCGCGAAATAAGTCTGTTTTGTACTGAAGTCCATCCCATTTTCTACTTAAATAAATACAGTTTCTTCTTGAAGTAAGCATATTTATACTTGAAATCAAGCTTAAAAATAGCTAAAATTCTAAAACGTTCTTGAACCATGAACTTTTTACTTCGTTTAAGTAACACCTTACTCTCCATACTTTAGCTATACATCGCCATCCGACATCTGGACGATGTTTATACATCATCTACAAAACAATGTGCCAAACTTTTGTTAGCCCATGCATAAATGACGCGTTACATTAGCATTAGATTTTATTTGTACTTGGAAGACAGCAGGTTCACACTCAATGGGGTGCACCGCATGCTCTTGTGCTAGAAGATGTGTTAGATACTTACTTAGTTCGAACGACTTCAAAATCACTGCTAATAACTTTATATTTACCTGTGTTCTCTTTCACTGTCAAGTCGAACACACACACGCATACACACACACACACACACACAAGAAGTTCCAGTTACAGTTTTACTCTGACCATTCATCAAGTGGCGTTATGTGGAACTTAATTTCTTCTCGTGCGGTCTTCTACAACAAATTCAAACCAATGGTTTGTCTTTTGATCTGCTAATCTGCTTTGTTTTGGGTTCGTAAATTGCTTGTTTAAATTGATGCTTGACACTTTTTGAAGGGGCACCTCTTTTCATTTAATGTGTACGAAGCGAAGCGCGCTTGTATGTCTTATCTGATATTGATAATGTCACACTTGTGTTGTTCGGCGACGCTTGACCATCTTCTGACAACATAATAACTTTGTCACCTACAAAATATTTGAAACGTTTAAATTTTCAACGGCGCTGACCCTTTCTGAAGTCGCGACATTGGGTCTGTATACGAATTTGTTACGCGTGTGGTCCGCCGTTGGAGCTCTTTAGGTTGGCTCTATGAAGTCTGCTTTTCTTCTACAAACTTTGTTTCATTTTTTTTTTTACTTTTTTTTTTGGAGATATATGGTGCGTAAAATGCCATTAACTAAGTTGTAGTCGAAATGGTTAAATTATGCCGCTGCGTTGCACAGCGTGTGACATTTAGTTTGTAGCGTTTGATTTGGAATTCTTCTATAGCTGCTTGTTGAGAAAGTGATAAAGTGGTTTTCTGTGTGGCTCATTTTATTATATTTCGATTTGGTAAAGGTTCGAGTATCTTCTTGTTGCCTAATGCTTCAACGGGGAATGCCGCATGCGTCAGATTTAATTTTAGCTTCAGCGTTGTGTTGTGCTTTAATGGATTTGAGCCGTGTAATAAGCTCGAATTTTTGAACCGTGTTTAAATGGTTTAGGAAGAAGTAAGAAGAAACCTAAAGAATTGAGTGTAGTACGACAATTTGAAGAGGATCATAAGTACAATCAGTAAGAAACTAGCTCACAAAAACATCTTCACTTTCTTTGAGCCAATATAATCTTATGCAATAATGTGTTTATGGATGATTATATGACTAATTGTGTTACCTTATGATGTGTTCAAAACTACTATTGGATTTCTACTTATATGAAACACTTTGCCTTATCTTTGAACTTCAAAACGTTTATGGTGTAACCACTAATGTAAATATATTTGTTGTATGACCTACTATTGGGCTCCTGAGTTCGGTAAGCCTCTTTTTGTATTATATACGGGTACTACTGTATATACTCGTAGTATTGTATGTACACAGTAGTCAACACGCCCACAGCTACTACACTACTATTTCCTTAAGAGCTATCTCCAAAGCGAGTGTTATGTTGTCCTCTAAGAGACTATTCTGGGGAGACGACCATGTCGGGCCATAATTGGCATTAACCATAACCATAACCAGTGAGTGACGTAGTGGCTGGGCCAAAGCCGCATGATAAGCCTATAACGCTAACTATGACTCAATGTCAGAGCTAGAACGTGGGAGGGCCATCCTATCGGAAACGGGTGCTGCGACAGGAAATAATATCTTTTGTACACTAGCCCGGATATGATTAAGTTAATTTATCTAGGATCTTCTCCGTCTCTTTAATGAAAGGGAGAATAACCTTAGACGAGGTGCTTCTGTTCTTATCAGATGTAGTAAATGGTCTATGAATCTGTTCAATTCTGAGCATGGCCAAAACGCCGGACAATCGCAAAGCAGATGGAAACTAGTGCCATCATCCTCTAGACAGAGTCTGCATTCTGTTTCTGAGGAGAGACCTAGTTTAATTAGGTGATATCACAGTGGATGATGGCCAGTGAGGTAGCAGAAATCATTTTTCGATTTTGTAAACCAAAGTGAGTGACCAGCACTAGTGAATATGGATATCCTTACTGTATTGCTTTGGCTAACTCTTCTGCTTCAAAATACCACTCAATTTTTTGGTGTTGATTATGTGGAGGTGTCTCCATCATCCAAATTGAGAGATCTATAACACTCAAAAGTATTTTTTGCGGAATTGCTTAAGGAGTCAGAGAATATTTGTATGCATCTGCTTGACTACCGGTATTCAACACTATTATAAGCATCTTTTTAAAGGAGGATATTCTCTCTAATATTGGCCGCCAGACTCATAGTAAGTAGAATAGAAGTGGTCAGAAAACCGCTGTTAAGTTAATTTTAAAAAATATTTAGTGCTCCAGAATTTACATCTAATTTAGTAATTCATAAAACTTCACCCATTGTTTTGTTCCAGAAATGCCTACAGCTACAGCAGCAACAACATTGCAGCAGCCACTCTTGCTTCCGCTCAACAACATCGCTGTCATCAAACGAATCCAGCAATGAGCAATCATCAATCGACAATCAAGTCGACAAAACGCGATTGGGACATCAATGATGCAATTGTACCACAAGTGAACGACATCGATTTCGATGAGTTCAGTGAATGGACCGATGGGCATGTGCGACTCGTCTACTCGGTGCACAATGAGGAAGCCAAGAAACACATCTCCGGCTGGGCAATGCGTAACACAAATAATCATAATGTTAATATACTTAAGAAGAGTTGCCTCGGTGTCTTGGTTTGCTCGCAGAATTGTACGCTATCAAATGGCACAAAGATTAATTTAAGACCAGCAATCTGCGATAAAGCGCGACGCAAACAGGAGGGTAAAGCGTGTCCGAATAAAAGCTGTCGCGGTGGACGTCTGGAGATCAAACCATGTCGTGGTCATTGTGGTTATCCGGTAACGCATTTCTGGCGTCATTCGGGCAATGCAATCTTCTTTCAGGCAAAGGGTGTGCATGATCATCAGCGTCCAGATCCGAAGAATTCGAGTATTACAAAACGTGCATTTGGCAGAGTCACAACCATGAGCACAAGTGGTACTGGTAGAAGTGGCAGTGTAGCCGTTGGAGGAGGTGCTCTGGGTAGAGGCACCGGTGCACACAAATCGAAAGCAGTCATTGCAGGATTGGTCAAGCAAGTGAAGGTAAGAAGTGTTTGGTATGCCAGAGTTTTGTATAGTACTCTTCTTTCGGTGACATTTTGATTTCAATAATCAGATATATGTAGTTTCAGCTGACATGTCAAGTTCTCTTCATGGAAATAAAGAACTTCTTTGAAAACTTTGATCCCTATATACAATATCAATCTAAATTTTTGGGCCGAAAGACTGCTCAACTTAAAGTATCTCAAAAAATGTACATTTTCCATGGAACCATTCCCAAATCAGTTATGCAGATTGTGATCCTAATGTACATAGTCCATATGGATCATAAAATTTCACACCAAGCAAATAAATCGTCAATCTAGATTGAAGCTTTTCATAACGAACAAAAAAATTTCTTAAACTGAAATATCATGGGTCATAGCTGAATCATTGCACTTTTTATACCCTGTCCACATAGCGTGAAAGGTTATACTACGTTTGTGCAAATGTATAAAACAGCCAGAAGGAGGTGTGACACACCATACAAAGTCTATATGTATATGCTTGATCAACGTCAATATGGACATGTCCGTCTGTCCGACCATTCGACAGTCCGTATATACGTCGAGATCCCGGATTCTATAAAGCATATAGTCTTCAAATTAGTATATTTAGATTTCTGTTATTCATAAGTAGATAAAGTTTACAAATGAACTTGCCGAGCCCACTATAAGGGGTAGCACAAAACATTTATTGTGTATGAGATGGGAAAGCAATTGGTTATGATTTGGCAACTCAATTTGTTGGTTGCTAGTTAGGCAAGATTGTTAAGATGATGCAATCACTGCCATTGGTCTTACCTTGTCGAGGTTCAATGCCAGCTTCATCCAGCAGAGAAAATTTTTCTAAGTCGGCGAAAATTCAACAAAATTGAACACTAATTAAATAATATTTTGTATGGTGGGTGGCGAAGTTACTACGCAAACAAATACAAGACTACTATGTACGCCTGTATATTTTTATACCCTGCATATATGTATAAGTTTAATAATAAGTTTGTGCGAATTTATGTAACAAGCAAAAGGAGGCGTGGTGGACCCCATAAAGCATATATATATTCTTGTTCAGCATCGGAAACTGAGCCGTTTTAGCCACGTCAGTATGTCCGCCCGTCTGGATGTATGAGGCAACAGATTGCATGAACTATAAGAGGTAGAGACTTTAAATCATAGTATCAACGAGTGATATTCCGATAGCTAGAAAGAAGATTTTCTTCGGTGCACCTCTATATGAAGTACCAAAAAAAATGTTCCTAACTTTTCTTTCAAAATCAACTCTGCAGATCCATAATATGACATGTGTTTCATAGCTTAAATACTTAATACACTACTTAGTTTCGGAAAGCTAAGAACTATTCGTATTTTAAAGCTTCAAACTAGTTGAACAGTCTATTCTCTTTTCTTTTCTTCTCCAAATAGCAACAACACAATCTTATGGGCAAGGTGCTGAAGCGTTCCACATCAACGAATCCACTCACGCATTCTGCGCTCGAGATCTACCAGTTCAATTGTAAGTATTTCACCCACTACAGACTAAAATTTTTACTAATTTTATTACTCCATTTTGCTCAAAAACAGCTTGTGGCAAATGCACTACATACACAGGTCACTGCACCTGTTACATGGACAATAGTGCACACCACCATGCACATCTAACACCCTCCAGCAGCTATGGCAATTCCAGTGTTTGGGCTTCAACAGCACACGAACACAACTCGAACCTAAACTGTGATGCTCCGGCGAATGTTTTTACGGTCAATCATCAGCATATTACATATAACTATCCCATCTATCATAGTACTGCGACGGCCGCAAGTCTGGAAGCAAGTTTTGCAAAATCTCCATACAGTTGTACCATGCCAGCGGAGGTCTATGCTGCAACAACACCAGCCAGTTCAGTTGCCAATCTCTGCTATAGCAATAACAATCATCATCATAACAATAACAATAATAATAATAATAATAATAATAATAATACCAATAACAATAACAGCTACAACAGCAGTAGTCAACATCACAATAATAATCATCTGTATCATGCCAGTAGCAGTTATGAATCCAGTTCCCAACTCGCTACACCGGAACCGGAGTTCATTAATTACTCACAAATCAAACATCTTGGAGAATTTCCGAAAACTGAAATACCTCCAACGATTAAATATAATGCCACCATTGAGACACAACCCTATAGCAGTGAAACGGAGGCTTACGAGACTTGCTATTATCAACGTGATACAAAGAAACGTGAAGATGCAACGCATCAGCAGCAGCTTGGCTATGAATACGAACTAAATACAGCGGGCTATGGTGCACCAACGAGTGGTTATTATGAGAACGCTGCTAATGGTTATGCCGGTGTCAATTATTTTGATACCACACAGCACAATTCAATAATGTCGGGCACACATAGTGCTACCGGTGGCACCATGTCTAGCCACGGCATTTTGCCGGAACATGCCGCAACAAATTACTATGGACATTATGATTATGTAGATACACATGCGGCGTCATCAAGTGCGGTTGAAGCTGCAGCAGGAGTTGGTACAGTGCCGGGAAATGTTGGCAGTTTCACCGGCATAGCAATGGCAACTGGAGCACGCGGTTTAACCGATGCTTTAGCCAACACATCATCAGCATCGTCAACGAGTACTGCAGCGGGTGTCATGCCACAGTTAGGAACTGTAACAGCATATGCGCATGCGCAGGCACATTGATATGTACTTAATTAAAGATAAAGAGAGAAATAGAAAGCGAAAGCGAGGGATTACTCATAGATTTAAGATTTTATGTAGTTTTATAATGGTTAAAGCAAATAAAGTGAAATAATATTTAAAGAATTTTATTTTTCTATAAAATAAGGATATACTTTTATTAAATTTCTCTAAATAGTAGTGTGAGAAAATATGCACACGCCAATACAAACAAATCTCTTGATGAGAGAGTAAAAAACTGAAGGTTCATTGCCTTACGCAGCAGAAATGCTCAAAAACCTATGACCTATGACCCATGACAGTTTGGATTTTTGGTCATCTTTTGCAATCAACCGTTATTGGTCATGTGCTTGTGTTAAAACATATGCACAGCAGTAACATGATCGTATTGGAATACCTTTTGGTATACCTGACCCAAATATTATAAAACATGTTTGAACGGTTGCAAACACCGTTTTAGTACAAAACGAAGTGGAAAAAGTGTAGAGCGCAAAAAATATTTATAGCAATTATTCGCGAGCATGTATGATTTGCTAAACGGTATTGTATAGGGTTGGGAAAATGCGCATGCGTGACAAAGCAGACCATAGTAATGAAATTGATTCCGATAAAATTATTCATATAATAGTGTAGGACAGGGTGATTGTATTGGGGGTGGGAGGGATTATATAATTGTAATGTATAAGATTTATTTTTTTCTCCTACTGAGCTATTGTAGATGACCAGCTCTAAGCCTATGTGCTGAATAAATCGTAGTATTTTTCTATAATCTGGCCTTTTTAGTTGCTCTTCGTTAATTAAGTGATTCCTTATCCTTATCATTTCTAGCTTGCTTCTAGCTTCACATTCGGCGATAATGCGCAAAGTAGTTTCTTCTTCACAGTCATAGAATCTACATGCGGAGAATGCTCAAAACACACATGTGTATTTAAAGTTTAGCAGTGACCTATTAGAGTATAAGAATAATTATAAGTTAATGTTAATCCGACATTCAGAGTGTTAAATTGACATTCAAAAAATAATATTTGAATATTTTCAATATTTGAAAATATGCTAGATGTCACTCCTGTGTAAAGACAGCATAAGACATCCGCATCCGTCTCCGTCTCCGCAGTGCGGAAAATATTCGCATGCGCGTTTCACCATCCGTTCCAGCCCTAGTATTGTACATGCAGATATGTTTAATATCAATTATAACGAGCACAACAACGCAGAACAAACATGTGTCATGCTCGAAGCCATTCATCAAACATGTGTCGCGCAGTGTTCGCGCTCACCAAACGGTTAAGCGCTTTGGCAAATGAGAGTAAAAACGTAAAAATTACTTGAGTAGAATTATTTTCATTTTTCATTGGCATTCTTACGTTCAAATCGAAGCGAGGCGGTCGTGTTTGGTGCGCGTGCAAAACGAAAATTAGTAAATCTTTTAATCAAAACGTTTAAAAAACTACATTAAACAAAATGGTCTACATTGTTAAGAACAAGGTGAGTTAAACAGAAAAAGTGTTAAAAAATAATTAAAGGAAATGGAAAATTTAATTTAATTGAGTGAATTATATTGAGTGCAAGATTTGAGTGTTTGTGCAGGCTTTTTTACTTTCTCACTCAGTTGAGTAATAAACGAAGGAAAGGAAGGAAAAAAAATAGAAAAAATGAATTAATTGCTTTGCAAAGTGACGCCAAGTGTCTTTGCTGTCTTTTCTCTATTTTTTCTTTTTTTGTATTGCTACAACAACAAAAGATGAAAAACAATTATACAAAAAAAAAAAAAACTCAGTAAAAAATGATATCATCCCATGCAAAATTTTTTTTTTCTCTTTTTTCTGTTGGCGGCTACCAAAAGTATTTAGAAAGATTTGCGCCATTCATTATTATCTTTGTGCTGTTGAATTTAAGTTAAATATTAAAAAAGCAAAACCAAAACAGATTGTATTCCATTTAGATTAGAAATTTTATTTTTATTATTTTTTATAGAGAAATTCTTAGCTTTGGTGATAATTGACTTTGCGTGTACAGTCCGAGCGAGTTTTTTTTCTTATATATACATATGAATTTTTTTATATATGTACACACAAATATGACAAGACGATGAGTTTGCTTATTTACTATCAAATAGTGTGGTTTTACGCGGCGGCGTTTTTGTGTTAAATGGTGTTGTTGTTGTTGTAGCGGAGCAGCGTGTGAAGTATAGGCGGCAAATAGCAGCACAGGGTGTTTAAAAGCGTGTTTGTCGCACTTGCACCATTTCTTTCGTTAACTCTCTCTCTCTCTCTCTCTCTCTCTCTCTCTCTCTCTCTCCCTTAATATACTCATATTAATGCTCTTCGCTTTGTGGAATTTCACTCATTTTGAGAAAACGTATTTCAGAATATGCAAAATATATTTTTTGAATGAAAACTGGTTTTTTCAATGTTTTATGACGGTTGCTTTTTTATACCCTACATATGTAGTATGCAAAATGTATTAACAGTCTATTGGAAAGTTTGTAACACATCGAAACAGAGTATATAAAACCACAAGTCGAAACATGTCCGTCTGTCTGTCTGTGTGAGTGTTGCTTTGTTTTGTTTTCACTCAGTTTGAAATCCGATATGGAGACTTTTTCATTGCCCTCTATGAAGTAAAGACCCTAAAAAGTATGAAACCAAAATTTTGTTATAGCATGAGGTTTGCCTGAAAGTCATTAATGAAAGCATCTTAGACCTCAGAAAGTATATATAATCTTGATCAGCTTGATAAAATAAGTCGATGTAGAGTGAATTCCCATGCAGAGGCTTATTTTGGACCTAAGCAAAGAGTGTATCAATATCAATAGGGCACACCTACTTTTAGGCATACAAAGACTTTTGACTTCACCTAACCTTAAAGAAATAAATCCAGTGGTGTCATAACACAGAATTTAGGCGGCCAGTTGACAGGTCCGAACGCGAAATTAGATACTAACCAAAATGATTACTCAATAAAGCCATTGTTTCACACGCTTTGTGTGCCGTAGCGCCGACTTGCTCTAACCAAATGTCGCCGACATCACAGGCTCAATTTCAGGCATCAAAAATTCCATTATCATGTTGCGGTACCGCTAGCCATTGACAGTTATGTTATGTTCGATTTAATTTTTACAGAAATGCGTACCGATGATTTCCAACAGCCCATCAACTACACCAAATAGTGCATTTTTTGCGCATATAACGTTAGTTTGAGAATCTCTTCTATAAATTAAAACAAAAACCACTATCCAAATGAATCATCGGTTAGAACTCAGACTCAATATTCATGTGGATCGGTATAATTTATCGTATTTACAATTTGAAATTTCATGTGTAGGGTATTACACCATTTGTTATACTAAAGCTAACGATTTTATTTCAAGTTTGAAGTTCGTCCAGCTTAGAATTGTGTAGCGCGGTGTGCAAATTTAAATGCCATGCATTTTTTTTTTTTATTATTCAAATTATTTTTATGGCGAAATTTAGAATATATTTTACGAATAACTTTTTAATGAACAATTTTTTTTTAAGCCAATTTGCATCTAGTACTAATAAGTTTGCTAAAATGTTGCCTTGAAACTAACGGTTTCTTTTTAAATAATAGATTAATCACGCATACATAAATATAGCAGCATTTCTAAGCCGGATATTGATCACGCTCATATACGAGTATTAAACAAATCGTAGTTGAGTCATGCAAGCTGCGAAGTGTTAATCATAGTTATAGCAAATCGTAATTTTATAGCAAAGAAGTAATTCAATCATTCTATGTATACATATTTTATTAACAACATTGCTAAGTACTCGTATGTATGCGACACTATTGCTAATGATGAAATTCAATACATACATCGTGTATACATAGATGATATATCTGAAAAGCCAAAAGTTCAATAGCTTATCAATTAAAAAAACAAAAGTAAACAAAATTTTTGTATGTATATTGTGGCAGCTTATCTGAGTGTTTACTGGATCAATACATTTTTGTTTTTTACTAAAAAGTCGAAAAAAAAAATCAATAAATCCTATAATTCTAGCAAAATTATAGCAAATCTACGTTAATGCAAATAGCTATAGTAATTATTATATAAACTATTTAAATGACAGGCACATCTAAAAAACTAAACCAAATTTTGTTAATTTTTGACTTGCTATAAAAGTTATAGCAACTAAAAATTTTGTATTTTGAGTAATTGATTTAATTGTTTTGAGCTAGTTTATAAAATTATTTAGCAGAATCTTTAAAATTACACTAGATTTGGACGTGCTATAAAAATTATAGCATCTAACAAATGTTGAGTTTTCAGCAAAATTATACTATTTTAAGCTAGTTTATAGAATTATATAGCCGATTTATTAAAATTATACTAATTTTAACTTGCTATAAAAATTATACATGGAATTTTGAGCAAAATTTAATTACATATTTTGTACTTGCTTATAGAACTATTGGTCAGAATTGGAGCATTTGCGCCGACCAAATTTTTATTTGGTTACGTCAAGTAACGCTATGAGAAAATTGCCAGCTCATTCCATGCATACACAAAGCAAATTATAGCAACTAAGATATGTGAAATTTTGAACAAAACTTAATTATTTTGCATACGCTCTTGTAATTGTTCAACAGATTTATTAAACTTACACTCGTTTTGACTTGCTATAAAAATTAGAGCAACTTTGACAACATTTTGTTCAAAACTTGACCACATATTTTGAACTTTTTTGTAGAATCATTAAGAAAAATTTGTAAAATGTTACCAAATTTTGACTTGCTATAAAAATTATGGCAACTGAGAAATATTGTATTTTTAACAAAACTAAACTTGATTAAAGCTGGTTTATAGAATTATATAGCAGAATTATTAAAGTGGACATATTTTGATGTGCTATAATAATTATAGCAACTAAAAAATATATAAATTAGAGCAAAACATATTAATTTTACAGTACCTTATCAAGGTATTTAACTGATTTATTAAAGTTGCACTTACTTGGACGTACTATAAAAATTATAGCAACTAACAAATATTAAATTTTGAGCAAAACTTAATTATTTTTAACCTTCTTATAAAACAAAATTATAAAATTTACACCAAATTTTAACTTGCTATAAAATTTATAGCAAGTAGCAAATTTTAAATTTTGAGCAAAACTTAACTATTTTGAACTTTCCTATAGAATTATTAAGCAAAATAATAAAAATTTCAACAATTTTCGCTATAAAAATTATAAAAATTATAGCAACCTACAAATATTGAATTACAAGCAAAACTATATTATTTTAAACTTATTAATTCAAATATAGAACGCTTCAGGCTTCTCTACGTATATTCAAGTTTAAAATATATTTTTGATGAAGTCAGATTTTCTCACTTTAATAAAAAGTTTAGGTATAACTTTTTAAGATTTCCGCGTGCCTTATACATATTTAATTATTTTCAATTATCCAAAAATAGCTATTAAAACAATTTCTTCCAGATTTCATTGAACTTTTCAGTATACTACAATACAAATTGCAACTAACAACTGTTTCAATACAAACCATTTCTCTGCATATAAAAATTAAAAATATCCATGCCAAAAAACCGTTTCAGAAATTTATTTTAAACTCGCGTTTTTAATTCAAAAAAATGGTTTAAAATATTTATGTGCAAACTTAAACGATTAAATAATTGCTATTTTTGAAACAATGAATCATTCAAAACAAAGCAACGTTTTGATGAATACTCGTACACTGAATACTAGAAAATCGTGTTTGCAAATTACCATAATTAATCAAAACTGCAGACCACTGAGCGCAAAAATCAGCAACAAAACAATGTATGAATGAATGCGTTATTCCATTTCCAAAGAAAGCAGTGGACGCCCACAAAATTATCGATTTGTTTTATTGTGTGTGGTGGTTGTTCGCTTTAACGTTTGAAGAATAGAATGTCACCAGAGTTTAGTGGAATTTTTAATAATAAAATAATAAATGCTTATTTGTATGAAGTGTTCAACTGCAAAGTTTCATGAGTCAAATTTAATTCTAGACATTGTTGATTTGTTTTTTTTTTTACTTATGAGCAAGTTTTTGATGCTTGTCTTAGAAAACATGAACAACAAAAAACATGACTCACGTGGTCCAGCTAAGACTTTGAAATTATTACGCTAATGAAATGAATAATAGATTGCGTCAGTATTTCTTTAAATATTGAAACATAATTCGGTTTCATGAAATCTCTTATCGCTCGATCGATGACCTTAGGAAAAACGTATTTCATTAATGAAATTCGTTTTTTAAATTGTTTGTCAAATTTCTCGGTAAATTTCATAGCTGCTAGATTAATTAATTAATTAATTCAGTAAACATTTTAAATATTATTTTGTGCTTTTTTTATGATTAATCTTATGTAAAAATTTTACGAGATAGTAGAAGAATTTAAAGAAACAGTTCAGTGAACTTTTTGTTTGCACTTTTCTCATTATTCTATTGAAATATATATCTACAATTTTAAACTCAATCTTTTGAGTAGAAGTGGATCAAGTTCAATTTGCTAGATTCGAACTTAAAACATAGAGAAGCAAAAGCAATGACTGGTCCCTGTCTACAGTTACCTTTTCAACAATCCAGCAGTATAATATGCATTTAAGATAGTTTTTGTTGTTCTAAGTTTGTTTAGTTTTATTTTAAAACTATTACTTCATTACGTTTGTATAAAATTTTTAACAGACTTGTTACCTTCCTACAAAACAATAACAACTCAATTCACTGCCATTCTCACATTGACGTTAGTACTTATATATTGTAGATACTATATTTAAATGTATAAAAAGCAGGTAAAGTTTTTTCTAAGAAATCGACAAATGCCTTGAATGTCATAGGCAGGGAGAAGCTATGCAATAATAAACTATGAATTTATTCGGAATGCACGATTTGTTGTATAAATTGCATATGACATTTTAATTAGCCTCGGTGGCAATTAAACTTAAAGCAAAAACAAACAAACAAAAAAAAAATCAACAACAACAACGATGGTAATAACAATCTAAGTAAATTATAAGCTAATAAATATTATAAATGCTGTAAATAATTGAATTAAGCTTAACTTAGCGGTCAAAACGAAGCATTAATACACTATACCAACAGTTTTCAGACTGACAAAAATTCTTCTATGGAAGCTTTCCATTTGGTTTTTTATAGTTGAAAGCAGACGCTTTAGAACATAGTTTTAAAACATGTTAAAAAGTTTTGGAGTTCAATTAATATTAATCTGTCGATTTACATCAAAATCACAATTAAAGTTTCTAAAAATGAAAAGAATCGTCCGCTTCTTACGGAAGAAAGAAACATTTTTTTACGTATCAGATTAAATTTATAAAATTTACTTTTATTAATGAATCGCAGTTTTTTATGCGTATAGATAAAAATGTTGAAATTTTGTGAAGCATCTGAATGGGAACACAAATTATTTAAATGCTAATTAGCAAATCTTGACAGTTTTTAAAGTGTTTAAAAGGGAAATGTTGCTTGGCAAATATTTGGCGCCCAAACAACGGGGCACAATACTTGCCTATAAAGTGTATGAGCTTGCCTATATGTAGTTAAATCGCCGATATAGTTGGAGGAAGCAAACCAGTAGTGTGCCACTTTATTAACAATGAAGAAAACTATAGAAATAACATGAAAAGACGTACAAAAAAGGCAGACAAAATAAAGATAAATTGTTTGAAAAGCTTCAGAATCTGACTGTACTGCATTGTGCATTTACGTTGAAACATTGGAGATAATGTCAGTATTTCTATAATAAAACTAATTTTGACGGAATAATGAACTGAATATCTAAAAAGATTGAAATTAATACAGATTCGGCCCCTTACTGATACTCTTCGTTTTTTTTTTTCTAATATTAAAAGCTTTCATTTGAACTGAACTGTTAGTTATAATTACCACTTTGTTGTCATACGAAAGGAACAACACCATCTGTTGCGAAAACATAACCGAGAAGTAGTTGTAATGTGATGAAGTGCATTTTCTTACTACGGAACTTGTGAATTCATGTATTGTATGTCTGAAATGAACGCGAATCATTACAAAGGTGTTCTTGAGTAGGCTTTCCTAACTTTTAGCAACTTGTTTGAATTTCGCCATGAAAGTTACAACATGATAACGCTTCAATTCATATATAAAGAATTCGATTTGTGGTCAAAATGTGCCACAGAGCAACTGTCGGAATGTGCCTGATATGGCAAACTATTTGCTTGCAGACGTACAATTATTAACAGTAGCCATTAATGATGATTGGAACGATATTCAATTAAATCAGCTGAAATCTCTTTATGATACTGTAACTAAATGAATTTAAGAATTTAAATTTTAACTAAGAATTCTATATTTTTAAGTAACTATACCTGTCTAAGGTGGTGTACATATGAATCTAGTGTTTTTTGTGAAGTCTTAATTTTGTAAAAATTAAAATGTCGATTAACAACTTAGTTGATAAGAAAATTTTGAAAGTGCGTTCACAAGGCTCTATGAGTACTTTTACTATTTAATCAAGTAGGTGTGAATACCCTGATTATATTAATAAATGTTGGTTACTTTATTGGAAAATGCTAAATCTTAGCAAGAAAATCTTTTCCCTATTCAAGTGCATGTGACAGAGTTTTATTTTGTATATACTACACACAATAACACAATTAGACTTTTAATATAATGACAAGTACATATTTATTTGACTATATTTTTTTTCACATTTGAAAGTGTTGCGATAAGTGAGATTGATAAGCAGCAGCAGCAGCGTTGAAAAGCATTAAATGGTTGTAGGGCAGCTACTATTACTATATACTTGTATTCATATTATATTTTGCACCCCATATTTTCCATATGTACATACTATACAGACAGAGAGAAGTCACCAGCTATATGTAGCATGATTAGATAGATAAGCAAAAAGCATTTATTGTAAAATGGTAGGAGAGCTGTATGGGTTGGGCGACAAAGGTGTTGTCAACCGTACACGTATAGATACTAAAAAACTGATAAGCTTAAAACTAGTTAGTGGATTTTTAGTGGGTGTTAAGTACAGTAAAAACAAATAAGACAAGTCAAAATATATATATATATATATATATATATATATATATATATATATATATATATATATATATATATATATATATATATATATATATATATATATATATATATATATTTGAATATGTGTTTTGGACACGCCTTTTTTATGTAGCATAGGTTTTGTGTTTTATGGATAAATACTCTTAAGTACATACATAGCTACAATAATTAATTAGGTCAATTACAAAAACAAATACGCGTACGTTGAGTTTGAATTAACCCCATTGGGAGACAAGTAAAATAGATGTAAGCGAAAATGTTAACTTCGGTAGAAACGAAGATCCAATACTCTTCACAAATCTTCATTCAATTCAAAAAGTCGTTTTGTTGAAATAACATGTCTTCAATAAACATTTCATGCAATTGGGGTACGTAATAATCGCTAATGATGGCGCTATAGCCTTTGATGGGCAATTTGGCTTTCAGCATGCTCATTGATGCAAAAATTAGCCTTATCACTGATAAAGTGGTTGCACACAGCTCCAAATGCACGATTATGTCGACCGAACCACGATTTAGAAAAAAAAAATCAATCGTTGTGCTTACGTTAAACCATTTATGATAAAATGGCAATCTAAACTGCGTACAAATAACTGTAGCGTTGGCAGATATGACCAATTTATGATAATTTAATGTCTATTTGAAAATAGAACCTCTAAAAACAGCGTCTAGAATAAATGCCGCGCACTTAACAAAGCATATGTAAAAACTATTTGTGAATTATAACTGCTATTAAGTTTTAAGTGTATGGGATTTATATCTTCCATTTGTTATTCGCGTACATTTTGATATTTGTTTCACTTATGGTTCTAAAAAAAGTCTCCATATCAATTTTCAAACACATATTTTAGAGATTGAGGGAATAAGTTGGGCAGCAACGGACATACTGATCACGTTTATATAGACGTTGCAAACATTGTAACTTAATTACAATACTATTAACATTATAAGTAAAGAGAGTATTAAATTAAAAATAAACTCTATTATACTATTGTACAAAAATCAATAAAAATACAATTTATTAATTTATATTTTGTTTTGTTTTGTTCTTCCCCTACACTATTATTACAGCAAGATTTCGATGCACAGCTGGAGAGCGCTGGCAACAAATTGGTTGTTGTTGACTTCTTTGCGCAGTGGTGTGGCCCATGCAAAATGATTGCCCCTATACTGGAGGAATACGCTAAGGATTATGCCGAAAAAATCGTCATTATCAAGGTATGTTTTTATGCATAGCAAAAACCAAAAACTAATTTATCATACTAACTTTTTTCCATTATAACTTTGTTCGAATAGGTCGATGTCGATGAATGCGAAGACATTGCCATGGAATACAACATTTCCAGCATGCCCACCTTTGTTTTTATCAAGAACAAGGAACGCGTTAAGGAATTTGCCGGCGCAAATGCTGATCGTCTAAAGCAAACGATTACTGAGCTGTTCTAAGCACACATCTTTAAAATATACATACTTAAGATTGCCTAGTTTGAAGTTTTTGATGCTGTTGCCGCTGTTGTGGAATGCCTTGATGGTTTTTTCTGCTCTTGGTTACAGGCTCTTGCTTCAACACGCGCGTGCGTTTAATTGCTAATGTTTAAAGTTTTAGTTAATTGTGTACTGCAAGCACTTGATTGTGCTTGCAGTACATGTACAAGTAAAGACATACATATTCCATAAGTTGAAAAGTTCTTTTACGCAAAGCAAAGTTAACGAATTTTTGTAAAAAATAACATTTTAATTGTTCATGTTCAAGTTTTTTAAAATTATGTTTACATTTTTTGTACAATCAAGCAAATCAAATCAGTTATTAGTGGCTTTCAATTGTAATACATACAAGCAAATGCAATGCAAGAAAACAAAATGAAAATCAAATATTACATAGGCACAGACATAAATAATTGCGAAATTTCAAATATAAAATTGCTGAACAGTGTAAATTTATGAAGTTATCTTATTTCATTAGACTAGAGTTTTCACAGTGGTTGAAATTCGAACTATTGTCTTAGAAGTACCTAATAATAAGAATAATACTAATACAGAATTGCTACGGAAAACATTTTCGATTCTAAATCAGGCCAGTTTCAGGAAAAAAGCAGAAAAAGGGAACATATATCGGTGGGCTGTCTCACTGTATGTGGTGTGCTAGGCACATTGGGCTATGAATGGCCTACTCTCTGCACTATATGGTCAAATTTCCTTTAAAAAAAAACTAGGCTTTATAAATGGAATTTCGGGATTTTGAGGCGTTTTCAGCAGCAAAACTTTGCACCTGCATAAACTTCTTGCAAATTATAACATGTGCTTAATGCCAAAGACGGTTAACGCCTTTTCGTTCAAAATATTTTCAAAATACAGATTGTGTAAACAAAAATGAAAGAACGCTGCAGTCGAGTGTGCTGATGATGTCAACGTGATTAGCATACGCGAGTAGCATAACTTCCTTATGGAAGATCGTGCCAGAACGTTCTACATATGGGCATTGGCGTACGATTAAGCATCACCCTGAAACCACTCTTGGTATCTTCTTTCCTAATCTGACAGCGCTATGTGTGTGATAGCGTCAACATGCAAATACGAACGATCTTTGCTGGGATACCATGTTCAGATAAAGCGCTGAAGAACTTCATTCTAATCGGCGAGTCGAAAGCGGCCTTATAAACGAAAAATAGGTGGTGCGCGTCTTTGTTGTTCTCACGGTGTTTTTCTCGACCTCTTTGGTCAGAAACCACACTCATACCAGCCGTTTACCCAGAATTTTATAACCAATTGAAAGGAGACTTATTCCACGATAGTTCGCCAATAGCGGTGTCTCCTTGCTTGAATATAGGACAAAGAACTACATATTGGTTAGTGCCGGACATACAATACGGAAAATGCTCCGCAATGTATTCTATAAAAATCCGACACTGTCTTAGACGTGCAAAAGAACTATTGGTGATGGACAACGGCGTAGTTCCACTGGGAGTCAAGAATGATGAAGTTGTGAGAACCAAGTCCCTACTCCAACTAGGTTGAAAATAACTCGTAGTAGTAACAGTAATTCGGACAAACAACTGACGCTTAAATGAGACATACCTACATTGTAAACATTTTATTTTAAAACTTAAAAATTTTTTTGTTTCAGATAAGTATTTTCTAAAGAATGTGAAGTATAGCTTTAGACTGCACTGAAAATAGAAGCTGCGTATACAGGATACCAAATGACTCGGAAGACTCGGATACTGCAGAATACACATGCCGTCAAATCACTCCCAACTGAGTGATTTACAAAACCAAAACTGAGCAAATCTTGAGATTCGGGACAATTTAAATCACAATTTTTTTTTGCCGTTTGAAAGGTGGAAAGCATAAAATACTGGTCGACGGTATATCTGTAAAACAAAAAAGATAATTTAATATGATTTTAAACTGTATTGTCAAGAATCTTTTACCCTGGGTCTTGTATTGTTTGTATTTGTATTCTGGTTTCAAGTGCTTTGCATAAAAATTTAAACATTCATTTGGGATATGTTCTCCAAAGCTCCGCTTTACATTTCTGACAGTTGCCTACACCATTCGTAAATATCCGATAATTTCACTAAGAGCACATTAGTCGTCGGACACATAAGTTGCGTTTCTTGTGCCAATTGTGTCATATCATTGTAACAAGCTTCCGCGATCCAATTGGTAAAACTTTTGGCAAGCCTCAAATCAACAGGATTCTGCAGAGAATTGCTAACTATCTTCTCAACGGAGATGCCCAATTGAGCTGTGCGTGTATTTGAAAATATATCGATGTCAGTTTCCAGCACAGTTTCCGCTTCTTTCTGCCGTATTTCTGCAATGCTATAGAACTCCGATGACTTTTCATGATTTAAAAAACCCAAATAATGCCATGGCGATGTTTCAGACAAATTTAGATAAATGTTTGCAATTCTTGTGGGTTTCAATGGCTTAGCACCCATCACGCAAACGATGAATTTATCCACATCTGTTACGTCAAATTTCATTACAATTTTATTTCTTGCAACCAGAACAAATTCCGACTGCGGCAGTCTACCGGGACATATTATCGAAAACATTTTTAAACGTTAAACAAGTAATTTTTAATAAAATTTTGTATATTCTAAAATTTTTGAAAAATTTAATGTTTCTAAAATGTCGACTTTGTTAACGAAATTTATTGCGAAGCCTACTTTACTTTAGAAAGGCAGACCTTTATAAAAAAATTTCTGCATTAAATTAAAAATATATTCGACAGTCAACTATGGCAGTTAGTTTCTTCCAATAATATTAAATTTTAAAAATCAGTTGACGAAATGTAATCAATTGAGAGAATACCACATTTATTTAGTTAAAATGAATACCCGCCATCTCGCTTCACATATCTGGTTGAGGCGACAGCTTTCAGCACATTTCATGGTATTGTAAACATTGCACTAACAACGTTTTTTTTTTAATCTTGAAATTAGTATTTCATGAAATAAGTCACATAAACGAAAAATGTTTGTCATGATGCAAAATAAAAAAAAATGCAGCAGTCTGGCAACCATAACGAAGCAACTCCAAGCGGGTAATTTTTATTACCCGTTTCAGACTTACTGAAGCGGTTCACAAACTTGTTGTTGTTGTATCAAATTTGTATAATCAAATGAGAAAAACATTTAAAGCAAAAGGCTGAGAGCGACGCAGCGCGCGCCGTAAAAATAGTAAATAAAAATTTAATAAAGAAAAACCCGTGCACTGTGTTTTGAATTCATTACGCATTGATTTTTATGTCGAACAAAGTTTAATTAATTCTACTAATTTTGTCTTCAACGCGTGTGTGTGAAAAAAAAAACACGTTCACCGAATTTGCATATTTTGGCAAGCGGCAGCAGCAAAAAATAAATAAATAAATAAAAGAAAATAAAACAAAACAAAAACAAAAGAATTGTCATTAAAAAAATTTCTAGTCTTTTTATTTTTTTTGTTTTTTTTTTTTTGTGTTTGTGTTAAAGAAAGAAAACAAAGCAAACAAAAACAAAAATTTGTGCAAATCAAATGGCAAAAAAGAAGCGCCTGCATTGTTTTTGTTGTTGCATATGAATCGTATGCCAAATCGATTGCATTGAGAGTGTGTACGTGTACGTGTGTGTGTGTGTGTGTCGTTTTGTTGTTTATTCCTCGTGTGCGTGTGCGAAAGAGATAGCGCATTACAATGCCAAGTGCACATTACCGTCCACTCGAAGCGAGTCTAAAGGATTACAATCAAAATAATGGAGGCGGCGGCATTACAGCAGGAGCATCCTCCTCCTCCGGCTCTGGCTCAGATGATGAAGTACATTATACAATGCCCAACGGCAATACTACTAAGCCCACACTGATGCACACGGCTGGACGACATAGCCGTAATAGTGCCAGCACACGCCGGATTATTATTTTAACGCTCATCTGCCTTATATTTGTCTACTTTGTTTGGTGTTCACTCACAACAATAGCCGGAGGCGGTACCGGAAATAGTAGCGGCGGTGGCGCCGGCAGCGGTGATATTGGCGCTAGCGATTTGGGCAGTTATAGTTCTTCGATCACCAGCGATAATACAGGTAAAGAACCACTCCAACCAGCAGTTAAACTATTAGAACCGAGTACGCGTGATTTGCTGCTGTTGCAAATGCTACTCAAACATCCAGAAATGCTCGTAAAATACGATACTATTTGGCAGCAACAGCAGCAGGATGCGCATGCAGCACATGCACGTCTAAAGCATCAAGATTTTGGACCAAATGTTTTGCCCTTGTTGCGTCATAAAAAAACGCAACCGTTGTCAAAATATTTCACTGTCGCAAATCTTCCTAAAAAATCGAAACTAGCAAGCGTCGTTGTGGGCTTTCATAGTGCTACAGGACGTTCAAGAAGACACTTGCGAAAATCAAAATTATATTCAAGCTTAATAAAAAAATCAAAATTAGTTTCAAAATCAAAATTAAGTTCAAGATTAAAATCAGATGTAGTCGTCGCCTTTACAGATTTGCCAGCAAGCTTTCTTGAACCATTAGGAATAACAAAGGACGACGAATGGTCGAAGTTTCTGCTTAAGTGGATTAATGATGATGATGATAATGGTACTGTTAATGATGGTGAGTGATTAATCTCTTTGGTTTGCATATATTGGCCTGTTGCGATTTTCACTTTGGGCGAAAATTTTTCAAAATCGCATATTTCATGGTTTTCCCATCGATTCCATCAACAGTGGTTGAACAAATTTATATGGGACGATCCCTAAGATAGCCCTTTTCTAATAAAGAATCATCAAAATCGGTAATAATACATTAAAAAAAGGAACAAGAATTATATTGAACTTCTGCTCTAATACCATTTACACAAAATTTCAAATCGTCTTCTAAAACATAAACATGGTTTGCGTGTTTCTAAAGGGGCTACCCAAAATGTGAGCGAGACACGCCCTTCAAGCTGATATTGATATTAAGTAAAGAAGTATTTACTTACAAAAGTAGAAAAGTGTGCGGTGGTTTGGGTGTATTTTGGCTACCCCAAAAAGTGATGGCACAAGCCCATTAGTATATTCATTGTGGAGTGGCCGTCAATAAGAAGCGACCATGTCCATTTTTAAGTTGATATTGACTGTAAAATAAAAGTTTTTTATACAGAACGTCAAAAGTGGGTGGGCAGGTGGTTGGTCAATGTCAATATTGGACAATTTAAAAATTGATACCTAAAAACACGCTTTGATGGAAATATTTTCCTTTTGAAATCCATTTCACCTTCTTTTCACTACTTTCGCTCATAATCTTTCGAGAAAAATGAAAACCGCAATAGAAGGTACAAATAGAGAAGATTGTTTACATTATTTGACATTGTGGTTGACAATAATCATTGTTAGAATAAACTCTTTATCTAAAATAAATAAATTTTTGTTCCGGTGCTATCAGTTCATTTTGAAGCTCTCATTTCAAGTGCAAATTGCAGTATAACCAGTGGCGTAGAAGTAGGGGTTTGAAATCTTACAATATGAAATGAATTACGATAAAATATTTTTTATTTTAGTTTATCACGTGATGGAAGATACTTACATATGACGCCACCGTGCAGTTGCTATTGTGAAATTCTTACTCACACCAACCCTAAGCTCTCATGGAAAAATGTTTATTAACTAACTGTGAAACATAGTTATAAAATATCAGTACAGAACCGATTGATATAAGCTCAAGTTTAACAAATAGTTAAAGATACTTCTCATTAAACAGAATCATCTAGAACATTAGCGATGTCAGAGTTTACTGGGATGAAGCTGCTTTAGTCTTATATGGCAAGAATTCGTTTTCAACGTCACATATGTATATGTTAGTATCACAATGCGTTTCACAACATACGAGTATGCAATTTCTTTTCTATCATAAACCATCCATTTAATCTAAGAGACCCTATGCTCCTCTGGCAGTCAAGAATTTCCAGTAGCAGTAGTGGTACATATCAAGCTATCGTAATCCCATTCGTTTTTTTTTTGTTCAAATCCAAACGCCACCCATGAATTGCATCATTAAGCACGAGGAAGCACTCGATGAAAACTGTCTCACTTGCACTCTCAGCGTGCAAAATGCTCTCGAAAGTTGCTCTCCGGCGCATGAATTCAAGTGGTGCTTTTCTTAGTTATTGCAGTAAACTACTTAAACCACCCAGTTAGTTATATTGACTTTCACTTTTCATGACCGACGTAGTACAGCCGATGTAGCCAGCAGAGGAATGGGATCTCCAACTATGAGTAGAGCAAGAGTTCATAGCTCGCTACTAATTTGGTTTAACTGTAGATGTTTGGATTCGTTGTTAGCCAAGTTTGTTTGTTTGTCATATTGTATTAGTGTTGGTATTGTTTAGTGATAATTGGCTTAAATTAGTCGGTTGTGCGTTTATCTATTTATCTACTATATATATACGAGTTTATATCTTTTTATCTACATAGTTTTCTATTTATTACGGAACCGCACCAGTTACGGCAATCATTTCGAGCATTTAATTACGGCTTCGACTTTCATTAACAAGTTTAGCTATACAATGGCATAATTATTTCTTAGCTTATTTCGTGATGTATCGATTGATTTGTAGACTTCAACCTTTCGGTTTTTGTATTCATTTGATACAATTTATTTAGAATGTATAAAATGATTAATGGACTTAAGGTATATATCCGAATTAATTATAACTTGCATATGATGTTTGTTGGTATTGTAGGTAGTTTATTTTTCCATTAGTAGTAGTAATATATGTCATGTATATATATGAAGATCTTGTAAATCCGCAGAAATTATGTCATGTTTTCAGTGATACAAAACGGATTTTCAAATGGTCCATTAATCCAACCATAAACAAACCAATTGGTGATTACAAAATAAATATAGAAAACTACACATAAGTGGTGAAATATCTATAAAATTTAATAAAAAAAAAAAATAATATTTTTTTCTCTTTTATAAAATAGATCATCACAGAATTTATTACTTCTCGTGTTTCAGCTTATCTGACTTTTCGAATGGCGTAAATAATCATATATACTCGTATATATGAACGTCAGTGCTTCCTTTATAAAAATTAATGTTTGTTTCTAAAGAATGCATTATCTTTCCAGTCGCATAAAAAATTGCAAAATCAATGTATCCCATATCTCTAGCTCATTTATGACACTAAGATTGATGATTCAAGTGACTGATTGACAAAGTGATTGAACTTAAATATGATTTGAGTACCATACAGTTTGTATGTATCAAATTGATGTATATACACTTCACATTAGTTTTAAAACGAAGCTTGTAATATGCAGAAGTAAGCCCCATAAAGTAAATCAGCTTGATGGGAGTAATACTCCAGGAGAGGTGTCATTTCTAAGAGTGTATGTGAATGATACACACTTATCAGTGTTTATTGAAATATTCCATCTGCAGGCCCAGTTCTCATATTTTTTTAAATATAGCTGAAGAAGATCTGTGACTGTGTAGACGCATTTGTCCCTGGCAAGAACTGCAGTGTCATCTGCAAAGGTGGCAACGAGCAAATTGTTGGAGTCCGAGATCAGCATGTTGACGGCTGAGGGCATGTCGTGCGTATACAGGCTGTAGAGTGTTGGCCCTAACACGCTACCTTGAGGTACACCAGCTCTCACTCTCTTTGCTTGAGAGGACAGGCCGTCCTGAATAACTTTAAAGGACCGCTCGTGAAGTAAGCTTTTCACAATTAGGTAGAGCTGTGGGTTGAGTAATTCTTTAAGCTTATGCAGGAGTCCTGCATGTCACACTATGTCAAATGCTTGCTGAATGTCTAAATATCCGCACAAGTGATGTTAACTTCAGTAGAAAGTGGTCAGAGCTCAACGATATAGCGAATCGCTGACGACAATTATGTCCGGGAAGCCAGGAATAGTTGCACTCAACATTGTTACACAATCAATAATTACGCAATTGATGTTCAGACAGATTTTGATTCCATTAAAAACGTTTGATGCAGAACTTCATATAAAATTAAAGAAATCAGATTCTAAACAACTGATTTTCAAGTGGTGCTAAATTACCATACGGTTTGTTGAATTTTACCATGTTTTGTATTACTGACGTGTCATGTATAAAAGGCATGTCTTATTCGACTTGGATTAGTGCGAAAAAGATACAATGATACATTGTCAGTGTTGCTACGGTTTGTATTTTGTTTACATTTGTGCTTAGTTATGGCTGACTATACGCAACAATAAATATAAGTCTATATAAGTAAATGCTTCAGACGTAGGATATGATAGTAATTTAGCATTTTATATTGTCATTTTTTCACTGAATTGTGCTGCAAACAGCTGATTTAATTCTGAAAACAAAATAGATTATTCATTTTGGTGATTTCACGCAACTGATTCTGTCTGAAAGTGAAGTGTATCTATATCTATACAGTTTTTTTTTTTGTACAAAAAGGAGAGTCATCTATTTGATGCACAATACTTATTTCTCTTGAATCATTTCTCAAGGCTGAGAATCATAAACCTTATTGAAAACAGCCAGTGTAAACCGTTGGAATAATGGACCCTACGGTTGATAGACTGTTACTATTATTTTTAACTTATCTATTAAATTTTGTAATCGCTATGTGCTGTGCAATCATATTAACAAAAACCATCCGTCGAAATCATATTCCGCAAGTATATTTTGATTTTATAAACATTAGATTGCGTGAAATATTATCAAATAACATCAAAACATTGGTGACTCAATTTCAAATTGTTTGTTAAGTTAATTGAACTTTGCTATTTTATTAAGTGGTTGGTTGCACTTAAAGTCGAGTGAGTATTGACATTTTCTTGTATATTTATTAACTAAAGTATTCATTTTTTTATTTAATTAAAATGAACTGCTGTGAAATAGAATGTTTCTAAAGTATCTACAATAAATGCGTCTCTGATATATAATTCTACGAATGCTTAAATTGCTCGGCAGGTTTTAAATTCTTTATAATCTGGTTTTTCCAAAGATTAAAATAAGCTGCAGCACTCCATTTTTCATATCTATTTATAAGATACATATGCAAGTATCCATAACAGCTCCTAAACTTTGATATTTTAATGAATTAATTGCAGCTGTTTTTGAAATATACGCTTCACGCATAGTGTCAAAGGCGTATTATCAATTTGTCAGAAAGTTTGCAATGCAACGAGGAAGCAGACATCATAGTAGATGCCATATTGTTATACATACGTTTATTTTTTTGAAATAGAGTATAACAATTAACATCAATTGCCAAAAAACAATATACAACATAGCCTCACATCGGACTCTTCTTATATCGTTTAGTTCCATACAAAACTATGTGTATGATGCAAATATGAATACTGCTGTGTGGGTAACTTCTTTACTGTACAAACTAAAGACTCCATAATTGGTATGAATGTCACTCTAATAGCAATTCACTCAAAATATCCAACATTGTTCCAGTTCAAATCACTATATAGTATAAGTGAAGGGTATTAAATGCTTCGTACCAACGTAGTTGACTTTTATATACAAATACATATTTAAAAATCCATTGTAGCCGATTTGCTTGTTTTGAATTCCTTTTTTTATTGGCATAAACTATATTTGTCTGTCCACTTGTATGGCGTTTCGTTCAATTATTATTATTATTATCATTTTTATTTTCTTTTTTTTTATTATTTGTCGGTGTTGTAATTGTTGCGGATTGCAAATTGTTGTGTTTCTCGGAACTAGACGCTTTATTTGCAATAGAGCTTTGTTTTGTCTTACATCATGCAATCGTTTGATTTCACTTTGAAATTGAGCGTGTCAGTCTGAAAATGGTCGCACGCCAAATAAGCATTTTCCAGTAATAGGAATTTGTGTCAATACGTTGTTGTAAAAATTTTTAATGAATTTACCAGACCGCGCGATAAAACAGTGATTATGTGGAATTATAGAACATATTTTAGATTATATAGATTTGGATTAAGTGAATGGGAGCTGGTGTTTTAAAAAGTAAGTAAGAGTGAGAGTGCATTGTCCAGTTCTTTCCGTGGGTCTATCATTATTTTAACCTGCCCGACAATGTTTCAGTGGAATATTCATGACTACATGTTAAACATGCTGCGGTTCATAAAAAATCGTTGGGCTTCATAATCTGCTGTAAAACCTCGAAACTTACGTGGCCCAATTATAAATGTGGCTAACCGTTTTATTTTAAAAGATTCAGACAAATTATACATTATGTTGAGAGACCGTATAGTTAATTGCCTTATAGTAAATAAAGTCACAAGGTTGAGCGTCAGAGCTCAGCATCACTGAAAAATCTGTGGGAAATGTTGAGGAAAACAATTTTTTGAGCATCTACTAGGTCACTGTATGTCCGACTTTTAGTAGAAACATACTCGCTCTACTCGGTAGAGCTTGCTTAGACAATTTAGAAAATCTTACAGAGTTAGAGCTTAAATCTGTATTGACGTTCCTGGTTCGTGCAAGGGAAGAACCAGTTGAACAGATGAAGAAATCATATGATATCACAATGGTTTAAGTGACGATTCCATCGACCATTCCATTCCAAATAAATATTTATCTATGTGTATTGTATGTGGTTTTTATTTTTTTTAAAATGTGAGACATAGAAAATGGAATGAAAACACAATATATGGTCTACAGAAGTTTTAATTGCTTGCTGACATTTGCATCTATAAAGCATTTCTATCCAGAATGATAGAACATTTGCCACAGAGCAAATGTTTTCAATAAATTTTCACAAGCGATCCCACCACGAGCCATTATAAATAACGAGCCATTTTCTAAGATTTTCACTAGAGCTCTGCACGAATAGATTCGGAAGAATACATGAAACGAACACTCATTCATTCACTACTGCTTTTTTAGACTTACAGGGTGTGTCGCAAAAGAAATAGGACTTTTTAAAAATAGCTGTTTCTGGTGGTGCCACCTATCGGTAGGTATATGCGTTGGAAAGGTAAATCCTTCACTGATATCTTGTACAAATGACAATCGGACCACTACAGGCGAAGTTATCGCGCTAAAAGTGACAGTATCTTTTGGGCATCGGTCGAAAAATGAATCTCGAACAAAGAGAAAATATTAAGTTCTGTTTTAAACTTGGTAAAACATTCATCGAAACGTTCCAAATGATGAAACAAGTTTATGGTAACAATTGTCTATCCCGTGCAATGTATTGTATATCCGTTCTAGAATGCCACTTAGTGAAATATAAAATGCTATAAAAACAAATTTAATGCACAACTTAAAACTGTTTAAAAAAAAAAAACTCATTGTGAATGATTGTTTCTAAAGAAACGATTTGAGTGAATTACTGTTTACCATTCAAAAAAGTAAAATTTGCAGTACTATTAACAGTATCTTATGCAACTACAGTAAAACTTCGTTTCTTGATCGGGTAATTACAATGTTTTAACAAATATGGTATATGTCATATTCTCGTTTGTAGTTTGAATGCTAAATTTAAGGAACTATTTAATATTGTGGTTGCCACAGAGCCGCGTTTAGCGTTTTTCTACGATCCATTAATGTTCGCTTTATTTAACGTTAAGTATTATTAAAAGTAGATATATTCAATTTATATAATATTTAATTGGTGTGCTTTGGTAGCTCAGCTGTCTTGCATGCCAGCGATCGTTGGATCTTAATCCATTCATTCGGTAAACTTCTTTAATTATAATTACCTATTATTTCCAATTATTTCATACCTAACAAAATTATGCCCAACACTCTATTATACCCACAACCGTCATCCATCACTTCGAATGACACATTTTGTTTGTAAAGAGTGAGACAATCCATACAAAACGAGTCATAAGAAATAGAATACATGCCTTTACGGTTTCGAGAGTCCACTTCATGCAGGGTACGCAATTTTTCATATACATACTTATTTTTAATTGTTTCCTAGAGCTTTTACTCATTTTTAACTTCCACTTAGTGTGTTTGGTAGCTTGTATTTATTTTTAGTGCTATTATATTCAGTGCAGCCTAAAGCTATACTTTAGTTTACTTTTTGTACGAGTTTGTTTTTTCAAGGCGCGTTCTTGAACAAACAACGAGCGACAACAACAAGAACAAAAAAAAAACAAGAATTTTGTGCTATTGTTGTCTGCTATTTTTGGTGGATTTGTGTGTGAACTAACGAACAAACAAATAAAATATAAATTAAATTAAATTAGCACATCATATATTTTGCTTCTTCTTTTCGATACATATAGCTGCTATGATATATATATATATACATTTTTTGGCAACTTGATTTTGTATACCATTCACACATAGTGTGAAATGGTATTATCAATTTGTCTGAAAGTTTGTAACACATTAAAGGACGCATCGTAGAACCCATAAAGTATATATATTCTTGATCAGCTCGACGAGACGAGTCGATCTAACCATGTCCGTCGATCTGTATGTTGTTGCGCATTTTTTTGGGGACCAATTTTTATGCTATCCAGTTGAAATTTGGCACACACACTTATTTTTACAGTAGTTTAATAGTTTGTTAAGATTGACCCGCCACTTCCACTTTTTGGGGTAACCCCCATACAAACCCACCGCCCACTTTTGAGTTTTTGTATGAAAAACTTTTTTATTGTAGTCAATATCAGGTTAATAATTGATATGGTAACTTTTAGTGGACCGATGCTTGAAATATATTTTAATGGGTGGGATCCGCCTACTGTTTGGGGTAGCCCCCATACAAACCTACTGCCCACTTTTGTGTTTTTGTAGGAAAAACTTATTTATTTAAGTCAATATTAGGTTGAAATGCGTTATGGTGCCTTTTTATAGACAGACGCTTAACATACATAGACTAATGGGCGTGGCTCGTCCACTTTTTGGGATAGCCCCCATACAAACCCACCGTGCAATTTTGTATTTTTTATGAAAAAAATTCTTTATTTAAATCAATATTAGCTTGAATTGTGATTTGGTGGATTTTAGTGGACAACCGCTTCATATACTTATACAAATGGGCGTGTCCCGCTCACTTTTTGAGGTAGTCCCATATAAACCCACAGCTCACTTTTATGCATTTGTATGGAAAACGTCAATATCAACTTGAACTTCGATATGACGGCATCTTACACATCTACTACATCGCTTCATTTACATTTTTGGGGTAGCCCCTATTTAAACCTCCACTTTTATGTTTTACAGTACTATTTAAAATTTCGTGTGAATGGTATTAGAGCTTCGGTTCAACCGAAGTTAACGTTTTTTCTTGTTTTTTTTTTTTTTGTTTGTTTCTTTTGTGTAGACAGTGCTCGAACCTCGTTGTGATCCGAGTATCTCAAGCAGTGCCAAAAAATTTATTTCTAGATACATATATGATACATTTTTTTTATTATTATTTTTAATTGTACTAAAAGCCTCTACAACTCATCTTCGGTGATTGTTTGCACTTTGCTTTCTCTCTAAAGGCCAATCATACATTGTGTATATTTTTAGTAATTAAACGGGCTTAAATCTTTTATATACTTCCTATAACATAAAGTAGTAGTTTATATATCTAGCAATGAGTGCAAAGATTTATGTTGTTTAATGTATGCGCACAACATCAAAGCACTGCAAATTATTTATAATATGAGTATAATATCACTGGCTGTTATTAATCATTTTATTAATAGATTACCAGTCAATTACATTACACTGTGGCATATAAATTCGAAATATCTTTGTCTAGATCAAGTTTTTTTTATGTATTTGGCTTGCTGAATTCGAATCTGTGTTCAAAAATTGTTCACCGAAATCTAGAAAATTACAGAGAAATGTTTTAGCCGCATATACACGTGTTTCGAACTCAGCTACGAAGTGCTCATCAGTCTGCTGATTACACTTTGTAATTTTTTGCTCATCAATAACTAAATTTAACATTGATTGCTGTCATATTTACCAAGTTACCAAGAAACACAACATGTTGTACCATAAAATATAGTACTTTTAGAACAGTACTCGTTAGCATTAAAACACATATATCAAGCAAACGTTGTACGTCAAAAGTATTTATTAAAATTTGATCAACTGAAATTTCCAGTTTAGATACCTAGTGTGCAATATGTGTAATCAATATGATAAAGTGTACACTAAAATTCACATTCAACTATCAATTCGCTTTGAAAACATATTTTTTCACACAATTATTGTATATTTAACAAAAGTCTGTTATAAATGGCAAACAGCTGTGAAATTCAAAACACTTTCAATTAAAGTGTAAGAAAAATATGCTTTTACAATTAATAGGCATAATTAAAACAAAGTCCCGGAGAAGTAATAATCATAGTAATAATAAAATTCCCACATGAGTTCTCAACAAATGTATGCTATATAGTGTGTGCGTTAGTTAATAACGGAAAAAAAAGTAACGCGAAAGTAAAATTTTGACCTTCAAACTTTCCATTAAAATTATTTCATTCCGGTGCAATTTATTAAATTACCAGTCTAGATAGTGCAACAATGATTTAAAAAATAAAACAAAAATCTAGATTACTCACACGAACGCTTCATGAAAGATACTATTTCATCGATTTTATAGCGACAGTAGGGAGAGAAAAAGCCTCAGAAAAAAAAACTACTATGTAATCATGAAAACGCATCAGAGCATATAGCAAATAAATTTACTATAGGGCGCACACCTTTGTAGAGAAAGAGAAACAAACACATACTACATATATCTTATAAGTACATGAATAAATAAAATTAAACAAAAAATGTTTAATTTCGGTGGAACCGAAGCTTTAATACTCTTCATACTAACTCGTTTTTGCTCTGCAATGCTTTACTTAGAATTAACAATTTTTAATATATTAAAATTGATGCATGAATCTTGTCTTTTTGATGGTTGTAGATGGAATAAGGGGTTGTGCATAATTTTGTTGCGCATAAAATGATTAGAAAGAATTTCAATTTCAATATTATTAATTGGATATGCTATCCTATCTAATCATATGTATATTTTAAATGGATACTGACTGTAACAAAAAAGTTTTTCAGACATAAGGACTACATAAGGACGTATGAGGACTACACTTAAATGTGGGCTGGACACGCCTCTAGATAATTATGTGAAGCGTCCGTCTTCAAAAAGCAGTCATGTCAAATTTCAAGTAGGTAGGTAATGACTGCAATAAAAATGTTTTACATAAAAATAAGGCAAAAGTGGGCGGGTAGTTTGTATTTGGGATAATCCTCAAAAAAGTGGGCGATTACACTCATTGATCTATATGTGAAGAGCCGTTTTATAAGAAGGTGATATTGACCGCAATAAAGAAAATGTTCAAACAAAAAGTTGAAAGTCATGTGGTTTTATGGGGTCTATCCCTAAAGCGTGACACATCAGTATGAAAAATGAAGTCTAGGTGCCGACTTACAACTGCATAGCTAAAAAATTGGTCTCCGAAAATTTTGAAAACATTCAGACAGACAGACGTATAGATTGACATAGCTACATCGACTCGTCTCGTCTCGTCGTGCTGATCAACAATATATATATACTTTATATGGTCTACGATATCTCCTTTACGGCCGTTCTCATGACTTGCCAATATCTTTATACCTCATATTTTTCACGCTATATCATAGTTTTCAATGTCACGACTGTTATTAAGCCTATAACCGTTTAGTCGTGACATGCACTACTCAATATTAACCCGCTAATAGCATATCTTACCAATTCGTATTCTCTAATATATTACTAAGTCATGAGAACGGCCCTTAATGCGTTACAAATATACAGAAAAACTGATAATACATACCGTTTCGCACTATGTGTGCTATAATAACACAGGTCAACATGGTTTAGTTTTTGGAAATCTAGAATTGGCCCATCACGTCAGGATTTTGAGATATTTGAGGTTATGTACCAGAAAAATGGGACTTTTTCCTACTTTTGAGGTAATGTACAGGGTGGAAAAAATGTTTGTGGTCTGTCTCTCCAGTTGCATCATTTAGTACCACTCAATTAAACGACTTTAACTACACCATGTTGACCTGTTTTATTGTCTCAAAGGCTCAATGCAAATGCTAACGACGTCGAAGAGATGTATTTTGTAACTTCGAATAATCATAACTTTGCGAAAAAAATCGTAATTGATCTCTTGAACTCTTAAATTAAAGAGTAAGAGTGGTACTAAATGATGTAACTGGAGAGACAGACTACAAACATTTTTTGCACCCTGTACATAATCTCAAAAATAAGAAAAAACGCCATTTTTCGGGTACATTACCTCAAATAACCAATTCTGACCCCGGATTCGGATTCTACGCAGCAAATTACTTCGGAAATGACCCTCAGCTTTCCAACAACTGACATGACCCCGGTATTTGTAGAGCTGTGTAATTGCTTAAATCGAACATGCTCGACGCAACAAAATAAATGCAAAGTGTTTTTGTACTGAAGTTATATCTTCTAGTAGGTAAAACGCATCATTTTGATGTGTTTTGTATTGCTTATGGTTATAAAAAGTGTGCATATCAATTTTAGAACAAATATTTCCAAGATAAGCGGAATAGGGCGCTGGAAAATTTACGGACAGTTACTTTATGCGGTACCAGATGGTACCTTTAAAGCATTGCAAACATTGTAGCTAAATTATAATACTATTCACACACTATTTGAAGAGTATAAAAAAGGTGTTTTATGTCGTTGATTAAATATTTGACAAAGCTTCAACTCGTTCTATTGTGTACTTAAAGCGCGTGCAGAAGTGGATATTTGAATAAAGTAAACGCAATCCGACCTGAGGTTTTTTATCATATCATGTGTAACTATAATTATAGCAACAGATATGCATAGTTTATTGTTGCAATAAATAAAAAAAAAAAATAGAACTGAAATACATTTCACGAGTTTATTTAGCGAACTATGAAAGGAAATTCGTCTATACGGTTTTCCCAATCACTTCAATTAAGTGCGAGTACACATAAAACATAAGAAATCTATTGAATTCAATATTTTATTTATTATTATATGATAATATGTCAAAAGATAAAAGTAATCAGTGTCACATGCCTGAATGAATAAACCTCAAAACTGAATATAAAGTTATACTATAATTTTTCTCAGTTAAGTAAATATCATGTTAACAATTTGCTATTCGTGATTAATTAATATTGCATGTTATTTTGTTGACAAATAAGAATAGTTTTTGTTTACTATTAAATACATGAGGTATTTTATTTGCATGTTAACGCTGTTTACATACTGTGCAAAGAATTACCGAGATTTCTTATCAATATGATTATTTTATACTACTTACTTAGTTTGATTGTGAATGTAATTGCAGGAAATGAATTCAGCGTGAAGGAACGTAATTTGAATGGTGAAAAAATTCGACTGTTATCGTTCGCAAAAATTAGTTATTCTTAGATTGTGATTGTCGGAAATTGTCTTTTTCTACTAATTCCTCACTAATTGAAATGTAGTTATTTATAGCCAAAGTGTACAGGCAACAGACGTTTGATGTTTTTGATGGTGATTGTCCACATGCATTTCCACAAACTTAGTATACCCTTAAGTTCTTCAGTGTAGGGTATTAAAATACCAGGTGTGCTTCATGCCAAGTAAATAGGAACGATATTTTAATGTTAAAATTTTCTCCGGAAGCAAATCTAATAAGTAAGTGTTGATAAGTTATTCGATTAATCGATATCGAATAAACAAGTATCGGTAAGGTTATGTTAGAAAAGTGACTGGGTGATATAGGGTATAAAATGTATAGCCATACATTCTTAAATCAGTTGAACCATTTTATGAATGTTTCAGACCTCTTTCTTTGAGATCTTCAAAAGTTCATCTAAGAAGTAGCCCACAGGATGTGGCAATCTTCTTTGCTGAACAGTTTTCTCTGTTATCGAATTTAAAAAAACTTCTGAAGAGGTCGTGTGATGCAATATCTAATCTCCAGATGTGCCTGAAGATAAAACACTGGAAATAATTAGTGAAAAAAGCTATGTGAAGGTCTGTTTATTTCTACTGTTTTAGAGGGTTCTTTTGCTTTTATGCTCTGGCTAAGTGAATTTCGAGATGCCATGTGTGGTTAGGCTAGATCAGTGTACGAATATTGTTTCATCTTTGATGAGGCGCTTAAAAGTTTACAGAAGGACCCACGGAAAGAATATGGGCAGGGCAATTGTCGTCTGTCTATGTACGAGTATATGTTGATGGTGTTCGTTCTCCCTTTTTGTTGTCGTTCTAGGCTTGATTTAAATAATTTATAAGAGCACATTCTTGCGTATTCCATATTTGGCTTCTCTGCGTCTGATGGCAAGAAGAAATTTTTCCATTTAAATCTATTGTAATGTGAGCCGTAGAACCGTTTCTTTGAAAATAAACATAATCCCCATCGATGTCAACAAGTTTGGCGAAAAAAATGTTCGATATCCTAACGCGACAACGACCGCCGTTCACGTGGATTTTCAGTACTCCAATAAAGGCAGTTTGGCTCATTTGCGAAGCTATTCAGCAAAAAGCGGAGAAGATGATTTTTCGATAACATTTAGGTTGAAATAAATCGAGGCAGAAGGAGGCATGTCAGTAAACATTCAGTATAGGGTGCCGACTCGATATAGCCATGTCTGTCTGACCGACCGCATGGATGTTTTATGGTATGAATTTACAGATCTCTGAGATTATATACGCTAGACTCACCAAATGTTTTTTGCTGATCTCTCTCTTTCTCTATTTGTACGTACACACATATATTCGTATGCATATCAGTGCAATCAGACATCGCAACGCGCCAAGCTCAAATGGGAGAGCGATTGAAAAACTTAGCACAGGATATTTAACTGTCGGGCAGGCTCCAATGTGGTACATCGTTCTTACTTCCTAACTTAAGTTGTTGACTAAAAATTTTGATTTGTAAAATGCTTAGCTAACCTTCTTGTATTTTTAAACTCTATTCAAAATTCTCCATACATTTGTTTGCCTTTTACAGATAGTACAAATAAAATACTCAACGAACAGTTAAACATATGCAACGAAGTCTATACGGACGCACGCATCTATGTGCAAAACCAGCCACTTGCGGAATATGCCAGTTTGCCTGTGATCTATTTTGTAACGCCAACATATCCAAGACGTGAACAAGTTCCGGAACTGACACGTCTAGCTCATACGCTGCTGCATGTGCCGCGTTTGCATTGGATTGTGGCGAATGACCATGAAACATGTAATGAGTTCCTCGACTATCTGCTGAATAAGTTTGGTAAGTGTGTTTGGTAAGAAAATAATTATAAAACTTGACTTAACATTTAACTTTATGCAGGCATACCTTATACACATCTGGCCAGTCCCATGCCCGGCCGTTTTCGTTCGCATTCGCCAGCACCACGCGGTGTAGCAAATCGACGTGCAGCCATACACTGGCTGCGTCAGCATAATATTACAAGCGGCGTACTATACTTTGGAGACGATGACAATACCTATGATTTAAAACTTTTTACCGAAATGCGCGATACACAACGTGTTTCAATTTTCCCGGTGGGTTTGGTTGGAGAATATGCCATCAGTGGACCGGTAGTGCGAAAGGTTTGTGCAAAAGTTTTTGAGAAGTTCTTTAATATTAACTAGTATTAATATAATTACATTTTTTTTTTACAGGGTAAAGTTGTTGGCTTTTTGGACTCATGGGTTGCCGATCGACGCTGGCCCGTCGATATGGCTGGCTTTGCTGTGAATCTTGCTTATTTAGCACAATATCCTAATGTAAATATGCCCTATAAACCGGGCTATGAGGAGGATCTCTTTTTACGCAGTCTTGCGCTTAAGTTGGATGAAATTGAGCCGAAGGGTAGCAATTGTACCGAGGTGCTTGTCTGGCATACGCAGACAAAGAATAAAAAAGTACCAGTGGTGCATTTAGAGAACGAAATGCTTGATAATCGTTTAAATTTGGGTATACTATTTAAGCTGCTTGAAAAAATGGGCGTTGCTAAGGCATCGGAAACGCAAGGTATTTTTTGTTCTTATTGAATTATACTAATCTACAGCGAATAACTACAAATTAATACTCTAATATGTATTTGTTTTTATTCCTATAGGTCTCAAAACATTAATTAGCAAAAACGGCAAACCTAAGCCACATCATACATTTCTAAGCTGATTCCGTCGTCCTGTAAAGCTGCAAAAATTTGGTACAGCTAATAGCTAAACACACCAATTAAGACGAACAAATCGATGTATATCAAACGAGTAACAAATCCTGCACAGTTTCTACATAAACATAAATATAAATATATATATATAAATATAGTTTAGAGAATACTCACTAGGCGCGTTTTTAATTAACTAATACAACTAAAAAGAAGAAGAAAAACAACAAATTCTGAAAAGAAAAATAGCTACAAACGCTTTTGGCCTATTTAAAAAAGTAAATAGTTTCGATATTTAATTGGTAGTTCGAATATTTGCAATAAAAATACATTTATAAGACTATTTAAAAGGGCCACTCTAATATTATTTATTTAACTATTAATTTGATTTTATTTTTAGCATTTTGTGATAATTTAAATTTAATTAATTTTCTTTTCTTAAACAAAAAACAAACAAATTTTCGTAGGTTGTAAAGTTGTATTAGTTTTTAGTTTTATATAGCAAGCAAACCAAATTATTTAAGTAATACTATACACTGCTTATGTAAACAAAACAGAACAAAAGACAGTTATACTTGTTAAATAATTATTAAATTATAATATATAAAACTATAAAAGTAAAAAGTCGACAGCTCTCACTATAAATGTAGCATAAATTATGTTAGTTTGGTTGCGCTGCTCTCTTAATTTAAGTTATAAAGTTTCAATTAAAACAAAAAAAAAATGTTTTAAATGTAATAACAAGTTTTAAAGAAGAAGGCTAAACAAATTTATAGTTTGCACAGAAAAAAAAGGTAAAAGCTCATTATTGAAATATGTTGTTTAAATAGTTCTTCAAAATGTAATATAATAATAAATATAACTAAATAATAAATATAATAATAAATATAACTAAACGAAGTGATAGAGCTATAGTACCTATTAGACCGATCTATACACAATGTTGCTTAAACAGCTCAAAAGTGCTTCTAACTCTAACACTTAGGAACTCTAAATACGCTTCACACCATTTGATCTAGCTGATGAGGACGATGTGCGCGTTACGTGAAATTTCGTTTTTTCATGAAATTCCTTCCACAAAAGTGCAGCCTATCAATCCTATCTCTCCGCAAGAGGTTCGACTAATGATTAAATTCCTTATAGTAGGGGAGCCAAGCGGGGATTTTGCGCGTTACTCGAGCGCGTCAGAAAATCATATGGGGAGAAATGTTGTATCCTGTAATGTACACCTACCATATATGAACCCTTAATATAGGGGCGTGCGTTGAAAGCAGCCCGCCAGATTAGGAAAAAAATCATCTGAAAAAGTCGAGCGCGTCAGATTTAGACAAGAAGTTAAGAACATGTAGAAAAGTGTATATTTCAATAATGTGACAATTTGAGCCTGGCATAAGGAAATGGGCGAGTCAGAAAGTTGTAAAAAAAAACGTCGATTGATTTTTTTTTTATTTTGTAAGAAATCCTATTAGGATTACGAAAAACATATAATCTGACGTTTTTCATGGTGCGATGTAGCTAAAAACATCAATAAAAGATGAAGCGTACCGATGCTGAAAACTGTGAACTGATGGAACAATTTAGCTAATTCTTTTTTTGTTGAGTTTATTATTGTCAGGAGAAGGCTCATATGAAAGAAAAAATTAAGAAAGTTGAGCGGAACATTAGAAATGTTCGAACATTTGCGTCTTAAAATCTATTTGTGAATTATAAGTGCTATTTTGTTTTAATCGAGGTTTATTATTGTCAGATTTACAATATCAATCCATATAATTGTCAGATTATCATTTAGGACGACTAGGACATCAAGTTGAACCGTCTATATAAAAATCTGAGGTGCTCGAGTATTTCAAGGTCACATTTTTTTTTTACATTTTCAAAAATTGGTCATGATTTTTGGCCACGTCCAAATCGTCAGCCATTTTAATAGGACACTTTTTTGAGTTCACTCAACATTCCCTCCGAATATCTGACACGATCGAATAACCTTTTTTTTCTACCCCTTTTTACGGCCACGCTCCACTAGTTAATCGTCAGAATAATATCTCTCGGTTATCAGAAAGGACAACAGAACATAATTCGGCGCGATAAAAGGATTGGAAGATCAATTAATTGCGTTTTATAGACCAATAAGTTTACTACCGAATTTCTTCACAATATTCGAAAACATTTCTTAGTAGAATCTTAACTGCATGGCTGACCAGAATGCCGCTCCCGATCATCAGTTTGGCTTTAAATATCACCATGCTACCCCAAAAACAAGTGCATCGGGGTTTTCGAAATATTCTAAAGGCCTTTGAGATTAAACAGGGGCTGCCTTGTGTGTGCCGGCAGTGTGCTTGGACCTATCTTATATACTATTTATATGCCAATTCCAATTAATGAGAACCTGTTGCTGGCTACATATGCTGACGACACGATCATTCTCGTTGACTCCAACTGTTGAAATGAAGCATCCAATGGTATTAAAAAATTTCTTCTTGAATTTGAAAGTGGCACTTTGAGCGTTTTAAGCAATATTGTAAATAGTTTAAACAAATTATATCAAATTCAAATGTGTTGTTGTTAAATTTAAACAATATAAGAGCATGCACTTGAAATTAAGCGAGTATTTGCCTATCTTAACATAAATTTAAGTCAATCAAAACGAAAGAATGGCGAAAAACTGTAGTATTTTAAGCTGAAATAGACAATCTTCAAGTGTACTACTATGCAAGACGCCCGGGCACTTTCTCAAGGGTTAAATGTGTGACACACAATTCTTAAACAGTTCATTTAGAACTTTGTCAGTCAATATATTTAAAAAACAAAACAAACCCTTAGACAATAAAGGGATTCACATCAACTTTTCAGATTCTGCGTATCTGCATATCGTTGTGACTTACAAATTGTTCAATAACATAGGTCTACAAATACCGGGGTCATGTCAGTTGTAGGAAAGCTGAGTGTCATTTCCGAAGTAATTTACTGCGTAGAATCCAAATCCGGGGTCAGACACAACACGTCAGGATTTTAAGATAATGCTAATGACGTCGAAGGCATTTATTTCGTAACTTTGAAAAGCCATAAATTTGCGAAAAAAAATCGTAATTGATCTCTTGAACGCTTAAATCACAGGGTAAGAGTGATACTAAATGATGTAACTAGAGAGACAGACCACAAACAATTTTTGACCGCCGTACATAACCTCAAAAGTAAGAACAAACGCCGTTTTTCGGGTACATAACCTCAAATATCTCAAAATCCTGACGTGATGGGCAAATTCTGACCCCGGATTAACTAAACTAACATAAAACTAGAAGAAGGAAGTTGCGGACACTCAGATCCGTTGGAGGAATTTAAGTTTGGCCGCCACATTGATCGTCTGTGCCGCTACTCACAGCATGGGCAGTGGTCCAAGATGGTTAAAAATATTCAAAAATAAAGAAAATAGAACTTGCTTAATGAAATTTACATAGATCAAGGACGAATTAAATGAGAAAAAATGTGAAAACTCTTGTAGATAGAACAAAGAGAACGGAGTGAGTTATTGAGCGCCTAATTTGTCTTACAAAAGGGCAACATTATTGGCACGAAACGATGAGTTGGCCGATTGAGGACAGTTAGTGATATGGATTGGAGCAAGTAAGAAGAATCAATCTCACCAATAAGAATTTTATATAAAAAAGCAACAGAGAGCATAGATGAGAGTGATAAGAGGGTTGGAGGATCAATTAATTTCAGACTGTCATGATAGGGTGGAAGATTTATTTCGGGATTCCAATTGAGCTCGCTCTTAAGAGGAAGGAGAAGAAACTGTTTTTGAACTGATTTAATACTAAAATAAATAAAATTAATAAAAAAACATATTTTTGCTGCAATCAACTTAACCATGTATGTATGTCCGCCCGTCTGAACAACTGTTTCTTAGCGAGAACTATTAGAAGTATAAACTCTAAAATTAGGGCTTAGACCAGAGAAGGGCTCGGTTGCCTGACAGTGCAGTGTGCACTCTTCGTGTACATAAATTGCTGCTTGCCCAGCGAACAGAGAAAGAATAATTAAAATCTGTGCGCTGAATTCTCTCGATGAAGTTGGTTCACATCGCTTTGTTTTTGCAATACACACAAATTTACATGCAGAGTACATAAATAGGCTTATACTTGGGCCTAAACTCACTAAGCATCCATAAAAAAATGGAGACAAATGGAAGTAAATAAATTAAATAAAGCATATTTTTATTTAGTGAAAGTGATGTAAATTTCACAGTCAGCAGACTGATGAGGTATTTGTAGCTAAAAACTCGAAACAAAATGTTGTTGTTGAGCTTGAGCCAGCTAAGATTCATATCTAAATGAAATAAATTGCAAAGGCGTTTTCCATAGGAGCTTTAACTTCTACACTCATTAAAATTTGTTTCAGACCTTATACATATGTGGTAATTGACTGCAACGTTCTTTCTTATTACTAATATCGTTGTCCTCTTATCTCTGGATTACCTATGGTCTCAATAAGGGGGAACACATTGTATGCTGGTCCAGAGGTACAATGCGTTATGGGCGTTTTCGTTACCTCACTATACTGCTCGAACAATTCTCGAAAATCGTTGTTCTCAATCACAGTCGCAACTGGGAGTTTTGCAGCATTGGACTTAGTGCCATTAGTTGATGACTTTGTAGTCTTGTGGATTAAGGCTTTGACCGCTATATCAATTTGTAAATTGTACTCAGCCAAAAAATCCGCTCCATTGTCATGGGGGCTCACACATATATGCTAAATTTCGTCTCAATCTGATATGTTGAAGTGGATCAAAATTGAGTTTCAAGATTTCATAACAAACAAATAGGGGTACGTAAAAAGATATTAATAAGGTGGGCGAAATCATCTATCTCTACCCTTGTCCTCAAAAATACAATCAATCGTTCTGTTGAATAAAAATTAGTCAAAACTATATGACTAAAGCAATCTATGGTAAATTTTTCTTGTTTTTGCGTAGGAAATGAGAGTGGAGATCATTAATTAAGCTTTGTGTTTGCCGACGAATCGACATTTCTCAAAAACTGTTGACTCCGACTAGGAGCTTAGTTGCAAAGAGTTTCAATAGCTACTTATGGAACTACTTATGGAACATAAAAATATATACGCTTATATTTACACAAGCATATGTCTTTACACTGCTAATAAAGAAGTCAAGTACAGTGTTCAAAATTATTTCAAGTACATTAAACATCATGTAAAACTTGCTAAAGTGCTGTCTTCTATTTTAAAAGTATGTACATACTTAAAGGCAGTTTTTGATTAAGCTTTGTACCACTATTTAAATGTCCTACTTCGCATGAAACACTTCAATATACAATATGTACACCTATTTCAGCTCTTCTCTGCTACACTATTCAAATTAATTTTAAGAGTATTTCTCAACTATTATTTAATGTTAAAAGTATATCAAAAGAAAAACTTATACAATATATATACGCATTTCAATAATGAGCTAAAACTTTGCCAAAAAAACAAAAAACTAAGAAAAAAAAAAAAGGAAAACGAACTAAAATAAAATAAATACAACCAGGGAAGACATGCAAAAAATAGAGAAGCAAAAGTTTTTAAAATAAATACATATACGAGTACTAGTATAAAAAGCAGCTTTCAAATAGATACAAAACAAACAAACAAACAAACAAAACAACAAAAAATGAAATTATTTTTTCAACTTAAACTTAATAGAAAAGGAGGTAAACTAAAATGCATAAAATATAAAAGTTAAATAAAAGTTTAAATAAAAATTGAAACTATAAAAATAAAGATACAAAAATTTAACTGAAATAAATTAAAATAATGAATGAATGAAACGGATAGCTGTGTATAATTTAATTGATGTCATTTTGAAAGAGAAAAGACAAAAAAGCGTCCGATTTTTTGTCAAAATATAAACTTTTGTGCAACAATTTTTTGTCTCCAGAATGAGAAGAGACAATGAGAAACTTCATTGGGACCGAAGCTTTAATACGCTTCATATCTTCCTATATTTTAGTTTCAGGTTGTTCAAGTTTTGTGTACGATTGGCATGTTCTTCACTCCGCTCGCTTTATCGATTGAAATTTTCTAGTGGTGACTTTAGAAGTGGTTGAAGAGCATCGCTAAATTGGGTCGACACCTGACGCAAATGCGAGTTAGCTTTAGAAGGCAGCACCGCTTTGGTTGGTCTAGGAATATTGACACTTGACACCTCCAAAATGTTTTCCTTACTTCTATAACCATTCATTCCACTATGTTGGTGACGGCTTTTGAGGTAAGACTTTATCATTCACCGATATATCAGACTCCTTCGCTCCTCTTATCTGCTACCGCTTACCCTCTTTTTGTTCGTTCAGACAATCAGAATCGTAACGATCGGTGTAACATATTAGTACCATTCGCTAGCTATTTGCTAGGACTAAGTAGTTAGCTCTTCACTAGGGAAAAGTTGTTAGCCAATCGCATAAAAAACCACCATCGAAGTGCTATTTTTTAGAAAATTAAAATTTAATTTTATTGTATTGTATTTTCGCAGCTTACCAACAAGTTCTCTGGTTGAAAAAACTGATATTCGAACCAAAGGCGCTGACCTACTTCGTCTAACAGTCACCCAACGAGTTTCCGAATCTCAAAAAATTTCGTTGATTATCGCCGCAAAGACAAAACATTGCTTTTATTTAATTATATCTTTAAATTGCCTACCTGCTCCAACTTCCATCCTTGCGCAGTAGTTAGCAAATCGGTAGAGAAATGCAACTTTGAGCCACCGAGCGAACAACAGAGAACTAAGAATGAAATTATTTTTTGTTTCGCGTTTGCTTTATATACGTATGCATGCTGCCGATTGCGCTTTAGCTCGGGTCGTTTGCTGTTATGTATGCTGTGCACTCTTTTCACTTTCTCCCCTCAGCTGTTCTACAGCGTTTACTGCTCACGGCTCACATAAATAGCTAACACTATAAAAACATTGAAATTTCTAGCTCTGTGTCACGAAAAGTTTTATACACTCTGAAAAAGTCTCCATACCAAGTTTCATTTGGAAATCTATTAAACTAAGCGAATAAAACTCATAAAAGACAGACGGACAGTGCTAGATTGAGATGCACAAGAATATACCTAAATCTAATTTACTACCTTTGATGCCTCTTTCAAGTGCGTGCCAAACTTTTCTACAAATTGTTAATACAATTTTATTTATATTATAGAAGGGTATAAGTTGAAGTATTTTACAAGAAGGCATAAAGATGAAAACAACTACAATAACATGGCCGAAAAAGTTTTAAACAAAAGTCGCCTTGATTGCTGTTGCGCCATTTTGTGAGTTACAAATAAAAAGGAAAACCTCTCTTTGGAGCAAAAAGTAAGACACTCAAATGAAAGAAAAGCGTAGTCAAATAAGCAAAGGAAAAATGGAAAATGCTGGAAAAGCAACTGAAGCCAGTCTCATGAATTCAGGCAAATAAGAAAACATTGCAATTCTTTTCAATTAACTTTGCAACGTGTTTATTTGCCCTCGTGTATATACCCGCACATACCTACATATTGTACTACGTAGTAAGAGTTACAGAAGCACATTGGAAGGAGTCGTCTTGTTTGAATGTACGGGTAGATAGTTGCAAATAAGTTTTTTAGTTTTTTTTTTCTCTCCTTATACCCGTAGTATAGCGGAAGTTTTACTTCTTGCTTTTGCGGAACGTGTTGCATATGCATCTTCTTCAATGTAAAGTTATGAGCTCAAAGCTAAAAGAAGCAAAAGAGTTACTAGTATGTCGAAGAAATAGTTCAAGAGTTACCATGTGTGTATAGTAGGGGGCGGAATGTATCCGTACTCCGCTACGCCAAAATAAATATGTAGCAAGCAAAAAGCAACATTTCTATTTTTTTTTTCGTCTCTCCAGAAATTGTGTTAAAATTTATCGCTTTTTTGTTGCAGTTTTCCAAAGTTAATTTTTTACTCGAGCATCGGGGGCATATAGTATTAACATTTATAAAATTTCTGTTGTGTGTGTATGTTTTTTTTTAATGGTTTTATAGCTTAATATTTGAAAACACAAAAAGTTTTCGTACATAAATTAATGATATGTGCAGCATATAAAATATGCTGCAGAATTTTATTAATATGTAGTGGGTGCATAGAGTATATATAAAAAAAGTGGAGTTGGGTGAGTTTTATGGAATTAAGTTTAAATTTGCTTAAAAATGCGTATATGTTTGTTTATAACTTAGTTATGTGGCGCTAGAACCATTTATCGCTCATGGCCGCACGTAGGAAGGCGCACCAGTTTAGTGCCCGTTGGTGCCAGTTGTTGTTAATACCAAGTTGGTGGAGATCTAGTAATATTTTTCTATGGCGGCATTATTCTCTTCATCACATACAAGTAGGTTAGAGAAGTGAATTCTCCATAGAGTCTCAGTGATTTCTGTGCATCTATTACCAATTACGGACTTGCAAAAATAAACTCTGCGCTTAAAATTTGACCTATTGATAAAATGTTCGAGCTCCATTTCTACCAAATGATACCTCAACCATAGTCAATATTACTCCTTTAACGCTCCATTTTTTTTTTACGTCTGAAAAGTCGTTTCTCCTCTCTCCGTTACTCTCCATTTCGTTCTATAACAGCTCGCGTTGCTCCCGGCTGCAAACGCGAGCTGCAGCATGTTACAATAATAAGGTAGCGAACTGAGCGCTGACTTAGGCCAATCCATATGAACGCGTAAGATAGAAAAATAAGCAAGATTAATGGTTAGCTTTGAGTTTTTCTTGTATTTCGTTTATTTTTGCAAGTGTGTGTTTGTCTTTATGAGTGGTACTTATTGTACAATGCGCACAGTAACAAAGAAAAAATCCGTTCGCAAACTGAACCGTTCAGCATAAGCATTCAAAACGCATTAACGTTTGATCTGGGAAACTTGAGAGCGCTCGTACTCAACACGCTACCTTATTATTGAACTATACTCTGCAGTAGCTTTGCTGACACTCTGCGTTAAACTAAGTGTCTGGTGGAACCAATGACATCCTTAGCAGTCATCTTCATGGAATGAGAAATATGACTTCGATATATACCATCAGAAGCTGAAGAGTATTCCCGGAGCAGTGTGGCTGAAAAAGCGTCGGGGTCTTTTGTGATTGCTACTTTCCGACGTCTTGCTTTCGTTGAATGCTGGCATGTATTGCGTGACCCATGCTGAGCGTGGTGCTTACCTTGGCTGCCACAAAGTAGTGGTCCGAGTCGAAGTTGGAACATTCTGTCGATCACAATATGAGCACTTTGATTTCGTGTACTTAGATCGGAACTAAGTCAAGTAACTAAGTTGTGAATGTTTAGGTATTGAAATCTGGTGATACTAATTACTATGTTCGATCTCGGGCGAAGTCATTTAGCCTCTCTCATTTGATAGAGTTAGCGTATTAAACGCAAATTTTTTCGATTCTTGGGTCAAAGATTTTTTCCGAATCGCCGAGCTCTATTTTTACAGCGATATTGGTTCAGTGCTCGTAGAGATGTTCTAGATGCTCGTAAAACTTATCTTTGGCAGGATCGTCTGCGACTTTCGTCGGGGTGTGTGCACAAATTATGCTAATGTTAAAGTACTTAGTCTTGATACGTATCGTGGTCAGGGGCTCGTGATCAGTGTGCAACTGGAGACGACACCGCTCGTGTTAACTACAAAATAGTATATGTCGCAGTATGTTCTTTTATTGCAACCCTGTCTTTTCCAAATGAATGGCAATTAATAACTTACGCTACTAATTCGGACTTCTGCAAACGAACTTATTCAACTCATTGAAAGTTAAATGCTTAAAAACAAGTTCATATATTGCATCAAAAATATGTATACGATTAAATAAGTTTTCATTAAATCTTTCCACAGATTGCGATGTAAAGTGCATAACTTTCACTGTTGCTGTCGACACTTTATGAACACACCGCAGAAATCCGCTTTATTAACCTCACTTTGGAAGTTATATCAAAGTAATGACTACAACCACAACAACAATAACAGTAGGAGTAACGCAATAAGGACTTCTTGTGTTAGTATGTTGTACAAGTATTATGCGCCTGTCCGTGTTTAGACGCTGATTTTCCGCTACTTAAAGTTTAAACGCGACGCAAACTGTGGACCACCGCAGACACCAACATCCATTTCCGTTTTACGCCATTCCGTAGACGCCATTTCATACGCTCTTCCGCTTCCGTTTAATGCACGCAGGCAGCAAAGCATTTAACTTCACTTTATTCTTATGGTTTCCAGAAACCACTTTTCCTTCAGCGCTACACTATATTTTCATTGCGTTTTTCTACGAGCGTTTTCTACTTTTCTGTGCCTTTTTTCACGGATTTTTTTCTCCCTCGCCTCCAACATCAACATCAATATCATCGACTTGTACTATTTTTCAGAAGTTTTCCCTCATTTTTTTTCTTTTTGTTTTCACACTCTAACGCTTTGATTGTTCGGTACGTACAATGAATATGGCGCTAGCGCCATCGTATCGACTTGAATTGACGCCTAAGGGGCATGGATTGTGTGTGGCAAAGTCACTCAGCGGTGAAGCAAATAAAGTGCACCAAATGGCAAATAGGAAATGGAAAACGGAGATTGCCATAAAGCAGAGCAGCGCAGTGCAGCCCTGCGCAGGGATTCATGGCAATTTGCAATAGCTTTCAACCGCTCTCGTCGTCATGTCCGTAGCTTGGGAGGGAGGGTGCGGTGTAGTGTCGCCGCCGATTCATGTATGACCAGCGGTCGACTCAAGCGAACGCAATCTAAAAATAACGGTGTATACTGTTGCATTTGTGATTATTGCTATTTTACAGAGCGCCAATCACAACGAAAAACTACAAACAAAGACACAGTCACCAAAATAATAGCGAAGAGCTATCTTTTTTTGACATTTATCTCTTTTTGACAGTATGTATCTTAAATTACTTTAATTGCGTGGAAAACCAGCGCTTGATTTAATGTAGTGGTCACTCTAATCGAATATGATGTTGGAGTTTGGGACCATGATGTGCTTGATGTGCTAGATGTCAGTTCTCCCCCACTATGAATAAATCCTAGCTACGCCCATGTTCGTCGCCATGCCATTATAGTCGCACTTTGCTCCTGTGCATCACGCAAATCCTTTGGCGCCATTGCCCTTTGCTTAGTTAAAGCAAATTTTAAACGCCCCAACGACCGACCGACCGACCGACCGATGGATTGACTAGCATGTGGCGCCATTACGTTCCATTCCATGCACTCATTGATTTAAATAGTCGTCGACGTTGCCATCTCCTTGTTGAATCTGTTTATTTATTTGTTCATGGTGCGCTGAGTTACTTCCTGTTCCTCCTGTTCCTGCAGCGCATTCAACGCCAAGTGGCTTAGAATGAACTAATTGCGATTTTTAATTGCTGCCACATAAGATTTATGCGCGGTTAAATGGCGCTTTGATGCCAATAGTCGCGCTACTTAGCATTTATTTCTGAGGTAGTGTGCTTTAGCTGTGTGTTTAATTACTTCATTATATATTTAACAATAAAGTTTTCTTTGTTCTAACTCTTATTTCTACAAAGTGTGTGCTTCCTCTGGATAACTCAGAGTATATTTGCTTGAGTTAATATAAACAATAAAAGTTTATAGCTTCTTAAATGTACATATGTATCTTTTTGTTTATGTTGTTTATATTTAGATTTATCAGTGCCATCTTTAGTAGATTAGGGTGTGCCAATAGGTAAGTGAAACCGGTATTACAAAGTATGTTAGATTTACTACCGTGGAATAACTCTCCTTTCAATCTGATATGAAATTCTTTCCCCACTGTGAGACCCGTGAGTATACACAACACCTTTTTTTTTGATAATAAGGCCACATACGACATGCCTATAGAATCGATGTTTTTCAATGCTCTAGAATTGGTATCCCAGCAGAGATCGTTCGACTTTGCAAGATGACACTATAACATACAAAGAGCGTCTTTCGAAGTCTTCGAGAGAAAGATTATTAAAACACAATATACCAGGCACTAATCTAAGTGATACGCCCTAACACCTGTATATCCATTCCTATGCAGCTCACTGTATAGGCGTATACATTGAAAGACACAGGGAGAGAATGAGAGAGAGAATTTCTGAGTACGTCATCGCATTAGTTTTTATTTCCGTTTGCTGATATTATCCTATATATTCCCCGTTTTTATACCATTCACACATAGTGTGAAATGGTATTATCAGTTTCTCTGAAAATTTGTAACTCATTAAAGGAGGTATCGTAGACCCCATAAAGTATATATATCATGATCAGCTCGACGAGACGAGTCGATCTAGCCATGTCCGTCTGTCCGTCTGTCTGCCTGAACGTCTGGCTGCCCGTCCGTCTGTATGTCTGTCCGCCCGTATGTCTGTCTCTCTGCCCGTATGTCTGTCCGTCTGTATGTCTGTCTCTCTGCCCGTCTGTCTGTCTGTCTGTATGTTGTTGCGTATTTTTTGGGGACCAATTTTTATGCTATCCAGTTGAAATTTTGCACATACATCTCATTTTATTGCAGTTGAATAGAGTGTCAAGATTGACCCGCCACGCCCTCTTTTGACTTTTTGTATGAAAAACATTTTTATTGTAGTCAATATCAACTTAATAATTTATATGGTAACTTTTAGTGGACGGATGCTTGAAATATACATTAATGGGTGGGACCCACCCACTATTTGGGGTAGCTCACATACAAACCTACTGCCCAATTTTGACTTTTTGTAAGAAAAACTTCTTTATTAAATTCAATATTAGGTTGAAATGCGATATGGTGCATTTTTAGAGACAGCCCACTTTTTGGGGTAGCCCCAATACAAAAATACTGCCCACTTTTGGGTTTTTTTTCAAGAAAATTTCTTTATGACAGTCAATATTAGCTTGAAATTTGATTTGGTGGATTTTAGTGGACAACCTTTACATATACCTATACATTAAAAACCCACTTTTATGTTTTACAACACTAATTAAAATTTTTTGTGAATGGTATTAGAGCTTCGGTTCAACCGAAGTTAACATTTTTTCTTGTTTCTTCTTATTTTTGCTTACTTCGGTTTCGATTCGTCGGAAGAAGTTCACTGTTTTAACTGTTGCTTGACCTCCTTAGTGGATCATCCATATTTTAACCACGGCTTCGAAACGACTTCAAAATTATTACACGTTCACTTTTGTTAGCAACAGAGTCAGTTTGCAGTCAGCTTCTTTGTCCCCAAATATGCATTGAAAATACTCGTACTTGTTCATATGAGTTGCTCACAGCCTGATCAAACTCATGCACCATTATTCTCCGATCGTTTATTATTAGACTGTAGATTTTATAAACCATTTCTGGTTTCAGGATCTATTTTGGGTGGCAGGAATGCTTAACAGGAACAAAGCTCTTACGATTGCGTTTAAATTCAATTGTTCACTATTTTATGGTTCATATCAATGGAACTGAATTCCTTTAAACTTCTTTGAACTTGCCTTTTGTTTTCTATTTTTATATTAATTTAAATTAAATAACGATATTCGATTTTACACATGCCTGTAAAAATCTAATAGTTTTTTACTTTCAGTAGAAGCCAAGCACAAACTGAATGACAAAATTGGGTGACAATTTGACATTCACCATTTTAAGGCGTACAGTTACAATAAATGCTATTGATTTGATAGTGTTGCAAGATCGAGACAGATTGGATTTCGGTTAGTCTTCATTGTTGAAGAGTTTTATGGGTTCGACTTCATCTCCAATGCTTCGTTAACCTGCAACATTCAATTATACGATTTAATTATTATTTGTTTACCATAAATATAAACAAAATTTTAAATTCTTTTCTCTATAACTTCTTGTTTGTTTCTATAAGTACTACTTGTTTATGCACAAATTCATTTTAAATGCAATATTCAACTTGATAAAACTTCCAAAACAATATAATACCCAATGATGAACAACCGAACGCTGCTGCATCGGTTGCATCAAACATATTGCAAATATTTTGAATGCATACCAAATAATTACATATGCATGCTGATCACATTAAATATGCCGACAGCAAACATCAGACCACGTCTAGTATATACATATACGCATATACCATATACATATAAGTATGAGTTTGCATAAATAAACCTATATGCACATATTGTACGTTCCCGTACTACTTGTCACAGTTGCAAATTCTGGACATGGAACATCCATCCATGACCAATAACTGATATTCGTACGTAATCACCGATGATGCTCGCGATGACGTCGAATGTTGAATTGATGTTTACGCCGCAATTTAAATTGAAAATTTTACTATTGATTGAACAATAACATGTCAATTATGATTACTAATAGGACGTGCGGTGCAAGTCAATGCATAAATTCAAATAGTGTTCACATTTGCATCATTCCAGTAAAAGTTTTGCGTAATATTAAACAGGATAATTATATTGGTATGGTTGTTTGTCAGTTAAATGTGTGGGTGAATGGGTATGTTGCTATGACAATGAGAAAATTGGGAGATATGGTGTATGGAACGCGTTTCTAATCTGCATAAAATTAAAGATGTACGAGCATAAATAAATCGATGTACAATAATGTACGTTAGTACGCCTAGGCTTTGGATGGATTAAGATTGTTGCTTCTTTTATAATATAGGAAAATTGCGTTCGATAACAGAAACACTAAGTGATGCTAAGCATCATTATCACGAAAAACGTGTTATAGGCTAGTATTTATGGTAAATTGTGCGTTAGAATTGGAATAAGTGTACTAAATAAGTTTGGTATGAAGGTAATAGAACAAAGATAATACTAGATCTGGTTAATTTAAACAATCTTTATGAAGATTTTAAAATAGTTCCAAATTATGAGCTCATTTATAATACATACCATGCAGGTTATTTTACGAACCATGCATCATGATGCTTATTTATTTATACTAGAGTGCTTATGCTCCTACGCTCCATAAGCTTCATATGTTTTTTAGTATTGTATGTCATTGGATATAAGCAGTTACCCTAGTCTTAAGAAATAGTTATCGAAGCACTTATCGTTATTGTACTTTAGAAAATACGCTTATTATCGTGAACCTTTTTTCCATTTTGTTTTATATTAAAGTTTAGAGTAACATTTATTAATAATATAATTAACAATATGAGTATTAAAAAGGCATATTACAGCACGAGTAACACTTATGTATAAACAGCTTAGAAGAAGACTTACAGGACCTGTACATTATAATATCTATAAATGCTACTCTAAATTTTAATCATAAATACTTAATATTTTTGCCTTCGGCTTGTATCGAATTCTAAATATGTGTGTGAGAGAATGTTGAAATGAACAACTGTGCTTTTTCTCGTTGTGTGAGTGAAGATTGTTGAGGCCTCTAAAGCACAAAACATCGTTTCAAAATAAAATTTTTTTTTTTCTGCGAAATACTAATTTTGCAACCTGTGTCCACTCCGTTTACTGAAAACTAAACTCTTCGAGCAATGCCGTATGCTAGTAACGTACATATATATATATATATATATATATAAACTTGCAAATGTCCGCGGTTGGACTAACAACTTCCGGTGGTACTCTAAACTTCCGTTCACTCAATTTGAACTGCTTGTGTGGGTATGCAATCTGTCTGTATATGTCTAACGGGATATTTTATTCTGCATTATTGTACTGTAAAGGTACGAGTACAATTTGCATAGTTTACTACAAGTACTCGTAGTACATATAACAATATGTCTGTTCATGTGAGTTTGTTTTACACGATAATGCAATAATAAATTTTATTTACACATATACAACAACATCAACAACACCAACAACATTATAGTAAAGTTCCTATACTTCCTTCACTCTATCGGACTCTTTCTCATCCTTTGGCTTTATAAATAGCCATCTCTTTCATTTAGTTTGTATTGTATTTGTGTTTGTGTCTGCGTATTGCGCACACAAAAACTAATTACACGCCACAATGATTACATTTAACAGCACCATCGAGCTTTAATAACTAGTACATACTACTACCAGAATAACTTACATACAAGAATGTACCATGCAACCAGCTGCTTGTGACCTTTGTACACTATAATACTGTGTGTGTTTGAATAATACCAGCCACAATTTCAAGCACAACTAAATATTTACAAAACATAACTATATATTATATGTATCCCAGTGGAAAAGATAGATGTAAATGCATCATTGGAAGTAGTGGAAAATTTAAATTGTGGAGACTCACATATTAAGTTATGAACTTATGGTTACCAGCTATGCGGTAATGTAATTTAATCAAAACTTCTTCGGATAACCTGGTACATCCTAGTACATTTGAAATGGGAACATCCATAATTCACATTGAGCTCATTGTTCAATTAGTAAAAAATTAAATGGATAACTCCAAGCGGAGTTATGCGGAAAGATGCAATACTACCCCAATCCTCTAGCAAAATCACTGATCCAACAGATTACCCAAACCTGACTCAAATGAACTTCCAGACCAGTGATAACCAACCAGATGTTTAGTAAAGCGTTTTTCAATACTTGGCAATGCTCAAAAGGTGTCAGAAAATGCGAGAGGAAAGCGAGAAGAAAGCGAGACGAAAGCGAGACGAAAGCGAGATGAAAACGAGAACGAAGCGAGAAAGCAGTTTCGAAACTACTTTTTCGCTTCGCATTGGTTTTTGCTTTTTGCTCTGTTTATCGTTCCGACGTCAACCTTTGAATTAACCTTAGAACATTAGAAACTAAAAAAAAAAAAATTAAAACTGGAGAAGAACATCGCTCAAACATTGTTGAGATCCAGTCTGATTTATGTAACAAGGCCTGATGTGCTGTCAGTTGTTGTAATCTTGTTGTTCTAGTTACTGCATTTTATCGTTGCCAACATGTGTTGTTATTTCACCATTTCCAATTGGGTTCATAGACGTTGACCAGTACTTTTAAACGATTTACAAACGCAATGAAGTTTAAATCTTTTTACAGACTCTTCGCAATGCTGTGTGTATTGATAAAATTATGTAGTGCAAGTATTGTAGTAGCAGCAACAGCAGCAGAAATATGTTGTTGCTATGGAATGTTGTGAAGTGTCAGCTTATAAAGCATAGCAGTCTACACTACCAGCACAACAACGGACGCAAGGACTACTACTCGTAGCAAGACGAAAGGATGACGACAACTTCTGTGTTGTACATTTATTTGTGGTTTTACGCGCATTGTTACGTATTTAATATTTCTGCGCTATTTTTCATCAACAACAACATCAAGTGGCACAACCGAGTTGCATTCGAATGATGTGCAGACGTCACTTCGCTCGTAAATGAAATGCAAGCCACAGCACTCGTCGCAAAAGAGAGACAATAAGCGCATTGAGAATTCTTGAATATTATATATTTTTTTTTTTTTTTAATTAAATTATAATAAAGATATACATGCAGCTTTTAATTATAACCTGCAGGCAATATCCTCGAGTGTGACAAATGAGAAACAAAGGGAAACAGACAGACAGACGGACGGACAGACGAATGCATAACCCTTTGTGTATGCAGTAGTTACAAGTATTCTTTAATCTTATTGTGTAAAATAAACAAAAGTATGCATTATATATACGATATACGATATAAAGCGCAGAAATAGTGACAGTTGCTGTTTCGTTTTCGGGAATTTCGGATTAAAACAGTCATTAAAATACAGTTTTCGCATAAAGCAGACTTCCGTTTCCGTTTGCACTTCCACTTCCGCTACGATTGCCGCCATTTTGTATGCTTAAGACATGCAGCAACATGCAAGAGAAGTTAGATGAAGAATAGTTCCTGCAGTTCTTTGCCAATTTGAATAACTTTCGTAACAGACATGGCTGCGAATATTTGAATACTGAATAGTTTGATATGGAAATACTTATGTATATTTCTCTCCATAGAATGCCTAAAAAATGTTTAGGCACAGAAGCCATTTAAATTTATCGATATCAATTGTTTGAATTAAATATAAATAGAGCGTAGGAAAAGAGACAGATGACGCAGAAAGGGTCAAACATGCTGTTGGCTTGATAACATACTATGCGCAAAATCCTTTGGGGGTTCAATGTAAAAATTCCGGTAAAAGTACAAACGAATGAACGATTGAATGTGGTCTGGTCAGTGTTTGTTTTGGCGTGCACTTGTATGTAAAATTATTGAGAAAGTAGTTATATGGAAAATTATAGGTGCGTGGGTGGCTTGTTAGAAAGGAAAAGTTTTATTGGAAAAAAAAGGAAGTTTTTCTGTTTCAAACGACTCATCGAGTAGTATTGCATGCAGCGCTGTGAGAAAATACGTTTCTACTTGTAGCTGATGCAAAACTTCATGTCATTCCAATATAAACTCAGAGTTCTGCACTGCATTAGTTCTATCGAAGACTTCCATTTAAGTCTGCATTAAAGCTATCACTTGAAGTGCAGAAATGCACATCAAATCTTACCTCCTAAATTGTTGTAGACAATCATAGTTCCAGTAAACTTCTCAGGACTTACCTCGTACAAAGGGAACGTTGTTCTACAATATTCGCAGTGCACTTTCTATTTAACAGTATTTCACAATGGCTGAAGTACTTTTGTTTTTTTTAAAGTGTGCCACAATAGCCGAAGTGTAAAAGTTTAAAATTGTTTCCCATAATAGCTGAGTCGCACTATTTAAAAAAAAAAGAAAAAAAAAACGCATCAATAGCTGTGTGTGGTATTTTTTAAAAAGTATCGAAATGATCTTTTTTCAAAAAGTGTTCCACAATAACCGTAGTACATCATTTGTAAAAAACTGTAACACTGTAACCGCATTGTAGCAAAGTTTATCACTTCAACCGAAGAGTGCTACTTTTGAAAAGCGTCAAACAATAGTTAAAGTGCAATATTTTTCAAGGAGTATTCAATTATATATCCCACGATAGCCGCAGTGCATCGTTTTTCAAAAAGTGTTCCACAATAACCGATGAGAGTCATTTTTTACAAAGTATCCCAAAATAACTGATGTGTACCATTTTCAAAAAAGTCTTCCACAATAGCCTACTATATTCACTCTTTATTAATGTGTCCCACAATAACCGACCAGAACCATTTTTAACAAAGTATGCCACAATAACTGATGTGCCCAATTTTCAAAAGTTGTACCAGAAAAGCTTATATTCCCTGTTTTCAAAATGTCCCACCATAGCCGACCTGAACCATTTTTTACAAAGTATGCTACAATAGCTTATATTCGCTTTTTTAAAGTGTCCCACAATAGCCGAAATGCAAAATTTTTTAAAAAGAGTCACAGAATAACACCATTTTTTAAAAACTATTAATTTCATTTCCATTTCGTTCTTGCAGAAAGAAAGTCAGGGCTTATGCGACACTTTCTCTTTTTTTAAAAGTTTCCCACAATAAAAGTTGAGCTCCATTTTTTAAATGGTGTATCACAATACTCGATGCGTATCATTAACAAAAGTGTCCCACGTTAGCCGACGTGTACCATTTTCGCAAAGTGTATCACAATTTTTGACAAGGCCGTTTTTAAAGTGTTCTACAATAGCCCAAGTGCACCATTTTCCAACAAAAATTTCTTATCAGCGCATATAAACTATTCAATGAGTATAAAATATTCGTTGTTGTATTTTTTTTTCAAGATTAAGGGTTTCAAAAATGATATACAAAAATGCACTAATTTTAGAAAATTTGAGAAATCTGCTCTTGTATCAAACCAATCACCTAAAACAGAAAAGCTACACTTACACAGTCGAAAAATAAAAAAAAAAAAAAACAAGAAATATGCAAAAACACACATGAGTATCCAATGCAGAGCACTGTGTGGTGGCATCTGTATAAAGCTGCATATTTAAATATATCTATCGAACATCAACAGACAGTCGAAACCAGACCATACCGAACCGAACCAAACCAAACCGAACCAATGTAACATATAGTGTATGCTCGTATAGTAAATGTAGTAGAGCTGGGAATGAGTATAGATTCTGACCAACCCCAAAGCGAACGGAAGTGGTACATGCTGGACACATGGAAAACGAATAAACCATTTGGGAGAACATGTGCTGCACAAATTTGTAAATTTTTATTTGAATTGGTTTACTATAGAGATGCATGCAAGAGGGCAAACGTATAGAAGAACCCATCGACATATAGACAGACAAAGAGATATGTGAAGGTAACTAAAGTGGAGTTCAAAGTTTATGATACGTGAACCAACTACGTGTGTATGGGAAACTTTGGGGAGCACTTCATTGTACGCCCTTTTTTGCACACGTGTTGGATCACACACGAGTTTAAATTTTTATATTCATTTTATTTATTTTTTTTTTTGGAGAACAGGTGAGTACGGCATGTTGTTAGTTTAAAATTTTAATAAAAAATATTTCGTTTTTTTTTTTTTTTTTGACATACTCAAGTTTAAAAAAGGATTTTCAAGTAATTTTTCTGTTATTTTCAGCAAGCTTCTTTTTTTTCCATTACTTTTCCCATATTGCATGTGGCAGGCAGGCAGGCAGCCGAAGTAAAATTGCTACTGGCATCGAAGCAATTGCGTATGAAATCAAAAACAATTGAATGAAATCATCAGTAGCAACATCATCGTTGCCAAGAAAGAGAGTGAAGTAAGGACAATTGAAAGGATACTCTAATATAACATAAATATAAGCATGAAATTGCCTCAATGCAGGACCATGAAGTACTTATCAGCAGCAGGCGAGCAAAGGATACATGTATCGTATATATGTATATATACGATACATAAGTATCCTTGCTGCATGCCCTGTGCAATGCTTATGGCTATGAGTACAAAATAGTTGTATATTGTCCGCATGTGTGTACCCCTAGAATAAAGGGCTACAAATAGTCATCAACTATTGTATTATGTGCGTATCATCAACATTATTACGTCGAACGTAACGTTGTCCGTACTACTTAAATATTTTGTTGGACAACGTTTTTTGCTGAAATTTTTATGTCGCTATTTAATACGCTACACACATAGTGTAACATGGGTATTAGCATTTTGTTTCAACGTTTGAGATATTCTAGCCATGTTGCACTGTCTGTCCGTTTGTTTGATGTTTTTTTTTCATAGTTGATTGTAACGACGTCTCAGACACAGGGATACGCAATATTGTCCAGTATTCGTCGCAACAGAAATTTATATTTGTCATAACTAAGGCCACCAAAAATAGCAATCGTCTTCAGCAAGAAAAGAGTGTTTTAAAGATTCACAACTTCATTTCATTATAGCGACAATACAAAACAGATCTGTATCATTTGTAAAAGCTGAGAGCGTTGTTGAGTTCTACTTAAGTTTGATTCGTTTAATGTTACAATAATAAGGTATTGATTACAATTAGTTATATTGAGAGCGTTAGTACTCTTTTGTCTTGTTCTTCTTGTGCGTATTTGCTTCTCTTTCTACCTTAGGCATTCATATGGATAATTCAGCTTCTCTTTCTATTTTACGTGTTCATATGGATTGACCTGAGTCAGCGCTCAGTACGCTACCTTATTATTATAACAATGACCCGTAAAAGCGTTTTCGCTCTTTTATCTGTTCCGTTAATGCTGAGAGTGTTAAGTGTGACCAACATGTTGGGGTCAACATAAGATTGGCCCATATAAGCACTTCGTTAACGCGTTCGACAACAGACACGAAGAAATATACAACCACCTTCTTTTACCAACAACACTATGAAGCCACGCGTTCAACTGATACTCGCCAACATGTCACTCGTTACCCACTTTAATATTTTTGTTGTTATTTTTTAACAAATAGAGAGAGCAAAGAGAGAACGAGACCTCAGGTCTTTGTGATTGGCCGCACACGTTATCTTGTTTTTGCCTACTCGAAAATGGCGAACTGGGAAAGAAAATGAGTTTCTATGATGGACAAATACATATGATTACGCACTCTTTTCAGTTTATCTCGCACTTAAAGCCTTTTCGTCAATTGTATAAAGCCGCCTTTAAATTTGATGCAGTGTATCTCACTGTCGTGCAAAATCGTCTATAGCATTCTATATTATTTTTTTGTATTGTATGTATATCTTTTTTTTTGTCTGCATCATATTGTAGCATGTATAACCGATACATTTTGTTGCGTGTCATGTTGCAAAGCCATTTGTTGCGTCGTCTGCGAATTGTGCGCACTGAGTGCTATCATCAATGGTGGCATTGTTTCTGCCGACACGAATTGAAGTCGCAGAATGTGCGGAGATGTTGGCAGGCAGCATTTACTGAAGCTGTTTGAATGCTACGTGCCAGCCGTTCTTTGTTAATGAAAAAATAGTCATAAAAAATATGAATTGAAAATTGAAAAGCAAGTGCTGCGATAGTAGATAATTTTAAGTGTCGATACGTAGTTGCAAGGAACATTCAATACACTATCTTAAATAATAGCAAATGTGGTGCGGAGTAGGATGAATAAGATTTTGTCTTTTCACAGATTTTAAACTGTCATAAAGCATAAAAGATATTCGTATCTATGAAGTATCTTATATTTCTTGTTGTTTTCTCTATCATAAAGTTTGAGTGTGAATGGCAAGAAGTGTTTTAGAAGACAAAAATAATCTATCTTAATTAAGGCAGCACTTATCACATTCACATTCTCAATATTTGCTCTTCCATAGGAAAATCTTCGTTGTCGTTAACATGTGAGTGGCAAAATGACGTTAGCTTTAATTGAATCAGCTGTTTGTTAAATATACTGTACAAGTATTTCGCTCGGAATGGCAACATTTTTTGAGAATATTGACCACTCACCGAGAATGTCGAAAATGTGAAGAATGTTGGCCGGAAGAAAGGCCCTATTATTATTATTATTATTATTATTATTATTATTATTATTTATGATGAGGACATATGAAACTGCGACCTAAAAGGTCTATTGTTATTCCTACTGAGTTAGATGACCTGCCTATTTTGCCTATATGTTGAATGAATCTTAGTACTTTCTTAGGATCCAGACTTCTCAGCTCCTCTCTAATAAAGTGATTACCTAGCACTTGCAATCTGCTTTTTAGCTACAGCTTCACATTCAGCAAGAATGTGAAGAGGGGTCTCCTCTTCATGGTCACAGAATCTGCATTCGGGTGAGTTATGTATCCCCAAAACACATAAATATTTCTTTATAGTAGTCCTGTTAGCATTCTTAATTGGTTCCTACCTAGTTGGAGCATAGTTTTCGATCTGCTCGGGTTGTATCCCACTATAAGTAACTTTGTTTGTCTTAGTCCTTGACTTGTAGCCCAGTGTTGTTCTTTTCCTATATCGTTCTCCTTGTGAAGATCAGTGTCAATGCCACGTCTGTTTATCTCTTACCGAAATCATAAAATTTGAACTGAGGCAATATTTCGTTTTCAGGCCATGCTAAAAAAAACCGGTCCCGAGATTAAAAAATTTTGCCATATCAGCTGCTTTTCTATGCCATTGATCCCGGGCCTCTAAAATAACCCCGTCAAAGGGTAATTTAATCCTTCCCCCTTTCGATGGGCTTGACTATGCTACTCAATATACTAATATGTAATGCTATTTTTTGTTTGTATCAGCGTTGTGTATTCTCGTTGCTCTCCTATTTGTCGTCTTTCTCGTTATTTTAGTATTACTCGTCATTGTAGTATCACTCGTCATTGTAGTATCACTCGATATTTTAGTATTACTCGTCATTTTAGTATTACTCGTCATTTGAGTATTACTCGTCATTTGAGTATTACTCGCCATTTTAGTGTTACTCGTCATTTAGTATTACTCGTCATTTTAGTATTACTCGTCATTTTAGTATTACTCGTTATTTTAGTATTACTCGTTATTTTAGTATTACTCGTTATTTTAGTATTACTCGTCATTTTAGTATTACTCGTCATTTTAGTATTACTCGTTATTTTAGTATTACTCGTTATTTTAGTATTACTCGTCATTTTAGTATTACTCGTTATTTTAGTATTACTCGTCATTTTAGTATTACTCGTCATTTTAGTATTACTCGTCATTTTAGTATTACTCGTCATTTTAGTATTACTCGTCATTTTAGTATTACTCGTCATTTTAGTATTACTCGTGATTTTAGTATTACTCGTCATTTTAGTATTACTCGTCATTTTAGTATTACTCGTCATTTTAGTATTACTCGTCATTTTAGTATTACTCGTCATTTTAGTATTACTCGTTATTCGTACTTTTCATTTTTTCACCTTACTAGTTGGTTTCGTCATATCAATTCGTTTTACTTTATGCTGTGTAACTGGGAATATTGAGAGTGATGTGACATTATAAATTTAAAAATTCCAAACTAAAAACTATGCTCACCCTGTTTGTTGTAGCGTACTTATAACTCTATACAAGTAAATTGCTCACCGTTGACTGGCGCAAAAAATTACACTCAATGTGGTATTTTTGCAATTTTTTAAAAAGCCTTTTTTTTATTTCTTCAGAATATTTTTTTGGCATTCAGAAATTTGTTTTTTCTTTAAATTCTTTATTTTTTTTTTTGTTGATTTCGCGTCAATATCAACGCCACGCAGAGTTCAATTGTCAAGCTCTAGTATATGGAATAAGTGCAACATGCTGTGTGTTTATAGTTAGACTAGCTGACACCGTTGGGGTTGACGACTAAATGTGAAAATGAAGGCATGATTTTCATGCTTATTTTTATACGCCATTTTTTCGTTGTTGTTGTTTTGTTTTGTGTTTTTCCGGTATTCGATTGTATGTGCTGCCAACGCGTCTAGTTTTAAGCTCTCAACTCAACACTGTGTGAGTGCGCTTGTACTTTCTCTATTCACTTTGGCGCCATACATTGATGAAAATTTGTGGAATTATTTTGCAAAAATATTTTTTGATTTTCGCTATTTTTTTTTTTTGTTGAATAGTTCGACGGTTAGACTCGGTTTTTGTATCGGTTTGGCTTGAATTTGTATGGAAATTGCACAAATGAATTTGAATCAAATAAAAAGAGAATTGGAAATGCAAATGCTCTTATGGTTAAATGCCACAAAAGTGTTAATTTAATAGCATTAAATAATTTAATTAGTTTATGAATTTATTTTGAATTGTTTGAAATAAGCGATATAGTATATATGTTTTTTTAATACTGTATGCATTTCAGTGGAAATTCAATAGTAATTGATGCGTATTTAGAATTTTTGATAGCTTAAAATCAGCTAAAATTCATAAATATAAAACAAAAGAGATTGTTAAATTTTATTAAACCGTAGACACACATACACTATAAAGAGTATGATAATATAAATATGTGGTATTTAATTTTTGTTAGTGTTGCAAACCTGAACCGATTTAGTTATTATCGACAAAATATATTTTTTTGAGAGATGTTTATGAAATAATTGAATTAATTTGAAATTTGAAATTTAAATTAAAATTGTTTCTTTATGTATTTTAAAACAGTTTTTGTACTCCTACGCCATCTATCGTAGCTTGCTTAGATAGCAATCGTTCGTTTCACTGTTGTACTCTCGTTAGTTTGCTTCTTACTCGTTAGTTTGGTGCCGCTCCAGCATTGATAGAATGGCGCAACTATTCGAAACCGCTCACATATTGTGTAATGCAAATTTGTAAAAGTATGTAACAAAAAACTCCTCCAACATTCAACCACCCTGCGCAACTGCAGACTAAGTACATTTGTTCGTAAGCTACAACAATGAAATGTGACAATTCCTTACCAGACCTTTCCACTTTCCATAATATATGATCGCTCTTTTCAATCTACTATTGCTCTCTTCGCTGCTCAATCTGCAGCCATTGAAATGTGATTTTGAATTAGTTTCGACATTTTGTCATTCCGTCTTACTCGTTGTTACTTGATTCGAACTCGTTTTTTTTTGTTTATCTGTATCATAGTTTTGCGTCTTACTCTTCATTTTAGTATTCCTTGCGTGTTACTCGTTCTTTCGTATATATTTGTTTCTTACTTCTCATAATTGAGTCTACTACGCTAGGCGAATGCACTGCGCTGGTCATCTTATTGTATTTCGAAGAAGTACCAGCACGGAAAGTTTACATGAGCAACCTACCTATAGTTGGTGGACTGGACGGCATCAGAGAAAATGTTCGAATTTACGTTGGAGGAACCAGCTCTGGGAGTATCTAACCAAGCTTTGTATTTTCAACGATTGGGACCAGCGCGCAAAATACTACAGCGAGTGGAGCACCTTCCTTAGTAAGTAATTTGTCTCGTTACTTTCGTATTTGTCTTCTTTCTGCCTTACTCATTATTTTCGTTGTTTGGTTTATTTTCACAATATTAGTTTTGCTTTACTCGTTATTTCGTATTTACATATGTTCTTTGTGTCTTACTTGTTACTTTCACAATGCTCGTCTTTGTACATTACTCGTCAGTTTCTCATTTCTTTTTTGCATTTTACTCGTTAGTTAACTATTTATCGCCGATATTCGTCTTACTCTTTAGTATCGTGTCGATCTTGTCTAGTACTGACAGATTGGAGCTCACAGAACCAGTTATACATACAACTCCAACATCGATATCGATTAGTAAAGATGTTCTTCACTACAAGCATCTCGAACTGCATTATTGATTTATACTACAAAGCACAATGCTCAAATAATCCATGTTACACTTTATATCATATAAAAGCCATTAAAGATCTTAATTTGCCATTTTAATCTATGTATTATATGCTAAGTATGATATGTCAGAAAAATGCTTTCCTTTTAGCAGCAATAATAACTTAAACCAAATATAATTCCACTTTTCATATTTCAAAATTTCAAAACTTAACAAAAAACAATTTTCTTGTCATTTTATTTACTACAAAATAAGAAAACATTCAAACTGCAGAATTTCGCACAATTCAAACAGCAAACGAAAGAAACTATTTAAATGCCACCACAAAAAAACAGCCAAAGAAAATACAAAACTACTCAACATTCAGCTACTTAAAAACTTTGACATTTGCTACTTTTTTGTAAGCAAAAGCCTCGAGTCTGGCATACAAAGTTCAAGTGAAAGAAAAATTAAAACAATGCATGACTTTTTGTGCAAAATTCACTTAGTTCTTTCAGTGAATCGCATTCGGAATTGCAAATTTGTTGCTATCTTCATAGAGGAGGACTTTTCTTTTTGGCTTTTCTTAGTTGATTAGAATACTTGTTTGAAGTTTTGCGAACGACTTCATTAAAAAGCGCAGCAACAAGAACACTGAAAGGAACATGAGTTCCATTTAAGCAGTGAGAATAAGTTCTTAATTTTTTTTTTTTTTTTTTTTTTTTTTTTATTTTTGACTGTTGTAGGCGTTTGGTCCGTCTATGCCATTCGACTGTTGTAGAAAATGCAACAGCTAAAGATGAGAACATCATCGTCGTTGTCCTTGTCATCTTCATCGTCGACGACAAAGTTGAAATAATCTTTTAATCTGCTGCAGTATTAATTTTTCGTTTTTTCTTGCTTTAGTTTGTTGTGCGTTGTGTGCGCTACAGTCTGTTAAAAAGTATAGCTACTAGTTTTTGAACTGAACTTTATCATTGGTGTACAATTAAATAACTGCCTTAAAGTTCACTTAATACTTCGAAATTTTAAGAAACTAATTTAACAGCTTAGTGCTCGTAAAGGAGGAAGTTCGCGAACTTCGAGAACATAACTTACTTCGGACTCTTACTTTGGATTTGTAACAATTGAGTTCTTCAACGAAGTACTCAAATAAAGATCTTCAAACTGGCACATGGTTACAAACTAAGTTTTCCAAAAAAGTTCTTCAACAGAGTTCACAAATAAAGTTCTTCTTAGGAAAAACTATGTTCATGTTCAACGTCAAGATACAAGTTCAAGATCACTTCTAAGATCGTATTTTGGCCACGTACAACATTGCTTCCTGAAATACAGTGACTTCCGCTTGATATACGCTACAGTGGTCAGTTAGCATGAAGAAGGCAACGATTTCGAATTCTGGTGCATAAACAAATCCACAGAGAGCATAAAAAAGTGTTGTCCTCCATTCAGCCTCTATTTCCAACAGAAAAGTGTTTTTTAAATTATACCGTTATAAAAGCTGTTCATCTACACATTGTAAAGAAAGTATTAAGCACGTACACAAACGCTAGTGTTGTAAAACCATACTCTGCTATGTTATAACCTTGACTTCCAGTCTATTTATTGCGTTTATAGCAGCCTCTAACCTAGCTTTTCATATCGCCATTCTAAACAATTCTTTGCAGAAGCAATAATTACCACAATGTGTACTTCTTAATATTTCTAACTACATCACCCCAGGAGTAAAATTCAAAATCGAATTCGCTGTATTAATTGTGTGCACAAAGTACAAGACGATTTCTGCAATGCCAAATGATTGCTGCTAGTTCATATCTCCTTCACCAATTTGCTACTACTTTTGTTTTTATAGCTTATATATAACTTAATCTTAATCTTTCATCTCAGCGAAGGCGATGGAGACTGCCAGCCAAACCGGCAGTCTTACGTACATTTTTCGCAGCTGTTGGCGTAATTTGTCGTCGTCATCGTCGTCGTCTACTTTAGCAATGTAGTAGTATAGTAGATACATGCAGTAGTCTTCATTTTCATCCTTGAAACTGTCGACGTCGACATTGTCATGAACAGCGCGAGCGCCATCTTTGCTTAAAATCCCACTCATCATCATTGTCCTCCTGTTCAGTGCTTCATTATTATCATTATATTTTGCCATTCTGTCGAAAATTTCTACGAAAAACTGCAAGTTGTCGTATTTACGAGTTTATTATTATTCCGCCTCCACATACACACGCACGCAACGAGGCAAGCATTCCCACAACACATCCTTTTCCACCATTATTTCGACAACATTCACTTAAAAGTTCTTTCATTACAAGTGCTATAATTTTTCATAACTATTTTATGTGCGTTTGAAAGTTTTTTTTTCCCCAGCGTGTTTTGTTGGTCAACCAACATTTTTTTTCTCCTTGCATCCCTAACCCAATGGTTCCATGTTTCCTCCATGGTTTTATAAACTGTTTGGAATTTTTTTTTTTTTTTTAGTTGTAATTGTTCTACACTTTGCTGGAGAAGTGGGTAAATTTTTATTATGACAACAATGCGATGAAGATGAATAGCTTGCTCATTCTGTTGGCTTGTTTCTCATGTATAAAGTTTTTTTGTTGTTGTGCATCCTTGTGCTATTATTTTCTAGCCATGGGTGTTTGGATTTAGCTTGGCTTCGCTTGGATTTTCTGCAACGTTATCTGTTACGCGAAAATATTCCAAAAATTAATTGGCTATTTTGTGCATAGTAAAAATATTTTGACTTTGGCTGCATAGCAGCATTTTAATGAATGCTATAATTAATTGGTTTCATTGGAAACTTTTTGTATGGAGGAGTTGTGCTTTGCTCTTATAAGATAAGTTGTTGCCATATCAACAATAAAGGTATTTAAGTAAATAGAAAATAATAACATAGAATAATAATGGAAAAAAAACGGCCAAGTGCGAGTCGGACTCGCGCAGGAAGGGGTTTAAGCGTCGAATAATATGTGATATTACTTCAAGCCTAAAAGTAGACACTCAATACAGAAGGCTCCTATAAATATGCAGCATTGCATTTATCACTCTCGCACATACAGACCTTGATTGGTATGTGCGAGAGAGAGAGAGAGAGAGACAACAGAAATACATCATCTGTGAAAATTCCAACTGTCTAACTATCACGGTTCATGAGATACAGCCTGGTGACATGCGGACAGACAGACGGACGGACGGCGGAGTCTTAGTAATAGGGTTCCGTTTTACCCTTTCGTACGGAACCCTGAAAAAGAGTAAAAAAAAAACTTAAGTAGAGAGCATCAACATGATATGCAATCATGCAATTCGAAGAGAACAGTCTGGAGTACACGCGTGTGTAGCTGGTGACGAATAGTGCTCAAATATACAAAACTGTGCTACAAAGTAAATTGAGAACAAGTTAGTGTAATGGGGTTTTACGATTGTATGACAGAAAACAATAAACTATAAACTTTCACTTAAAAGTGCTTATAATACGTAACAAGTTTTTACATTCCTCATAGTACGTATTGCACTAATATTTCTACTTGAAGAGTGCCACGTTTTGTGGTATATAACAACAATGGTGTAAATGTAGGAGTATGTAGAATCACTTCCAAGTTAAGCGTGCGTCAAGTCATGAGTTCTTCTAGAAGCGCATCAGTGCGAGAGAGATCAAAAATGGTAGATCAGAGTATTTACTGCCACAGAAACTTTTCACATTAGTAAATTCTTGTGTATGAGTTCATGATGGCTTCTACGCACAGATCTTAGAATTTCAATTACAATTTGAGAAGATCTTTTCTATGCAGAAATAAAAATATAAATGTGATGTTGAATATCTTAGCTCTTCTATTTAAGTAACTAAATCGATTTTTTTTTAAGCGACTGTCTCTCTCGCACTCGTGTATATTTTGTGCCTGATAAATTTTGAAACACCACCTTTATATTATTTCATTATTTCTTTCCATGTTCCCAGATATAATTGCCATGTAGCATTTTCGCAGACACACACTTTGTCGCTCAGTATGTGGCAGCAAAACGTTCGCATACGATATCGCGCAAACCTTCGCTTCCGGATCTCCTTCGGAACTTTTGCGCGAAGAATATTCTGATTTCATTTCCAAAATGTTCCTAGGATTTGTAGGACTTGATATAGACAAACAACATATTAAATATTTAATGCACTTTTCCATAACTAAATCACGGATGTGTTACAGACACCGCTTCTGTCTCAAAATCTGCAGAATTCGTACATAAAACTAAATTTTATGAGTGAATTTTGGAGATTTTAAATCGATAACACCCCGATAACGAGCTGTTTTAAAGCGTTAGATATTTAGGTGAACCTTTGGGAGTAAACGCAGAAAACCGTTATCAAATTAACGTTGGTTAAATGATAAAACAATTAAACTAGCTGTGAATTATAAGTACATACATGTGCTTGTAATTCACAACTAGTTCTAGCTTAGCGAATACTAAGTAAAATAAGGCGTATGTAGAGTTACCGAAATTTTTATATGCCAAAGAAGATAAGACATCATTTGACATCTTTTGTTAATAAACTTGCTGCAACTTTACAAATAATTTCTTAAAGAAAGTTCGAAAAGTCACGACAATCACGCGCTCCCTTAACAATTCCATATAACTTACACGAAAAATATTAAATTCACAAAATCAACATAGGTACAACTGCATTTGTAAACTCTGATTTGAATAAAAAATAAGAATATATACCGCAAACATTACGAGAAACTACAACAGCTTCCACAAAAAAATGTTATCAGCTTCGTCTCACTTAACACTTAATTTTACAATTGTTGCCGTATAGTAAATCTCAAAGGTAAACTTGTTTTGCAAACTTTTTCTACTTCTTCTTACCGTCTGCCTCTGACTTTTTCAACTTGAGTAGGGGAAAATGCTGAAAACATGTTGAACTATTTTTGCATCATTTTCCACTATTTTGCTAGACAATTTCACATCGGAGGTTGAAAAAGTTTTTAGCTATGATCTCAATGTTTTGATATGCAAATCAGACGCAGACGCAACCGCAATGCGATAAAATGTTAGAGAAGTAGATGGAGAAAATATTCTCTAAACAGTATGGGAATTCTAGAAAAGTTTTATCGAGTCAGTGTAATGATAAAAGAAGGTGAGTGAACCTGTGCCATAAAGTTGGAAGTCTTGGGATTACTTTAGACAATAAATCAATTAAATGTTTACAAATTAAATATCAAATTTAATAGATTTTTAAATATTAAATACCAGCAAATTTAATACAACTAGGCTGATTACTTCTTCTACTTGCTTATCTATGCATAATTCTTAAGGATTTATTACATAATTATATTGTTAAAGTACATATGCAAGCAGACAATGCACATATGTATCTGCTATAATTTACGCACTAACAGCTTATTATCTGTGTGCACTTCGGATTTCAATAAATAAACAGACAAGCTGTAGCTGAGCAAGATGTTTCAATAGAAGGAGATACTTATTTGCTTGAACTGAAAGCAAGAGAAATAATTTGATTATCACATTTGAATGAATTTTCGCACTCACTCAAAAACATCAGCCGAAGCAGCATCAAAATCAGCAACATTTGCTTCAGATGTCTTATCGCCTTAAATAGGAAATTACAAACAAATTAGCATAAAATCTCTTAATCAGCTTCTGAGATGAGATACTTTTGATTTATACAGAAGCATTTGTTATTATTGAACGATTGATGTATGGATTAATTGGAAAGCAGAAGTAGATAGCGAGCGTATGGTATACAGGGTTTGTGGACAATTTGTGGAGACTGTTTTGTGCTTGCGAAGTTTTAGAGCTATTCTAAGTAGTTTAATTTGAGAAGAAACATGGTAGATATTTTTTGAATACGTTATATTTCATGGATTATAAAAAAAAAGAATGGAAAACAAATTTTTTTTAAAGATGTTTTACATTAAGCCACTTATCTTGGTTAATAGTTGCCAGATTTGGTTGCTTAAGCACTTAAATACGAGGGCTGCTCTTTATATTTCGGGAAGTTGAAACACTAATGTCAAAAGCTACAATCTGGCAACACCATAATAAAGTTTGATCTTTATTGGCATAAATGTACTCACAAAGTTTTGATGTACAATTGCTATTTGTTTTGTTTACAGTGAGTTAAGAAAGTGAGTTCTTCGACCGAATGGGTCATGTGGCCACTGTTCCGCTTAAGGACGGTCAATTCTGAGTGGTACACGACCATTTGTTTGCCAGAAGTCTTCGGAAAAATTCGTAAAATCAACCGCCCAAGACGAATCATTCTCCATCATGACAATGCGAGCTATCACACATCTCGTCAAACAAGTGCATTTTTGAGCAGTCAAAACATCGAATTAATGACTCATCCTCCGTACAGTCCTGATTTGGCACCCAATGACTTCTTCTTGTTCTCGAATATCAAAGATAAACTGCTTGGTCAACGATTTACGAGCGACGAAGAAGCAGTTGAAGCGATCAAAAACCATGTTTTGGAGGTGTCTCAAGAGGAATGGAAAAACTGCTATGACAAATAGTTTGGATCACTCCTGTTCAACCTATGCACAGCTGAACTGCCAGCACATTATGAAGAAATCGCGCATACCACTTCAAGAACGATGTTGACCTAATTTTCAACAAGTAATCACGCCTATTTGGAGATACAGCATTCAGATGTGGTGCATCGCTAGTGGCGTAGCAACCCCTTTTTGGGACGGAGCGTACTTTTCCTCGGGTGCTTAAATTCTTATATTGACGAGCAAGGAAAACAATTTCTTTACCAATTTATTGTGTTTAAGTATATTGAAAACATACACTTTTTAGATAAAACCAAGAAATTTATTAAATACATATAAGCCGACTGACTTAATATATCTGCATCAATACAATTCACAAGCTTTTAAGAATTCCTGTCTAATCTTATTTCAACATCAAAGCATATTTCCATATACCTCCTTACCCTATGCATATCTCCATCGCTCCCTATGTATTATACTCTACGCTTATTCCAATAAGTCAAATCCCAAAAATATTCAATGAAACATCAAAGCATGTTCCATTCAGCTCATATAACCAGCATAAAATTTCCTTTGGTTTTTTTGTTTTTTTATTCTTCATCCTGAACGCTTCTTGCAAAAATTAAATTTTTCGCATATTTTACGTTAAAATCAAATCAAATCGTATTGTTTTTGTTTATTTTAAAAGAAAAACTGCATCATAAAATAAACTATAGACGAGGAAAACAAAAAAACTCAACGTTCAGCTTTTAGTTCAGCTTCAACTTCCGACATCAAATTCCGTTTACCAAAAATATTTCATGGATTTTTTGTTTGTCGTGGTTTTTATTTTGTAGATTCTTTTTATTATTTCGTAGAGTAAGTGAATGCAACGCGTGAAAACAAGTAAATTCAATAACAATTGCCAGTAGAGCGGATTAAAATGGGTGCTTGTAGTGTGAGAATGGTTGTTGAAATATTTAATACCCTATGCTGTGAATACAAATTAGTGATTGGTGTGAAATTGCGGATACTTATGTATGTACTTCGAAACAACATGAGCTTAGGCATTAAAATGTATTTAAAGCGTAATATATTGCAGAAATTGTGCTTAAAACCATGCCTAAATGTTGTATGGAGGTTTCGAAATTTTGCACATTGAATGCCTATATAGAAGCCTAGAGGGTTCTAAATAAAACTATGCCTTTAAGTAAAAAATGTATTCGAGAGAAGTTTTTTTTTTTTAGTTTAGAACGTGAAAAGCTACTTTTGACCATGAATTCGGATTAGAGGTTAGAAAGAATAAATTCCTTAACACGTTTTCAGATTTAAGATAAAGGTAGATATTCGAAATTATGATCGCAAGTTTAGAGAAAATAAAAGTTTCATTTCGTAATTTTGATCACGAATTCGGTTTCAGAAAAGTGTTTAGAAAGAATAAAAACTTAGTTTTGTAATTCTGACCACAAATTTATATTCAGGATAAAGGTTAAAGTTGGAAAGAAATAAAAAAGATTATTTTGCCACGAATTCGAAATCAGAAAAAAAATTTAGTGCTGACCAATTTATTTGCTTAGGGTCTTACCATAAATCGGAGTAATGTGTAAATTTTGATTGTTGCATTACTCCAAAAGTGTAAACAAAAGAATTTTCAGTTGCGTGTATGCAGAGTCGTTATGTTCAGTGCCATATAATCGTAAGAGTATATAACACTTTCAGCTAGATATCTTCAAAATCTAGCTGAAGACATACAGACAGACAGACGGGCATTGTTTGATCTACTCGATTCGTCGGGCTGATCAATAATATATTTACTTTATAGGGTATACCATGCCTTCTTCGGATCGTTACATTTGCAGAAGCTCAATGTACCTTTTTAACCCATGGGTACAGTGTATAAAAATTTGACTCTCAACCACAAAAATGCATATATCTGTATATAAATGGGCAAGTGCAAAACGTTGGCACCTTTTTTAACCCAACATATTCGCTTAATTTTTTTTTAGACAGCTTGTGAAGAGGAGTAGGGAGGAGTGTAATTTTTTTTCTAAAATATTGCGTCTAAAGTAAGTAAAAACTCGGCCAATCACATTACACAGCCCTAAGCTCTCTCCCGCTCTCAGTTCTCTCAATTTGTTAAAATATTACAACAAAAAAGTGAAAGTGATTGACTCCACAGAAATAAGCAATAGACTGACTTGCTAACATGTTGGCTTGCATCAGTTGAGAGCGTGGCTCCATAGTGTTGTTGTCCCTTTCTGAGGGGCTTTGCTATAAATAGATAAATAGTGAATTTGTTGAATTTGGCTTATAGACTAATGTTGACGATAAAGGTTAACGAGAGTCAGGAGGTCATGGTTGTTCTCTCCGTGCTTGGCTTACATTTTATGCGGAAGAGAGAGAAAGTGAAAAAGCCTGTTGTTGACTGCAACATGTTGAGCCCAACAAGTTGGTCATACTGTACGCTCTCTCAGCATTAAAGGAACAGACAACAGAGCGAATACGCTTATACGGGCCAGCCTTATGTTGAACACAACATGTTGGTCACATTTAACGCGCACAGTATTTTCAAATAGGACTGTCGCTGTATTGTCGCTATAATGGTTGAATTTCAACGTTTTGCACATATACCAACTACCCACATTAGCCGATTTGCCATAGCATATAGCCCATTACATACATAAGTAAATAACTCGTTAGCAGAGTGAGTACTCCACTTCTGCACATACGATTGAGTTGATGTTGTTTTTTTTTCTTTTTTTGTTTGCAGTAATTATAGCTCTCGGTAAGAATATTATTATTTTCGCATTAATCTACATGTCATTGACAATGTATAAGTTGCCTTTATATATCGTATATAATATTTAATCCAAAGTGAAATAATAAAAAAAAAAAACAAAGTGCATATAAGCATATTACAATTTCATCAATCACTGCACATTTTAATAAACCTTCAATTATAAACTGCCGCAGAACAGAAGATACAGATACATTTATATAAAAAACTCTTTATAGTGCCTCAAATAAAACGCTTGAAACTTTAAATTGTTCAAAAAATGAAATTGTGGCAACAGATTTAAGTAAGAACTTCTACGATACAAAAATAAAGAACATAGCGTTAAGTAGAACAAAAACTGAAACAAATGACAAATGTACTTGTAAAATATAGAAATACAAGCATATCGATAATGCCTTTGGCGCATTTCATTCATTTCGCATCATTGCAAAATGAAGTATACCACAAGACAGCATTGAATTGAATTGAATTGAATCGAATGGCATCGCATTGCATCGATTGAAAGCCGAATGACAGTATGTCTTTGACTGAGTGACTAACTCACGGACTGACTGAATCTATGATAAAAAAGCGGCAAAATTTCTAATAACAGCCTGTCTTGCCATCATTTCAATCAGTATGTCAGTCTTTCATTCATGCATTGTTGTTGGCGGCGCCTGCTGTCATTCATTCATTCATACATGTATTCACACATTCATTCGTACATTCGTTCATAAATGAAAGGACTAAAAGGACTACAGATTTCGAAAAATGGCTCAAAACAGCAACTAAGACAGCATTCATCACAGCTATGACAAGCGTTATGCTGATGATGCTTTTGCATCTATAGCACAGTAGCACGTTGAGTTAGTAAAACAAACAAGCTGCACACAAAGCTACTTCTTATCTGCATGCGGTTTGTGTGTATTTGTTTGTGCGCGTTTGAGCTGAGCCGAACGAGCTATAACGATTCAAGTCGCGTCAAGTCGCGTCGAGTCGAGTCGAGTCGAGTTGAATCGTTTCAACTCAACTCAACTAAACTCAATTCGAGTCGACATGATTCGAGTGCACAGCACAGCATTCCATTTTGAAAATTATATTCATTCGTTGCTGTGACTTCGTGCAAAACGGACGTTTTCTGCTCTTAAATCATTTATAAATAGTAAAAAGCTTTACGAGTTAAACCGGAAGTGACGCGGCCATTTTGTAAACGCGCTGAGTGTAAGGATAACTTGTTGTTTATATTAGAGAGAGTGTGTGCGAGTAACTGTGTTTTGGTATCCTGTCGCGCCGTCGTATTCGAGTTGATTTTTAAGCAATTTCTAATGGCCAAAAGTATCTGAAAGCGTTTTTCCGCGTATGCTGCGCGTTTACTAAACAAACCGGAAGTGACTTAATATCATTTTTTGACAAAAGTTTTAAATTTTTGCTCGATATAGATTGTAAGCTACAGCTTAAAACATCAAAATCGCAAAGTGTATAAATGAATTTTAAAATGCAAAAAAAAAAAAAAGAAAATAATGCTTCCACATGTGTGCACCGCAGCCTTTTGTCTAGCTTTTTGTTTTTTGCTTTGGATTATATAATAGCATTAAAAAATGATAAAAAAAAGGAAAAATGAAGAAAATCTGTCGCTATCAAATGAAAAAATTTTTGAAATTCTAAAAAGTGTTAAAGCAGCTTAGCGGCTTGTGTTTTTATAAAATATAGAGCATTCAAAGAGCATATAAGCGCTTAATCCTTGCAAAGTGTTTGCAGCCTACGAGAGTACAAAATATTTAATAGAATTCTATCTTTTTGCTTTATACGCAGCAAAGTGTTTGGAAAATTTTGCTTTAAATAAAAGTTATATTAAAATATTAGAATAAAGCTGAAATGGCACAAAAAACGTGCATATGGAATTTATTCAAAATCAAATATGAGCTTTTGTCATCAAGGATAATAAATATTGTGATTGTTTCAGTTATTTTATGAAATAATATATTGTCATAAGCAAGCAGTTTTTAGTTTCTGCTTTAAGTTCTCAAGCAAAGCATTAAAAGGGCATGTTTCCCCCACAATGAGGGGCTTTGTTGTAAATTGGTATTTAGTGAAAATGTTTAATATTGTTTCTTTCCATATAAACTAGTAAAGAATGATTCCTTTTTTTTTTTGGGGGGGGGAAGGGTTGTGGTAGGGTTTCAGCTGTATTTTTATTTAGGCATGATTGCCTCTTTCTGAGGGGCTTTGCTATAAATATATAAATAGCGAATATGTTGAATTTGGCTTATAGACTAATGTGGACTATTAAAAAACCATAAAGATTAAAGAGAGTCAGGAAGTCGGGGTTGTTCTCTCCGTGCTTGGCTTACATTTTATATGGAAGAGAGAGAATGTAAAAATTTGGAAAATCATTTTCTTAATATAGACTACTACTGAGTGATGAGATATTGTTAGGAAGAGATTGAGTGGTGTTTTTCCACATAGCTCCCTACATGAGAGTACTTTCTACTATAAATTATTGGAGAATACTGAGATATTGTGACTAGGTAGGTTACTTGGGAGTTCGGTTGATGCGTTTTAATTTAGGCATGATTGCACCTTTCTCTGCTATAAAAAAACATGCATTGAATAAATTAGACATCGCTTCTAATGATGTTTACACTCCCCGCCCGCTTCCTTAATAGATCCTACCATATGAGTGTACTTTGTCTAATTTTCACGCAAATGATTTTCGCATGTATAAATAGACATGCATTAAGCAGTTTTTCATATCACGCTTTCATTTACAAAAGACTACTAATTCAAAATAAGAAGTTGACAGAGATAAGTTCAGAGCTGATTTTTCCCGGTCACGGTTCCCACTTTATAAACGACTTAGGGGTAAATAGTAATAACTACAATAAGTATTTTGCATATCATATTCAGAATTTACACTTAGTACTATTAAAGAATGACGAGATTTTGTCAGAAGGCGGTTGGGAGAGCCTTTGGTATATGATTCACACTCTATGGCGGCCTTTGTTAAAATTAGTGATTCAGTAACCCATTTGGAGTTTTACATTTGTCAAGATATATTATAAAATAATGATAAGATATTAGTACTTAGTACTTTGCTATAAATACAACCTTCTGCCATCCTGAACATCTAGTGGAACATAGCATCTTATAAACTTATAACTTGTCTCAAAGTGTTACCAGAGAGGAGTCAAAAACTACGTGAATCTATTTAACTTCTAAATTTTCAAGTACTTCGTTAAATTTTAAACTAAAATATACAAAAACATTTTTGTGCACCCCAACAAACTCTTTTAGCAAATTTTTGAATACAAATGTGAAACTAATAAGCCAATCAGTCAATGCTATTAAAATCTACATCAAAATAATATCTCCACTATGCAAAAATATTGAACAAAATTCAAAAACTATAATTTCCATTTGCTCAAATTTCAAATCACTTCAAAAATCACTAAATCGCAACGAAATTTCTATTCAATTCGCATATTTCTATGAAGTTCGCTTGATAAGCGGGTCAAAAAGTCGCGCGAGTGTTTTGTGCATGTGTATTGGAAATAAATATATATATATATATATATATATAAAAAAAATATCAATATAAATTTTAAATAAAAATAAATATACGGAAAATGTATGTGTACAAAAATGAAACACACGATGTATTTACTGCATGTGTATGGCACAAATTGATAAGTGAAAATAAATAACATCAGAAGCATCAAAAACATCAGAAATGATGCTTACGTTTTATAAATGGAGAATACGAGTATCTCAAAAAATAAAAATAAAATATACGAAAAAATGGTGCTTTAAATCTTGAATTGATAGTGCTATAGAATGTTAATCGCTCATTCACTCTTGATTTTTTTTTATTAATTATATTAATTAAGCATATTTTGTGTACAAATGAGAGCGAAATGTATGGAAAGTGTATAAGAGTGCATAATAAAATTGCTTTATAATGCTGAATCTGAATCTGAACTCAATTTTGAACTTTGAAATGTAAAATCTGCCTGCGCTTAAATGCGACAAGTTCAGAAAAAAATATAGCAAAAATAAAAAAAATGTCGGTATTTATAAAAGTTTATTTATATTTCACTATATTATTTTGCAGCTAAAGAAATGGAACAGCAGAGTTTTTGTTCTTTAAATTTTTAAGTGATATGCTGTAGTTTATAGAAAAACTTTTAAAGCAAATATCTTGAAAACCGAACCATAACAATATTTTTTAGTGCCATTTTTTTGAGTTTAGTATTCGAAAATACATAAAAACAAGAAAAAACGTTAACTTCGGTTGAACCGAAGCTCTAATACCATTCACACGAAATTTTAAATAGTATTGTAATACATAAAAGTGGGGGTTTAAATAGGGGCTACCCCAAAAAGTAGATGTGTATGAGTAGTAGATGTGTTTGAAGCGATGTAGTAGATGTGTAAGTTGCCGCCATATCGAATTTCAAGTTGATGTTGACGTTTTCCATAAAAATGCATAAAAGTAAGCTGTGGGTTTATATGGGACTACCTCAAAAAGTAGGCGGGACACGCACATTTGTACATGTATATGAAGTGGTTGTCCACTAAAATCCACCAAATCAAATTTCAAGCTAATATTGATCTGAATGAAGGATTTTTTCATAAAAAAAAAACAAAAAATTGCACGGTGGGTTTGTATGGGGGCTACCTCAAAAAGTGGGCGGGCCACGCCCAATTGTCTATGTATGTTTAGCGGCTGTCTCTTAAAAGGCACCATATCGCATTTCAGCCTAATATTGACCTTAATCAAAAAGGTTTTCTTAAAAAAAGTCAAAAGTGGACCATAGGTTTGTATGGGAGCTATCCCAAATAGTGGGCGGGCCACGCCCGTTAGTCTATGAATGTTAAGCGGCTGACCATAAAAAGGCACCACATTGCATTTCAACCCAATATAGACTTTAATAAAGAAGTTTTCATAAAAAAAAGTCAAAAGTGGACAGTAGGTTTGTATGGGGGCAACCCCAAAAAGTGGGCGTAGCGGTACAATCTTGACACTATATTAAACTGCAATAAAAAGAAGTGTATGTGCAAAATTTCAACTGGATAGCATTGAAATTGGTCCCAAAAAAATACGCAACAACATACAGACGGACAGACAGACAGACAGACGGACAATGCTAGATCGACTCATCTCGTCGCGCTGATCAAGAATATTTATACTTTATGGGGTATACGATGCCTCCTTTAATGCGTTACAAACTTTCAGACAAACTGATAGTGTCATTGATTTAACATTTAGCTGTGGGATGAACTCCAGCAATTTGAATTGAAACAGTAGGTATTTCAGTAGTATATTGATCTGAAGAACTCTTTCCTAATAATATCAAAATAGGATCACCAATACAAACCACGTATTTTTTTGAAAAGGATGCCGATTTTTCGCATGTGCTTCTCTAGGTTAGGTTAGGTTAGGTTAGGTTAGGTTTGAATGGTCGGGTGAGTTACAAACGCCCCACCCATCACACGACCGGTTGAGATACCGCATGAATCTCCTTTCAGAATTCAAACCCTACTCTTTTACAATCACTTGGATGACAACGACTTCCGCTTGGTAAACGCTTCAGTAATCCAGTAGTCAAAAGGAAGTATTAATACCCATTTCTGGGATGTATACCACACTATCGACTCTATTTTCCAGTTTCGAGTCGACTGTGAAGATGCTCAATAACTTTTCTATTTCTATTTCATGTTACTGTCCCTGCCAATGTTGTCGGGAAGGGATACAAACATCAAAATTCGAATTGAAGTCCAGTATAGGCATACAATTATCTGTAATTTCGGGTAGGCTTCTTTCTTTTTTTATGATTGTTGAGTGTCCCGTTCTTCCAAAAAATTTATTGTTCAAATGATCACTGCGACTTCCTTCACTGCCTGAACCGGTCATGCAAGTTTGCGAATCTGCGATTTATTTGCATTATTTCTGTTTGTATGTTGGCTATGACGATGGCTCGCAGAGAGCTTCAAGCTCATTTATTTATTTATACACAAATTTTCTTTCTGTTTTAAGCTGTTAAGTAATGAGAATCTGCACAAAGTGAATTTAATAAATAATAACATATAGACAAAAATGCATGTTTGTAGAAAATATTGCTGATAATAATAGAATTGCTTGCCATTGGCAAATTTTGTATCGCATAAGGTAAAATACGTAGTTCAATGTGCACATGCACAATTCAAGTGTTTATATTTTTTGCTCAACATCCCAGGCCTTTGCAAAGTGAAATGCGGCAATATATTTAAATGTAGTCATACATCTCCGGCCTTAAGTGAGAATAAATTGGGAGAAAATAAAATAAAAGCCGCCTTTAAGGAAGCCTTGCATTACATGGAGACAAAGAGACAGACAGACAGACAGACAGACAGACAGACCGAAAACAAGTGTTGCTGCTTCCATAGCGCCAATTGTCATGGGGCATAATAATAAAATGATGCAGCCAGTGGTAAATGCAAGTCAACCTCTGTAAACACCAAAACAGAATAGAGAGATACTCAACTGTAGCGGAAAGGGACATGCATACATTTATGTTAATGCGAATATTTACACAGATACATGTAAGGAACTCATATGTAAGTATATATGAGTGCGCCTGCCTTGTAGCGGAAGTGACTTACACTAAAATGCCAACAGCCATCAACACTATATGGCCGCGGCAAGAAAAAATGGCGGTGACACAGGGGGAGGGCGGGGTTTAAATACAACTTTTGCAGTTTATGCGCGAAAAGGAAGCGAAACATTTTCACAGTGAAAAGCGTTGCCGTGGCTGTTTTTCCAACTGTCTGTCCGTCCGTATGTCCGTCTGTCTGTCTGTCTGCGTACGTTTTACTTCCGTTTGTTTGTCACTTTACATTTGTCACATGGAAAACTTACGAAAATGCAATGCATTTCGAAGGATATACTTACATTCACGCGGCACACGCAGTAAGCATGTCTAAGGACATGCATATAAAAATAACAATAATACGCACTGTAAGGCTGCCGGGAAGTATCTGAAAGTATGCGCATAAAACTAAAAACCCAAAAAATAAAAATTGCAATCTGACACTTGCCTAAATGCAAAGGCAACACGAAGACTTTTAGTGTATGTACATAGATACATAGTGTATGCAGTAGGTATTAAAACTGACATCAATTCAAATGCTGCGCTAGTAAAACAAGTAGGTATACATACGTAAATGTATCGTAAATTGGAAGGTATCTCATACTATACCAAATACATCCTGAATACATCGTTGCAGCATTGCATATTCGCGCTAGAATATATTTTTTTTATGCGATTTGAGTTGAATTCAAACTGGCAGGGATGATGTAAACGGATTTGAAATGCAATTGTAGTGAGTAAAGTTACTGTATGTGGTATAAGATACATGAATAAAATTGTATGCTATTATGTAGCACATCTAAAAGTGCAAATAACATCAAATACAGTGGTTAATCTTATTCGAATCTGTCGCTGTAAATACTTTGTACTTTGCTGTACATTCAGCGGACTTAGATGCATAAACACAGAATTGTCTGGCTTCCTGAAATACCACATTTGGGCGTCAGGATATACAGTCAGTTCACAAGTTAGCATTCGTATTCGCAATAAATTATCTTGAATTGAAGAAGAAGTTCTTTCTAAATGATTGCTATACTTTACAAATCTGTGAACGTACATCTTTATTAACTTCTAGCTTAATTAAAAACAAAAACAACGAAAATTTTCGTTCAAAAATTTAAAAATGGAGGTATAGTTTGTATGGAATCTACCCCTTATAGTGGTCCGATCTGGAGTTATGTGGTTCATTTTATTAGAATTTAAGTTATATACACCAAATTTGGTATTTCAAGCGTAATAAACGACAAAACCAAAAAAATGTTCTTACGAAAACAGAGAAACGGGTGAGGTCGGCATGTTCATTTAATACCTAATACTTATCTGAAGAGGGAAAAACAGAGTCTAAATATTCAAACTTGATGTCTTTATCTCTTGTAGTCTTCGAGCTTTTTTCGTTTAAATAGACGGTTGGACGTAGGGAAGTTCCTGCCTACATAGAGTCGTCTTCTGTTACTAATCAAGAACACTTTATAAGCTCTGCCACGCCTCCCTCTGCTTGTTATAAACATTTGCACAAACTTAATCTACCCTTTTACCCAATGGGTAGCGGTTACAAAAACAGTGTTCAAAAGCGAAAAAACCCGACTCCAAAATGAGCCATTTATGCGTAAGACTAAAGATGGGATGTGAGGAGGAAATAAAAATTTTTTTTTAAATTTTTCAATACGCCAAGAGATTTGGTCGTGTATCGTTTATGTGCACATAAGAATTGAAGAGCTCTGTATTTTGTCACAGATGCCATCTTCAGATCTTGACAATATTCGCCCATTTGTTATGCACATGCTAATGCAAATTTATGAGTTCGATGATTTTTTCATGAGAACTTTCCAACATTTATATGGGACCACCCCAAAAGTACCAAACTACCCAAAAACTATATACGAGTATTATTGGTTAGTATGAAGCAAGACGACTCAATCTACCCATGTGGATCTCCCCTTCTATTCGTCTGTCTGTTGTTTGTGAATACGGGAACTAGTTCATCAGTTCTTATCCAATCTTACTAAAAATGGGTAATAGGGACTCCATCGCGACGGCAATCGTTCAGCATATCCAAGTCAGAAATGCCTTATTTTAGTGCTAGCCCCTATACAGCCCCCATTTTTAGGATTTTGTAACAACAATTTTTTTTTTTACTCAATAAGATGAACATAAGATGAATTAAAATAAATGTCGGGCTGAAACCGAATACGAAATCGGTTTTGCCTCTCGTCACCGCTTTTTTCTACACCTTATAACCCTATAAACCCAATACTTTGAGGTGGACAGCTAAAACTCCATGACACTACATCGCTATAACTCCATCACCTTTAAACTTGTAACCCTATAACCGCATAATCTTAGAGACGAGACTGATAAAAATCTCAATGGTTTCACTTAAGAAGAGCTGCTGGACTTTTAAAAGAACTTTCTAAACTAATGGCGTCAAGATTAAAAAAGAAAAGTACGATTAGATTGGTCAACCCTAAATGTAACTCTACAGTACAAGAATGGGCCACGTCTTAACTTCTTTTAAGTCTTTTTTTAAGTAATGATTCGAGTAACGAACTGTTGGCTATCTCATTCTAGTTCAATAAGTAAAACTTTCAGCTGATTTGTTCTACTCTAAAGAAGTTTGTAAAAGCAGCTTAAGTCATTGAAATCTTTAATTTCTTTTAACATTCGCATCAAATCAAATTCCACAAAATGAAGTTGATTAATAGCTAAATAATCTTAATACAATTCTAATTCCATTCATATTCAAAACCATTCAAGTCTATTAACAACTCCCTCAAAATTACGAGACTTGGCAAGATTTCTCACTTACAGCAGAACTTCACAAAACGTTCTCAAAATGAATGCAAATTTATTTTTATTTCGCGCCGTAAAAAAAGAAAATATAAACTTCTTTCTCATATTTTTCTTGCTCAATGTGCGATTTGGTCGCAAGTATAAAAGCGTTCATGCACCTTTTGCATCCTTAAGGATTCAAGTTACTGTTGGCAAAAGTTGAAAGGAAAAAAGTAATTCCTTTTTTTTTGTTTGTTTGTTTTTTGACACTTTTTTAAACGAAAGAAAATAGGTTGCTTGGTTCGTTCTGGTTTGTAAGAGATTTTTAGTTTTATGTCCTTACGTCGTCAGATTCATCGTAGCCGTCGTCGTGCTTGTCGTTGTCGTTGTCGTGCGTCTCATCCTCTTAGTTTTGATGCTGAAGCTGCTGTTGTTTTTACTCCTTTTAAGTACTTTCGGTTCGTTTAGTTTTATGGCTTTGTAATTAAAAAAAATTACGTCGGTAAATTTTTTGCAAGTTTGCACGATTCCATACGTTCATTCATGGTGTTCCCAAACCCTCCCCAGTACTTGCATTCATTTTGCTATTCTTTCAACTTTGCTGGCAGTTTGGATTTGTTATTAATCTCAATTCTTGCAGTTTGTGTGCAACAGCAGAGCAGGAGAATGGGAGTACCTTCATACTATTTTACTTAACAAAGTTTAGACTTTTATGGTTCTAATTGAAAAATGCATGTGTGTGTGTGTGTGTGTGTGTGTGTGCGTGTATGTGTGTTCGTGTTTTTTTTTTTATTTTTTCTCATGAAGATGAAAATATATGCGACTGTATTTGTATGGTTTTATAGCATGCTGTATAGTTACATCTCTAGAGCATTGAAGTTATGCATTGCAATTTTCTTTTGTACTTGAGTGAGTTGTCGGGTTGATTTGAAGAGATTGATTGGCTTGGTTGATGTACGAGAATTTCTAGAAAACAATTCGATTTCTTTCAGGCTAATTTGTTTTTGTTTTTGTGCGCTGGAAGTGTTTTTGGATGCTTTCAATCACAGTAATTTACTGATGACAATTACTAACTTGTAGGCTATAAAAATTAATTAAAAGCTTTAACTTTATAATTAGTAGTAATCAGTGTGAGCGATGTGAAAGCATACAATGCAACAATAAAATTACACAAGAGCGCTTTGTCCATATAGAGCGCAATACATGCGACATTTTAGATTTAGCATTATTTCTTCTAGAGCACTTCAATTTAAAATAAAGAGAGTACATGTTGCAACGCCTCAATAACATTTGCTTTAGTGTTTATTAGTTTGGCTTGCTTATTTTTGATCTTTTTTTTTCTCTCTCTCTCTCTCTCTCTCTCTCTCTCTCTCTCTCTCTCTCCCTCTCGCTACCACTTTCTTTCTCTCTATATTGATGCACACCTAACGGATGTTTAGTTGAACTCGCTCTCTGTGTACATATAAGAGTCATCACATTTATCTTACTACTCTAAACTGTTGAACAATAATAAGGTAGCGCATTGAGAGCGAGCGCACTCGTATTTCACAGTCCAAACGTTAGTACTCTTTTAATGCTTGTGCTGAACGGTTGTCTGGACGCGAATGTTTTCTTTGTTGCTGTTCGTATGCCATTGGTTTCTCTTTCTTTATCTTGTTCTTCTTGTGCGCATTTGCTTCTGTTTCTATCTTACTGCATGGCTGCAGCTATGAATTAATTAATCAAAACCAATAAAAACGTTTCAGCTGAGCTTTTCGACCAATTATATTACGATATTGGCGCGTTTCGCTATTTGATATTACTGATATGTGCTGAGGGAGCAGAGTGAGCCACTTTTAGTGTTTAATTTTGCATTAAGTCTTTGGGAACCTACCATTCATATCTAGACTTGCACATGATTCGTTTTTAATTTATGGAAAAATCACTGAATTGAAGTGAACTGACAGCAACAGCTGTTTGTGAACGACCATCCCTGGACTCGTCTTCAAGCGAATTGATGACCACGTTTGTATTCAACGCTTCCACGTCAAAATCCGAAGTAAATTGACTGTTGCACACTTGTGAAGATATTCCATATCGAAAGTTTTAAAACATTGCACGAAATTTTTTACGAATTAATTCCATTTTTTGTCGAGCTGAATTTCAACAAGTCACTGTAAACAACACAAATAGTACACGTAATCAAAACGTTCTGCGTACGTTTATGTCCCATTTTCCAATAGAAATGTCAGCTGGCAGATAACAAGACTTAGGGTCTTGCCAAGCAACCCTCGTATCTGTGTACTCTCTAGTCCGATGAATACTAATTGTAAGTGCATTAATTGTTCTCCTCTTGCCACCTTTATTGAATGCCACATTTTGAGTGCACATAAGAAAACTAATCAATTTAACCATTATCCTTGACTTCATTCCGCAGACACATTTCATTGCATTTTATCATTAACAACAGAACTAGTACATTTCTCTTTATAAGAAGCAAGCTAAATCTAATTACGACAACGCATTTGCTTCGTGCAATTCAAATGGAACTTATTGTGTTCATTGCTTTTCAGAGTGTCCGAATGCTTTTACAGCGATGCATACAGATAATTGAGACAGCGTGGAGTGACATAGGTCAAAAGGGTAAACGACGGCAGTTCTAGAGGCAGTGCACAGACGCTGTTGTGCAAATAAAAATAGTGCAACTAATTAAATGCACTCTAAATAGCAACTAGCAACTGAGTAGGGAGCAAAGGACAGAAGTAAAAGCATCGTCCTACTGCCAAAGAATAATACACGCCACGGTTGTCGCATGTCGCGTTGACATTTGACATAATTTGTTCTCGTCACAGACATACACATCGCGAATGTACAAAATGCCGTTGCGGAAACGGAAGTGTGGCGAGACGAGACGAGTCGAGTCGAGATGTAGCAGCGCCTGAAGATATTTCCAACGTAAAAGTTCTTTGGCGACAGCACAGACGCATACTCTAGACTCGAGAAAGGATCTCTCAACTATGGCCACAGGCAAAAAGGCGTCGCCAGTTGAAGGCGAGGCGGTACAGAAACGACAAACCCAAAGACGACTTTTGCACAAAAATCCAAACAAAAAAAAAAACATGTTAAGCTGCCGGTTCGCCGCATTAGGAATACTACATAGTTCTTGTCAATGATAAAAAAAGAAGAAGAAAACAGTATTGTAGCATCGAAGGATTCACGTTGTAATACTTACAAGGAAGGTTTCAAAAGTTAATATACAATCGGCTCGGTTATTACAAAGCCAAAAATTAATATGTAACAGAAAAATCTCGTTCAACTAAGCGACGAATAGGGTAAATGATTCCACCACGAAATATTACCAGTAAAAAAGAGCTTCGAAGAAAAGAGCCAAGTCATAATAGTAGCTGGCCATTTAAGAGAGACACTGACATTTCGGTTTCTAAACTTTTTAAGTTCCATAAGTATTAAATCATACCTTGCATAAAGTATTTCTTTGCGCGTTTTACGCCATAAACATTTTGCTCTCTGGCACTATTTTCTCTACGCCACTTTTCTATGCGTGGGTTGGATTTAACTATACTTTTTACTCAGCCTCCATTTTTGTATTTTTTTCTATTCGAGTTTCGAAAACATTTTTGCAAATGCAATTTTCAAGTTGAAGTTGAAACCAGGTTGAATCTGCCGCCGGTATAGCACTAACTTGATACTCAAGGAACAGCAACAGCAGCAGGAGCATCTTGTGACTGTTGAAGTAGAGCATCGAATAATATTAAAAAAAAGAAAAAAAAAATGGAAACCAGAGAAGATATTCAGTAACATAAATTCGCTGTAAATGCAATTACGTTTGTGTTCCATGCTATGAAGATGGCGGTTGGTCTTCAAGTACTACTTGTAAACATCTAAGGCTTCCTCTACGTGTAGTCCTTAGTCCTTATACGTATGTACATATGTATGTGGTTGCGTATCTGTGTGTGTGTGAGTGTGTGTGTGTGTGTTTCTGTAGAGTTACATGGCATGCAAATCTAATAACAAGACGCACATTCTCCAAACACTTATGAATGTAAAGTACAATATGTACCTACTACTACGTGTATGTATGAGAGTTAAGGAGATGAGCTGCAGTTGCAATGTATGCTATGCAAAATTTAGTAGTAGCAAAATGTGCTGCATAAACTACTGCACGAACTACAATAACTACACACACTGCATAGATAGTATGCGTATTTTACTGATTGCGAGGGTAGTTTTAAGTTACTTATGGAAGTAGATTGATGAAGATTTAAATTCTGCAGAAGACTTTTAATTTCGGTTATTCTTTGAAGATTCAATATGAAAAGAAAGACACAGAGAGATAGAAAGAGATAGAAGGAGAAAGAAAACCCGAGTTAGAAGGAGAGAGAGAGAGAGAGAGAAGGTATATAAAACACATGTCTAAATTTGTTGCATTGTTGTTTACTGGTTCGTCTGATGCTCCCTCTGTTTCACTTTCTCTATTTACGGAAACGAAGACTTGGTACTCATTTTACTACTCAAGCTAGCCATAAAAGGCTTCGCTATAAAAAGAATGCATATCATATATGTATCTTCATGAAAATAATGAATCGTTAGCGGAAAATTACTTCTTAAATCAGTATCTGCTTGCAAATACTGAAACATCAGTAGATAATTTCGTCTTTTGGAACATTTAAGTGGTAATAAAACTTTTGAAATTAACGTGAATATTGTAACTCCTATGTCTCCTTCTATAGAACATTTATCAGAAGTATACGTTTTTTCTCATTTCCCATTCAAAACTTTTTAAACCACCCACTAACTATACATAAACATAAACTAATATGCTTTTGTGCTTCGCAAATTGAAGTTCTTTGCTCGTCATTTTCGAATAGTTTTTTATTTCTCCTGATGCTTAATGTGGAGCCCAACAGCGTTTATTGAAAATTTATGTATGTAGGTGTGTGTGTCTGTCTCTGTTTGATATAAATGTTTGTATATGTGAGTGTGTGTATGTGTGTGTGTGTGCATACACTTGCTCTAAAACAAACAACGGAAACGGAAGTGCGCAGTTATTGCATAAAGCAAAGGCACCCAAAAGCTATCTTTGTCTATATGTCTATATGTATCTGTCCATCCGTCCCTCTGTCTGTCGTTAGTCTACATCTCGCAACATGCAAACATAACGACTAAAGGTGCTTTACTACGCAGAGCTACGCCATAGACTACAAATGGGCGGAGATTTTTTTTGGAGTAGCACAGTAAAAACGAAACGAGACGAGACAATTTTCCCCGTACCAGCCAAGAAATCCTTCCATCGTGATACGCTGCTGCATCCGTGCATGAAAGTAGCAGCCATGGTGAAAAAAATGAGTCGAGAATTGCTGCCAATATTCGCTCGTAGGACTTTTATTACTTTTTCTAAGCCTTTCTGCTGCTGCTAGTGCTGCTGCTGCTGCTGCTGTTTGTGTACCTGACGCTTTTACCTTTTGTTCTGTTTGTAACCCATTTTTTTTATCTGCTTCTACAAATTGCATCGCTATGATGTTTAATAGCTTTCGACAGCAGGCAGCCAACAGAAATAGGAGCAGACAAACGAGCCTCATCTCCATGCTTCATGTTCCATACTACAGTGAAAAGCTGCTGAACTCAAAACCGGCTTGGCTTACTTGGAAAACTGCATCCGGCAGCCATTTCTCATTTCTAACAAATATTTTTTTGCATGTTCCTATTAGCTGCATATTAGTACGTTATATTTATACCCTGCAAAAGTTTTGTCTGTTTAGTTGTTGGAGAAGGGTTTAACTAGAAGTTGAAACGGATTAAGCCATTTATATTATATTCAAGCTTATGAAAGCTAGCTACCTTAAAGCTGTAGCGCAGTAAGTGTCATTATCAGATGGGAAAAAGTGTAACTTCAATTTTTCTCTATTGCAATACATCAGGAAAGGAAGTGCATTGTAAGCTTATGGATAGTTTCGAAAGTTTTTGCTCACGAAGTTGCGTGCGTGTGCGTGCCTAATAACAAAATCAATGCTAGAGATGCTAAACATCGGGATAAACTCGCTTGGTGTCGGCTTAAAATAGAAGAAGTGTAGCTTCAGTTTTACACCATTTCAATACAACATAAAGGGAAATGCAAGAGATCGAACATTTGGTACTATTCTTTTTGTGTCCATCCAGATGTTTGAACGCCGTGAATGCAGCGTATTATAAAGTCGCACAAACTTCACTTTTGCATACTTGTTTATTTTGTTATTAGTACTCAATCTTAATAGTTTTTATTTTCACGATGAATATGTGAAAATGTGCGTTGAAATGTAAGAATAATGTGCGCACATTGCCTAAATTGAAAAATATTGAACTTTGCAAAATTGCCTAGCAATTTTTCATATTTCGCAGACTTACAAAATTAATTGCATATTGCTTAGATGAGGTTTTTATGAATGTTGAAATGTGAAATACATAGTAATATAGTAATTTTGTAGGGAGTGCATTGGTAACAGAGCATCTATAACTCAAAGGTTATAGATGCTCTGCTGCACCAATAATGAAGTGAAGAAGAAAAACTATTGACAAAGTACTCTCAGCAGGAATATATTTCTAGAATAGCATCTTACAAAATACGTGCTCAAAACAAATTTGGATAGAAGTTAAAGATATATAGTATAACGTATAACGGACATAACTGTATATCTAAATATTAATAAGAACCGATTTTGAAAAATATAGCATTTGAAAGGTATTAATTTGCAGTTCGATATTATATTAAAATCGGTTGAATATTTTGCGTGTAAAAGGCTAAAGCAATCATCAATCGTCTTGCTATGCTCATCACGAATATATACTTTATTTGAATACGAGTATTTGAAGCACTATCTCAGATTTAATTCGCTTGTACGGTGTAAATATGGGTTTCTTATTGTACTGCAGTAGACTTAACAATTTGGCGCCCGAGCAAGGATCCGGTACATTTAGTACTGTAAGAAGAGCTGCATGTACTATTTTTTTTACCAATTGCAACAGTATTTATTGCTGTTTAATTTATCCAGCTAATTATTCAATACAAGCGCTGCAATAATGTTTGAAAATATGCATGCAACTTTACAACTATAATTTTGATCTATGGACCATAATGGTTAGACGAGCAGGGAAATGTTCGTCCTGTACCATGTTTCCTGCCAACTGCAAACCAGGCAATATTTTGCAGACTTGCCATTCTATCCAGATCCTTCAAAACTGCCTTGAACTTTGGAGTAGTTTTTTAATCCACTCTGAATTATTAGAGTTCGTAACGCTTCAACTACACAATTGTCTATTGCCCAGCTATAAATTGTATTGTATCTACAAGTTAGAATTTAGACAAACTACTTATCAGCTAACAGACAAACAGCTAGAGTCTTCATTACATTGAAAACAACGATTTAAAGAAATCAATTCATATAAAACTGCTTTAATATGAACATTTCAATCTGACACTGACACTATGCAACAGCTCACTGACCTTATCAAATCATTCTTTAGCTATAAGTTCGTATATCTCCTATACTGCCGCCTATCTCAGCTGCTGAACTTTACTACATACAAGTATATCTTTTGCTCGTTATTTGCAAATTATATTTATAGTTTTTCTACGAGTTTCCAGTAGAAGTTGTAACTTACACAGATAAACACACACACACACACACATACACATATATGTATATATATATATATATATATATATATATATATGAACATGAATATGCACACAGAGTGCACGGAAGTTAAGCTGCTTATCAGCTTTTACTGAATGACCTGCTGAGCGCTGGGGTCACGCTGTTTGCAGATAATAGATTAAGTCGCGCAGAACATAGAGCAGTCACGACAGATAGTGACTAGAGAGGGAGATAAAGATTTACAATATTTATTATAATTTAATTTTGATTTTAGTATTTGTATTTCAATACGATTGCTTTACATCAAAAAATTTTTACATAAAAACTTTAATCTTTAGTCTGTGTGTGTTGTTCAGTCAGTGTAGTCGGTAAAGTGTATAAAATTCTGAAGTTTTGTATCTTATTTTCAATAAAAATTAAATAATGCACAGAATTTATAAGTTTCATATTAATTTTAAAAGATTTAAAATAGTCTTATGAAATATTAACTCAAATGTGTATAAATGCGACTAATACTTAAAAAATTGTCACTTGAAATTCACAAAAAGCATAAAATGTGTAGAATATAAACTTGAATATGCTGAAAATTGCTGCAATCATTGTCATATTGTCCATTGAGTCCCTGCTCGGGCGCCAAATTGTTGTGTCTACTGCGTCTAAACCAAAAGCTAGTCACAAAAAAAAAAATAAGTAAATAGTGCACAGCATTTGTAAGTTTTATATTAAATTCGAATGATTTCAATTACGTTTATGAAATACTATCTCAAATGTGTATAAATGCGCTTAATATTTCAAAATTTTGATATTCACAAAATAAAAGAAAATATGCACACAATGTGCAAAATAACCACTTGAATATGTTGAAAACTGCTGCAATCATTGTCAACGGCAGTAGTAAAAATATTCTATAGTCTGCTAGTTCCTGCTGCAGGATATATGTATGCATTCATACATACAAACAATTTATCTATTGTATTCAAAGTGAGTTCAAGTTTTAGTGTGTATGAAAACCGCTTGGTAAATGGCATTTTTTAATTCAAATTCAAACATCATTCGTGAATCTGAATGCATTAGAATCAAGCTTAGCTACAAAGAGAAAGCGATTTGAGTAAACCAAATTGCAGAAAATCGAATTGAAATCAGGCGTGGAGCCATAAGTGTATATATTGCTTTTTGTAGAGTGACCAGCTGTGTTCAAAAATACTTGAATTTAAATTAATTGTAAGTAGAAGTTTAAGTAGATATGAAAGATATTCATAAATACAATAAGTACATGGAATAACGTCGAATGAAATGATAAATTATTTCCCAAGTATAAACTTGTATATTATCTTCTTCATTATATATATAACTAGACGCGACGTTGTGTATAGCAAACTATCTCTAAACACAGAAATCAGTTTGTAATATGATGCTTTTTAAATAATGATAGGCTTTGAGGAGAATTCTGTTTCCATGAAGTAGGCTCTCTTGTTGACTCTAAATTGAGTCATATTGTTGTTGTGGTAAATGAAGCAAAAGTTTTTATTGACGTTATGACGCATTAATCTAATTAATTTGATGATTCTTATGCTACTAAACATTCTGTATACTTCACTTGTTAGTCCACTTGTTGGGTTGGGAACCCTCAGTATGTAAATTATCAATATCGTTTATTATCAAGATATATCTACTGGATCGATTGAAACTAATTGATCTTCCCACTCTGTCTGACGGTCGATGCTCTCTGTCGTTTTCCTTCATCAAATTCTAATTGGTTTAACAAATTTGCCATATAATTTAATTAGTCATAAATTCTGCTGCAATTGGTGAAAAAGTTAGTTACAATACTAAATACAATAAAGGGACCCTGCTCGGGCGCCAAACTATTAAGTCTATTGCAGCTAAATCAGAAGCCGGTCACAACATCACCAAAAAATCTTAATGAATAGTCTTTGATAAAATCGGCCAGTTAACATTAAGCTTAAATACAGCTTATATGGTCACTCTAACTTCTTCCATGTGTATTCATGCCGTCTTTAAAGAACTTCAATGCACTTGCTTGTAATATGTTTGGCAAAAAAGTCAAAAACTAACATGAACTTCGACACAGCTGTTAAAAATGTGGAATGACGATGAGGTATTAATGACATTTCCATAGTTCAGACGATTCTACGATTCTAAGCATGTTGATTCGATTCAATTTCAACAGCTGCCACTGCCGCCTTCAGTGCTGCGTGCCTTTGTGGAATCAAGTGGAAATTGAATTGATTTGCGAAATAGTTGAGAGTCGTTCTTAAGAAGGGCATATTGGAATGGAATAAAAAAAAAATTATAATTGAAAATAAAAGGCTGACGCTGCGGTATAAGGATTCCCATGTAGTACATACGCAATGCTAAATGGAAATGAAAGGATCAATTGACTTTACAGACAGCTGCTCTACTTCAAAGTGAATTTGTTGGCATTTGCATTTTTACTGATTTTAAAGGCCTTCTCCGGCTCTTCTCTTAACACTTAATGCATTCAGACATATTTAGTTTGTGCATTTAGTTGTTGCTTTTTATACTCTTCACATATGGTGTGAAAAGTATTATAATTTTGTTACGGAGTTTGTAACGCATTAAAGGAAGTATTAGAGACACCATAAAATGTATACATTCTTGATTTGCGACGAGACGAATCGAATCGACCTAGCCATGACCGTCTGTCCGTCTTTTTTCCATTCATCTGTGCCCCGTCTGTGTGAATCCAAACTTAGTGCCTCACTTTTCATGTTGTCCAGCTGCAATCAGATATGGAGACTTCCTAAGAGAACATGCCACGCACACTTTTAGGGATATCCTCCATACAGATTCATGGTTTACAGTTTTTGTATGAAAAACTTTTTTATAACAATATCAACTTTGAAATTCGGCATGGTGACTTCTTATGAGTGGTTAGCTATGAACGTACCTTATCCACTTTTAGTGCTAATTTGTCAGATGTTTGTGAAGTGTATTAAATCTTCGGTTCTACCGAAGTTAACGATTTCTCTTCCTAATGTGTATGCGTACATTTGTAAATGCTTCATTCGATATTAGTTTATTTGTTTGTTTGCAAATATGTGTTCACTTTGGGATTTTACACAAGCCACAACAAGACGTTTTTCTTGCCAACAAGTGAAAAATCATTTCAAATGACATCAAATGGAAAATTATATTTTGTGTAATTGTGCAAGAAACCGAGTGAGTTAGCATTTGTATTCGAGAATGCAAATTTTCTTTGATTTTCCACAAAATGTTGCACAGAACGTCTAAGTTTTCATATTGTGCTTGGTGAGGCATTTCAATAGACCCGATTTCGATGTGTTTGTGTGTATTTTGTGCATCGGATAAGGCTGTCATTATGTCAGTCTTTGCCAAATCATTTGTGAAAATTTATTTAATTAAAATTCTCTAAAGATTTTAGCTGTTAAAGTCAATAATCAAATTTAAGCGGTCAAGTCAAGCGGAAATCCGTTTGACTTTGTATAATTTTGTTATATAGAGTGCAGGAATCTAAAGGTGTTGACTGATTCACATATAATTATATATTATGAACTAAAAACACACTATATGACGAGTTAATATAGCTATGTAGATATGTCTGTTTGTTCCTCCGTCCGAGTGTTTGTTTCTTAAGAAGCTAAAAGAACTAGAGACATCAAACCCTCGTGTAGATTCTCTAAGTGTCATTTAGAAAATTTCATTAAAAATCTCTCTTCTGGCAACATAAAACCGCAATGATCAACGATCTTACACTATCACAACCAGTGTTGACATTTCTTCGTGACTATATTCATGATTTGTACGAAGAGACGAGTCGATCTAGCCACGTCCGTCCGTCTGTAAGTGTGTCGGAGAAAAAAGTTCGCAGATTCGAGCAATCTAAGCAAATTAAATTTTGCGATATAGTTTCTCTAGGTGCCGCACTGTTACAAGTTTATCTTAAATTTTATAATCGCCGTGAATAGATTTTGGACATAAAATCATCTTTAGAAACGAAGTCTATCAGGCTTTAGGCTGAATGTCTGCATACTCGTAAACAATTGAAATTGTTGCATCTGAGCTGAGGAGAATACATAGAATATATTGCAGATTCCATTACATATGCAGAAATTCAATGTTTAGTGAGGTTTTTCGGTGGGTGGCGTAATTGGTTCAAAAGGCCCTAGCTGGCCTTAGTGAACTTCAGTGAATGTGAGATTTTAGTTTCAGAGATATGACGAAATTTTTACTTATTTACTTACGTACATAAATTTATGAAAAGGAACACATTTATAACTCTAATAGAGAAACTTACTTACATCATGGATCTCAGAGAAAGCAATTTGTGTATCATATTTATTCATATGTATCATAGAATAAATACATGTTCCGTACGGCTTTCTCTTAAAATCTGCGTTCTGTTGCTGTATATACGCTCATATAAAAAGAATCGGTGAGCCAAGCCGCGGTTTCAGCACGGTTCATGCTTTATAGTTGCGGTATACCGGCTCTCAATTTAAATCGGTTAATTTCGGTTAACGGTTCCGGCTTTAGACACGGAGTGTATATCTAAAATGATGAAGTGTATTAGTAAATTGAAATCTAAACTGCTCTAACTATACTAAACTATAATAAAACGTTTACATATTTATACACCTGCATGTTCTTCTATGTTCCAATAAGCTTTAATTTTATTATTTCAGTGCACTTCATAAACGAACACCAAACGAATAACTTCAACAGCAAAATTACTCAAAGCGAGTAAACATAAAATTCAAATGTCTGTAATATGCTGACCAGCTGTACTCAAAATTCATTATAGTATTCGTAACTCAAAACTGAAGACGCCCTGAAAAATTAGGGCGCAACTTATAAGAAAAATGCGACTGCTGAATGTTTGTAGTGCATGTCTATGGCTATTGTTACACATTGCATTGGCAAGTGCAGCTAAACAAAGTAAGTGCTCTAAAAAAATATATATATATATATATATATAATTATATCGAACCCTATACTTATATGTATATTGTATTATTCCCACACTAGATCCACTAAAAGATCCCCGTATATGCGGACGTCCGCAATGTGATCCAGAAACTTCCAAATTTGCATATGGCGATGCGCTCTATAAATATGATTATACGATTAATTTGCGTACCGAATTTGCGGGCACTGGAGAAAATACTTCTGATCTGTTTCTGAAATCGAATATAGAACTATTCTTTCCAAAATCATGTGAAGGTTATTTGCGCATAAATGAAGTGCAGCTATTTGATAAATTTGAAACAACAAAGGAGGACATCAACAATGGTTCAAATGAGCATAAAGACGGTGGAGATGTTTACGATTATTATGGTGATCTGACTGAAACGAATGCTGAATCAAATTCTGGCGAACAGAATATAAATACAAATACAAATTTACATCAAAATAGTCATAAATTGGCAAATGACTTGAAACAAAATTTGCTACGTTTTGCTTTTCACGATGGTCTAATCAGCGAAGTCTGTCCGAGTGCAGAGGAACCGGTTTGGGTCTTAAATTTCAAGAAGGGCATATTATCTGCTTTTCAAAATACTATGATGCGTTTCGATGTGGACTTTAATACAACCGAAACGGATGTCTCCGGCGAATGTAATGTACAGTATGCACTCGAGAGTACGGATACTGTTTATGTGACAATAAGAAAGCTAAAGAATATTGCTTCATGTCGCAAACGCTATGCCACGCAGTCGGTGCTGCAGACAACACCGTATACTTTTAGAGATGATAAAACTATTTGGCCCATATTGAATTCGGAAAGTTATTGTAACGTAAGTTTTCTAAAAATTTGTTGTATAACAGTTTAATTTCATCTATTAAATTTTACACCCAGCTTACAATTGATAACAATGTCTATCGCGAAATCAGCTGTTATGAACGACATCTACTTATACCATTCTCGAATAGCAGCACGGGTGCTATTACCACAACCTATTCGAAATTTGAGCTCAAGAGTGAGGATCAATATAGCAGCAGCGAATTCTTAGCGGAAAGTAAGTGTGAAATTTACTAAAACTATTTTCTATTGAACTGAATTCATTCCAATTTAAAGATACTGAATTGATTGAGAAACGTTCGCCACTGGTCTTCGATCATACGCCTGCAGTGAAACCTACACATGGCGAAATCAAAGCAGCACGTGAACTACTCATGGAAATGTGCTCCGTTGGTTTTCCGAATATACAACGCGAATTTATCGATGTTTTTACCAATTTTCTACAGACTACCAAAAGTTTAGATTATAAAGCGTTAACACAACTATTGGCGCGTGCAGCGAGTATCTGTGAAAATGGAAAGTAAGTATCTTTTGAGTTCGTTGTGTTTTCCAGAAATAGTATTGCATTTGTGCTATTGAACTTACAAGGTCAATGTTAAGCTGATAAGCATAATCTGCTACGGAGTAGTATCAGTAAATGCAGCATTTTATATTGCTTTAATTAAAAGTTTTTAAAATAAGTCTAGAAATTGTAATTGATAAGCGCTTTCGATGAAACGATTATATTGTAAAGGGTGCACCATTTATATGTGTGGAAAAACGGATACAAATTTTTCGAAGTAGTTTTTGCATTCGAAAGATTGTTTCCTGTAGATGTTCACCATGACTGTCGCGTAGGAACTCGACTCTTTTGGTCATATTTTTGATGAATTTTTGAATTTTTCTAGTTTACCGAATTTTTCTTTCATAGGAGCCATTCATCTATTGGGTGGTTTTTCTTATAATGCACGGCTCGAACGAATAAATTGTAGCCAATACCGATGTCACGTAATGGAATCGATGGGTTTTAGCAGCTCATAGTACACAACTCCCTTTTGGTTCCACCAGTTACACAACATGACCTTCGAACCCTGAAGTTTCGGATGTGGTATTGATGTTGAAGACGCTGGCAACGATTGACCGGGCTTAACGTAGTATTTTTTTTCCTTGGGGTTATCGTAGAATATACATTTGTCATCAGCAATCACAATACGATATAATAAACACTTTCTTTCTTGCCTTTAAATCAGCTGCTCGCAAGTGAAAAATTGCCTTTAAACGATTCTCGGTTTCAGTTCATAAGGCACCTAATTGCCTTGCTTTTGAATCATTAACATGGATTTCAATCGTACACATACCGCTTGTTGATGAACTCCAAATGATTCTGCAAGCTTCTCTTGCGTTTGACTTGGATCTTCTTTGAGTAATGGTTCCAATTCTTGGTCTTCGATAATTCTTATGGCTGTTCAGAGCTCGAATTGTGTTCAGCACTGAAATCACCATTCTTGAAATGTCGAAACCATTAAATATGTGAAGGAAGACGGATAATCTATTTTGTTCTTATTGAATCGATAAATCGTTCGTGGTTGAAGTTAATTGGAATTTTAGCTCCGGTAACTTTTAGAAGAATTTTTAAGATATATGTTCAATATTATCTATTTTTGACTATTAACTTATTAAATGCATACATTCTAAAACGTTTACTACTTTCTAGAAACCATGTACTCGAATCGCTACCCTATATCGGCAGCACATCCTCCTATCAAGTAATGCGTGATCAGATTGTTGCCAGTGCTATAGACAAACAGGTTGCACACAACTGGATGACTTCACTATCGTTTATACGCCGTCCCGACGAAGAAACTCTAGATACTTTCTACACCATACTCGAATTCTCACCAAAGAAAATCGATGCAGAATACACGCTCGGTGCAACGGCTGTGGTGCACAGTTTCTGTAAATATCATGAGAACTGTGCGGATAATCTGCGTGTGCAGCGTATTGTTAATCTACTGGAGACCGAATTTCTAAGCCTCTTCAATATGTATCGCGGCGAGCGACGCCAACGTGAGCGTATGATTGTACTGCTGAAGGGTCTGGGTAATATTGGTGTAATAACATCAAATTTCGCAGAACAACTGCAGGAGATTATTAGCGAAGATATAGCGCCAGTGGATATTCGATTACAAGCGGTGTTGGCTTTTCGACGTGTGAATTGCATGAAGTACCGAAAATACTTCTTGGATGCCTACGGCAATTATAAGCTAAACTCTGAGCTGCGTATCTACAGCTATCTGCAGGCAATGCGTTGTCCTGATTATATTTCAATAGCAGTAATTAAATCAACGCTTGAACATGAGGAAATCAATCAGGTTGGCTCATTTGTCTGGTCGCATTTGACTAATTTGGCCAAATCGAATTCACCGGTGAGAATTGAAGCACAAGGTTTGCTGTTGAATGATGATATGTCTGATAAATTTAAATTGGATATACGAAAATACTCGCGTAATTATGAGCATAGTTTGTTCTTTGATGAATATAATTTTGGTGAGTTCTGGGTAACCTTCTATGCTTTATGCTTATACTAATAACTTCATAAAAAATTCTTAGGTTCCACCACGGATATGAATGTAATATTCGGCACCGATTCCTATCTGCCACGCATGGCAAGCGTTAATTTCACTGCAGATTTGTTTGGTCAATCGGTGAACTTTTTTGAGTTCTCTGCACGTGCTGAGGGCTTTGAACAGCTGATATCCTCCGCGTTTGGTCCAAAGGGACCACTCAATCGTGAAGTATTTCGCAAAAAGTTTTCATTTCTCAATCGTTGGCTAGGCACGGAGAGTGCTGAGCAGGAGGATGCTTTGGATAATCTGTTAAACTTTGAAAATTTACGTTTGAAGCGTCGCGCAAATGCAGCGCATGGTGGTGAAGTGCAGGATGATGATGATGATGCTGATGCTTCTGAAGATTACAATTTTGAGGACTCACTGTCGCATCGTGCCAAGCGTGATATTGGCGCTGATGCACGCAAGCAAACAATACAACGTGATGTTGATAGTTTGGGTTATAAACTAAAGTACGATTATAGCAATCCACGTGCACAGCTTGGCCTGCGCATTTTCGGAAACGATTTACGCTATTATTCCGTAGAAAGTTTGCTTGAGGTTATGGCTTTGGCTAAGCAATTCGATCCATTTGAGCAGGCTAAAAAGATATTATCCGGCAAAGAGTTCACCTATACCAAATCAAGCGTTTTCCTAGATGCTTCTTATAATGTGCCACTTGCTATTGGTTTACCGCTGGCCATACATGCATTTGGTGCTTCATCTGTTGATTTGCGTGTCTCCGGTAATCTGGAACGCATGGAACCGGTAACAGATTGGCATTTTGATGTTGAGGGACGCTTTAAGCCATCGGTTTCGGTTGATGTTATTACCACCATGCAAACGGATATGTTCTACGATATGTCAGGCATTAAAGTCAAGAGTAATCTATATTCGAACTCGGAAGTGGAGGCTAAATTAAAAGTGCGTGGACGCAATTTGGTTTCTTTCTCCTTTAATTTACCACAAGATCGCAATGAAATCTTCAGCGCACGTTCGGAATTGTTGGTCATGAAACAGGGTGAGGATATAGCACAAGCGGGCATAGAGAAACGACGCGCAAATTCAACCTGCACTTGGCCAGTGCTCGATGAGGCTGTCGGTTTGCAAATGTGTTCGTATTATAGTGTACCCGATTTGAGTAACTCCTCGGATGTCATCTATCCCAGTCTGCTACTCAGTGGTCCGCTAAATTTCAGTGTTATACTCAAGAAGTCTGATTTGAGCGCTAAGAAATATGTATTTGAATACAAGTTGGATCAAATGGAGAACGATACAACATGGTCATTGGTCTTTACAACGCCAGGCTCTAAGGTACCACGTATTTTGGTTGCCAATGTAACAACAGTACCAGAGGCTTTCAATGCTTCGGTGGCATTTGTTAATGGTGCAAGTAAGGCTTCAGCAGGTTGCAGTTATGATGGAAATCCCGACTATCGACGTTTGGATGTCTATCTCGATACGAATGGTAATCGTAGTTTGGATTTAAGCATGGAACTGAAACGTTATCAGGACTTTACTGCCTGGATATATAAACCGAAGATGCTATTGGCTATAAATGGTGTCAATATAACCGGACTAGTGGGTACAATTAAAATCAATGAGAAGAATGGTATCAGACAGGATGATATAGAACTATCATTTGAGACCAAGAAACTGCAAGCGCTGGTAAAGGGTAATTTTGTGAAGACAGAAATTACATATTCGACAAATATGACCGTTAATTATAGAGTAAGTTTGCTCATTTTTTAAATTCTAGTCATTGTGCTTAAAAATATATAATTTTTCAGTTCCAAGCCGATCAAATTGAAACTATAAACTTTGAAGGACGTTTAGTCAATACTGGCGACAAATCGAAGACTGAGTATCGTGGTAATACAAAATTGCGCACCACTGCCTACCCTAAATTAAATTTCGCTTCGAATGCTACTTGGCTAAGTCTACAAGGACATACAGAGGGCATGCTTACCTACAATAATGCGCCCAATTTTATTGATCCTGATCATACGAGTATGGTGCGTGTCATATTTGCACGTGCACATTCCGAGGATAATAATTGGGAGGGCTCGAGAACACGCGCAAGTCTGGAGATTAAGGTGCCCAAATCGAAAGTGGACTTTAGAGTATTGGTGAAGTAAGTAAATTGTTAAGAAATGGAACTTCTATGATACATTTAATTACATTTTAAACTACATAGACACGAAGAGCGCATCAAGAATGGCACCGAACACAATGTCATTATTGGTTTACGCTATGCACCCGAGAAGGAAGCTACAGGACTATTTTCAGTACATTTACCGAGACGTAATTTCTTTGCTGTGGATGCATATATGAATCTAACAGTACCGGAGTTTAATTCGTGCACGGCGCGTTTAAAAATTACGGAGAAGGCAACTAAGGATTATATGGTAGGTATCTTTAGATCGAGTCTAATTGAATCAAATCGAATATAATTGAATCTAATCTAATCTATTGGAACCAATTGTAATCAAATCAAATTGAATTAAGTGGAATTGAATTGAATTGAAAAAATTTGAAATGCATTGAATTGTAAACTAATTTAATCTAATTAAATCATACTTAATCCTTTCTTCCACTCTCCACACAGATCAATGTCAACGGCTCTTGGTTCACAGGACACACGATTTCAGTAAAAGGCAACTACAAAGATCGCAGCTCACGTGTACAGGCCCTACATCATCTGAAAATGATAGTCGAGAGTCCTTCGTTTGAGGTCACTTCTTTGAATTTGGTCTATCGACGTAATCAATTGCTTATATTCGCTGATGTGCAATCAAAATATGGCAAAGATCCTTATGGTCTGACAGTGCAATATGCTGCAAATCCAAACAATAGAAATTCAAATGCTGAAGTACGGCTGAAGGTACGCGATAAGGATTACTGGATCAATGCAAAGTTGCTGTCGGAACAACCGAAATTGCTACAATTCGAAGTGCATGTGGATAAGTAAGTTTTGAAATCGATTAATTGTTTAAATCGATTAATTTAAATCAATTTTTCTTAATATGGCTTAATTTATTCAAATTAAACAATTCCTTAATCAAACTTATAGACTACGTGACATACACATCAAATTCGGACTACTCTCCATTGAAAAGCGCAAAGAGCTTTCACTTGATCTGAAATGGGATGCCAATCGTGATCCCAATCAACGTTTGGGCTTACTTGCCGAATACAATAATCCTGGTAACAAACATTATGATGGCAATTTGATGGTCACCTATCCAGAGCGTACCATAAATTGTGGTTTCAATGTTTATACGGGTGGTCCAACGTACAATGGCAAAGCGTATGCCTCATGGAGCATTTCCGAGATTATTGAATTCAATTATAATGCAGGTGTTATGCCTGGTAATATACTAAATAACTGGATAGAAGCTGGAGTGAACACACCCTTCGAGGGTTGGCATCGTAATAGTCTAAAAGCAGGCGTCTTCAACTCGGGCAATTTGGTCCTAATAAACTCTACGCTAAACTGGGCTGATGATCAACTACTGGAGTTGGGCTATAAGAGTGATTATGAGATACGCGAGCCACTCGTTAGCTTCGATGTGCGTTTTGGCATAAATAGCACCGTGCATGATATACCAACGATCAATATTAAGCTTAAACATTGGCAAGATCTGAAGAAGTTCGATACGGACATAGGACTACGGTATTCGGGTCAAAATGATACAATTAACAATTATAACATCAAATCGAATTGGGAATTGTGGCGCAATGAAAATAATCAGAATATTTCGGGTACTGTGTTGTTGATAACACCCTTCGAGGGCTATCGCAAGGGTGGCCTAGCTGCGAAGTTTATGCTGAATGATCAACGTGTTGTGAAAGGTGCGGCTTCATTAAACTTCGATATACGTGAGTTCACCTTAACCATGGATGGTTATGTGAAGAAGTTCACAGATAATATGTTAACCATAAATATAACAACACCGCTGGAGAAGTTCCGTACCATAAATGGACGTTTTGGACTGAATGAGAAACAGCGGCATGCAGTGGCCGAGGTACGTGCACCGACAGCAGCACTGGGCGCTGAGGCACTCTGCGATGTACGCAGTCTGATGAGTTTCGATGTTAAATTAAGTGTTGCCACACCTATTGAAAGTTTTCAACAGGCAGCATTATTTGCCACAGTTAGTACGGAGACTGTGGACTTGCGTGGCATGTGGAATAATGCGACATTGGGTTTCACCGGCGTTTGGCGTATGCAAAATATTACCGATTTTGAATACTCTTATCGTGTGTTCACTCCACTTCACGGTTTCGAGGAGAATGGTTTCATAGCGCAACTAATCAAGAAGGATGTTTTCATTTTAAATCTACATGGCAAACTCTCACATTATAAATTAGGCGTTAAAATTAATGGACATCCGAAGTCGCAGCTAATCAATCAGCTTGGCAGCAATAAAATTGAATTAGAAATACTCTACGATGATGATTTTCAACCGCCATTAAGCAGCAGCGGTGAAGATTATGCCGATGGAGAAGTTGATTATACTGATTTCTTTTCATATTTCGTGGAATTCGAGCTAGATACGCTAGTATGGAGCACCATTGAAGGTGTGGTTGATATACAAGAAATAATGGACTTCTATTTAATAGTCGGTAATGTGAAATTGCCGCAAGGACGCGTTGATGTTAAGGATCGTTTGTATTTCCCAGATTATATCAATGTGCTGAATGTCCTCAATTTGAATACACCCTTTGATGCAGCTAAAGATATTAAATCTATTGTTGAATATCACGTAGATCTCGATTTCAATAAGTTCTATCAGAAAATAGAATTTTTGGTTGATAGTACTGTAGGTAAATCGAAACAGCTGGGCTTTGAACTGAACTATACCAAGATTGTGGATAATGTTAAGCCTAAGGCACATGATGTTACGCTGAAGCTAATGACACCATACGAAGTGCTACATGAGATTGATATACGCGGCAAATTGGAATTGGATGATAATGCCTATAAGGGTAATATAACATCGGTGACAGCAAATACATATCTATCGTTAGCAGCTGCTGTGGAGGTATGTGCCTATTGAAAATAGTTGACTTTTAAGAGTAACTTATGAAATCTTTGTTTTTTCAGACTGAAGAAAATTTTCTGGAGACCTCTGTGGGCATACTACTCGAAACCAATGTCATACCGCATTATGCCTGTCGCGCTTACTTTAAGAAGGACTTCTCCGATGTTGATAATTCTATTGATATACAATTTGAAGTTACAGATAATGGCACCATTAATAAGGTATTTTAATTGTTAAATAGTTAGTTTTTCAGAGAAAAGAACTTTTTGTTCAAAAAAAAAAAAAAATGTTAAGCTACGGAGACAATTGTTTCAGCTTCAGTTATGTGCCTATAAAAATTTTAATTATTTTTATTTTTTTAAACCACCAAACTCTTTTTATTCTCACAGCTTCAAATCGAATCCGATTGGCACACACATCGGGATTATCTGCTCAATGCTAATGGCAAAGTCAGCACAACTATGTTGCCACTAAAACAAGTGGCAACCTCAGTGCTAATAACGAAAGGTGCCAATCCACAATTGAACTTTGATTTGGGTTTCTTGAGTCGCGATGGACAACGCATTGATTATGGCACACGCGCAAATAAGCGGCAGGATGTCTTTAATGTTGAGATCTGGACTCCATTAAAGAATTATCGCAATATCTCCATGCATGGCTCCATAACACGTGCACCACAACAGCCACTGCAATATATTATCAATGGTAATTTGTACAGAAATATGGCTACCTATGGCCTAAAAGGCATTATACGCATGGAAAGCGATGGCACTCCAGCAGATGTACGTTTGCGTGTGCTGCCTAAATCCGGTGGACGCGATGGTGTTATCGAGTTGACAATACATGAAAATGGACGTGGACAGAAGGGTTGTAAATTCCAATTTAGCGCCATTGAAGATGGTAAAATGTGTCAGATATCTGGCGGTTATACCTTTAGTGATAATGGCATGGATTTTTCGGTGTTGCTGGAATCCACAGAACCGGAAATAGCGCGCATAAGTTTCCATGGCAAACTGCGGCCAGAAACGAAGCAACATATGCTGGGTGAGATTTCCTTAGAGACACCCTGGACACAGTTGGGCATTCAATCGGTGATACTGCGTTCTGATGTCGATGTGCGGAAGGATGGTGGCCGTATTGTTGGCGAATATCGCATAGGTCAACATATAGGACGTGGTAGTTGCATGTGGTCCTGGTTACTGGCAGAGAATGTACAATTGATATTGGAGAGTTACATGGAACGTCCCAATGCTAATGCGCGTATAGTGCATGCAAGTGCAAAGTATTTAAATCCACAGAAAAATTTCTTAAATCTACAGACGGGTGGACGCTTAAGCGTTGACTCGAAATGGAATCTTGAGGTGAATGGCAGTATGATCTATCGCAGTCAAGATGATGTCAAAATCGGTGTTGTAACACAATTGCCCGAACCCGTAGGTGATGTGCATCATCTGAATGCACACTATACGGGTAACATTATCAGCAAACAAATGAATAATCCACAATTCGATATCGAAAGTCAATATGAATCGGAGCTGGCAAGACGTAAATTTCTGTCACGTTTCTCATATAAGAATGCTACGGCAGCGCTACAGGGTCTGGCACATGTGGAGTGGGGTGTGGCAAATGTTTTGGAAGTAATTGAGGGTGATTTGGAGATAAAACGCAAACAAGGCGTACGCAAAGAATTCCATGCTAAATTAATAACACCGAAATTCAATAATGAGCATACGTTCCAACTGAATGGCAATTATGATCTATTGGATAAAGAATATCACAATTTGATGTAAGTTTTAAGTTTTTCTGCTGTAAAAGATTTTTATAATGTATTATGAAAAACCTTATTGTAAAATTTACTTGCAGTTGCACTATAGACTATCCAGCCACAAGACGTCTTGCAGATCTGGATGTATCTTTCAGTTCGCTCTCCAATATGCGTGGTACTGTGAATAGCACAACACCGTTCCAGAATGCCAGCTGGTTTAAGACTGATTTTGATTTTACCACTAAGAGGTAAGTTGGTTTGATTGGGTAATAATCTAAGACACGAAAAGCCAATAAAACATTACTCGCTGGTTAAAACTTTTCAAAGAAAATTACACATTTTTTTTGCCTTAAATTATTGCCAAGTATTACATTCAATCTCCATATTTCTCTTCCCATTTTCAGTGGCAAGAGTTATCGCTATTGTCGTTGCGATTGGCCTAATGATTCAGCGTACTTCAAACTGCAGAGCACCTATAACAGCGATAATGCTAATCACAATCTGCAGGGAAATATTGAAATCGAAGTACCATTGACAACACGTCATCGCGCTGATATTGAATATGGTCTACAAGAACGTGCCGATCAGGATCGTGGTCAATTGAAGGTAGTCTATAATGCAAAGCAGATACTCGATGGTATCTATAAACGTGTTGAGCAGCATAAGCATCCTATTTTCATGGATATAACTGATATAACACTCGAAAATGAAATGAAACCTTTGGGCATACATTATATTAGTACGCGTGATATACGTCAGCCGGACGGTGCTTTGGATATCAAACACATTGAATTCTATGAGTTACGTAATACAGCAAATTTCAATCTAACTGGAGAACTGCATACACGTACAACAATCAGTGCACAGGAATTCAAAATAGTTGCCATACATCCCAATCGTGCAGTGGTGCTTACCACAAAATATGAGGAGGTCAATGCACAGGTGGTCAGACAACATAGCAAATTGGAACTCTCGGAGACTGCATGGATAGGCTATAATGTGGAAATGGGCAATTATAGTATGGTAAGTAATAAAACAATTTTAGTTTTAATAATTTGTTTTGAGTACTCTCGACATACTTCACAGCCCGGCAATGAATCTCAAAGCTTCTCCGTAGAACTGTTCTATCCCAAACGCAATCTTTCAACCGAGGGTTGGTATTATGTTACCGATAAACGTTTCAATTCGGATATTTCCTTCAAATGGAGTACAGATGTTGATGGTGAGGAGAAGATCATACGAACTAATCTACTTTGGCAAGCAGAGCCTTTACATCGTGGTGATCGTGATCATCAAAGCTTCTTGCTGACCATTGGACATCCATATCTTGAGAAAGATATTAAATGCAAAGCAACATACTATCGTGGCTTGATTGAGTTGCTCAAAGCGAATTTAATCATTGATTACTCTGATAATCCGGAACAGTTGATAACTGTTGGCGCTACCTTGAAGGATCTGTATCAAGAGCTGGGCCATACCAATTATACATTCAAGTTCTATGGCATACATGCTGCGTCAGAGTTGGATGTGCAGCTGAATGGTACGCTAGCCGCAAAACCTTCGTATTACAAAACCGAATCTACAGCGCACTATAAACGCGATTACTTCCCTGCAAAGCATGGTAAATTCCTGGCGCTGTTGGATCTTAATAAGCGTGAGATAGAATATGAGGTAGGTGCTGCTTTGTTCTACAATTTCAATTCTACAATTTTTTCTACCATCTAGCGCAATTCACCATATCGCTCGGTGCGTGTTTGGGCTGTACCAACTTTGCAATATCCCATCTATGCACTGAATGCCACCGTTTGGGATACGCCTGATACAAACAACACTGGTTACATTGTTGTAGATCTCTTGAAGAGATATGCACGCGCTGAGATTAATCTGACTGAAGATGCTAGTCAAAATCTTCAGTTGGTTGGTTATGTACCGGATAGTCGCAGTGGTTATCTTGATATCTGGCGTAATTACGAAGAGATACGCATTATTGATATTAGTTCCTATTTGAAAATGAATCATTCACGTCTTATTACGGGACGTTTCCATTGGCGTCCGAAGATTAAGACTGAACTGAAGGATAAGATACAAACTGTTGGCAATTCCATCTATAATTCCTTCTCGGATGGCATTGATTTCTGGATTAAATCGCTCTATACTGAATCTATAGAAGCAGTCGGTGTTGTCTGGGATACTGCTAAATCGTATAACAAAGAATTTCTGGATGATGTTGGACAACTTAGCGTACTCGAGGAGGATCTAGACGATCTGCGTTTATTTGTTAATCAATCCTATGAAGCTAACGATTTCTATATTAAGAATGTGGTTAACTTTACGCTTACCATACTCGATGAACTGGCCATACGTGATCATATTGAATCATTGCCTAAGATATTTACAGAACTTTGGCAAGCTATGGGTGATTCTGGTAAAGCACTGCGCAATAGCATTGTCTGGCTCATTGAGACCGTTAAAACTACTTATAATAATCTATTGGATGCCATCAGTCGTTTCTTCCACGGTGAATCGTTGCAGTATGTCTCCACACTTATGGAGAAAGGCATTGAAAAGTACGATAAGTTTGTCAAGGATCTGCACATCTCATTCATAAAGTATATTGAGAATTTGTGGAACAAATTCTGGCGCGTGGCATCGGATTATTGGAAACATGTGTTGAAGCGTTTCGAGCCGCATATGTTTAAGATTATCAGCTACATTGAGGTCACCGCATGGGATCTGAGCAAGGAGATCTTCGATTTCATATACAAACGCACAAATGAGCTAGCAGAGTCACCATACTTCAATAAGGTTTCCAGTTTCACGCAGGATGTAGATCGTTTATATAAGGATATCAAATCGAATGATGCCATTACGAATATCAAAAAATATTCGACATTGGCTTGGAACTTCATTAAGGAGAAGTATTTCAAGCTGGTGCCCTTCGGCGCTGAGTTAAATGAAGTGTTTACCGAAATATGGCAAGAGATTAAAGAGCTGGAGAAGATTGATCAAGTACAAATTGTCATACAGAAATATAATGAGCTGCTGGCACGTCTCGAATGGATTGCTGCGGAGTTGCAATTCGAAGATCGATTGCATCAATTGTATGCTTTATTGCGTAATAAATTCAAATATGCATTCCTCAATGCACTCGAAACAGCAGATATGTATCGCGAGGCCAAAACGAAATTCGTATTCGATCCGGAAGTAGGCATTATGGATTTGGAACAGAAATTACCAATGTCCTGGCATGCGTTCAATGAGACACCTAAATTCGAGGAGATACCTGAGTATAAGGTACTGGCTAAGGTGCAAAGTTTGTTCACGGAGACTAATTCATCAATCATCATGAAGTTGTATAATTTACGAGCGCATCTGGATCCGAAGACTTGGCTGCCGCCTTATTATTGTAAGTTTTACGGGTTAAAATTATTTCCTCAATTGAGAACCGGTACAGACCTTATTATTACAATCCATATTAAATCTTCTATTTCGGTTACAATTCCTAAAATATTTTCTCCTTTTTCTTGTATAAACGTTTCAAAACAACAGCACGTGCACTACTCGTCGACACGCGTCACTATATGACATTCGATAAGCGTTTTGTGGGACTAAATCTTAACTTCGAAGAGCTTTCCGGGCAACAACGTAATGCACAGTGTTCTTATCTACTGGCGCACGATTTCTTTAAACGAAACTTTACGCTACTACTGGATCCGGCGACAAGTCCTGCACAAACAAATGCAATATCAACGCGTAAACTAAGCTTTATAGCTAATGAACAGCTAATAGAAATCGATTTGGCCACTGATGTAAGTTTACATAAAATTATAGATTTACAGATTTTAGGTATTTACCAACACTTTTCCTCCAACAGCACATAACAGTGAATGGCAATCCACAGCCTATGCTGCCGCTCAAACTTGGCGAAGTGCTCATCTATCGTGAACTGGATATACTCTCCATACACTCGGATACCGAATTCAGTCTGCACTGCAATGTACAATTCGATCTTTGTTGGTTTGAGCTCAGCGGTTGGTATTTTGGCCAAACCGCTGGTTTACTGGGTACACTCAATAATGAACCATTTGATGAATACATGACTTCGCGTAATGTTATTAGCAATAATGTGGCACAATTTACGGATTCTTGGAGTTTTAGACAATGCAGACCGAAGCAACTAACTAATGCACTTAGCTCAAAGATTTCGACTGCGGTCAATGAAGTCTGCACAAACTTCTTTAAGTCGGGCATTTTATCGGCTTGCAGCGCTGCTGTTGATGCAACACCCTTCTATGAAATGTGTCTTGATTTGGGCATGCATTCGAATCCCATACGTCCAGGACATCCAGCAGTGAAGGGTGCTTGTGCTGCAGCATTGGCTTATATCGAGGCGTGTACAGCAGCAAAGGTGCCTATGCGTGTACCAGATCAGTGTGTCTAGTGAGTATAGAGAAGTGAAAGTCTTGATGAAGCAATTTCTTGAATTTGTTGTTTTATATTTAGCTGCCAACTGACCAACGGTTCCTATGTGCCTGAGGGCACATTTGTTGAACTCGCCGGTGCCGATGTACCACGCAGCAGCGATATTGTTTTTATAGTGGAGGCAAAGCCCTGCAATGAGCAATTGGCGGAGCGTAAAAATATTATGACTGTTGTGGCCACAATTGAGGAACAATTGCAGTCATTGAAAATAACGAATAATCGGTGAGTAGGGTATAACAGAAAGTTTTCACCTGTTTTATGGAACTAAAAGAGAATCTCTTAAGGAAAACCTTCTGATATTCTGGTAATAATCAATTTTTTTGCTGTGAAAAAGTTGTTCAAGTAATTTGGGGGAAGTTCTCCACTGTCCACTTTGAAATAATGTTGGCGTATCCCATCAAATATTTGAGGGAGCTTATTGCAACCGTGTTTTAAAGGAATTGAAGGGGGGCGGAAGTGTCAACGTTTCATGAGTAGTGATTTTGTGTTAGAAGCCTTAGGCGAGCATTTGTCAATCATTCAGTCGTTTGAAGACTATGGGAAGGTTAGGTTAGGTTAGGTTAGAATGGTAAGTGAGTTACAAATACCCACCCAGCACTTAGGCCACACACAAAACTGGGAAGATTTTACATACTTCTCTAAATTTTTGACTTCTATTACGTACCACTAATGCCCCAAATTTCTTAATGAGTACCTAGTCACCAGAATATTGAGTCAAATGCGAAAGGGAAAGAGAGAGTGTAGCACTTCCAATATTCTTAGAGAAGGAAGTCATTAGTGATACCTTCGGATACATGTAAGCTGCGAATTAATTTGAATACGATACGCTTGATTTACTGCAAACTTGCATGGCCGAGCCATAATTTTGACGAAAAAAAGATGAGCTATCTCCATTTTGATGGAAGTATTTTGGAGACTAGGTTGAGGGCAAGATTTATAAGTTTTCTGAAGACGTTTTGGGTATGTCAAAGTGGGAAGCATTGTTGAGCATCTTCTACATGATATGAACTTAGTCCCCTCCCTCTGTCTCTCTCTCTCTCTCTCTCTCTGTCTCCCATTCTCTCTCTCATATAATGGAGTTTCAAACAAAAACTTTTGATCAGGACTAGACCTCTATTTTCCAATTCTTCATCTATAGAGCTTATAATGCTTGCATCCCACCTTAAATCAATTTTCCACGAATATATGCCACTGTTCGGCACACAAGATAATCCTACAGAGATGTATATGGTGGAGATGAAATTCGTTTCGACGTTCGAGACATATCAAGACCCCGTATTTTCTGTGTGATTCAAAGTATAACTTAAATGATGATAAATTTCTAATACATTCAAAATGCATGCACATAGCTAACTCTCAACTAACTTCTAACCATCTATAATATTATTCTCCCTTTTAGCTATGCTGTGGTTGCGTTTGGTGGACGTGCTCCTTATGATAAACCGCGCAGCATTATCTATGAGAATAATGTCTTCACTCACAATTACAACGATCTGCAGAAATATTTCGAGCACATCTCTAATGAAAATGGCACAAGCAATGATATACTTCAAGCCATTTCCACAGCTTCGCGTCTCAATTTCCGACCGGGTGTCTCCAAGACCTTTATATTACTCTCCTGCAGCAATTGTGCTGCACGTAATATGCGTTTGGATTATGCCTCCATACTGCAATTCATGAACGAGGAAGGTGTTAATTTGCATATACTCGCCGATACAGAATTTGAATTTGAACGTACGCGTAAATTGCGTCATTTCTTCGGTTTGGATCGTGATGTGGTCTACTCGAAACGTTTCCCGGAAGGTGATGCTGAGACACGCAAACAGGTGCATATACCCAAAGCGAATCTGGGTATTTGTACACCTCTGGCACTCGAGACAAATGGTTCTGTATTCAGTGCACGCAAATTGGCGCCGGAACGTAAATATCCCATTAAACGTTTTGCGACCATCTTTGGTAAGCGTGTCGCCAAGAGCGCTGTACCCATTAGTACACAGACATGCGAGTGTTCTGGACATAGTTCTGGTGTTGCGTATGTCAACTGTGCGCCGAGCGCATATCCTGAGGAGAAAGTCGGTTTGGGAGATTATGTAAGTAGTAAAAATTAGGTTTTCCTACAAAAAAATATTTAATAATATTTTAAATTTTAGGACTTGGACTTCAATGACTGGGAATGGGAGAGTGAGGAGGAGAGCATGGAAGCTTAAGCGCATTGAATTTAATATTTTGAAATGTGCATTATTTAGTTGTTATATAAATAGTTAGTTTAGTTCCACACATACACACACACATACTATGTCTATTCTAATGTAAATGTTTTGTAAAGATTTATATATATTAGTTTTGTTTTCACCTTGTTTTTTTTTCGTTTTTTTTTTTTTTTTTTTTTTGTTTGGAATAATAAATAAGAATTATTGTAACAAGTGTGTTACATGCGTTGATCTAGCTAAAATGGAGAGAAGTAGTTTTTAATTTGTTGGAAAATAAAAATTTTTGTAAAGGTCTGCGATGAAAATCAATGCTTCAGTAACACTTCAGTAACAAATTACAAAACGTGCTAATTGGGTGCCATGCCAATTAAAAGAACAAAGATTGAAACCATTAATTAAGTTCAAGATGCATCCTCAAAACTGAAACAAGAAAAATTTTCTGCATATAATTCACACTAAAGATAAAAATTGATTCGACTACAAAAAACACTATACGAAAACACTCATGAGGCATGACATGTGAACCAGGTACAGAAATGATCTGCATTTCGATGAAAACATCAGTTATAAACAGTGCATTAAAAGAGAAACTGCCGAAATGGAACAATAGTCACGAAAAGTTGATTTTGTTACATAATAACGAGAAGCCCATTATATATCAGAAACGTTAAAGTAAATATATGAAAGTCGTACATCTTAATACACGCACCATTCTCTTCCAAACCAAACCGAATGAAAAGACAAGGCTAATGAACAAAACATACACAGCAGTCTTTCGATTCACTTACAACTCTACAGTTTTTGTCTCGTCTGTCTCGTTTTCACTTTAAGCGCGGCTCCATTGCGTATTAAACCTGGCTGCTTCCTCTCTTTTGTTAATTTGTTCATTTTGTTCGGTTGTTTTATTTTCAGTTAGCAGAATAGAGTGAAATATATGTTTTCTATGTCTATCTCTGTACTCATATGTATGTACATACTTATGCAACTGCATCATCCATACATACTAGTGCACAAACCATCAAATTCTGCGTACATATTTTTGGAATAAGAAAACAGACTAAGAGGCTAAAAACACATGCGAGAGTATACTGAAGCATACTGTTTGTTTACTCTCCTTTGCTCTTATTATAACTTGTTCTTTGGTTGCCTTTTCGAATACATTTTTGCTAGGTTTATATTGAATCGAGTTTAAATTAGCAGATTTTTACTATTTCTTTCAATTATAACCTTTTATCAACGAACTATTGCTTCAGGTTTCTAAAATGGAATGGATGGAGTACCAATTAGTACCGCAATACAAGCTGAAACAATTAGGTTCGCAAATTCTGAACAAAGGTACTCGAAATTATTAATATAACACATGCAAAGCAAATAGTAGTAGATTGCAATACAACTAAGATATTAATCCAATCTTTGATATGTGTATTTATAGCGTGATGAAGTTATTACACAAAGTTTTTTTTTTCCAGAATTTAGTTATATGTTTTCAATTAATTCGAATTACCTTCTTCGAAGCTAGCTGCATTTTGACTTCAAGAAACAGAATAGTTCACACAGAGCCTTACACGGACAAACAATTGAGAACATTAAACCAAATTCTAGGAAATTCTAGTTGCAATACTAGAAAACTATGATAATGATAGTTGTAGAATGCTCAATCACCTTTCATTTGAGTGTACAGGAAACTCAATTACAATTCCAGATATACTCAAAAATGTCAAGATAACTCCGAAAATGAATGTTCGAAAATTCATATCTCAAAAACGCTGGCATAAAAAAAATTTTTAATTGTGATTTTCGTATTAAGTGAGCCAAATATATGGGCAAATCATACTGAGATATGTTGGGCAGACACATTTTTCGTATTTGTACTAAACTGGTGCAATTTGATTTTGTATGCTTATCCAACAAACAATCCACCCTCAATTGCAATGAACTTCTACCGGAAATAGCTTTGAACGACGGCCATTTTGAAAAAAATAACACCCACATTTTGTTACTCAATATCAGAACCATGCAACCGCACGAAAATAAAATGTATATTTATATAAAGCTAAGCCACAAACCAATTACACGAACTGTGCGAAAAAGCTATACGAAAGTAAGAAACCGGAAAGCGGAAATATGTATTTAAAGCTCTTTAACAAAAAACTTTTTGACACGCGCGCCTAAAAGCACGCAATAAAATTTTAATGCCCTACATAACGATGGTACCAATATACACACCTATACATATACAAAATAAACACACGCACATGCACAGCTCTAGAAAATAGCACGCACACACATACATTTTATATATGTATGTACATATATAAACATAGCCACCCAAACCCGAAGCCAAACGATGCCAAGCCAAGTGCTTTGAGAATGTCGTCTTCTTCTTAGCGCTGTATGGTACTATATTCATATATAGCTATAGTTGTGTATATGTGCAACAAGGTGTACGTGTGTGTGTGTGTGTGAGTGTGTGTGTATTTTTTGTAGGTAACAAATACAACAAGTTCGTTAAACTTTTGCAAATAGATTTCGCTGTACAAGTTTTCAACGTACACAACAACACGCGGTGCCACCACACCACACTTCATTCCCATTACACCCGCGCAACACCTATACATAGCATTTACTACTACTACAAGATATACACATTAATATCCTTTATGTCCTTGATGAAGGCACTACTAAGACGTGTCTAAGCGGTAGGCAGAGACGCGGGTGTTGGCATAGACAGTCGCTTTACAATAGAAACGCATTCGCCTGTTAAGACTGAAAACATTCGTTTTGCTTGAATTCAAGTGAATCCCAGGAAGCTTCTTTACTGCCAGCCATGACAGAAGTTTCCGTTTTTCGGATACGAAATATTTTTTGGTAGAAATTGATTTTCTTTTTTGACAATAATGACGAAAAAAAAAGGAAGAAAATAATCATCAACGATGACAACTTGTAGTAGCATTTGTTGAGCTTAGTTAGCGCCGAAGTGTAGCTATAGGTATATAGTAAAATATATTTAATAAGAAGTTTTACTTTTATAGTTAAATACAAAAAAAAAAATGAAACATGTAGTCGCTTAGGCTGGTTAAATCGTTTTAAATTGAAGTCGGTTGATAGGAAGAAAGGAGTGGGTGAAAGGATCAAGTTGAAAGAAAAAAAAACTTACTGAACTTTAATCGAACTCTAGCTTTGCACATATTTACAAACATTTTCTGCCTGCTTTAATTTTTAATTGGAATATAAAGAATTATAAAGATTATTTAAATATATTCACTTTATTATTTTAATTGCTGACAAGAAGTATATTTTGGTAAAAAGATAGTTTCCAATAGCTATCTATACGATTTAACGAGCATATCACTTACTTCTATAGAATGTAAATAAATACTGAATGAAGTGAAATATGTAGTTATTGATAAAAAAAGAGAAGAAATGCTACTGAAATTTTTAGTTCACTTTTTCCTTTTGATGATACTCAGTTCAAAAGAAATGCATTTAACGTAGCGTTGGAATGGGTGTTGGAACTAATTTTAAAGAATTCATAAGAGATGGCGTAACTAGCACTGAATCGCATCGGGTAAACCTGTGACTATATTCATGTGAAACCCTACTTCATAAGCTTCAATTTTCAGTATGTGTCATTCCACTGAAGTGTAAACAACATACTTTTTTTATCTGTGAACATGTCGACTTTTGTTCCAACAAAACGCAATTTTGCGGAAAGTTTTGCTTTTGTGCTTTCATTTGAAGAAAAAAGCAGCTGAAGCCCATTGTACGCTTTGTGAGGCTTACGGGGACTATGCTTCATCGATTTCAACTTGTGAGACGAAGATCCGTGTCAAACCCGTCAAGAATTGTCAGAATCATTGGGAGTTGACTTGTCAACAGTTGGCAAACGCCTCAAAGCCTTGGGAATGATTCAAAAGCAAGGAAATTGGATGCCGTAGGAAGTGAAGCCAAGAGACGTCGAAAGGAGATTTTTCACTTGCGAACAGCTGCTTCAACGCCATAATCGGAAGAGTTTTTTGCATCGTATCGTTACTGACGATGAAAATTGGATACATTACGACAACCCAATGTGGACCACCCGGCCATGCATCAACATCGACGGCCAAGCCGAATATTCATGGTGCCAAGCTCATGCTCTGTATTTGGTGGGTTCAGAAGGGTGTTGTGTACTATGAGCTGCTGCAACCTAACCAAACCAGCACTGGTGTATGTTACCAACATTAATTGATGCAATTGAACCGAGCATTGAAGCAACAACGGCCGGAATAAGCCAAAAGACACGACAAGGTGGTTTTCGGCCACATGTTGCAAGAACCGTCAAGGAAACGTTAGAGGCGTTGAATTGAGTATTCCGTACTTTAATTGAACCGTAGCGGTAGTAAAAGTATGTTCTTTTCGGGTTTTCTTAAATGAAGTACAAAATACTTGGTTCAAGAACGACCTTTTCAGCACAAAAATTTTTAATTTTAGCATCTTTAAGCTCGAGTAAGATTGATTTTAGGCCAAAAATGGTACTGTCGAGACCTTCCAGTATTGGTAACAGTCAACCAAGTAATATTTTCATTTTCTACACACATAAATTGTACTTATATATTGTATATTCGTAATCTAGATTACTAGACGAGTTGATCTAGCCGTATCTGCTTGAATGTTCGTACGTCCGTCTGTCTATATTTCTGTGTCTTTATGTGCTTCCTATGCACTCAATCTTTGAAATATTGTTTTAAACGTTGGTATGAAGACTTTTTATAACCAAAATCAAAATAGCCGCTAGATGTAACTATCATACAAAGTGTGAGCAGCATTAAAGCCTTGTTTCGAATATTTTAGATATTTTTTCAGTTTTCCATGTTCTCACCAAATCAGCGCACTTTCATTGTGTGGAAAATAGGAGATGCGTAACCGAGTATTGCAAATGTTCATCAGAAACGTGTGCACTTCATTGGTAACGCTTTTACTACTCTATCATCAATTCCGTTATAGCCAGGAGATTTTGTTTGTTTCAGAGCTCTAATTTGCTCATGTACTTCACGTGGTGTTTAGTGCTGTAAAGGCAGCTTCCTTTAGCATGTTTAAAGCTTACGGTCTTTGAATTATTGCTAAAATTCTCCATCCAGAACGAAACTTACGAACATATTTCGACGCCTCTGCGCATATTTCAAGTAGTGTTAAATTTTAGCACAACTCAATCAGCATTGAATTTTCGCACAGCTGCTGTTTCTTGAATAATTTGTGCAGCATATGCGTAGCTAGCATATTTGTTTCGTTGTACTCAACAAGAATTGTATTTAATTTAGTTAAATAAGATGTTTCGCATAGACACTGGCATCGAAAATTAAACTCGCACCCACAACGCACTTCCGCTCTAAGCATGTTTCACTTCCGTTTCCGCTGCATACATTGTAGGAAAACAAACTTTTCCAACTCCACGCCTAGCGCACGTTTTTGTTTATTTAATAATAAATTGAATTCTATCTAAACTAGCTATTCTGTATATTTAACTAACTGTCTGTATTCGTATGGAGTGTATGCTTTTATGCTGGCGCGTGTATTAGTTTTATCCTTAGGCTATATATGAGTATAATGTATATACATAGTACGTGTGCTCCGAGTTCATTATTATTTTGGCGTGATTATTATTATTATTATGATTTCTCTAAAAACACAAAATATACAAAATTGAATTAGTTTTCATACACTGTATCCAAAGTAAGAAACGGTGCATTAAGCTTGTGTGAAAGGATGTAACAGCGAAAAGCAGGCGTGACGGATTGCATAAACTATATACTTGTATATGCTTGCTTAGCAAAAAAAAAAGTCAAAACGATGTAATCCTTCGAAATACTCTGAAATACTCCGTCTGTCCGTCTGTCCGTCCGTCTGTCTGTTTAGTTGGCTTTGTGTTTCTTCTTCTGTTTGTCTGTTTGTCTGCCTGTCTGTTTATCTGTCTGTCTGTCTATCTGTCTATCTGTATCTACATCTAAAATATATACTTACTTATTTATACTCTCATAAACCTATTTCAGCTGGTGTTGTAAAATTCACAAGCTAACTCCTAAGGAGTGCTAAGGAATAACATCTCACAGAAACCTAACTTCCATTTTCGAGTTTATGTATAACAAAATTTATGATTACTTAAGTTTGAAACATGGATGGTTCTTTTGTTAATCCATGATCAAAATTTGTTATAAGACTCCTAGTGGGTGATGTATGCCCAAATCGTAAAACTTTTTTTATGTTTCAAATCAAGATCCTTAGACTCATTAGAGTGTATCTTTCAAGTCGACCACACTTGCAATTTCATAAACTTTCCCATCCACAGTGTGTATACTTTTTTTCTGTTTAGCGTGCTTTAGGCGCGCTTTTGTATTTGAGTTCTTTTTTTGTATCTGTATCTATATTTTTTTTCTATTCCACATAATTGAATTTCAGTTTGTTTTATTATTATTTTTTTTTTTTTGTTGTTCTTTGGGTCAATTGCTTTTAAATTAATTTATTAAGGATTTAAAAGCGAACGTTTATGTAGTTTTTGTGAAATATTGTACCGATAACTATTAGATATGTTTAGATCAAAAAGGCATCCAACTAACACGATTTTTGTCGGAGGCTATGCTTGTTTATCGAGTTTTAAAGCTAAAGCTGATACGTAAAAAGAGGTAACAATTTGCACTCTACTATTCTTTTAGACGACAAACTCAGTGCTGCCGCTGGAATTTTATGCTATGAACTATGTGAAACTCATCAACAAGCTACGAAGAATCTTTCTCTCGAACACTCCGCTGTATCCGTTGATGTCAGGGTCCATGCTTCTGTGCCATTCAGCAGGACCGGAATTATCAGCGTCTTATAGATTTTTATCTTTGTACTTCTAATTTTCTTGCTGAGCGCAAAGTAGCAGCGGTTAGCAAGCGTGATTCTTCGTCTGATCACCATGGACTGTTTTGTTGTTGCTGGTTATCTATGTTCCCAGATAGACAAAGTTCTCTACAACACTGACACCAAGTAGTTTGTCTTGTCCTCGTTCACCGCGAGACCTATGAGACGTGACAATTTCTTCATCGCCGAGAATGCCCTGTTAACTTTCCGTTCATTCATGCGAATGATGTCATCATTACACGCAAGTAGCATCATCTCCTTATGAAAGATCATGACCAATCGATTTACGTATTTGCATCGGCGTAAGATGTACGCAATCAGGAAATTAAAAACGTCGCACGATAACGCATTACCCTGCCTGGCCTGAACTCTCTTGTTATCAAAGGGCTTGGAGAGGTTATTTTCTACACTGACGACGCTTTTTTGTGTGTGTGATAATGTTACCATGCACGGAAGAACGATTTTCATCTTCGATATCAAGTTCAGACAGATCGTTGAAAACTTCTTTCTTAACGGTATATCGAAAACGGCTTCATAATCGACAATTATGTGGTGTGTGGCTCTATTGTACTCACGGGTCTTCAACAGCATTTGTCGTAGAATGAAAATGTGGCCACTGGTTGTCCTTCTTGGTCTAAAGCTGCACTGTTATTCTCCTTTCGGTGTATCCTTGTATGGCTTCAGTCATTTACATAGTAAGCGGGAGAGTATATTGTATGCAATTGAAAAGAAACTTATTCCACAGTAGTTTTCGCAGACAGTGGGTCTCTTTTCTTGAAGCTTAGGCAAAGAACACCGAAATTAGATTGGTGCACATGATTTATCAACATATCAGCACTAGTCTTGATTAACTCAGCTGGCAGTTCATCGGAGGCTGCCACTTTGTTATTCTTCAGTTTTTTAATTACTGAGTCGACCTCGTTATAATCCAGTGGCTCTACAAGAAAGCCATCATCAGCTGGTAGTACTAGAAATACTTCTCTATGGACGGTATTGTTCCCTTCAGAGAAGCGACATCTGCATAGTCTCAGTGATTCCTGTGCATCTGCAAACAGACTTCCATTTTCGTCCATGCAGAAAGAAACTTCAGGCTTAAAAGCATCATTTCCATCACATAGCACCTCAACATTATCAAGCTCACTCCTTTAATTCTCCTTTTTTTGTTGCTAAAAGACATTTCTTCTCTCTCTCTCTCTCTCTCTCTCTCTCGCTCTCTCTCTCTCTCTCTCTCTCTTCTGCCGTTTCTCTCGAAATCGCCCTCTAACAACTCTTCTACAGTAGCTTGGCAATACTCCTCGTCAAAGCAGGCGTGCGTCAAAGGTCTCGTGTAACCAATGACCTACTTGGCAGCTGTATCCATGGAGTTAAAGATAAATCACCACTGCTCACATACTCGTATATCTTGAGAGACCGGAGAGGTTTCCTGGAACAATTGGGAGAATCTGACTAATGTGCATTTATGACCATTCTACAGCAGAAGAGTCGTCGGGTGCTATTGAACGAATTATTACTGATATTTAGCATCATCTGAGCTTCATTTTGACGTCAAAGATCTTGTATCAGAGAATCCATTCGCGTTAAATTAATAAATTAATAATCCTAATAGCACTCCAGCTATCGAAGAACATTGTTTATATCAGATTCGCCTAGAAGTTTTTTGGGTACAATTTGGCTCCCAGCAAAAAATATTTCTACTTGCGAATTACTTTGCTTGTAGCTAGACTTCATGTTATTCTCGCGAACAATTCTGGAGAATATATTCTTAGTTTATAGATCTGGCAGGATGGCAGTATGAAATACGTATTCAGAGTCCTGTAGATGTTATCCGTGGTTTCCGTTCTCTTGTTCTGCTACTTAGATTATTGCAGTAGCTGGCCTGAAGCTTACTTTTGTATAGACAGTATGGAAGACAACATCGTAGATGCCTAGCTTCCAGTCACTCGCCAAATGCTGTCTGTTGGTAATTAGAGTAGATAGCTTCTGCTTAAATTAAAACTCAGTTAGCAAAGATGTATTCTGTGGTATATTACGTACAGTTTAGAGAATAATTCAGATACATATGTTACTAAGAGTAATACACTATGCTGATTTTTCAAATCCGAGATCAATTGAAGATACCTCGTATTCCTCATATACTTTTTATAAATTTAAATACTTCCAATAATAGCATTACTATAGACAAATGCATACCCGACAAAATTATTGATTATGTCAATGCAACTCAAATGGTTAATTAACTTTTTCAATGTATATCTAAAAATAATTTCTTGCTGCTAAAAGCCTTGACCACCTACTGTTTTAAGCAGAAGCATATGTATCTATAACGTTCATACAAGTATCTACAGTAATCAATAACAAAGTAAATAATGTTTTTCATGCACACACACACACACACACACACACACACTGACATTCAGCTGCACTTGCAAAATGTAGCTCGTATAAGTATTAGATGGATTATACACTTTAGTTGACTGTCATTGAACCAATTTGAAGCCACAGGCATTGGTTTGCTCGCTCACTGATTTATTCGACCGTGCCATGTTTAGCATATACTCGTATAACAATCTAAGTACATTGAATACACATATACTCGTGCACTAGATAGATAAAGCTAAAACAAATAGCGCAGCAAATGCACACAGATACAAATTTGTATCTCAACATGAAAGTATTGGTGCAACTATAGCTGGAGGATATTAGAACGTCAGGCCAGCACACAGCATCAAAGAACCACTTTCATGCTACTTTACAGCTCATTAAACTCCAAAGCACACTTACCGCGCACACTTGCATACTTGTAGATACTCGTATGTATGAATATTTAAAATGTATCTGTGTAACGCTTTAAGTGTATCTGCATATTTTTGAACATGTATCTAGAACAAGTTGACTGAAGTGTTTGTCACTTTGCATGTTTCATTTATTTTTATAATGTTTGCTTATAATAATGCGCTATGTTTCGTTCTGTTCTGTTCTGTCCTGTTCAGTTCTGTTCTGTTGGAATGAATGTGTTATGGTATAGCAAAGAAATTCAAAATAAAATAATTTTGCTAACAAATCATTGAACAATTAATTAATTCGGTGTTAATAATATTTTGCTAGAAATTTCTTTATGAGGTTTAAAAAAACAAAAACAAAAACAAAATAGATACTCTTTTCCAGTGTATAGCACAGCGATTTTGTCTATGTAGCTAACTCAACTCTTTTACTCTCAGTTGTGTGACAGTTGAACACCTTCGGTGCTGACAAAAAAAAAATTAAAAAAGGAGCATGAAAAATGTATCTATATTTATATTGCTTCATACGCAGGAAGTTCATCAAAGTCAAACTTATCAAAAGCGCTTGACAAAGATGGAGAAAGCAGGCATGTGAGTGAAGGATATTCGCTTGTTTTCATATAACTTGCTGTCAGCGCTTTAGACATGCTTAGAATTAAATGGTGCATTCCAAAACATTAGTGGAACGGAAATACCAATTCGATTGCTGTTGATTCGATTGGAAGTAGTTTTCGACGAATTCTTAAAAACACACTAAAATTAAAACACTAAAAATTTGAAAAGCGTTTTAGCTACCTCAGCTAACAAACAGCCAACACTACGACTTGGTGAATCCCAACTTTTCACACTACTTGTAGTCAGCTCTATCAAATGTAGCAGTTTATAATATTCATACAAAGTTTGAAGGGTAGTAAACATTAGAAAATCTTCGGTATACATACGCGATATACAGGATTTCTTCGTTTTGTTTTTACTTGGCAAGTCGTCAACGGAAACTGTTCCAGTATTGAATGCAGCGTTTGGTAATGATTACCTTTCACATCTACAAGTTTATCGATGGCACAAGGCGTTTTTTGAAGGCCGTGGTGAGCAAAGAACCCCACACTGGACGGTCACCGACGACCACTACCGACGAAAATGTAACTCGTGTTAGAGATCTTTGGAACACCTATCATCGTTTAAAAGTTCGTTTAGTGGCAGAGATATTGCATATTTGAAAAACTAACGTTCACGACGAAATTCGGACGTACAATTTGGAGAAGTGGATAGTATGCGCGAAGCTGTTGCCCAAAGTGCTAACGGACGACCAAAAATTGTGCTGGGTTGAAAATGATCAGCCGCGTTTGGTCGTGTGTGATGAAGATCCTCACATTTTAGACAGTATGATCAGAGAAGACAAGTTTTGGGTGTTGGAGTACGACTGCGAGAAAAAGAGTTAGAGTGATCTCGCTCCAAGATGGCCAGAATGAGTAAATTAAAAGTCAAGACCAGGCTCATTATATTTTTTGACGAATAGGTAAAGCAGTAAACAAATTCGTGGAAAATTCAACGAAGAAATTCTCAAGAGCCTCAACGTGTTCGGTTTGACACCGTGAAGGATTGAAAACTACGCCATGTCAACGCGCGAGCGCATACTTCCTTTGTTGTCAATAAAGGTGTGTTAACAGTTCTCCAGCCTTCCTATAGACGTGAAGTGTCTTCTCTAGACTTCTTCTAGACTTCTTCTAGACTTCCAAAAACTTCAATATTTCGGGATGGACGCTAACTTTCGAAGAAGCTAGCAAAAAGGCTTTAAAGAACATTCCGGAGAATTACTAACGTGACGTCTTCGATGCATGAAAATCTAGCTGGCGATGATGTATCGACGTAGCATTTTAATGATTCGTACCAATCTGATCAATACATTCTTTTTCTCGAGTCATTGAAATTACTGTCTGGACTTTCGAGATTATCAGTTCTGTCTGTCTGTTCAAACGTCAACTACTCGATCAGTTTTCGAGAAATCGACTTAAAACTTCTTGTCTTTCCTTAGCTGAGCATTCATCGGAATAAAAATGCGATGGCTTCTGGAATGCATAACCTCTTTTCAATATCCCGTTTTACACATATATTTTAAAAGGTATTTTTGATGGATTGCCTTAACTAAACATAATAAACAAGGTAGATACACACTTAAATGGATGCGACATATTTGAAACACAAAAATCAATCAAGCTTTACTTTTTTATTTATAATAGTTTTTGAATTCGAAGGTGACGTGGGCTCTTCTACAATGTAACTACATTCTTAATCAGCATCGGAAGCTGAGTCCATTTAGCTCAGTTGTATGAAACATCTGGTTGTATGAAATAACTGATGTCAGAGTCTGAAACAGTTAAAGGATAATTAGTAAATTATTTAGGTTTCACGCCCACCACACCCAAAATACGCCTATTTGACTTGCATTTAACAGCACATTTGTTGTACATAACTGATTAGAATATTGGTGTAATTCGATGTTCTAATACACATATTACAATCCTTCTTTGGTTCCTGTCAGTCCACTATTTTCCGGCAACTCCAAACAACTACGCCACTGCCTACATTGTTGAACTATAGCAAACATTATTCAAATTTAAAATATCTATCTTCTATTTAATTTGTACAAAACAGTAACAAATATTACTATACTTTCAATTGATTCCTTGTGGAACAACCCAATTAATAATATATATTAGATACTTAGCTATCACACACATACATACACACACACACACACACACACACACACACACACACACACACACACACACACACACACACACACACACGTACTGACAAAGGCAACATCTGTGACACATTTAGGTTTATTTTTAGTTGCATGCATATGTAGATACTTATATAAATATATGTGTAACTTCAACTTTATGCGCATGTATGCGCCGCTGTCACGCCCCTTCCGCCCAGATTCTATCTTTATATACGATATGCTACTATGTAGATATATTGTGTGCGTGCACGGAAATTTATTTCAATATCTTTCTCACTTGTTTCTCACATTTGATGACATGCCGCTAGCAGGTTTCAGCTATCGAGTTAGCTTTCTCATAGATAGATAGATATATAGATAGATACTCGTAGATACTTTGCTGTTAGGCGTCACTTGGCTTACAATGTACAAGTAAAACCACCAAACTGAACCACTTGTAACTGATTGCTCGAAATAAGCACGTCGCAATTTACCTTTTTTTTTTATAAGTAAACGAGAAACGTGCGCTATAGTATAAGGACGAGTACAAGTGTACTCTTAGATGGGTATAGATAGATACACCAAACAATCTATTCATCCATCCCACTCACTTATGTTACTTAATATGCTTAAATATATTATGCGCTGCTTAGTTGGAGCGTATTTCTTCCTTATAAATTTTACCTTCTTGCTACATATGCTGCGTAAATTGCATTTTATTGCCTTTCGTTCCTGGAAATCAATTAACTTAAATTAATTTTTTAAATCGCACGTTCGACGTTGGCTCGTTTTCCATTTGAGGGTGCTACACCTATCGTAGCTCTTGGGCGTTCAATCGTGTGTGGGTGCTGTGAGGTACTTGTTGTGGGTTTTAATTGGGTGCGTAAAACTTTTAATGCAAAATTCGCTAAAAACAATGTATAGAAAAGTTTGTTGGGGCGTAATATGAGCGATTTATTTACGCTTATAGCTTTTTCAGTTTAGTTGAGGTTGAATTTGATTTCCGTCTAATGAAGTATCTAAAGTGAGCAAGTAATTAAAGTTTAAAGTACTTACTGCAAAAATCAGACTTCAAGCGGTGATGTGCTTGCAAATACCTTAATAGAACTATTGGAGATTTGAGCGTTTTGGATTGCTGTTATAGAAGATATGCAATAGTTCTTTCTAATTGCATTGTTCATGCACAGTACATGTACAAATATTAAGATGTCGCTCTGTCTGCCTGCCCGTCTGTCTGTAAGTCTGTCTTTCCGTCTGTCTGCCCGTATGTTATGTAACATTAGTTTTAAAGATATCAAGCCAAAATTTGTATGTAGACCTTTCGCATAACAGAATCATTTTCAAAATGAAGCTACCACTTCTACTGAAAGGTATAAGGTATAAACAATTGAGGTGTTGCAATTAATTTTAAAGAATTTTTTTCGATTTTTGAGCGTTTATTTAAAAAAAATACTACAATGTATATTATTCAAAATATTGTCCATCGTTTGCTACAACATTTTTCCATCTTTTTGGCAGCATATGGATTCCGCGTCGGAAGAAAGGCTCGTTTTTTGAGGCAATCCACGAATCGACCCATTTTTTTGGTATCTTCGTAAGAAGATCTGAACAAGTGGTAGTCAGAAGGGGCTATGTCTGGGGCTATAAGGAGGGGGATAGCACAGACCAATTCAACGCCTCCAACGTTTCTTCTTTAAGGGTTTGACATGGATCTTCGTAGAGTAATGCTTCCAGTTCTTCATCTTCAAACTTTTTGGGCTTGCCCGGACGTTCTTTGTCTTCCGTATCAAAATCACCACTTTTAAACCGACGAAACCAGTACTCACAAGTTGTAATCGATGGAGCATAGTTCCCGTAAGCCTCACAAAGCGTACGATGAGCTTCAGCTGTTTTTTTCTTCAAATGAAAGCACAAAAGCAAAACTTCCCGCAAATTGCGTTTTGTTGGAACAAAAGTCGACATGTTCACAGATAAAAAAAAGTATGTTGTTTACACTTCAGTGGAATGACACATACTGAAAATTGAAGCTTATGAAGTAGGGTTTCACATGAATATCGTCACAGGTTAATCCGATGCGATTTAGTGCTATCTCTTATGAATCCTTTAAAATTGCTAAATTGATGAAAACACTGAACGAAATTGTCTCCATATGTGTTTACCAGGAAACTAAGTATCTGTCAACTATTTATCGGATATGCAGACTAAATTTAAGTGATTTTCTATGAATCACCTGCCTCTCCAATGCCGTTCGAGCAATGGAATACATGGCATGTGGTTCCAACTATCTCAATAAGTGCTTACATCCCTCAGTTTTCTTAAAAATAACGCACGACTCTTACATAAAAAAGCCCGACTCATGCGTGAAATAAACGCACAACACTCACGGAACAAATGCACGACAATTGGCAGAGAAAACACGATTCTTGCATGAAGAAAACGCACAACTCTTGCGTGAAAAACACATAACTTTTACGTACAAAAACGCACGACTCATGCGTGAAGAAACGAATGGCTCATGATACAAGAAACTTGTAAAAAATTGAGATCTGCTTGTAATAAATCAGAGCTACAAGCCGGTTAGTTAGAAAACCGTACGCTTTACGGTTGAGTTCTTTAAAGTCGCAGAGAATATCCATATTTTCTTGAGCATTGTTACCAACTCAGAATTCTTAGTGAAATGGTGTACTTCTTATCAAACTCTCCACGCACAACACCCTATCACTGTCAAATTATTACACTTTGCAGAATTTCAACTTTTCTAATATCGCGTTAAAGTAGGATTGAGCCAGCTGCCAATACAACAGACAGAGTGTGCTACTACTACATAATACTAAGCTCTTTTTAAGAATTACATAACACAAGCTTATAGTATGTAGTATAATCTTGCAGCTATGCTAAATTTTTTTCAGCATCAACGCACACATACCTATTTCAATTTTATTAAAAATCCTTATGCTCCACAGCTCCATAACGTGCAAATGGCTCATTTAGCAGATAACTTTGCTGTCATAAAATAAAAATATAAGTAGATATAGGATATAGATAAAGATATATGAAAATGAAAATATTTTTTAATAACATTATAAATCAATGCAGTATTGTACATAATAACCACCTCGAAATAGACAAGAGAGCAAAATAAAAGGCACTTAAGTGGCTTTAATACCATGAGGGAGCCCAGAAGTAGTACAATAGGCAGCAATAATAAATCCCAGCGGCGGGCACAGCTGAAACCCTTGAGGCAGGGCAAGTGAGAAAATCTTAGATAACAAAAAGAAGCAACAAGAAATGCAGTAAGAGAAGCAGTACTAGACAGGACTAAGGCAATCAAACACACCAAAGTGGTAGGCCATTAAAGCCATAAAAGTCGCGTGGACTAAATTAGAAAGAATTTCATTGCACACTTTGGTAATTTTTACTTTTTTCTTTGTTTTTTTCTATAGCTTTTCAGTTTGGTTACTTTTTTGTTGTTTCTGTTGTTGTTATTGTTGTTGTTGGTGTCTCTGCTGCTTGCTACTTTTGCGGCATATAATTTTAAATGACTTTCAGGAGACCTATCTGGGCAAATTTCGAAAACAGAGCAGAGCACCAGCGGCAGCAGCAGCAGCAATAAGCGAATAAAAAGTTACAGATAAGATTAGAGAGAACACAGTGACAACATTGAAGTAGCGACAGCTGCCGCTATAATAATAGAGTGAGACAGAGATAGAGAGAGTGGAAGTGAGAGAGAGATAGAAAGAGAAAGCGAGTATGAAACAACAGGACACAGCAAGGACGAAGTCACGTAAGCTTACTTACGCCCACAACGCTTACGTTTACGTTTTCGATGATGATGATGATGATGATGATGATAATGATGATGACGACGACGACGATGTAATAAATTTGTATAAGCACTGAAGCGAAATAGAATAAAATACAAGTGATAATTTTAATTTGGATGTAAACGAATTTGTAATACACTAACGTAACAACATTTTAATGCATTAATTTTTGAAATGATATTGATTTATGGTTAGCAGCTGAAGTAACCACTCTGCATGATTAAATTTGAGTTTGACAGCCATTGAAAGGCAGACAGATGAAAAGAAAGCAGGTCGGTGCCGAAATTGAGCGCAAACGTAATCGTGTGATAACTTCAGCGGATCCCCTTGGATTTGCCAATGATATATATGATTAGTTAATATTTCCTAGTTTCGATTCCATTGTTCCACCCTAAAAAATACCAAACTAAATGTGCCCCTGTATCAGTTATGAACTAAGCTGTTGAACTAATTTTGGTTTAATGATTTTGTATTGTCATCGGATCGACGCTTGCATGTCCTATTTCAGCGACAAACGAATAAACAGAAGGACATATGCCGATAGATTTGTCTTGGCAAGTTCATATGTTGTATTTCTTCAAGTTGTTACAAACTTTTCATTAAATTAAGAATACTTGTTTTCACACAGCGTGTAGTGTAAAACAGCAGCCGACAACGACGACAACGGAGCATAAGTAGCTGTTTGTCTAAGAGCCGAATTTTGCTGCTGTTGCGCTCTTATCCTTTTGATTTAGAATACGATGGGCGTGGAGGGCACACTGGGCGTGTATGGCAACGGCGAAGGCGACGATGTGGTCGGTACATCGTTGAGCATTACAAGGAAGTCAAGGTTATGTCGAATAAATGAGGAACGAGAAAACGCACGCAGACAACCGGGTAAAGTAAAAGGCAAAGACTAAATGTGCGCGCCTAAAAACATGCTACAAAACTCACAAGGAAAGGACAACGCTGCCGTTTCTGCAGCTGCAGGATTGCCTTGAAAGATGTTGAGCACAAGACGACATTGCTGCCGAAGGTTTTCGCTTGTTGCGGACAAGCGGGTAAAATATTGGCTAAAAAGCTGCTAAAAATATAATAAAAGACTGTTGAAACGAAAACAAAAGCAAAATAAATATTTCAATTTCGGTAGAAACGAAGTTTATTGTACGCTACAAATTTTTATTGTAGTTTTAATTATATTAGAGTAGTAGCTAGAGCTGAATTACTAGCAAAACTAAATATATATACATATAGAAATGAATATTGTATGTAGGTACTCGTATGTTAACTCTGGACACCTAAACCGTCCAACCGTTTCAGCTCAAATTTTCAGCCAAAGTTTAGATAGGTCCATAAACTGAATAACATTGCGAATCTCATCTAACGCAGCTTTGTAGCATGCACAACGCGAATTGGCAGCAAAATTGACGTGGTGGATGCTCGGGTTGAACTATCTGACAGAAACGAATGAGATTTGGTATATTTGTAAAGAACAGCGAAGAAAAAGATCCACTGGAAAAATGCGCGATGTCACCGTCGCGGCATAGAAAAACCTTAGCATCGCATGAAGGATACGCTGCAATTTTTACACATGTCAAGAGTACCGAAAAAAGAGCAACTTTTAATAGAAAAAGCATAGCACGCCGGGTACGCTAGTATATTATAAAGTTACATGAAATTCATCGAAACTAAATTGACAGGTGCTAATCACTTTCCTGGTAAGCATTGCGTTTTGAGTAGTTTTAGTTCAAGCGCTTCTAGAGTTTCAACTGCTTCTTATTGAATTTACATTTAAAAAGAGTTCTGTACCGACTATATTTTTTTGCAGTCGAATAACTTTTTAAGCGTAACATTAGAAGGACTAGATGGTTGCTCTGTGCTTAGCTGACATTCTAAATAAAAAGTAAGTATATAAAACATTCATGTTTTGGTACCGCGGCATGTTCCATTTCGCAAACCTAGCGGGTTGTTAGCTTCATGCGCGTCTCTCTTATTGGAAATATACTTTATAAACACTTCGTCATCTTCATCAATATGTAACAAACTTTCTAACCAACTAAAAATAGCCTACAACACAATTTTTCTGAAGTGTACAGAAAAAAAAGATACTTATATGAAAATAAAAAAATTGTTGCAGCCTTCTAGGCGCAAATATAAGCCGAGCTCAAAAAAAAAAGAAGAAACTTCAGAAAATGAGAAATCCGCTGCTGTCTTTGTTGTCAACATACCTTATGATTATGCGATTTATGAAGAATTCTGGCAACGTTTTTCTTTCCGGGAAATAAGTATATAGGGACTTAGCTGTATTTAAAGTCGCTAGAGTTAGCTGCTAGATACATATTCCCGATGCGTTATCTATCTTCTTTTTTTCCACAACGCTTGAACGCGTGTGTTTGTTTAAAGCCAGTGATGCGGATAAATCAAATACGTGCCAACGTGTCTTGCATATTGACATCATTAGTTCGTCATGTGGATGTGGTTTAAAAATAAACCATGACCCTTATTTATTTTCGTAGGTGTGTCAACTTGATGAAGCTGTACGAGTATGCAGTTAAATAGCGCATGAAGTTACATGTGGCAGCAATTTAGCTATTCAAGTGTACAAAAACCAGCCCTAGCTTAACACAATATTGTATCTAATACATTCAGCTGAGACAAGTGACTCTAATTGCATGTTGTATATAGAGCTTTTAGACGTGTCTCAAGTGTCTAAATTTTGAAGATTGTTTTGGCACGTTGCGAAAATGAAAACAAATACGTAATCAATTTTATTTTATTTCTTTTATAAATACTTATTTACAATATAAAATATTGTGAAATATGTACAAACCAAAAAATGTCCTTATCGCTCAATCTGTCAATTTGTGGTTAGCATGCAATGATACTTGAAATATATAAAGGGGTTTTCAATGGCGACATAACAATATTGTATTTAAATAGAATAATATCGAATTCGTTCTTATGAGCACCGTGAATTGTGATCGATTCTTTGGAGCGAATTTTGAACCACGCTTCCACACATAACGGCCGAAACGTTGGCAACTTCGCGGTCGATATTGTTCCTGCACTACTACTCGTATGAGCGAGTTGGCCAATCGACCGCACCATTTGAAAAATGTGCTTCTTCCGAGGATGAATTTTTGATGAAATTCCAAATTTTCTCAAATTTTTGCAGAATCGGGAAAGTCTCGTTTCAAATGGCCAAGAGGCTGTAGGTCTTGAGTAAAATTGAGCTCGTATTCATATAGGACAAGAGCTTTATGCACATTTCGCTGCAGTGTGGTTTTGGAGATTCCCAATTCCTGTGAACGGACAGGGCAGATTTGGCACAATGAAAACAACACCAACATTAGGTATGGCAGCTCTACTTAATCTAAAACCCTTGCACTTGTTAATTCAAAGTGAAGGGGGGGGGTGTGGGGAAGGTACTAAGTCACCACAGGCTTTACAACTTCAAAATAGTTAACCACAGAGGAAGGTACTGAATAATGTGGAACTAGCAAAACATATGACCAAAACTGCAAATGCGGTACGAGGACACCATTCCCTCTCGTGGAACCAGTTAGTTCAAAACTAAGAACACAAAAAAAATCCTAAATTTTCACAAAACAAAAGTTGAAGAAGCAATAGCCATGACGTAACGTGACCTAAGAACGTGCAACTACTACTGCAGACCACATGAGCTGAGCTGAGCTGAGCTGAGCTGATCAATGCATATACTACTGCGCGGAAGTAGAATCCAAGGAGCACGAAACCACGTGCGCCGCAATTGCCCGAATTAGGCTGTCTGTTCTAGGGAAAGTCCGAATAAAAGAGCGCGATTACGGCAGCATTCCCCAAAAAAACATCGTGAAATTCCTAACACAAATCAACGACCTATAGGATAACACAGGAAGCACAATAGTACCAACTTCTAGTCGCAGTGCGTAAAACCACACACATTACTATGTACCCAGATTCTTTCATCTTATTAATATTATGTTCACTCCAACTTTTTCACTTTAGCGCGCAAAGTATGTCTGGTGGAATGATTATAACGACCGAAAATTGGCGTAAGTTGTGACCACCGATTCAGAACTTCTGTAGAAAGTTTTAAAAATTTCCAAATGTGAACCTTGACTGACATTTTGATGCTGAGAGATTCTGAACAAAATTTTGAGCTTGCGTTAGTACTAAAATACAAAAATGATACGTGCTTATTGAAAACCCCTTTAGAAGCACTTAAACATAAAGGACATTTATATGGCATTTACAGCAGCTATTTAAAAAAAAAAAAAAAGAAGGAAAATCACTTCGCATACATTTTTGTAGCATGAAAACTGCAAAATTTATTTTTCCTTGCCAGCATCCTTATGCGGAGCATGTTATTGGCAACTGATGCGCTACTTCCTGGCATTGCTTAACGCGCCAATGCGTAACTAATCGAAGCCTGAAATACCAAAGCGCAACCAGAAAGAGACAAAGCTATTAAAAGACAGAGATAACAATAGAGAGTGGGATAATAGATTTCATTTTTACTTCAGTTTAAACTGCATAGCGCAGCTGTATCTAACAGTGTGTGTATCTGTGAGATTCATTTTGTTTTTTTTTCTGTTTTATCCTTGTGCGTACTTTTAGTTTTAGTTTAGCTGCGATTTTCTTCAGCAATATTTTTCACGCATCTTTCTTTTTCTTTCTTTCGGTTCTATTTAGTAGCTATTTATCGCTGAGCGTTGTATAAAAATCGCTGATGCGCTAAAAACAGGCACGCACACAAATGCAGCATATGAGATACATACATAAACATATAACTAAGATACAGATACAGATTTAGTGTGTGATATAAATATGTAAGTAGTTACGTGTATGTATTGTATACATTTAGAGTGCTACTAGATAAACGTATGCAGTTGAGAAAGGTTGCGTTCGTGACCTTTGCCATGCGAATTATAGTTGTATCTGAATTTATGTGTACTTGTATCTACACATGTCTCTTGCTTCTTTCCGCTCGTTTATTTTTATACTTTCTGACAAGTGATTTAAAAGCTAAAGAAGTCATCGTCGTTGTCAACGCCAATTTAGTTGATGTCTGCATTCGCAGCTACAGGAAAACAGACTGAACTTTGCTTAAATAACATTTTTATGTATTCAAATTTCACATGTAAAAGATACGCAATGTCAAAAAGTATGCAATGTGTATGGTTTCTTATGAAACTGAAACTTTTACTTGAACTTGAACTTGAACATCGTGTTCGTATCAAGATAGTCTTTCGGATATGATGCCAAAGTCGACATAGCCACAAATAGCTCACCAGCATTTAATATCGAACGTGTTGCTGAGAATCTCTTTAGCTAGATTGATTGAAAAAGTCGCACAACACTACTGTGTCGAAAGCGGTCTTATAAACGAGCAATAGATGCCGTGTGTCTTTGTTGTACTCAAGGATTTACTCCAGTATTGGTTGTAGAGGAAAAATTTATTCACTGGACGACCACTTTGATCTGAAGCCACACTGATACTGTCCTATCGGTGTATGCGCGGGTTAAGACGTTAAGTCAGACGCTTGACCTATAAATAAAATTTACGTGTTTCGTTTCTATCAATTAACACCTCGATATGCACACATCTCAAGCCTTTCTTTTTGCTTTTTTTTACATCGGAAAGACGTTTCTCCTCTCTACGTTTTTCTCGGTATCGCCCTTTAACAGCTCACGTTGCTTCTGACTGCAGAGTTCTTCTGTAAGCGGCGTCTTTCTCTGCAGTCGATTGGCGATACTCCTCGTCATACCAAGAGTTTGTCAACTTATGTAACCAATGAACACATTGGCAGCCTTATTCATGGAGTGGGAGATATGTCTCCATTGTTCACATATCTCTTCAGAAGCCAGATAGGATTATCGGAACAGTTGGGAGAGTCTATAAGAAAATGCCACGGCGATCTGTTGTGATATGGAGACATTTCAGGCGCTTGTAAAACTCATATTGGACCTCAAAATCTTACACTTGCGGGATGTATTTAAATTATGCTGATGCTAAAGTACTTAGCCTTGACAGGTATGAAATTGGAGACGAGACCACGTAGTTTCCTACTAAACAGTAAACCACATACAAATTCGTGCTTCCTAGCGTGAAAACTATACGGGACACTTTTTAGAAAAATCATGTCCTATGCATTCTCGAGAACATCAACCAACTGGATAGTTTCAACTTTCTTATATAGATAACACCCTCCAGATGCATATATGTAAATCATGATGCTTAAATTGTTTGCGTTGGAGGAAACCAAACCCAACACAACTACCTTTAATTAAGGGGTGTTGCCCTCACACAAATTTCTCACCCCGAAACTGATGCTTAAAGACTACCTAGTGGATATGTGAATAACGAACGTTTGTGAACAACTCCTTGGATCGTTCACAAAAGCATCGGTTTTTCGGCATTCCCAAGTGAATGCCATTCACTAACTTTTCACACTAATACTTGTATGTACTTCTGCGAATGTCGTCATTCTCCAAGTTAAACAAACCAAACGCTCGATATTTTCACACAGTGACATTGTAAAAATAAATTTCCAACGAATACCAAGACTAACTCAATTAGCAACATTTCAAATTGAGACTCATACTCACTGAGTAGAAAACAAAGCCAATTCAATCACTTAAATATTTATTAACACAATTTCACTCGTTAAAACTATTTCGATTAAACAATTCAACTCAACTCAATGCAGCTTAATACACAGCATTAAATAAACAAAACTCAGATGAAAATCCGCATCAAATATGAAACAACTAAAACTATATTAATATGGTACAATATATCATATATACATGTATGTACTATATAGTAGGAGTATATAGATGACAACAACAATGTTGAATGTTGACAACTTTGAGTTGGAAAATCTAATCAATTTTGAAATTTCCAACATAGAAAATGTCAGAAGCAGCTGACAGCGCAACGAGTGGGTGTGGAGAATTCATATGCGAAAGGACAAGGACATTTGATATGAGTTAGGATCAAGTAGGAGGTTAGTTAAACGATTTGGAGGACAACGTTCAGGACGACAAGTGCACAACTTATGCTCAACTTCAATTAGGAAATCAATTTTGTGGTTTCTTGTGTCAGCAATTTGTCATATGAGACATACAGGTACAGAAAGACAGTCAGATAGATATATAGATAGATATATAGATAGATATAGTAGTTTAAAACCAAAATTGCAACTACGAATGGTTTAAGCGGCTTGCTTGCACGTTTAAAGTGTTGATTATCAGTTGGCAGTGGTATGTGTAAATTAGTGAAATATTTCAAATTGCATGGCTACATACACATATGACTACAGTCACACCAACAAATTGTTTAATTGTTTACACAAACAATTAAATCTAAATTCAATTACATTGTTACACTAAATCGCATTAGTGCAGTGAGTGTGAAAAAAAAAATCGATGCTAAATAAATTGAAATGCCATTCACAGTAAAAATAAACAACAAAAAAAATGATTATGCAAATAATCAGTTGTGTATTTAAAAAAAAAATGCAATTTGTTTCTTTTTTTTATTTTCATTTTGTTGGTTTTCCCTTGTCACATGAAGTAAAAAATTTCAGTTGAAAAGGTTAACAAGATTAACAAGCTACAAAGGAAATGTCTTGAACACGCATATATAAAAAAAAGATAAAATTATTATATAATACCAAACAAACAACAAAGTGAAAAAAAATAGCAAAAAATTTTATTTATATATTTTATATTATTTGAAAAAAATTTAAACTATAAATTACAGCTTTTTGTGTGTGACAGACAGGCATGTGGTAGTGTGTTTCTGTATGTGTGTGTGTGTGTGTGTGTGTGTTTCGTATAGCTGTATCTGTGTGTGTACGTCTGTTTGCCCTAAAATTTACCTTGATAATAGCAGCAGCAGCTGAGCTGGGCTGCCCATATGGCGGTCAGGGACAAGTAAAGTGCCCGGGCGTTCGACTACAGAGCAATAAGGAAAGTGCTGGCAGAGTTGAATATGATATGTAAAAAGCTTAAAATAAGTAAGCGAATTAAAATTATATAGCTGTAGCTTAGAAATTAATGTAGCTATGTATTTTTAGGGTTATTTCTGTTAGCTGCAAAAGTTCTAATTATGCTAAAAATTGTTACATGAAACTCTTTACCATGCATTGCATCGGCATCAAGTCTAAAATTAAACCGAAAACATTTGTTACACATACCATCAAATTATAAGAACTTCATTTGTCACTATTTAAAGCGTTCGAACCTAGTCTACTATTAACAACTTAGTTTGTTAAAAATTAAGGCAATACATGGGCATCAGAACTCAAGCTATTCTCTGACATGCAATAATAGTCATGGTAACTTAAAAACTTACTTCAAAATTAAAGAAATATGTACTGAATGTGACAGCATTCTTGTACCTAGTAAAAGAAATCAATTTTTTGAACACTAAGCTGTCATTATCATACAATGGCGCCCGAACAGGGACATTTGTCAGAATATCATGCTAATCATTGAATTACAACCGTTGCCATTGCTCAAATTCAACTATGCACCAGAGTCATCGAAAATTGGACCACTTGGGTACACTACCAGCGATGCCGCGACAGCCATTTGAACGAAGTCATATTCCACACATAATCTACATATATATATATATATATATATATATATATATATATATATATATATATATATATATACTCTCTCTCTCTCTCTCTCTCTCTCTCTCTCTCTCTCTCTCTCTCTCTCTCTCTCTCTCTCTCTCTCTCTCTCTCTCTCTCTCTCTCTCTCTCTCTCTCTCTCTCTCTCTATATATATATATATATATATATATATATATATATATATATATATATATATATATATATATATATATATATATATATATATATATATATATATATATATATATATATATATATATATATATATATATATATATATGAGAGAGAGAGAGAGAGAGAGAGAGAGAGAGAGAGAGATATATATATATATATATATATATATATATATATATATATATATATATATATATATATATATATATATATATATATATATATATATATATATATATATATATATATATATATATATATATATATATATATATATATATATATATATATATATATATATATCTCTCTCTATATATATATATATATATATATATATATATATATATATATATATATATATATATATATATATATATATATATATATATATATATATATATATATATATATATATATATATATATATATATATATATATATATATATATATATATATATATATATATATATATATATATATATATATATATATATATATAAATGGAAGTATGTATGTATGTTCTCTATAGACTCCGAAACCGCTCAACCGAGTTTGATCAAATTTTGTGGCAATATTCAAAATAGTCCCGTGGGTAATACTGTGAAGTTTCGTGGCGATTTAATAAAGAGAAATTTTTTGGATTTTTTAGATTTCCGTTCCATTTTTTTTTTCAATAAGAAGGAGCATTTGGAAGGTGGGGAAGGAGGAAGGAGTGACAGTAGAAAGTTTAGGGCCGCGTACAACGTCGCGGGGTAATACTAGTATTATATAAAACCTAAGTTCGTTGGGATCTCACATACAAAATATTTGATTCATATTATCCATTCCTATTGGAAAACCGTTTAGATGGTTTGCTTTAATATGGCTGTAGGATCATGGAGCAGTTTTGAGTTCATATTCGAGTCTAATAATTTAAAGGTAGTTGTACGATTTGATTTTCTTTACATTTGAAATTTATGGATCAAACTATTACTACTATAATTACTTATTTTAGCAACAAAGTAAGCACTCTACTACCTTTAGTCTAATGTACACAGCTGTTGAGCGCAGCAGAAACGAAACTACTTGTCACATATGTATTTATTCATGTAAAAAAAATGTATATAGATACGAAAACGGATACAAAACTTGTACTGATATGTAAGTATATTGTGTATCTACATTATAGCAACATTGCTTATGACGTAGATGTCACCATATACACTCTGCATTACATTTCCCATGCGTATAGTATTTTCATACGCACAATTATTATTACGTATACGACTCATTATGCTACGCACTCAAACTCATTTTTATAACGACCTAAAAATGAAACTCAGCTAAACTAAAAAGTAATGAATCGTTGCTGCACATGCTGAGCGCTGTGCTGTCATATTGTATATACTACATAGATACATATACTTTTATTCATAAACATATACATATACAACCTATACAGTCATTCATTCATTTATTCATGCAATCATTTCTTCATTCATTACGCCATTGAAAAGTCTTTTGCATGGTTTTGGTAATTGATATTAACACAAAACGTGCGCTGAGGGAGCGCACATAAAACAGGGATTTATTCTATACTTTTTTTTATTTACTTATTACTTTTTTTACACTGCACAGATACATCAGCTATATATAGTATAAGCATCTAAATATATATACAGATACATTTATAAGCAAACAGCTTGCTCGCTGCTGCTGCTGCTGCTGCTTATTAGATTCATTTGTAATTTAGTTTTGCATTTAATAATGCTTACTTGAACTCTTAATACAGTTTTTTCTCGCTCCATGATGTATAGTTATATTAAAAAATTATGATATTATGTATGGAGTGCACAGCAAGTGCTCTTTCTCATACTATCGTTATATCATTTTAAATTACAAATGTCAATTACAGTCTATTCTCTGTGTAATCAGCATTATTAATTGTACATTGTGCAGACTATAATGACATATAATTAAAGTGACTCTATATATAGTAGCGACTGATTTACGTAGGTAAAAAGAATATTTCAGCTTGTAAAATAATTATAAGAAATATAGAGTTGTGGTGTGTTAATTGACAACTTTTCTATTAAGTAAGCACACATATATAACAAAACGTGAAAGAAAACCAGAAAGAATGCTGTAGTGGAGTGTGCTCGATTTCGAGATACCCTGCACCTTGTTCAGAGGTTCTTATATGAACTATAGATTTGTGTATGTACAATATTTTGTACTGGTTTTAGTCTGATCTGAAACTATGTGTGGTCTTTTAGTAGAATTGTTGAAAGATGCATCAAATTTGTGCTTAATATCAGCAATTTTGTAGTTTGCAAATTACAAAACAATGCTATTTAACTGCAGCGCTCAGTCAAATTACGGCGCTAATGCAAAGCACCACCTAAGTAAGAGTAGAACTTAAAATACGTAAGCATTATGCAGTTGTGGGTGGTCTTAGGCAGTGGCATAATCGGTTTGACCACCGCACTAGAGCTTCAAAATCAATTTCCCAATGCTCATGTGTCTGTTATAGCTGATAGATTCAATGAGGACACTGTTAGCTATGTTGCAGCAGGTATTTTTCGTCCGGGAACAAGTTTCATGGGCCCAACCCAAGAAATAACACAGTAAGTATTGAAACGCAGCCCCATTAAAATTGATTCTAAAACAATGTATACTTATTAGACAATGGATGACAGATGCATTTAATTACTGGGACTATATACGACGGTCGAAGGAAGCACCATTAGCGGGTGTATGTCAACTTTCTGGCTATATTTTCTCCAGCACTTCACCTTCCATTGTGCGCGTAAGTATATTGTCTATACTATAGATTCAATTTGTTTGTCGCGATAAGAAGAGTGATAACGCTAATCTTGCTCTTGTTATAAGGATTGATAGCGAAAATACTTTTAAATTAACTTTAAATGCATTAAACTTTTATAAAATTTTTTAACTGCCAGAATCATTTCATCGAGAATCTGCTGCCGGTTTATCGTCGTGCCACAGAAGAAGAACTGTCATTGTGCCATGGTGATTGGAAGTACGGTTCGTTCTTTACAACCTGCTTGACGGAGAGTCGACTTTTTCTACCCTATGCTACAAACAAGTAGGTTCACTAATATATTACGCGAAATATGTATTAATTAAAAGAAAAATAGATTTTTATCTGGAGGCGGTCAAGTTGTACGTCAGCACATAAGCAACTTTTTCGACTTGCAACAACAGTTCGATGTAGTCGTTAATTGCACCGGTCTAGGCGCAAAGGAATTGTGCGATGACAAGCAGTTGGTGCCGATACGTGGCCATGTACTTAAAGTACGTGCTCCCTGGATAAAGACGGCTTTCTACGGAGATTACGACACCTACATTTTACCCGGCTTCGAAACTGTAACTCTGGGAGGATGTCGTCAATATGATAGCTATAATACAAATTTGTGCAAATATGATAGCATGGCAATAAAGAAAAGATGCTATAATATGTTGCCCAGTTTGAAGAACGCTGAAGTGGTACGCGAATGTGTTGGACTACGTCCCCATCGTGCAGTCGTACGAGTTGAGCCAGAGTGGGTTTCTAACGATCAGGGTCGCCGCTTGAAAATTGTGCATAACTACGGCCATGGTGGCTACGGCGTAACAACCGCACCGGGCACTGCGATCTATGCCGTAAAGCTTGTCCGCGAAATGCTTGCTAGCAACAGCAAATTGTAGAACATTTTTACTTGTTTGAAATTTTACAAAAAATTTTTTTTTTTATTAAAAATAAACTAAAATTATGAATTTCATACAAAAACTTCAAAATGAAGGCTAAGTTTGTTTGGAGGTCCCGCATAAAGTGGTGTTGGCATGTTCATTTCAACACTTTATCTGCAGATGGTAAATAGGAGTCTAAATATTTCAACTCGATATCTCTATCTTTTAGGTATATTTTTCAAGATCTCTACGTGCAAACAGATGATCCAACGGACGGACAGACGGTCGGACAGACGGACATGTCTATTCCGACTCGACTTGTGATGATGATTAAGAAAATATATACATATACTTAATATGGTCGGCCACGCCTACTGCTGCCTGTTACATAAATTTGCACCAACTTAATATACCATTGTACCATTGGTAATCGTTAAACTCCTTGCACTTTCTTTCATGACAATTTAGTGCTTCAAAAATTACTTTCTTCCATTAGTTTTCAATATCTTTGTTCCGATTCCATTGTTCCGCCGTCAGTTTTAGTTCGAAATGGAACGACGAAAAACTATCCTAAATTGAAAATCTACAATTTGCATATTTGGAGTTTTTTTTTCTAGAACTTTTCCATATTAGAAATATAATCATTATGAAGAACTTAGATAAGATGTAGTCTACTCTGCTTTTGGTCGCAAAAATATTTATAATCGTTGAAGTAATGCTATTCTCAAGAAGATATTTTTACAGCCGAGTACTCCCAATAATTTTGTTGCTGTTATATAGTATGTATGATGGAAACTCTTTTCCAGAAATTTTACGTAGAAAAAAATGTCAAGAAGAATTTCGGATTCGTTAAACTCAGAGTTAATTTTCCGATGAGAAAGATTTCCGATGAGTTGCAATGATGTTAACCAAAGAAATATGTTCTTAATTGACAGCATATATGAAACGCCTAGTATTAGTATAATATGCGTATATTATCTTTCTTCAATCAAATGGAGCATGTTTCAGGAACGTGTTGGATTTAACCGGTAGAAATTAACCGTGAACCTGGACGAAACCTTAACCCGAACAATTGTTGCAAAGCCACATGCTAAACATACCTGAAATCAAACTCAATATCCGATTAGATCAGTGATGGTTTCAGAACATAATGTAGGGAGAAGGTGAATAGTAATGGAAATCCCATGTTCAACAGTTCTACACGAGATACGCCTTGACTTCGCTTAAATTTTTAATACAAAACTGGTTATTGATGAGTGGGATCAGTATGTACAACAACAAGTGAGTGACACAGTCATCACATCTTTACATTATTTGCAAAAAAAATATTTTGCTATAACACAGCTAGCCTTCAAATTTCATCAATTTAATAAAAGATACTAACCTACAGCTGCAACGTGCAGTCGTTAACAGATTTTTTCGTAAAATTTAAGTTTGATGGTCTCGAAAAAAGCCTGAAAGAATTTGTTATTTTTAAAAAATCATAACTTTGGAATCTATTCATAGAATTTGTTCGTATATATCTCATTCTCTCAGTAAAAGTTTATTCTTTACGTATCTAAGGGCTTTTCCACTAACATAAACATAAACACATGAACACAAAAACCTTTAAACTCAGATGCCACAAAATAAGCTCCAACTAATGCAAAACTTCAGCATCAAATTGCAGCTTAAGCTGCCATTTGCAAAATTTCTAAGACCTTCAGCATTAATTTGCACTTCTATAAATTTTTTTTCCCCACAAAATGTTGTTTTTTCATTATAATTCGGTTTTTTTTTCGTAATTTTTTTTATGCATATTGAATAACATAGCAAAGAAATATTTATTTATTTATTTTTTTCTTGTATATAAGAGCTTACCACACACACACACACAGACATACACACACACACACACACACACACACACATACATACATACACACTCACAAATACAAATGCAAAATGAAGTTCAAGGACAAAAGTGCCCTATTCATTGCTGAAGGATCTTTGTATACGTCATCTATATAAAGGTTTGCCAAAGTAAAACACAGATGCAAATATACAAATTACGTATATAATAATTCAACAAAACAGAAAAATATGTACTTACTATATACGTATAGTATATCTAAGTTTTGGGCTGTTCAAAGTCTGTGCGTACTATTGCCAACATCTAAATGTGTGCGTATGTATAGGTCCGTCTGTCGGTCTCTCTGTCTTTTAGTACCATCTGCGCTATGTATTATTTTTTTTTGTGTATTACTCCATACTACTAATTTTTCGACTATATTAGGTATATACATTTTTTGGCTTGTTTCTTGCTGCCGTCATGTGCTCTCTAGTGGCGTCTAAAATGGCGTTTATCATTTTTTGATGGCGTGCTAAAACTTTTATGCGACATTTTTTTCTTTTTGTATCTTTTTGTTTTATTGCTCTTGAAGTATTTTATATGTGCTATTAGATACTTTAGATAGATTTGCCATTTTTATAATGAAACATTGAGCATTGAGCAAGCAAGTGGAAAATGCATACAAAATTATCTAAGATTTATTTAGTAATAATAAAGAAAGTCGACTCCACACTTAAAATACTTAAAATAATTACTCAACATTTAATATGACTCAAGGAATTTGGAATATTTTGCTGTACTACAAACAAAAAATGTTATCTCCACTTGTTCTTTGTACACTCTTCATAGAAAATTATTGCGAAACACCGAAAATGAAACTTCGATAACTGCAAAAAATATACTTCTACAGGTTGACCCAATAACGGTGCACGATTCAAAATTTTATTAATTTTTTTTCTGTGCAAGTGGCAACTCTGAAATTTGTCACCTGGCATCTACAATTGTTTCGTTTATTAAAACTGCAGCGCTACAGAATTGAAAAATGTATTGTCACTCTGCGTGTACACTTGTTGCGACACCCTACATATATAATTTGGAGCATGTCTGTCCGGACCATGTTTGTGTAGCTACTACCCATCTGTCCTTTTGTTTTTCTGTGTCTTCATTTTGCTAGTAGTCCCTCAAATTTAGTTGAGTAGCTACTGTGATTGAAATGTTGACAGGGTAGCTACACAGACAGAAGGATATCTGCTTTAAATCTTTAATGGCATAAAGTTATCCATTCCATAAAAGTTTCCGATTGTATTTTGGTTCAAACCTTGCATGAAAGTGAACTGTGAGTTTGTACGCGACTATCTCAAAAAGTGGGCGGGACACGCCCATTTGTATATGAATCGGTTGAGCACTAATATCCACCAAACCAAATTTCAGGGTGATATTGATTTAAATAAAAAATTTTTTCATAAAAAAACACAAAATTCCACGGTGGGTTTGTATGGGGCTACCCAGAAAAGTGGGCGGGCCATGCCCATTAGTTTATTTATGTTAAGCAGTTGACCATAAAAAGGCACCACATTGCAGTTCAAGCTAATATTGACTTTAATAAGTAAGTTTTTCATACAAAAAGTCAAAAGTGGGCACTAGGTTTATACGAGTATGGGGGCTACCTCGAACAGTGGTCGGATCCCAATGATTAATGTATATGTCAAGTATCTATCCGCTAGAAGTTATCATATCAATTATTAAGTTGATATTGACTACAATAAACAAGTTTTTCATACAAAAAGTCAAAAGTGGGCGGTGGGTTTGTATGGGGGCTACTCCAAAAAGTGGGGCGGGGCGGTTAAATATTGATACTCTATTAATACTGCAATAAAAAGAAGTGTATGTGCATAATTTCAATTGGATAGCATAAAAATTGGTCCCCAGACGGACATACGGACAGACAGACAGGCATGGCTAGTTCGACTCGTCTCATTGAGTTGATCAAGAATATATATACACTTTATGGGGTCTACGATGCCTCCTTTAATACGTTAAAAACTTCCACTTCACTATGTGTGAATGTATAAAAATATATGAAGTCTTGATAGCTCATCTGTCTAGTTCTGAGCTAAAGAGTTCCTACCCCAAGTAATCGTAATATTCTTTAAATAACTACGTTTTATATATTTCTAATTATTTCATGCCCAACAAAATTATACACACCGCTGTATTCCACACATAACCGCCTAGCGCTGCAAATAGTGCCCAATATTTAAAAACTTAAGTAAATTACAACATTGACGGGGCAAGTGTGTAAAGAGTATTTAAACATTGGTACCAACCAAAACTTTCTTCTTTTTTTTTCATTCATTCTATTTTCCATTTTCCATTTTTTTTTTTTTTAATATTTCTATGTGAGGTTTTTATTCTTTGGTATTATTGCTGCTGCTGCTGCTGCTTTAGCCACTCATAAGCCACTAAAATAACGCGCCACAAATGGTGCACGCCTTTTGAGTTTTATGCGCACTAAAGCATGCTGCAAGGCGCACTGTCGCCAGTTGCCAGTCGAGTGCCGCACAGAACGAAAGGACTACGAGTACCAGCTACTCCATGACTATTCATAAAACTCGCATAACGACAGACAAGCGAACAAACTCGTTCTGTGCATCTATACGTACATAGTATCTCCCTCAAAGGAAAAAAATATTTATAGGATAGGATATGAATTCGACAGGGTTTTGCAGCGCAGTAACCTGACAGCGCTTTGTATAAAACTGAACTGATGCGAACTTAATTGCGCGCTCAAAAGGAATGAGTGAATGAGAACGAACCAACTGGACGAATGCACTGCAATGTAGGGTATAACTTTGGTCGGGAACTAAACGAAAAGCAAAAAAAAACTAAATTCACATAAAGCTAGTCACGCTGGCATGTTCACTTTTGGTCAAGATTGGTCTGGCTACATTGATTTTTTTGTTGGTCTACTCAGCTTATGATTATATTATCGTATGATGTAATGGAATGCAAGTTTCCACTACATTTAAATTAATTGGCATTAGTGGCATTAAATATAAGCATTGAAATGGAACCTAAATACAAATATAATGTTTTTCCTAATGAGATCTCCAAAATGTAGCAATATATATTACACTATGCAACACCATTTTTGTGTTCGACATGCCAACACTATTTTTTATAGATTTAAAACTGCAGAACACAAAAATAGCAATTGAATTTTATTTTTGTGCCTATGAATAGAATTTTAGAATATACATATTTTAAATTTTTTTGGATTTTTTCGGAGCTAGTCGCATATAAAGTGCAAGTCACATATATTGAATTCTGGTCAATCGATTTACTTAACTAAAATACCAAATTAAAGCTAATTATAATACCTAAATATTTTGTTCAAACTTGGTCAAACGGCTCGGTAGTTACGTAGTAATAAGTAGCAATAAATATGGCGAAAAAGACATTTTTTGTCAAAATTTTGAACCAAATATTCATAGAATCAACGAGTAAAGAACAAAAAGTGAAAAAATGCTTAGTTGTTGCGAAGCAGTATAATTTACGAAGAAAATAAGCTACTTTTAATGAAAATCCATGGAAAGATAACGAAGTTCTAAGCAATTGAACGAAGGTATCAAAATTTAACTCAATAAAATTTGTTTGCCTGTTTCCATATTATAAAAGTTAATTCTATATTATTTAATTCGAAATTAAATTTTTCAAGTATTTTGATAATGTAGGACATATTAGAGTATTCAAAACAATTATGGCTTCCTGTTTTTCTCTAGCAGTTTAAAGGATACGTTTGTCTTATGATAAACCAAATATAATCGCCACGTTATATATGTATTACAGCATCCCTGATATCGTTGCTCTATGTATTTGTTTACTTTGTTTGTTGGAAAGAAATGTTCTGGCATCAAAATACTCTCTCTCTCTCTCTCTCTCTCTCTCTCTCTCTCTCTCTCTCTCTCTCTCTCTCTCTCTCTCTCTCTCTCTCTCTCTCTCTCTCTCTCTCTCTCTCTCTCTCTCTCTCTCTCTCTCTCTCTCTCTCTCTCTCTCTCTCTCTCTCTCTCTCTCTCTCTCTCTCTATATATATATATATATATATATATATATATATATATATATATATATATATATATATATATATATATATATATATATATATATCTCTCTCTCTCTCTCTCTCTCTCTCTCTCTCTCTCTCTCTCTCTCTCTCTCTCTCTCTCTCTCTCTCTCTCTCTCTCTCTCTCTCTCTCTCTCTCTCTCTCTCTCTCATACTACTACTCATCTCTCTACTCATATATATATATATATATATATATATATATATATATATATATATATATATATATATATATATATATTGCCCATTGCATACGGTTAAAGTCAATAAAAGTAAACAAATTGAATTGCCAGTGAAATAAAGGACAACCGATAACTGACTCATGAAAATTGTGTTAACACTAACAGGACGATGCTGGGGATGCTATTTTACACATTCGAGACTGTCGAGACTATAAGAAGTAGGTAATAGTATAAAGTAGAATTTTGGTACTTTAGCCGAATTGTCCATAACTCTCTCCATGAATTTCTTTCAAAATTTGCTTGTTTTCTTCATAAAGGTTATTTTTTACATAAAAAATTATAAACTAAGCATTTTTTACTAATTTCCATTTTTTCTTCAAATTTATTATTTAAATTTTCTAGAATTTTGACAGAACAAAAATTGACCTTTCGCTATATTTCTTGCTAATGCTCCGTAACTACCGAGTCGATTGATTAACTTTTTAAACAAAAGTTGTAGATAATTAAATTACCTCTAATTTGATATTTTAGTTAACTAAATCGTTTAACCATTATTCGAGATATGGTAAGACTAAATCCGAAAAAATTGGAAAAAAATTGAGAATCTCAAAATTATATGCGATTTTCGTGTTCGAGATTTACCTCAATGTCAAAATCTATGAGATACTTTTTTTATTTTTGCTGCATAGTGTTATCGTTTGTATAATAGCTTTTTGTTTACAAATTTCTGGTTTAACGTATAAAAATCCGTTTTGTGCAGATTTGTGAATTGAAAGTTTCCTTAGCTACAAACAATTCTTGCACAATCCACTCTTTTTCTTCATTAAAGCGTATGCAACTATTTCAAAACCACAAACTACAACACACTTAATTCACTTTAACAAACTATTTTGCACTCTGCATAAAAATTGCACACACATCCAAAGCGCATCCGGACAAAAAAAAAAATCCTTTAACCTTTTACGATTTCATTATGGCTTTGATAAAGCATAACTTAAAACTATGAACAAGCTATGGCAGAGCGTTAGTTCGTTTTTTTTTTTGTATATTCTTTTTTCTGGTCAGCTTTTCAGAGTGCAGCGGCCATCAAGAGCAGCGTCAGCATCAGTATCAGCATCAGCAACAGAAAAAGCAGATTTAGCTTCAGTGGCAGTTTTCAGTGGCTATTTTTGCTATTGCCAGGCATGGCCTAGCTATGTTATGCTTTGTTTTGCTTTGCTTTGCCTTGGTATATAGTGTCAACAACATCATCAACAGGATTTACGCTGCTCTTACAGAGATTTCATGTGTGTACACTACGTGTAAGAGTCTGTGTGTGTTTAAGTGTTTGTTTGCCATTGCATTATAGCAACCAACCAACCGTATGAACACTGTGTCCAACCAACCTGTATTGACGTCATAAGGCAGTTTCCAACTTCTGTTAGACTAGTCAACCAGCCAGTCAGCCAGCCGGTCAGCCAGCCAGCTAGCCATTCGACCATCCAACTCAGTCGTCTTCGTGCTGTGCTCAACAGTAGAATAGCCAATGACATGTGGACATAATTACAGGAACGGATTGAGATTGTGTAGTGAAGAAGGCGCATGAACTGTTATATATCTATTGTACCTATTATTCTACAAAAAACACAAAATCCATCAACTCAATTGAATATGTGGAAGTGTATCAAATTATAGCGCTTACACTTAGTCTATTAACTATTTAGATATTAAGACAGTCAAGCAGGGTTCAAATAGAACCATATTTGATATGAGCACTCAGCCCACCAATTTTGTTACGAGTTGGTAATCTTGACGGTTTTAGTAAAATTTTGGCAGAACTTCGAAAGAAATCTAAGCCAAATCGGATGAAGTTCATGGCACATCTGCAACATTTAAAACTCTTTACAATTGAGTAAATGAGTTGAAAGTTTAGGCTGAAATGAGATCGAACAGCCACAAGCAATAAATATCGATCGATACGTACAATTGAGTACTGAAGGAATGAGTAACAAACACAATCCGGGCGAGTTTTTGAAGTGTTTCGCAACCATGAACGATACATGTATACATCAGAACACACCAGAGAAACTGTCGAAACAGCAGATTTCACCGAGCGGATCGTCGCCTAAGTTCACTAAGTTATGTACTATTTCGACCAACAAGGCGACCTCATGGCGACAGTATTTTTCGATGTAATGCGGCATAATTCCTTTAGATTACCTTAAAAAGAGAGAAAAACAATCAATGGCAAATATTATTGCAACCTGAAAAAAATGGTCTAGCCAGTAAGACATGTGGTTCCAACGAGATGAAACAAACGCTTATTTTAAAAGATTTGAGAAATCATAGTATTTGGAAGGTATTTGCTAGCCGTTTATATGGGTTCTAAAGGATGCTCCCCCTTACCCACTGTATTTCCCTTTCTACAGCTGTATTGAAAGACACAGTGTTAGAGAGAGAGAGAGGGAGAAAGAGAGAAAAACAATTAAACGGGTGTCATTCGTATGTATTTGCTGAGGTTGTTGGCTTCTACTTCTGATGCTACCTCCCTTTCTCTTCTTTCTTTGCCTTTGTTCTTTCAGATCTATCATTTCTACGTTCAGTCCTTCAGACAAAGCTAAATAGATGAGTTATAAAATATATTTTGTATTACAATACATAAGTTGATCAATGGTTTAAAATCGAAGTACCTATTAAAATATTACGTACGTATTAAAAATTATAGATTTTTATAATCATTTAATCTGGAAGGATGTTTTGAATATAGAGCTCTTCAGCATATGCACAATTGATTTGCAGACTTAAGGAACCGCTATCACTTCTAGAATGTCCATCTATAATCATAAAGATCAAGCCCTGGCAATGAACTGTTCACCTTAAATTCGTTAGGCAATTGAATGGACAGTAGTTAGCCCGAGAGTCTGTATTTACTGCCGGTGCTGGGTGCACTCAGCACCGGTGTGCCCAAACAAATGGATATGTACAGATGCATATATACGTAGTATACGTATAAAGAACAAATAGATTTGCACACACAAATATAAACCAGCCATCATACTTATTATCTAGCGCGTTGAAGATCACTCGACGAATTGTGCAAATATAAATTAAGTAAAATTTATTCTCAAGAACTGCAAAGATTTTCATAGAGTACATGTTTAAATACCTCATTAACATGTGCAGTGTGCATGTTAATGCCCGCATATTTCATCACTCTTCTGCTGCATGGTTACCTGTTACTCAGTTACGCTTGTTATCTTTACACACTGTACGTACAAGAGATGAGATTTCGATTGGGCACAACAATATTCACGTGGTGTGTTCTTCTAGTGGCTCAGTTTTATATTGTCTCTTTCTTTCCTATTGAAAACACAATAGTGGTTTATCTTCATTTTTCTAAATGTCCTTCAAACCATTATTTAGTAGTACAAACCTTGAGACATTGACATTAACTAACAAATGATGTTTGTCAGCAGCATTTTTTCTCTAAACTAAATTACTGAAGTGTAACTTCTCCAACATCCAGCACTGATCATCAGCATCAGTATAACGTATCGATGTTTTTGTTGTTATTTGAAATGCTTTAGCGGCTTAACTGCATAACAGAAACTGTAACCGTAGTCATTGAAGTGTATTAAGGACATGCATTGTCGTCGTTCTGACGTTGTCCTGTTTCTGTTTCGGTTTCTGTTCCTGCTGCTACTGCTCTCACTTATATCTACGTACAGTGGTCGTTTTCAGTGTTGCGATGCACCTTCCTTGCCATGATTTACTTTCGTGCTTTTTGCGCAGTTTGGCAGCTCTTTATGGCTGTTCCTGTCGGATTTGTTGTTAAAATAACACATACAAAAACAAAAAAAAACAAAAAAGGAAACGCGCAGTAGCATCATGGCTTAAATTTAAATATTTTTGACGCACTTTGTTGTCGTCCTTGTTGTTTTATTGTTGCACAATATATGCAAATAATATTTGAGTACTTATTGCAGTTGACACACAAAAAAAAAAAAATAAATAAATAAAAAATAGAGATTTATTTCCATTGACGCAGTACTCTTTTGCTAAATATATTTTTATGGAATTGACGCATGTAAAACTGCATGTGGTACAAAAGTGAATTGATATATAATTGGCCTTGGTAAGAAACACACAATCATGATTTTTCTTTTCCATAACACGTGGCACAGTCTATTGTGATTTTTCATCCGACTGGTGGCCCTGGTAAACGCTGTCCTTGACGAAGACACACGATTGATACAAGAAATGATTACTGAGGAACTGGCAATAAATGCCATGGTTGTGTCGTTAATATATCGAAATGATCAGCTATGCACGAAGAAATCTGCTCCACGAATTTCATATGTGGTACAAAAAGAGAGTCAAGTTTTCTAAGAAAATTCTATTATGATGTCTGATGTCTATTATCTAAAAGAACTAGTAAGTTCATTGTGGCTTCTGGCACATCGAAGAACTTCGTATCGTTTTCTCCGGTAATATCCGAAAATTAAAAAAAAAATCGAAAAGCACGATTTGCAGAACTATTCTGACAGATCTACAGACTATGTATCAAATCTCAACCATGTGCATCAACTAGTTGCTATAATATGATGAATTTTATTTTTCTCTTAACTGGAAAGGGCGTGGCTCTGCCCACTTTTCCAATGGACTTTACTCTTTCCAGTTCCTAATTACATACGTATATGCCAAATCACATTCATCTGCATCAATTAGTTGCCGATTTTTTTATTGTTGTTTGTTAACGTTTTTTTATAAGAAGTTTTTTTGATATCAAAAATTTTCATCGATCTCAGTATTGGGCTTTAAACTATAAAATTTTGTTTAGTATAGAAAATACTATTTAAATGCTTCAAATTATTTTGAGCTAACAATTTATTCATTTATTGTAGCTATACTTTGTACAAAGTAATCGTTTTAAGGATATTGTGTATTATTAACTTCCAACTTCAGTGTTTCATTTGTGCTTCTTCTCGTGGTTATACGTTGCCATGTCGGCTTTGCTACGCCAACTTTTAACTTAGCTGGTAATACATCCGGTTTGTATTCAACACCAAACCTTTGCAACTCATAGATTATAAAATCATAAGCATACAGCAGATTCGGTGTTATAAAATGAAAAGTAATTGGATAATCTGAACAACAAGCCAGACCCGGCAGCCCTTTGTAGTAGGCATATAGCGATACCCAATGTTTTTCTTCCATATAATCCGGTACCACAAAATCCTCAGCAGGTAAGGGTAAGAACGTCAAACGATTGTAGATATCACACGGATTGCCCTGTGCCACATGCACATTCTCCAAACATTCAGCAATCTCCTTGTCCTCACTGCCACGCACACGTGGCGAACAAATGTTGGCATTCGGTAATGCAATTTCAATGAATCGCTGCAGTGCCTCACGACTGAGTACATAACCTGCACCGCCTGACATATAACCCTGCTTGACATGTTCATCGCGTAAACGAAAACCAAAATATATTGCAGTCTCTGGCGCATATGGATAGAGCATATAACGCATATTCTCCATTATAGCATAGGTATCATCGTCAGCCTTGAAGAACCAATCGGCATCTTGCAGATGATGTGCATAAATGTATTTAAATGCTGACTTCGTTTTGCCCCACAGATTGATATGTCCTTCGTTGCCTGGCAAGCCAATAATATCTAATTTCGCATCAGCTTCACTGCTTATAATTACCAATTTATTGCAACGTTTACCCCACGTAAGCCGTACATGACGCGCCTTGAGATAATGATTTGCAGGCGTGGTTAGTATCCAACAGAGCACACGTACTTCACTATAGAGAAATTGTGCTAAACTTTGATTTGCTGTGCGAGTATTATTTTTCGTTTCTTGGAAATTGAGTTGTTTCCGTGTATAATTGCGATGCGTTGTACTCAGCCAAACATCATTCACAGCAGTTTGGTATAGGAAAAAATAGCCTACATAACAAATTACAAAGGGTATTAGTAGTGCAATTAGTTTGAAGCGATGCTTAAATTTTTGGTGTGCTGTTGAAAGAAAAACTTATTTTTAGTAGTATACTTTCGAAAATCTTCAATAACATACCCATTGCAAATGTACTGCAGTAGCATTAATCAATATCTTGATATCATCTGTACTTTCTAATTTCACAGCCAACGCTGATGTGCTGTAAAAAATGTCGTACACCGTACGTTTGTATCGATACATCGATATTTTTTAAAAGATGATACGATATCTTGATATGATAATTTGTATGTACGATGCTCTTAATATCAAAATTCCATGATTAGCGTGAAGCTAAGAACCATCTTTAAACTCGCTACTTTTGTGTATTGAAACAAGTATCGATAGCAAAAAAATCTATTTTTTTTTATATATATTTCATTTATGCAAAGTGATGAATGAAAATTGTAAGTAGAATATTCTTTGTTTTAAAAGAGTCTCTAATTGAATTTCAATGGAAAGAGGGCCATAGTGTCCATTCGAAAAAGTTCTGTACGTTCGAATCATTCGAATTATTCGAATCAATCGAATTTTTCGATTTATTCGAATGTTTCTTATTTTGGCAATAATTCGAATCATTTGAATTATTTGAACTATTCTAATTATTCGAATCATTCTAAATTTTCGAATCATTCAAATTATTCGAATCATTCGAATTATTCGAAACTGCAATATAAGCAATATAAGCATGCAGCAGAATAGAGGGATTGGGGCTGACAACTATTCTAGCTACGTATTATTCATCCTTAATAATACGTATCGAGGTGTTCTTGGCCATTGACAGAGGAGAGAGACGGTTAACCAAATTTGTCTTTGGAACTTTGAATAATACCATATACGTACGTCACTGAGATTTTAATATAGCTTATATTCCTAAAGTTTATTGGGGCTAATAACAAAAAATAGTTCCCGAACTAAATTAAGCTCGTTTACTTAAAAACACTTTATAAACCAAAATTTGAACTCATGAGTTATATGGACGCAATACAAAGGCATGGCTCAATTGAACAATTGTCAAATGCACCACTTTCTAGACTGTAGCTTTATTTTTAGAGTTTCTGTCAAAAAGTGTCATCTGGATCACCGTGCATTGTTAATGTATTTTTCCATCAATAGTTACAGTATAGCACAGTATCAAATTGCAGTAATCTAGCTAAATTTTACAACAATATATAATTATGAGCTCATTTTTCAACCGCTCAAAATGTATCGTATTAGATTTAGCTCATCATATACAGTACTTAGTATCAATATATATATATATATATCTGTAGCCAAACGGAAGCTTTGCCATTAATCCAACATATATTATTCATACTCATAACTATTTTCCATACGAAATTTCCATATGCATTATAGATTAATATATAGCAATGAATTGCACGTTTCTGTTACCAGAAAAACCACAAATCATATGAAAAACTGTCACAATTTATATATATATATATAATTGATATAAATATATATGTATATAAGTAAAAGAAACAAGCAAGAACTATAGTCAAGGTGCTCGACTATATTACACCCTGTAAACGTCACATTTTCTCTCAGACAGTCATACGGACAGACGGATGAATAGACAGACGGACGGATGGACGGACGGATATAGCTATATCGAAGACTTATCGCGCTGATCCCAAATGTATAAATATGCTTTATGGAGTTTCAGATGTTTCTTCCGCTATTTTACACTCATTTTGATGGTTCAACAAACCCAATATACCCTGTTACAAATATTCTTTAACCATACAAAAGGCATAAATAATTATAACATAAATATTTGCTTAACGATATCTTTGCGCACTTAAATCAACAAAAGCAAAATGCTTGGATTATATTGTATAATAAAATGAAATCAAACCATTAAGTATTGATACTCGTATCTCAAATAATATAAGCAACAGAATTTCATTTTCTACATACTCAAGAACTTAAAGCGAAGCTTAAGTGTCTGCTGAAGTGTAGCCGTGAAAAAAGTAAATATAAAATATAAAATATAAGAATGTGGAAATGTACTCCTGCCATATATATACCTATATATGAATAAAGTAATTGAAAAATTATTATACTCGCATATCCATACAATACATTCATAAAGTATTCGATTTCAAGGTTAGTCCCTGTATTTTATTATGGTACACAAACGAACAAACGAACAAACACACGAACAAACTTAACTCAACTCAACTTAATTCAACAATGCAGTTTAATACAAGTTGACTTAACTTGCTCGCATTTTTATTTGTCCTCGCTGTGGCAGTGGTTTAAGTCCGTGTATTGTACTCCGTTCAAGGATTAAGGCGTAGTTCGCAGATACCTACATTTGGCGTATGTTTGATATTATTTATCAATTATATTTCATACCACAATTTCATGCCAATGTATTTATAAGACTTAATACTCATTAATTATTAATTGTATTGTACAAATTTGTGTGATGGAAAATTATTGAAATTAATTTACACACAAGTAGCTGATCTAGTGTAATGCGTAATTTTTGTAACTATATAAAATCGATTGTATCACTCATATATCTTTATATCACTTAATTTGTGAACAAAGATAAAGATTGGATCTAATGAAGATAGGTCCTAGAATTCGCATATGATTGATCCGTTTGGTGTGATTCGCAGTAAAATGGGCGTTCAAAGGTTTCATGGCAAAATACTAATACAAAATAGTATCGTACTACAAAGATATTCATAGTAATGCCCTGTTCAGACGATCATATATATATTATAGTACGTTGAACTTGCTTCACTTCTAGTTCAAATTTGTAGAGTTTTGACACTATTTACAATGCAGCATGAGAAATGTGTGAATTTATTTAAATTTTTTAACTTTCGAGGGTTCGAGTATGCATAATATTTTTTCATACTCTTCGCACAGTGTGAATAGTATTATAATTGAGTCAGAATGAATTTTTCGAATTATTCGAATTATTAGAATTATTAAAATTTTTAAATCATTCGAATACTCAAGTTATTGGAATCATACGAATTATTCGAATCATTCGTATCATTCGAATCATTCATATTTTTCGAAACATTTAAATCATTTGAATTGTTTGAATCATTCGTATCATTCGAATCATTCGTATCATTCGAATCATTCAAATTATTCAAATCATTCGAATCATTCAAATTATTCAAATCATTCGAATCATTTGAATTATTATTTTATGACAATCGGAACACTACAAGCGAAGTTGTCGCGCTAAAAGTGACAGTATCGTTTGTTCATCGGCAGAAAAATCAATCTCGAACAAAGAGCAAATATTGAGTTCTCTTTTAAACTTGGTAAAACATTTACCGAAACGTTCCAAATGATGAAACAAGTTTATAATGAGAATTGTCTATCCCGTAACATTGTTCGCGAGTGTTTTAAACGTTTTCAAGAAGGTCGTGAAGACCTCTGTGACGATGAAAAGTCGGGCCGATCAAAATCAGTGGTGATCGTGAGTTCATATAAAATGAGCCAAAATCTTCATTGCGTTATATGGAAAATTATATAGTGGAAAATTAAATATTTCCAAAGATTTGATTCATCGTATTTTGACGGAGAAATTGGGTCTACAAGGTCTGTCGTAAAAGAAACAGGACTTTTTTAAAATAGCTGTTTCTGGTGGCACCACCGATTGGTACATCCTTCACCGTACTCGCCTGATTTGGCTCCGTGTGACTTTTATCTATTTGGAAAACTTCATTAAGGTTAAGGTGGTTTTTACCCATGTCATATGTCTCACTAAGAACCATTGTGGTCTATGTGTGTCCTCTATCAAGCGGCCAGCCGGCGTAACCTAACCTAATGTCATATGACTTACTTTACTTTTTCAACATGCGTAACTATGTTTCTCAAGTTCCATTTCTTGAATTAACACTTACACTTTTTTTCAAGAGAGTCTCGATGACGTGAGTGAAGAGCATGGCGAGAAATTTTACCACGAAATGAAGTCCATAGAACAGAGCTATTAGTTCGCTATGTGCACACTCTCAATACATCAGGGGTAGGGTCATGGATAGGTATCCATCACAAAAACTTTCTTTTCAGTTGATAATTTCAATTAATTTCATTCAACAACAATATGGATCGAAATCAGCATAAAAATAAATTTTTTTTGCTCCCAAAAGACGTGAACATGGTGTACAATTCAAGCCAGCATCAATTTCAGACTTTCAAGCCAATATCGGCCTCAAATGATTGAAAAAGTGGTGAAAAGCAGGACACTAACGCGCCAGTGGCGGTCATATGCTTTCATCATTATGTAAAAATTATTCCATAAAATTATGTATGTAAATATGTAATTGCCATTTCGATAGATGATAAACTTTTTCAGTGTTGCCACACTAAAAAACTTCGTCTATGTATTGTTGCCATTCTGTAAACTGCATATGCCATGGTTTTGTTATAGCTTTATTTTAAGAACTGCTAACAGCTCCAAAATTCAGTCTGTCTGTTTAACATTATATTTTCACCATTAAGTAATTCAGAAACTAATTAAGTAACATGCACTCAACTAATTTATGCTTGATGGTCTTTTACACTTCATAAAAACAAAAAATCCTTTTCTTTTTTTTTTTTTTGGCGAATGTAGACAATGGCTCTGAAGTATATTTATGTATCTACAACCATGTACAGCAAAAACTAAAAATTATTTTCGCACTTGCTAAATACATGCAGAGCAATGGCTGCCATTCTACGAATCTACTACAAAATGTGGCCTCGTTTTATGAAGCTGTGCTGTGTTGTGCTGAGCTGTAGATAGCAATTACTTTCAACCATTAGCGTCTTCAGATGCAGCCAGCTTCGCATTGCCTTCAAACCTCTTTTCTTTAACTTTTGCTAACTTTTGCGCAGATACTTTGTGCTGCACGAGCGACCTTCTTTGTAGTACGAGTATTTATGAACGTGTGTGAAGGAACAACGAAAGGAATAAGTTATTTTTCGAGTAAGTTCATACGCATACAATCAATACCTTCGTTCTAGCAGTCAGCCTTCATTACGCTTCAACAAATTTTCTACAAAAATTTCGTACTTTTTTAGTTCGACTTTTTTTTTCTTTCTGCAAAATGAATGCGCATAACAAATGAAGCGCAAGTTAAACTTAGCCTTTTTACTCTCCTTATTGCAGTCTTCTTCTTCTTCTTCTTCTTCTTCTTTTATGTAGCATCCTTAGCATTTTTCTTGAATTTATTTGTCTATATAACTCAAGCGAAAAAAGCTACATTTCATTGTATCTGGTTCTATCGTCAGATGCCCAAAAGGTATGCAATGAAAAATGATATTTTATCTTTGGCAATAAATCAATGCATCCCTGAGTTGGCGAATTGTGGTGTTGAATAGAGGTTATATAGGTACGTATATATAAAATTCATTGAGTACATTTTAATTGGAACTACAACAACTAAAGAGGTATTACTAGGATTATAAAAATCACACATAATTGGGCAAGTTGGGTATGAAATGTTATACAATGTTGTAGTTTTGTTCCTGAGTTGATATGGTTTACTTCTGTTGTACTCAAACACCAAAGCATTGAGGAAATGAGAAACTTTTTTTTAAAAATTTTGGCAACTATAACTCAGGATGCTGCAAACTGTTCGAAATGATAGCACAGTGCTAAAAATTAATCGCTATATTTTTTAAGTGAACCAGCTTAGGTTGCAGTTCTAGTTAAGTACATTTGCTAATGCCAGCCATTTTTTAGGTATTGGTAAATGTGTTTTTCTTTTTCTGCGTTTGTCAACAATTCACGGCAAAACAACAATTTAGTTTTGTGTTTGAGTTTTGAGTGAACAACAGAATTATCAGCAGCAACCACAGCTCCATTATCAGCAACAACCACAGCTGCATTAACAGCAACAAGCACAGCCGCATCAACAACAACATCAGCATAAGCTTTATTCAAATACTCCCCTATTGCACTATACCCTGTGCAGTTTTCGATCCTTTTATACTTGCAAATTTATTTAATTTTCGGTCTTAAGCTTTACATTTCTTGACAATAAAGACTCCTACACCATAAATCTGCTCGTCCATTTGTAGTTGGTGCTACTTATTTTTGGGAAACCAAAGAAACGCCAAATATGGCAAGAATAAAGTGGATAAATTCCTCAAAGCCTACGAGAAAATGGAACGCAAAAGGTTAGGTTAGGTTAGGTTAGGTTAGCTTAGCTTAGGTTACGCCGGCTAACCCTTTGATAGAGGTCACACATAGACCAATATGATCCTTACTGGGGCCGATGATGGAGATCGTTCAGGAACATTTAAAGTCCTGTAGGATTTTTGCGTGTTTGGCGAATGCCAATAGCCCGTTAGGAGTACATCTAGTGACGTGAGCACGATGGAGCAAATATATTGTAATCTTGATTTAACGATTGCTGAAAAGCTGCAGATGAGGTGTTCCAGAATTTATGTTACTCCTGGCTCCTTGCATTTTCTACAACCGTTCATGTTGATTATGACTAGCTTTTTCTCATGAGCGGTGGCTGAACAATGCCCTGTAAGAATGCTTATCAACAGTCCGCAGTCTATACTCCGGAGTTGCAGCAGGTAGTGCGAGTTAATTTTGATGTACTTGGAGGTATTTTTCCACGTCTCTCCAGCTTTGGTCCAGGCGTCCTCTTTTAGTTTGCTATATAACGTCCATAAAGAGATTCGTACGTCTGTTGCTATCTCTCATGCGCCTTCTTTTGCTAGATCATACGCCATTTCATTACCGTATATGTTTCGGTGGCTGGGAAAAAGGAAGTTCAACCACTTCCATACTCTCCAAGACTGTCGATTGTTGACTGTCGACAACAGCTCCTCAGATCGAACTACTCGAAAGTGTTGTAAGCCTCGAAATTTTTAGAGTCAGTTTACGGAAATGCACCTTTGTGACATCACGTCAAAAAAACTGTGACAATTTGGCTAGGGTTTCCTATTGACTAGAGTTCGTAATTACTCACATTCAACTGCGAATACATTCGTGGTCAGAATTGCGAAATATTCCTTTAATTTCTTCCAAAACTTTACCTTTACGAGTATCCTGAATGCAAATTTGTGGTCAGAATTACAAAATTAAGTTTTTATCCGTTCTAAACCTTATTCTTAATCTACCTAGTATGAGTAGTATTTTCTATCATAAATACAGATGTATTCGAATATACGAACGGAGTAAGTCATTCGGAGTTGTCAATTTCATTATTATTTTTATTTTTAAATATACTAAAATATTTTGTAATATAGTACTGAACGATCAGTGACGTTGCGTTGTATACGTTAAGTTACAGAAACATTTTCGTCGAACAAAACCGAGTGAAATTCAACAACTTTATATACGAAGCGGTGTGGCAACGTACGAAGAATTTTCCCCAAAATCAAACGGATACGGAACACTGCATACCGAGGAGTTTGGAAGGAGGCATTGGCATTGCATCTTCTTGTGCGTGCGTGAGTGCGGTGTACGAGCGGCGTGTGTGCCGAGGTGACGCGTTTTGGAGCGTCTTCTTCAACAGTCCATCCGTCCGTGTACCTGTACTTCTGTCTGTCACTCAAATTTGACAATTAAATATGGCCGCTACTGTAAATACCCATATTTATGATTGCATTAATATTGGCTCCACAGTGCTATGTACCGACTGTTTCAACAAGGATGTCGAGGGTGAAGTGGTTGCCTTTCATCATGCCACACAGTTGTTAATATTGAAAACAAAAACTTCTGAGGTTTCTGTAATAAATTTATCATTTTGTAGCAAAGTTCAAATAATTAAGGAGTGCAACAACGACGATCTACCAGAGGTTCCACCAAAACACAACTATGAGCAGGTTCTGACTCGGTTTCGGAAAACAGCGCAACATCGAGAAACTTATTTGAAAACAATAGATGCTGAGGCCAGCCCTGAAGCACAGGAACTGTATCGAGTGATAGCCAAACAATTCGCCAATACGACGCTTGATGTCTCTTGGCAAGGTAACAACATAGAAATATTGAATGATGTTATCATATCACCGCCGTATAAAGTGGATAATGTAGTGTCGCAAACGAAGAATGAGAAACTGTGCAATTATATTAAGAAAATAGTACACAAACAGACCAGCAGCAACACTACGAGCACCAACTCCACCAAGAACGATGCACCGGAGACGGTCTGAATTGTCGCCGTCAGCACAACGTCAACCTAGAACTAGTTGTCAACTCAATCCTTAAAATTCTTTATTATTTCCGGAAAAGTTTGCTATTTTTTGTTACGAGATTATAAATTTTTAACTCTGAACCTTTAAAATTCTGTATTATTTGCATTATTTTTATTATGATTTTCTTTTGAAGCTCCATATCCTCTTCCAACGAAATGGTTGTGACAGGGTATACTGCGTTTGTTGATTTGTCAATATGTATTTAAGTAACATAGAGAAGAAAGCATCGGTGACCACATAAGACTCAGTTTCAGAGTTAGAACGTTGGGGCCATCCATACGGATATCGTGTACTGTGACAAAAAAAGCTGTCTTTTGTATGCTAGTCCGGATATAGTTAAGTTAATTTAACTAGTATCGAGCTGTTTCTGACCTTGTCAGATGTAATGAGGGTGCTGTTCATCTGCTTAATTCTGAGCTTCAACAAGGCCGGACAATCGCATAGCAGTTGTAAATTAATTTCGTCGTCAGTTAGCCCTGCTAAATCCACAAAAATGTTCCGGAACTATAAAGAGAGTTGCCGAACCAGTCATGGCCAGTTCATCAGCACTATCATTTCCTGCGAAACCCTTGTGACCAGTTACCCAACAGACTAATGTGCCATTCACTAGGAAGCAAAAGCTGAGGAAAATTCCAAGAGGCTAATGCTATAATGCCTATCTGAGAGGATGGTTATGTTGGTCTGCTTTTGACTTTTATTGGGTTAGGTACCCATGGCAATGGAGATCCTGGTGTTGGGTCCGAAGACAACTTGTACCCGTATCGGTAAGTGAACCATTGTGGCAAGAAAAAAACAAATACAGTTTTCAATTAAGCAAAATCTAGGCCTACTACGAAAAATAATGGAAAGTGTGGTCAGCTTAAAAAATCTCACTAATTTTCTAGCTTTTCACTAAGAATTTGGTTGGCTTTTTTTACTATTAAAGATTCGGTCTCACTATTTTTAACAAAAAATTCTAAAAAACTTGTTAAATAATTGAATTTTTGTACCAAAAAATATTTCATTTGTAGAGAATATAGATAGGACTTAAGATTTAAATAATACAAGCAAACATAAATTTTGCTGCTTAAATATTTTTTTGTTCATTCTAATCCTCTTAGAGCAATTTGCTACACGCGTACACAGTCAGCTACGCATTTAAATGTCCTTGATTAGTGGCTTAAAATCCTTGTTATATATTTCTTCCCCTTTTTCTTCCCAAAATTTTCTCGTATTCTATGACTAAATAAATGTTTAAAATATACACACGCAAAATTGTTATGCGCGGTGCATATTCGACATGTTGGAACCCCAAATAAATTTGCCAGCAAAAAAAAAAAAACAAAAAACAAAAAATCCTAAAGAAATATGCAAAAATAATCATCAATGTTATAAACGAGTAGGTAGGTATGTGTTTTCTGTTTATTTTGTTGTCTAACAAGCAGCAACTGACGCAGATACATTCTATTTGGGTTAGATTCGATGAGGTTGCTATCCTTTTCTTTCGGTATTTTTCCGCTAGACTTATTTATGCGGCAGTAAGTGTACAAACGCAAACGAGATATTCGATTTGTTTTCATAATTTAGTGCCCCTTTTGTAGCTTTTTTAAGCATTTGTTTTGTTGCTAACGTAGATAGTTAAAGATACTTTAGAGTTTTTTTTTTTTATAGGAAATATTGAAGAAGATTCTAAGCAGATATATTTGAGAGTATTTTTGAATAGATACATTTGTTTAAATTTAACTATTTATGTATTTTGTTGTAGCAAAAAATTGAATCGAAATTCAATACATGCCTGTTAGATTTGGATTAATATTTGCACTTGTTCGAAGTGCATTCTTCGTCCGATGCAATGCTAACACTTTGAGCGCAATATCACCGCATTCAGTGAACCAAATGGTTTGAAGTTAAGCCTGAAGTAAGGACAAGCATGAAACTTTTGAACACACTAGCTCACTAATAGCTGACGCCACTAGAGTGTCAAGCTGGGACAAAGTTCTGTGTTCCATGGAACACACTTTGCTTATATTGTGTATTACTTAATATACATATATAAATATTTTTCTATTTTTATAACACTTCAAACCAAATTAATCATTGTGTATCATTATTTACGCAGTCAAACCAAATAAAAAAAAAAAAAAAATGAATCAACCGCATGCAACATACGATACAATAATAACGCTGAAAATCCATTTACGTAAAAACTCACAAAGTGAAACAAATAACAAATATTTTTTGTGTAAATCAAACCCACACAGCTACAAACTTATAAATCTTGAATACAGCGAATCCTTTGTCTGAAGCAAATCAGTATAAACAAGAAAAGAAAACAAAAAAAAGAAGTGTCTATATGTATGCCAAAAAAAGAACCACAGCATGTTGAGATACAAAGCAATGTTGTCTTAAAAAACAGAAACCAAACTCAAACCAAAAAGTTTCGTTTTCAACGTCACAGTCAAAGCGCAGTCATCCAAGGTAAGGCCAAATAAGGAAAAACGTTTGCCATTCAAATTTGTTTATATTTAGAGAATTGCTTAAGCATATCTGTGAAATAAACCATAAACCATAAAGTACAAATCTGATTCACATCGTGCCTTTTCGGTCTCCTCGATCTCCTCGATCTCCTCGACCAGCTACCAGTTCTCTTCCTGTATTTTAAGTGCAAATTGTGCAAAATCTTTGACTGTAAGACAATCGGATTGCTTTGGATTACTTTGCTGTTGCTGTTGCTGTTGCTCCTGGTATTGCATCGAATCGAATCGAATAGTCTTCAGTTTCCGTACAATGTTGTTTGCAAATTGTCATTGACATTTACATATACGAGTAGATACATTTAGTATGCACACAAATACACACAAGTCACTTGAGTAGGATTATAGAGTCTAGTGCACGCTTCATAGTTTGTTACTATGCAATATACGATAGAATATATGTATATTTCCTCTTCGATTTTATTGCATAGTTTAATAATGATGCTGCCTGCTCTTGCTTTCTTACTTGTGGTAAAACGATTGATTTAGTTTTGAGTTTGTCTCACAGCGATTTTGATTATGTTGATGATTGTTCAGATGAAATCGTAATAGCTTTTGTGCTTTACGAGTATGCAAAGTGTGTTGTTATTATAATTTTATAGAGTTTTTGTAATAGACTTGTGCAAACTAAATATTTTAATAATAATCATAGTAGAACATGTGGCCAAATCCAACCGCAGCGTGGCTGCAGAAGGATCATTATACTTTACGAGTGTGCTCTAAGACGCTGAATGACTTAGAGTTCGGCAGATAGTTCAGAAGATGAAAGCCAATAGCGTTTTCAACTCTTTGCATTCAATATAAAAGGCGTATCCATTAGTTCGCTTGTAAATTCAACAGTTCAGCGTTGCATTACCGAGCACTAGTATATTCACTAGCCCTTGGTAATGCAACAGGTAGGTAGGGTTGTGCAGTACCTATTGCTGAACAATGTCCTCCTTGACACTTCGCATCAGTAAGTCATGGGGTAGTATGGTGCACTAACGAATCTATGCAGCAGCTTTAATTGAAACCTTTGCAGGATATTCACATTTAAATTGGCGCGCTCCAGATCTGTAGACCGTATGTCCATACCGGCTTTATTAATGACTTGTACAACAGTACCTTGTTAGTCAAACTCAGCGAGAAACTTAAATTCAACAGCAAGTTCATCTCGAAGAGTTTGAGATCCAACTGCTTTCTTTTCAGTTTTATGTGGAGTTGCCAAGTAAGCCATCTGTCTAGTGTTAGGCCAAGTTACTTTGCTGTGTTGCTCATGGGAATTATATCGCCGTTGAGCAAAATGGAGCACAGCTGATGTGTCTCAATGTGAAAGTAACATGAGATAATTTTTCCGCATTCACTCCAGCATTTCATCTAATGAAACAAGTCTCTAGTATCTGAAGCCGTAGTAGAATCGCCGTCCGTTGCCAAGAGAGCAGTGTCGTCGGTATACGTGGTTATCATTAGCTTATCATCACTCACTGACGGAAGGTCAACATTAAAAAGCGTGTATTAGACAGGGCCCAACACGCTGTTCTGTGGAAATCCAGCTCGAACGAATTTTAAGTCAGATTCCTTACGCTCGCAGCAGTAATGCTGTCAAGGTAGGACCCTAATACCAAATAGTATGATGCCGGCAGCAGAGATTCGAGCTTTCGCAAAAGTGTACGGTGCCACAATCGGTCAAATGCTTGGCGAACATCCAGTAAGGTAGCCCCACAAAACTGTTGATTTTCTAGGGTATTAAATATCTGCTGTACAATGCAATGATATTATTTTAGGTTCCTCTGATGACTTCTAAACCCGAACTGATGGTCTAGAATCATGTGAACTTCGTCCAGCAGTGGCAGTATTCGACCCAGAAAAATGCCTTCGAAAATTTTGGTCCGTACGTATATATATTGTCAGCATGTTAATCAGAGTATAGCAGCACGAATTGTGCACAGGTTTACCAGGTTTGGCAAACATGATGATCTCGGCGCACTTCCATTAAGCACTGAAGTGGCTGAGTCTCAAGATGCCGTTATAGATAGCCGTTATATGCGCTCTTCAGATACTATAATAGCAAACGTCCATTGAAAGCAGACATGAAAGGCAGACAGACGGTCAAAAAGCAGTGCGGTGCAAAAATTTTCCACAAACGTAGTATTTGACGTTGGTCAACCTGTGAATAATACGAGTATGTATATGAATCCATTCATCCAAACCTATCTCGCAATGCGTAATGATGATTAGCTTTTATTTATCAGCCATGAATACCATTTCCGTAAACTACTGAACATTAAAGTAATAAAAACACACTGAAAGAATCATTGTGTATTTTTTTAATTACACAATGAACTCCTCTTAATTTTCATTTCATAACATCACACCCACCTTAATATCCCTTTCAGTATTAACAAAAAATTCGAATAATTGATTTTGTAATCCAACAGGCTACAAAGTTGCAGAATATGGATGAGCATCGAACTCAAGCGCAAAAAACTTTGACAGCATTTCATTTTGGCTTGTGAACAAAAAAATAAAATTTAAAGGGAAAAGCTTTTCAAATTCGTTGAAAAACAAAAAAAAAAATAGAAAAAATGACGAAAGCGAAATTCAAACTGATAAAAAATACAATTGAAAATGCCTGAGGGAAATCGGTTTTTATCTATGAGATATGCGCGTATAACTTTTTTCACACTAAGCGGTGAGAGTATGTGTATGTGGCCCGGAGCGATATCTATTTGCATGCGTTATCTGTAAACGTTATTTTGAGCATATACACTGCACATTTTTAATGGAAGTTCGGGTATATATTGTCTGTTGTACTTTATGGCTTACAGCTGGGCGCAAACAAAAGTTCGGTAAGTTGCTGACATTTAATAAGATTTTCGTAAAGCTTAAGAACTTCAAGATATGCCGAAAGGCACTCCATGTGCTTTGCCACCTTCTGAAGTAGGTCTTCTAATTAATAGCAGCGATTGAAGAAAGAGTGTTTTTCAATGAAAACTGCAACTCGAGAAGATTACCCAAAACGATGATACAAATGTATGTATATATATATATATATATAGCTTTTATGAAGGCAAAAATTGAATGCCGAGGAACTAGGCTTGAATGTCCAAAGATTATTACATTATATTATCTGAGAAACACAAAAATCTGCTCGATAAATTTTACATAATATGACCGAAAAGCTTCAAAAGTGAGAATCTTTAAAAATTAAGATTTTGATTCCATGAGATTTCCATGAGGAACAAAAATAGACACTTAAGGTTCATAACTCCTTTAAAAGCCTAAAACATAATTATTACATAAGACAAAAATCGATTCTATAAGTAGCATATGGAAACAAAATGCTGTCCAAGGTTTGGTGCCAGTTAACCATAAGGGACATGTGTTTGAACATTTTGAAAAAATCGATTTATTTTCTGTGGTCGTATTACCTATTGTCTGTCTGTCTGTCGAAGGGGAACTGCAACGCTAATTATAATGACATAAGTTTGCCCATCACCACATTCCCGGGATCTAGTGCAGTATAATATCTGATTGTTTCAGAAATTCTTAATAATTTGAAAGGAAAGACTTCAAAACAAATGTAAAAATTAAGAAGACTTTAAGCAAAGTTTTGTGACAATTAATTAAATATTTGAATATACATAAATTAATAATTCTGTTGAATATTTTCATCGTAAAAGGATTTAATAATCTGCACTCGCACTACGAAATAAAAATAAGACACTTACAGGCTTTAAATTAAATGTATATATATACAGCTATTAAATTTGTCTCTCACTCTCTCTCCCTCTCTCTCTGTATCTCTCTCATCTCTCTCGCAATATTCAACGTATGCTACCTACTTGGAGAGAGCCATAGCGGTATTATATTTCGCCGGACTGTTGTCTTTTTTGTTCCTTTCGGTTTTTTTTTATTTTCAGTGGGCATAATACAGAAAAACTTTCTCTATCAAATTCTCAACGTCTATCTCATGCTCTAATGCTCTCACTGTCGAAGGAATATGCAAAATATTGATTCCGTCGCATAAATATATACTAAAAGTAAACTGATTTTGTTTGTCTCTTTTAGACAAATTTTGATAAATTATATACAAATTCGAAAGGCATTATGTTGCTGACTTTGCGCAAATCAATGAAAATTTGAATCGGTTGCATTATAAAACAAAAACACACGCACATGATCATGATCATGTACGAGAATTCACTCTCACACAATTAGTATGGCGCCACCATGAAAGTAAATGTGCACTGAGGGCGCAGTTAAAAAACGAACAAGGCATAAAAAACAATAACCAACAAGGAAACAAATAACACAATATATAACGTTTATTCGATTATACTTTTGCTTTATCTATTTTGTCTCTTAATTCATTTTTTGCCCAATTTGAAGCCAAACGCTTGACCACTTTGTACGAGTATTACACTTGATGTAGAGAAGTGTTGACTTTATATTTACATTTCTTATTGTGCATAATTGAAAAGCAAAGTCAGTTTTCAACAGAAGCAATTGATTACTCTTTGGTCAACAGTAAAACAGTTAGGTAAACAGTATAAAAATAGAAAAAAAAATATGTATGCATTTGCAACAACAGTCAAGTATACTCGCCAACTGTCTGCTATTCTGCAAGTCAATATGTTGTTTGCTTGCCAGCTAAGGTAGCTAAAACGCTAAAACGCAGCACTCAGCGCCATTCGTCGTAGTATCTATCTGCATAGTGAATCAAACAGTTCGCCACTCTAGCACTTTTACGTTTTTTTATGTTATTGTCCGCATGGTTATAAATGTTTAAGTACGTTCTACAACAACAAAAAAAAAAACAAAAGTATCTACATATCTGAGTAAATAAACTATGCGAATTTTACACGGTAAATGGATTTACTACGTTGATTGTCATTAATTATTTCGCTTGCTGTTGATTTTACTCAGCATTTTTCAATGCATTTACGTGTTTGCTGTAATTTTCAGCTATCTATCTTTTATTTTTGTACTACAAATGTATCTGTATTATACAATTCCAATATACTATATACACATCGTAGTTTATAAGCAAACAATATAGGTATATATTATTGTAGCTGTTCTTGATGGATTTGTTTTTGCTGCTGTTGTTGTAACTGCTGCTCTTTGTTGACAATAAAAATCGAAATCAATAAAATGAAAATTGACGCTTTCAGCCAAAAAAAAAAAAAAAAAAATGTAAATAAAATAAATAAATAAAACAAGAAAGAAAGCTGCAATCGGCTGTAGTCGACTTTAAAATATACTATATAGAAGTATATATCTATATATATAGCTTATTGAATGTTGATTAGATCTGATTCTGTTTGATATATTTTATTGGGTTTGACATCACTTTTATATGTACATCCAAATTTCTAGCTTAAGGAGCGCCGCGCATACAGACAGCGGAGTTGAACTTATCAGCGTTGAAAATTCAAACGCACAGCAAGCAATGAAAGTCAGCACACTTAACTGTGAATAGCATAGTTAACATTTCCGCTTATAAACAAGAATACTTGTTTATTTACTCACGTCAGCAGTTGGCTTCGCGTATAGTGCTTCTCTCTCACACATAGTATATGCTCTACGACAGCATTTTCTTTCTCTCATCATTCCTCTCCCACATGCATTCTCATTTCGTCTTGCACATTCTTGAATAACTGCAACTGTTAGAAAGTGATAGCAATATTAAATATTTCATCAGCTCCTTGTCTACAATACGCTTTCTGTGTGCGGGGCGTTGATAGCTATGCGTAGCTTATCACTTTGAAGCAAGTAAGCTCAACTCAATTCCGCTGTCTTTTTCAGTAATTTATACAAACATATATATATGCAATGCATTAGAACTCCCACACAACACTCTGCCTCTCACATGTCCTTGCACAAATTTAATATACCTATTTACACTAAGAGAGTATAGCGTATAAAAACGAATGCAAGAACGGAAATTGAAATGTGGTAAAGTGAGTAAAAGTGAGAATGAAAGCGCGCGAATGTCGCAGTTTATATTTGTAAAGTGGGCGTGTCAAAGTGTGCAACTAAATGAAAAGGACCAAATACAGCACGGGAATCGGTTTAGTAGTTGGTTTCATGTTTGGCTTTCAGGGTCTCCGTGGGTTTTGTTTTGCCTAATAGAATTTCATTTTTTTTTTTTTCGGGTACTTGTTTGTTTAGCGGCACTCAAATGTGCAAAATTTTATTAATCAATGTGCTTGAAATTTAATTGAAAATATTGATTGGATTTTTTACCTGCTGTTAATTTTAATTTGCATAAAAAAGGAGAAGTTTGAGTGCAATATTTGGGTATTCAGTGCAACGTGAAATACTAAATGGCAGAGGAAGATTCAGTTGCAACTGGTGGCTGTTGCCTTTTTCATGTTGTCATGATTGGAATTTATTATTTGATGCCTACAACTTGAAAAACTTCAAGTTAGCATCTCAAATTGTTTGTTTGTTGTTGTTGTTGTTGTTACAGCTTGATTTGGGCTGCATCAGGAATGGATTGTATTGTGCAAAGCGATTTCTTTGATGCGACAGAAAGATAGACCGAAATGTAACCCTAGGTGTCAAGGCCCAGGAAACAAGCAACATCAACTGGTCGTAACCAGAGATCCAAAGGACTCAATTGAGTTGGATGGGACGGGCTATTAAACAGATGAATTGTTTCGTGCGGTGATTGACCGCATTCGGGTCAGCAATTATTATTGCTTATCCCAATTCTTTCCCTGTAGCACTCGAGCATGTTGCTCCAACCGGATCTCAACTGTGCGAGTTTCGTCCTGGTGCTACGAGGGAGATGTTTTTTCTTTTATTAATAGGTGGTGGTATTACATTGTCCCTATAAGACTCCAGACAGGAGCAGCATAATTCATGACAGAACGTCCAATAGCTTTGTAAGTTGTAATTATTGTGTCTTTGTCCTTACCCCAAGAAGACCTAGCAAGCGCTTTCAGCACATTATTACTCGACTTGAGACGATTATTTGTCTTGGTGGCATGAGCCGAGAATCTAAGTGACGGATCAAATGTTGTTCCAATTATCGTCGGGTACTAAACTGTCGGAATCCTCAAACCTCCAACAAAGGCATCTAGTTCCATACTCACTTCTTTAGTCCAGGAGTTGAAAATGACTTTTGTGTTGAAAGTCTGAGGTTGCGAGCATTGAAAAAATTTAATAAACTCTACAAATAAATGTTAATTCTCGCGCAAATATCATCGACGTTCACGCCCAAGGATAAAATGGAATAATCATCTGCATAGATAACCAGTTTTATACAGGTAGGGGGAAGAGGCATCTTTGCCAAATAAAGGTTGAATAGGAGAGGAGAGAGCTCCACCCTACGGAGCACCCATCTTTAACTTTCGATATCCCGACCTCATACCCCTGAACACAACGTATGCCCTTTTACTATTAAGATAGTTCAATAGCCAGCTTTTTGTTTTGTCGGATAGTGAGGTGGAGTCCAGGTCTTGAAACGAGATTGCATGATCAACTGTATCAAATGCCTTGTTCAAGTCTAGAGCCACCAACACTGTACGTTCGCATGGCCTCGGCTTGTTGAGACCATCAGCAATAAAAGTGGTGATTTTACTTAATGCTGAAGTCGTACCACGACTTCTCCTGAAACCATGCTGGTGATCTGCTAGAAGACAGTGTTCTGTCAAGTGCATGCCAAGTGTTTGTTTGGTTGGTTTGGGCTGCTGACAAAAATCACATGGAGTTTACTTTTATATGCATTATTAAAGGACAGCAATCTTTTTTTATTTCAAAAAAAAAGACTGAATTGTCTTCAAAACGTTACTGTATTCACGTTCTATCCAATACATCCAAGGTATCTTCTCTTGTTTACGCTTATTTTCTGATGAACTTCACAATTGAATGAGTTGAACAATTCCTTGAAGGCTTTGTTTGTACTAGAGTTGTGCAATATTTAACTACTTGTGATTCAATCACGGAGACTGAAAAGTCACTGATAGCAGTTGCTACTCTATTACGTAAATATCAGTTTATTTCCTACTAGTGGCACTGTGATTCACGGCGTACAGGTAATATATCATGCATGTACTGTTAGCAGCATAAAAAACATGTATACCAAACCTGAGACTTGTTCTGAGGAAGACGATTATGCTACATGTTAGAGAACAGTTTGAGCTGTAAGATTTGAATCTCCTCACGTGTGTACTCAGAAGCTATAAACTTAGCTCGGTAAAATTTTTGTAAAGTAGGCGTGCTTTAAAATTTATTTGAATATTTAAAATTCAAATAGAAAATAACTAAGCAAGCGGAGACTTCAAAAATTTTGTACTAGCAATGCTATATAAACAAGAAATCTGCTTAGTTGATTTAGTCTCAGCTTCGCCCTTTGTAGAAGTAAGAATAAAGTTGAGTTCTCGAACAAAAAATTATAATAAAAAAAATTAAATATAAACAAAAATATACAAATAATATGTAAGAGAACAAATTTATAGAATAAGTAAAAAGTGCAAGAAGTTTACAAGGACGAATTACTTTCCTATATGAAAAGTCTTCCTCGGCTGTATCAAACAGAAGGTAAATATGCACAAAAAAAAAAAGAAATAAATAAATAATTTCATACGAGCAACCATATTTTTATTCCTTTTAAGTATTTCTCCGTAGTCTTCGTTTTGGATTTAAATTCACCATTATACAGATGCATACCCCTTAAGCATACACTCATGATGCTGCATTGATGTTATGAAAATGTAAGAAGACGCGTGAATTTGATGATCATCAAACTTAAGTTTCCATTGTAGTATGCCTTGTATATTTTGTTAAAAATAAAACTGTATATTTTTTAAACGATTTATCTTGAATTTGTTATAGGCGAAATGGTTAGTTAACTGTTTTGCTCAGCGTAATGGCAGGATATTTTCTTTAAGGTATAAAACTTTGAATCAATGTGGAGTACGACCAAGAGCTTTTGTATATCTATGGATTTCAGGCAGTCATTAAGAACGCGTCATCCTGTAACTTGTTTAAGGCTGCTTATGTGAATCATAAATTTGTATGAAGAATATAAATTACTCCGTTCTGAACATATGAGCGAATTTTTATTAGAGTTGACGAGAAATAAATCAAAAATGGGATTAGTACCACATATTATTATTTGAAGATGGTATAGGGAACTCGAAATATCCAAGTTCGATATTCAAACAGATCACCCGATCACCCGTCCCATAATTCACATGCCCGGTGTTGGTCACATGTACAAATCGGTGCAAGGTTGATTTCATTACCATATTGTTGGGAGCAGTTATGGTTGTGGTTACCAGATGACTTTCTGGTTGGACTGCGGCGGTGGTAACAGCTACTATACCGACACAGCTTCCGAGGCTAATCAACTATAGATACTTTATGCGATCTCTATTACATTTATTTGCACAAATTTGAAAATATCTTTTTATCCAATTCAATATTTTTGGCTTTATTCCAGCTGCTGCAAAAGTATTGTTGTATCCAAATTTTCAATATTTACTTGTGAGTCTAACGAATCCAAAAAAAATCCGCGTTATTAGCTAGTTTGATTAAATACTTAAACTCTGCATGCTCACGAATTGTATTAAAACCACTTGAAGATGTCTTTTATAAAATATACAATGTTTTATTTTTATCAAAATATAAATCGCTCTCTGCAAACACAAAGTTTTATTTAAAAAAAATTCAGTATAAAAAAAGTGGTCACAGTTCACAGTTGATAGTATACATAATAAAAAATGTTATGAAAGTTACTACAGCCGCTAAATGGAATTTATTCTCAAGTCAAGTTATTTTTTGCGCACGGAATGAAGACCCAGACCGACCGACCCTACAAAGATATATAGAAGTATAAAGTATAAGTTATTATGCAGCCATTATTTTTCCATAAAATTATATTTACCAGTTGTTTCAGAGCTAGACCCAGCCGTATAAGAGATACCATGAAAACATCCTTAGTTTATGATGCATTTAAATACGCAGACGCGTATTAAATGACGCGTATTAAAAGAATAAACTTTTTGCTTATACTAATTTTTTGTTTGTTTATAATATTTTCTTTAGAAATTCAATGCGTGCCAATATTCTTGCATCGCTTGCTTCCTATCACCACTGATCGATGTCGGCATGCCTTCAAATACGATGTTAAGCCGTTGGGAACATAGCATACTAGTACCTATTACTGTAAGTAGTGAGACAATTGTGCTCCATCAAGAATAGAATCTAATAGATTTACGCTATGCATCAATTTGAGTAGCATTTGCACTCAATCCATTACACATGCTTATCTTATACTTGTACATTTAACTATGCCACCTATGTATGCACAAAATAATTCAAGATATACATATAAATTTCGTTTATAAAATATAAAATTTTTATTTTTATCAAAATATAAGTGGGCTTTCATTTTCAGTTAAACAGACATACAATTTATTGTCATAGTTCAGCTTTCTTCAGTAAAGTAAGCGGCACCAGGATATCATAGAAAACGATAAATACACGTCGCATACTCGTATACGAGAAAGGATTATGGGAAAATTCAATCTGTACATAGAAACAACAAAAAAAAAATGCATAAATTAAAAAAACTTATTCTGCGTTTTTCTCTTTTTGTTTTTATTGTACATACCTTTTTTCGCAAACTGTGTTGTGGACTGTTAGTGTAATCGAGTGTAATTTGTACACTTTTCACTTATGCTATTTGTTTTGCTTTTGTATTATATTATTTATTATTTTAGTTATTATTTCAACTTTCTTCTTAATTCTACAAAGTTAACCCTCAGACTAAATCAATTAAGATAATTTTTCCTTTATATAGCAGTGCAATTCTCGCAATTTTAGTAAATATGTTTGTTTTAGAAACCATCGAAGCCGATTCCAGTTTATTTTTCATTGAGTATTTTGTTAGCGATACTTTATACCGATACCGATATTTTTCAAGTTTGTTATATCGCCGATTCGTAAGTTTTTCTTAGTTAATATCGATACCAGAATATTCAAATGCATCAATGTATATAGTATATGTAGTATATATATTCTTGATCAGCTCGACGAGACGAGTCAATATAACCGTGTCCGTCTGTCTATACGTCTGACTGTCTGGTTGTCTGTCTGAATGCTGTTACGCATTATATCCGGACCAATTTTTAAGATATGTCAATATGGATACTCTAGAATTAAATACAGTATCCATATTGACATGGTACGTTCACTTTTTGGGGAAGCCACCACACACAACATTCGCCCACTTTTGACTTTTTGTATGAACATTATTTTAGTGAATAACAACTTAAACATTGAAATGGTGACTTCTTATGAAATGAGTCTTCATATACATATATATATATATATATATGTATATATAATATATATGGAATAGCCACAAATCACCTGCACGTTTTTACTGCAGTTTATTACGATGGCTTCTTATGTACGAATACCTTACATACATATAAACAAATAAATTTGATCTCCCCTTATTAGAAGTAGCTCATACAAACTCAGCACACACTTTTGCGACTTTGCACTAAGCACTTTTGCATTACAGACAAAATCAATAAGAAACTTGTTATGGTGTGGTTTTTGGAAAATTGAGAAGACCATTGAATTGTAGTTCGCCTGTTGTAAAATTTTAAAAAATTTTAAAATTCTGCAAAACAAATACAAAAACAAAACGTATCTCAATCAATAGTAATGTATTCTATAACATATCACAGTTTTGAAATTAATTTGAAATTAAATTATAATCAACTTTACACAAATGCTGCCTCTTACAATAATAGTCTAGAAAATCTCGTCTCACCCAACTTAGACGCACACTCACTCAATTCTACTAGCTGCATGAAAAAAGTTCTACAACAATAAACATTTTCATTTGTATCTCATCTATTTACTTAAGATTAGATTAAACTTAAACGCATACAAACGCGTAACTTTCTCACTTGTTTATTATTATATGTACTTGTAGTAGTAGCATGTATTGTGCCCAGTTTTATTCTAGTATGCTGCGAGACTGTAATAAGAAGAGCAAAGAAAACTTTGAATTTATCTTATCGCATGATTTCTGCGCTCATTTCAGTGCTAATTTTATTAATACAATTTTTTTATTTCTTTATTTTGTAGCTGTATCTTTGGCTTAGTGCACAACTTAAAAGAGCGGCATAGATAGATAGCTACAGTAGATAAAAATATACTTTTTTGTAAGCTACACGCATGTAGCTGCCTTAAGCGCAGCTAAAAATGCATATTGCAATGGCTTTGAGTTATATTTGGAAAAAAAGCACAGCAAAAACCAATGATTATATCGCAGCTATAAACGATACTTTCGAAAGTATCTCAAACATTAAATCGCTTTTCGCACGCGCTATTTGTTTGCTTAGTTTTGATGCTTTGCTTGCTATACGCTAACCACACACACACACACACATGCAACACAGTTTTTGACGCTTTGATTAATCTCGTTTTTGTAGTTACGCTCATTTGTCGCACAAATGTATCTTTTTGTTGATATAGATACATTTAAAGCGTATGTAGATACGCGCGCAGTTGCATTAATTTGTGTGGTAATTAAAATAAATTTATTTACACTGAGCTTTGAAAACTAAAAAAGCAAGTGAGGCGTTCTATTTTTTTGTGTTTTTGGGGATTTGAATTTTTGTTAAGCAAATATAACAAAAAAAAAAAAAAAAACTATAAATAAAACCATAAAACTAAAAGTCAAGTTGTTCTAACTGTATTTTTATACCCAGTACACAAAGAGACAAGAGCACAAAAAGTTTGTACGAATGTACTGAGTCGATTTAGCAATCTCAGTCTGTCTCTCCTTCTATCTGGTTGTATGAAACAACAGATCTCAGAAACTACAAGAGCTAGAGACTTCAAACTTAAACATTTAGAGTACTCTTGACCATGCGCAGATGGAGCTTTTGGTTAATTTTCGCCCATAATATGACCATTTGGCCCGTAGATGCATACTTTTAAAGACCGTAGATGCGCAAAAATGTTTCTTAACTCACATACGGGGGTGACTTAAAATCTTCGAATTTCATACATAAAACTAAACTTTATAAATGAAGTTTGGAGATTTTGAGCCGAAAGAGATTTCTGATAGTTCCACTGATAATTCAAAGGTGTTACCCCGAAAAAAGGTGACAGAAAGAACATCGAGAAAATTGAAACGAGCACGTGGAGTAGCTGCCGGAGTTGTGCAGTCCTCCACATTATGATTGCAGGAATAGTCAACAGCATAGTAATGGACCAAGCCATGGACCCAAAACAAACCGAAGAAGTTTAGTTGCTGCCGAAGCTCAGAAGAAGTGAAACTTCTGACGTGCTGGTCAGAAGCACTACTTCAACTTACATGGTAGAAACAGAAATTATCTGTGGTTAAAGGTCCCTCTTCCAAAAACAGACTCTATCTTGAAGACAACAAAACCTGCACTTATTTACTCTGGGAACATACGACTTTGGACAGATTCGGAGACAAACAGCTGAACGATTACTTCACAATAGCTGACACTGAAATGCAAAGAAAATGAAATGTTTTGCTTTTATCAAAGAAACAGAGAACATCTTATCTCACTTTGACAAACCATATTTAGCAAGAGTACAAAAGATCTATAAATGGTCGTAGTATCCAAGCAATGCCAGCTTTGCTCTCCTCTGACTACGTGGTCTAAGGCGACCGGTAGGTTTGCTAGAATTTAAATATAAAAATGCATAAAAACCAAAAATTCTCATAGATACCAAAGCATTAGATAAATCATATTCTGTAATAATATCAGCTCTAAATGTAACCTTAAACTCAATCAAACAAGTTAAAGATACTTTTTTTTTTAAAGCTAAAGATATGCATGTATCTTGTAACAGTATCTTTTGCTTTTGTAAAGTATATCAAGCGCACACTAAGCATCTTTGTGTATCTTTTATCATTAACTGTACTCTTGATAAAGATATCAAAAAGTATCTGTAATACTGAAACCAGGTGCTCGTCAATAGTTACTTTTTAGTTAGTTACAATTATGATAGCTTTGTTTCACTAATGCACTTTTGTAAAGTGCAAACTTATTATGAGCGCTTACTGCAAACATTTCAAATTCATAAAGTTTCAGTAAAAATAATAATCAACGCCAAAAGTAACTAAAAGTGCACACTATAGAACTGCAAAAACTTATGCAGCGTAGCAAACAGTTTATTTTTGCTTTTATTTGATGTAAACGAGTTGCACTAAGAGTTTCAAAAAAATTGTATCTATACACTCAAAAAAGAAGTATAGCATATGTATGTCACAGCTACAAACATAAACGTTATGCTGAGATCTAGATACATTTGTCTGTATGTATATATGTCATTTGTAGTAAAAGCGCATAGCTAAGAGCATATCTATCTAGCTAGCTGTCTACTTACAGCTAAGTACGTGGGGGCTGCTAAAGACAAAAAAAAAATATATATATGATAAAAAATGCGACGACACGCAACGCTGAAGCTTAACACAGTGCAGATACACACACACACACACACACACACACACACACACGTAAAGATACTTATGCACTAAAAAATTTTAAAAAGAAAAACAAGTTGAAACAAAATATTATAAAACTTAATACAAAAATCAACGCACAAAACTTGCAATTTGCCAAAAATGGCGACAAAAAGCTACTTCAAGTTTGTTTGCGCAAAGCGTAGCGAAACGTCAAGAGCTCAACAAGATACTCAGCAGCTACTCAACTCATTTCGACAAGTCACATATGAATTTTTATTTGCTGCTCGTTGTGCGAATTTGGTGCTCATAAATTAATATGACGCGCACGTTGGCCGCTACAGAAATATTGTATTGTAGTGAATAGATACAATATTTTATAGTGGCGAAATGATTTCTGAATGATTGAACAAGTAGGTGCTGCAGCTTGAAGTATTTAGCAGCTGACGCATCATACGCAATGCATCTGTGAGATACTATCTAGAACACAATATACAACAGCATATAAGTAATATAGTTAGATAGTTTATGCATATATTTATAGATACATAATTACAATTCGCTCAACTTTTCCAAATAACATAGAAAATTAAACGTATTTATTTTGTCTAGCTTTAATCAAAGTTGCTGTCTATCAATACACAAGCTACACATTCTATATCTAGCTAGCTACGTTAATACAGTAGCTACAATTCATATACGAGATACATATTGTATCTACAATATCAAATTGCTTACGAATTGCACATTCAAATTCAACAGCTATTGAAAGTTGTTCTGTCAATCGTTGTGGTTTTTGGGCGGCATACTACTTATACTATATGCACGTACTCGACTACGCATATACATATCTGTACGTACAAAATAGTTGGCCAGTTTGAATTTCGTTTTGCATCTGTTCGTTCATTGATGCAATCGTTCATTCAGAATATTGTATTGAAATGTGTGAATAGTAACTCAGTTCGCATCTGCTTTAGTCAGCAGTCATTAGCATTAAAATCCAATTACATACTGTGTAAAGTACTGTGAATGTGGCTGTTACTATAATCGTTTTTTCAAATGGAATTCAAACTAATTGTAAACGATTTTGAGTTTATGGTTAGGACTATCTCTATATATATATATATATATATATATATATATAGTGTGTGTATGCGCTCCTATATACAAAATTGAATACAAAAGTCTTTAGCTTCTGCAAAACTGTTTCTACTAATGGCTTTACAAGTTACAAAATATATACAGCCACACGATATATATTGTATTTACAAATAGTATCTGCACGTTTTATAAATATATCTAGAAGTATCTGTGACGGCCAAATGTTTTGCTTCCAAAATTATGAGTAGTTTGTAGGCTACACTGACTACTACAGTCCAAATCCCAACTTGATTCAGCCGTTCGAAGCCTCATTTCCATCAAGGAGAGACTGAATAAGCAATTTGAATATGGAAAAATTGAGCTTCTGCATCTACATGGAATGTTGCGTGGGAACGAGTTAAAGATCACTGAAGTTAAGAAGTCCGTCTATATCCCAAGTTCAGCAAGTACTTTCCCTACGAAGATATTCACTTCTGAAAGCAAAGAACAAGAAACAAAAAAGTACCAATCTTCTTCAATAACCAAGCATCGACATGCGCTTTAGATTATTGTCATTGACAGGTCAGCAGATATCCTGAACCCAATTAAAATCATATACTATAGTGGGCTCTATAATCAGTCTCGAAAACTGAGCCAGAATACAGTCCTGTACAAAATTAACTCATACTTGGCGAACTTGCGCTCTACTGTGCAAAGTAGACCACAAATCTCCAGACTAACGGTAGTCTTAGCGGTCCACTGGGCAGTAGTGACTCAAGCCTATCATTCCCTATAATAGATATTCATACTTTGAAAAGTCTATGTAAACACAAATCAGAGTGCCTAGTTATAATTTCGTGCATATGGCCTACACGGGAACTTTTGACGGACTTCAACTTGTAGTTCCAACTCTCCACCACTTTTTCAATCATCTGAAGATTATGAAGTCGTCAAACTCTTGCCTCAGTAAGTAAATGATTGCGCCAAAAGTGTGGAATATGACGCCATGCTGTTGAAACCATAGGCCTGCCATATCATGTTCACGTTCTTTTGCAAACGAAAAATCGTTCACCATGTCTCAATATCGGTGACTGCTGCATTTTATTCATTTTTTGAAGAAGTATGCCCGAGTACCCTTTATATAAAAAATAAAAATTTAAAGTTATAAAAAACCAAAGAAAGAAATTTTCCAAGAATTCGAGGATGCACCACTTCGAACAAAATTCTTTCCGGAACAAATTTTCTGTGCATTTTCGGGATACATGTTTCAAACGTGCTGTATTTAGGGAGGCATAGCGCAGCTAGTCGCTTTACATAATAATAATAATAAGACTTGTCCTGACTGACCGCTTCATTAAATCAATATGAAAGCACAACAAACACCCAATGCCATTGGGGCACAGACCTTTTATAAAGTACTACAAGTAATACTAGGCGTTGTCCACTGCATAATTTTTCATATATTGTACAAATGGAATGTGAAGACGTTCTCATGAAATTTCACTCCATTTCGCTCTTGGCGAGAAATTTACCAAAATCTGTGTTGTACGTATTATGTAGATTATACCTTAAAGTGAAGAAGATCGGATGAAAAACTAAATTCCCCCCCCACTGCATTTTATTCCTGTTCCCCTTAAATGTGGTACTTACCAAAATGTGAGAGATACATGTTTAATTATTTCTTCTGTAGAGTATACAAACCGAAATTGAAAACGATCGGTTGCGAACAAAATTTGTTTCACATAACCCTTCACACCGTTTCAACCCCTCTCCGAAGAGTGAAATTATTCAAAATAGGTGAAACACATGTTTAATTAATTCTTGTTTAGAGTATATAAAAGAAGTTTGAAATCTCTTAAAAAATGGGCCACCATTAAGAATGCCCAAACTTTAAAACTAAACTCCTTTCCAATAAATACAAATGTACATTCTTGCCATGTGTCAATATAGCAACAGAATGCAATTAATTAACATATAAGAAAACTACGAACTAATCACACTAATCAGCAAGCAGTATATGCTACTATCCTCTCATTCCCTTTGTCTCCTTGCCAACGTTCATGCCACGCACTAATCTAATAACGGCACATGCTGCTGCATGCGCGCCGTCTCCTCCATTATATACAGCTTTTTTGAACTGAATACGCATATGCAATGCAAGTAAAGCGACAGACAAACAAAACTATGCAAACGTCACTCTCTGCTGTGTCCTCTATTTTACTTTCCCTCCTCATGATATTTTTAAGATGCTTTCATTTAGCTTCATTTCGTATATTTAATTGTTTCAAATGCTGTGAATTAGAAAGTTTTGCTTTTAGTTAAAAGTTTATCTACGAACCGTTGCAGCAAATATTGTACACTGATCCTTGACAACTGGTGACAAATGAACACAAAAGAATACACTGACTCACACGCAAAGCTTTCGTATGTGCTATAAAGTGTTTATTAAATAAGCAAACAAACGTTTAGTGTTATAAAAACAAAAGCACAAGTATTGAAACAATTTTTCAACGTTTCTAGTACTTGGTATACACATTATTTACACCTTGAACTAGTAATTTAATACTAATCGAAATTTTTAACACTACTCTTTACAGAAAATTTGTGTATCAAACTTTTTATTCTGTACAAATTTCTATTGAAGCCTTTAAAACAACTTCAACTGTAATTTGTACGACATGCAAAGTATCTTAAAGACTTTTCTTCTTTTTAAATTCATAGTTAAAGCCACAGCCGACTGAAGTATATTTCTATGCCAAAGAGCGCAACTAGCACCAAGTTCCACAACAGAAACTGACATTTATTTATGATGTGTTTTTTTGCAACTATTTCTACTCGTTTTTTCTAGTTTCTATCTATCTATCTATCTATATATATATATATATATATATATATATATATATATATATATATATATATATATATATATATATATATATAATTTTTGTTTTTTTTTTTATTTTTTGCAAATGCATTTGTGAATATTTGTTACAAGGTCAATTTGTGTCTGTAAGTTTGATGCAGTGGAAAATAATTTGTTGTTGCATGCGCTCAGAGTTAATATGTACATGAGATACTGGGCGAGAGAACGATTGAGATACAATATATATTATATAATATTTAAATTAAGTTGTACAACAAGATAAAAGATACAAATACAAAGAAAAAAAAAAGAAAAATAAGTAAAGTGCCAACAAAAAAGATATTTTGTACATTTTGTCAACAACATCGTCATCATCAACATTTTCATCATCATCATCGTGTTCATCATTACAACAGAGAATAGAGCACTAAAAAGATTTGGTGTAGGGTTTTCTGTTATTGCAGTTACAAAACCGTGGTTTGTTAGCATACAAAGGAAATATAAAATATTTGAAAAAACATTATTAATGTGTCCTACTATTGATCTTGTTACAAAGCTATAGGTGTAACCTGATCAACAGTTTTCACTTCAATGTCATATATTTTAACAGAAAGGAGTTATATTACGTACAAACTTTTGTATTTTACCATTTTTGTATTTGCTCACTTTGAAAAACGGTGAACGCCATTAAATTCAGCGTCCTTAATTTTATCCCCTTGGTCCCCTCGATGTACCAAATTTGTGAACAGTGTTATTAATTAATACTTAGTTATAGTTTGGAAGTAAAGCGATACTATTTCGTGCCATAAGCAATGCTAGAGGATGTCAGACTGAAAGCGACAACCAAAACCTTGCAAATATGTAAGATAAAAACAAAGCAAAAACCTATGTGATGCGAGGAAACAGTTTCGCGAAACTGCTTCCTCGCGTCGTTCTCGCTTTATCGCTAGCACTCGCTTTCGGTTTCACTTGCACGCTGACAACTTTTGAACGATCACATAAGAAAGTACAAGCAGTGATTTACAGCGTGATAAGCGTCGTATATGGCGTCGGCCTAACGATAATACCGTTGGCCATTGTTGTGGTTTATAACGGGATAACATAAGAACTATACACTGAGTGTGAAAGTGGGTCGCACTTTTGCTAGAATTCCACAATTCCAATATTTATCATTGTAAAAATGAACTTAAGCCAGCTAAAATAAGATATACTTAATATCTCATTTTATTTATTTAACATAATTTCACGAATAAACACGTCGATAGCAACTCTACTCGAACTCACGTTTATCATTCTTTTTAAAGATGAGATTGATCTGCGTATGTATTAGGGGAATCTAGTTTAAGTTTCAAGTTTAGAGATTGTATCTTTTACAGTCTACGATATCTCATTGTACAAACACACGGACATAGATACGGACTTTTCATGCTGATCAAGAATTTATATATTTTATGTAGTCTACTACTATTATTCCTTCTGTCTGTTGTAGACATAATACTTAGACATAATACTTAGTAGCTTAACAAAACTGCAATTATGCTATTCTGCAATTTATTCTACACTGGTCTGCTAACTTTTGCTAAGGTTAGCAGACCGACTAACTTTTGCTAAAGTTAGCAGACTAAGCCGCTTCTGTTGTTTAGGCACGAGCAGAACATTTTATAATTAGAGCATAAAATTAGCACAACGTCAAGATTGCGTAAACAAATAAGAAACAAATATATTAAAAACAATTAGTTTTTGTATTTTTTTTTTCAGTGTATAAAAAGAAAATTTTTCAGTGTATAAAAAACGTTTTTTTACAAATCTAAAAAACAAAAAATTAAAAAATAAAGCAAAAAATAATGTTTCTCGCTGGTTTACCTTGAAACACGTGTTTTAAAGGATATATAGCCACATTGTGGGTGTGGCATCCAAAATTTTTGATCTGAGTACAAGTCAGGAGAATGTAAAATTTCAAGTTTTAAGGCTCTACGTTATATAGACTCCAAGATCTCGTTGTTCAAACATACAGACGGATCGAAGGACAGACGGACGCGACTATATCGACTCAACTTTCGATGCTAATCAAGTATGTATATACTTAATGGGGTCTGCCACGCCCCATAAAGTATACACATGTATATGAATATATTATGGGGTCTTCCACGCCTTCTTCTGCCTGTTACATGCATTTACACAAACTAAGTATACTTTTGGCATTCAGGCTAATTCAGGGCAGGGTATAAAAATTGTGAATGACAGAAAATATGAATAAGTGTATAGTCAGAGTCGGTGTAGTATATTACCTCAGACTACTACGTGGTATAATAGATTACGTAAATAATATATTTTAAACAAACCTCGCATCTCTTTTCCTCATTTTTTGCTGCTGCTGCTGCTGCAACAGAGCGTGGCATGTCAGCAAGCAGCACGTCAAACCGGACTACAAATGCAACAGCTGCAGCTTTGACATCTAAAGAGATACGTACAAAATCGTAAATGACAGAAGTTAGATACACTGCCAGAGTACGAGTAGAAGCAAAAAATAGCAAGATGGCTAAAAGCATTTTATGCCAAGCATTTTACAAATTGAATTCTTTTTTAGTATTTATCTTTTTTTTTCGTTTTTCGTACAAGTAACGAAATGTGCAAATTAAGAAATTGATGACGTCTATTTGTTTCCTGTACTGACGGAACTTTACTCGTATACTTACAATATATTCTGTGCCAATGAATTAAATACTATATTGTATATAAGTAAAAGTTGATTAAATAGATATAATCAATTTTAAAGGTACATTTTCACTGCGCGCAGTAAGTGTTTGCAGTAAGTTGCTGCGCATGTTTAATGAAAATAAAGTATTTTTGAAAAACTTCACAATTTTCATATGGGAACAACAGAATCAATCATATACATTTTGCAGGTATCGCTAGTAAAGAGTTTTTCAATAACGACATAACATATTTCGATTTTTATAGTAACGCACCTTAAATTTTTATCAGGATCTGTCAACGTCAAATCGTTTCATGAATGAGCAACATTTGCAAATTATTAAAAATTCTGAGTCGGTAGTTTTCGCAACTTTGAGAGCGCTTACTAAACTTTTCGACCGTAATAATTATCCAAATAGGCAGGCTATGCGTGCTATAGTGTATAAATTCAAGCCAACACACTCACTATTGAATCTACCTCTGTCCGTGAGACAAAACACCGGCCGAAGTACCGAAAATATTGCATACGTAAGTGCTTACAAGCTCAAACTAACTCAAGAACTGAAGCCTCTTTATCATTTAAATCGCCGAAACTTCTCCGATTGTGCTTTACAAAAATTTGAAAAAAATTCTGAACTTCACCGAAAAAACAGCTGTTTTTGCAGTAAATTCAAAGTCTGCGGACAAATTACTGTTCGCCGTAACTTACTGCCTCCAACTATGCTGTACCGTAACTTTCATTTTTAAATGCTCACAGCTGCTTACTGCGCTTTACTGTGCCAGTGGAAACATAGCCTAAGGCACAGCAACGAATAAATCCAAAGCTTTGCGCATTTTTTTGACAGCTTTGCAGTTTGTGATAACAACGTGTACTAAATTATATCTTTCTCTCATTTTATTTTTTTTTTTTTGCTGAGAATTAAATCTAATTTAGCCTTTGTTCATTTCAATTCATTTTATACAATACAACACAGACTATAGATACATGCTGACGCAGTTGGGGTAGTTGGGTGAATGGATAGTTTTAGTAATTTTTGCAATACAATTGGGCGTGTCACAGAAAACACTTTCGCTCAAAATCACAAAATCTATATACAAAAAATTATCCAATTAGACAAACAGGTAGACGGACGGACATAGATAAAGCGACTTGTCTCCTCCAGCTGATCAAGAATATATATATATATGCTTAACGGAGTCTACGATGCTTCATTACACACTTACGTTACAAAGTTTTAGACGAACTGATAACACTATTTCACACTATTTGTGAATGTTGTAGAACATTCCAAATATCGAACCAAAGAATCGAATTACTAAAAGACCCAATTTGAGGGGACTCAAGAAGACATCAACTCGTGATAAAAGCATATCGTATTGTACCGAAATTGAGAGCATAGAAATATATTTTTTTAACTTGAACTTGAAAAATATCGGTATCGGTATAAAGTATCGCTAACAAAATACTCAATGACAAATAAACTGGAATCGGTTTCGATGGTGTCTAAAACAAACATATTTACTAAAATTGCGAGAAAAATTTAAATAAAACGAAGCAAGCGGCGCCTTCTAAAATTTTGTACTAGCACTGCTATATAAAGGAAAAATTATCTTAGTTGATTTAGTATGAGGGTTAACTTTGTAGAATTAAGAAGAAAGTTGAAATAATAACTAAAATAATAAATAATATAATACAAAAGCAAAACAAATAGCATAAGTGAAAAGTGTACAAATTACACTCGATTACACTAACAGTCCACAACACAGTTTGCGAAAAAAGGTATGTACAATAAAAACAAAAAGAGAAAAACACAGAATAAGTTTTTTTAATTTATGCATTTTTTTTTTGTTGTTTCTATGTACAGATTGAATTTTCCCATAATCCTTTCTCGTATACGAGTATGCGACGTGTATTTATCGTTTTCTATGATATCCTGGTGCCGCTTACTTTACTGAAGAAAGCTGAACTATGATAATAAATTGTATGTCTGTTTAACTGAAGATGAAAGCCCACTTATATTTTGATAAAAATAAAAATTTTATATTTTATAAACGAAATTTATATGTATATCTTGAATTATGTTGTGCATTCATAAGTGACATGTTTATATGTGCAAGTTTTTGATGAGGATTTATAATGGATTGAGTGCAAATGCTACTCAAATTGATGCATAGCGTAGATGAAATTGATGAATCACAATTATCTCACTACTTACAGTAATAGGTACTAGTATGCTATGTTCCTTCCGCCTTAACATCGTTTTTGAAGGCATGCCGACATCGATCAGTAGTGATAGCAAGCAAGCGTTGCTTGCTCCTCGAACAACGCAACACTTTACCACGTGCGTCTAGAGCCTAGTGCGGGGTAAAACAGTGATGCTTTTGTCACACCCTATCGTGATTGACTATTAATCCTATGCTTTGACTATTAATTAATTATTAATTATTATTAATTAAGTATTAATCTTATTCCATCCGTTTCACCACATTGTACCTCTCTGCATTTCATATCTGCTTTTGAAGTCAAACATAAACTTAATGATGCAGACCGCTCAAAATTTCACTGCAGTTTAATGGCAGGTGGCACCACTTAGAAAATAAATTTGTTAAAAGATTTGAAGCACTAGGCGACGTAAGGTCGTTGGACTACTTTACAATGGGGTGTATGTTTTGGGCTTAAAAAGCGTCAACAGTTTTCACTCGCACTGTTTAAAAAAGAAAAAAGTGTAAACGTTAATTTCGGTGCACACCTAATACTTTTCACACTTCCGCTTTAGATAAGAGAATGGAAATCGTTTACGCAGCCCGTACAACAATCACTTTATTGTGTACTTTGTTACTTGGTCGCCTAAATCCGAAAAATGGTAATTTTGACTGGTCTCCGATATCTAATGCTAACAATTCATAGACCCTAGAAACCTTGATGCCGGCAACGCCAAAGAAGAGAGAGAGAGAAATCAGCTTAGTCAGTAGTAAACGCGCATGGTAGAATATACACATATGTACATACATATATAGATATATAAAAATTTAAAAATCTAAAAAATTTCTGTTTATCCAATCACCACGAAACTTCACAGGATCACCCATCCACCTATATTGAATATTGCCACAAAATTTGATCAAAATCGGTTGAGCGGTTTCGTTTTAATATATATAGATTAGCCTCGGGAGCTGAGTCGATATAGCTATGTCCGAGGTAGAGACTTCAAGTTTGTATATTTCGAATACCCTATTCCAGCTTCAAATAACCATATGCATTAAATAGTACTTATTCCCAAATCTCTGATTAACATAAGGCGCCTTAAACAAGATACAGAGTATCTCAAAGTCGAGCACACTCAATTACAGCATTCTTTCTGGTTTTTACTACAAATAACTTTTAAATGCCGCTTTAAAATCATAAAATACTCGTACTCAAGCTAATGCACTGTCACAGAGTTCAAGCAGCATTTAAGTTCAAACTAAAGTAAGCATTTCATAGAATACTTCAACTCTATAAAAACAAGAAAAATGATCGCTACTTCAAAACTCAAGTAACTCAAGTACCGTGAATTATAGTAAGAATAATAGCTTTAAGACAATTTCTAAGTCAACTTCAACTGACAACGCGGCGTATGCGTGATTTGCTATAAGAAATGAGATACTTTACTCAATTCTTTTATGAATGGCTGCAGTTTTTTCTCTTCTATCTTTTATACAAAATTTAAATCCTAAACAAATAACAAATTGAATAGAACAAAATCGAAATTTATCACCGCCTGCCCGATTGAGCGATTATTGCAATAAAGTTGATTATATTTATTCAGTTTTCTTTATTTACAACCGGGCGCTTTCTTGCGCTATACTCGGTAATCAATAAATTGATTAGAATTATCAATGAATGAATGAATGAACGTACGATGCCAGGCGTAGGCGCAAAAATATAAATGATATTCTAAGCGAATTTTTACTTGATTAGTTATATTTTTTGCTTTCAGTCTGCATGGCTATGTAAAAAAGAAAAAACTTCAATGGAAAAAAAAGATACTTTTTCTGAAAAAGCAAAAAAAAAAAAAAACTGCGAAAGAATAATGTGCTTAGCGCCGCCAGCTGTGCAAAGTAGCACCCAGTGGGTGGTTTTGTGCTAGTTCATCAGTAAGTGCTGGATAGATAGATAGATAGATAGATAGATACTTTTATACATATATATATTATTCAGACAGATTCAATATGAGTGGCTTTAAGTAATGTCGTTGAAAGTGGTGCGCCCGCGCTTCAATTGTACAAGTGGTCGAATGACTGAGTGAATGAATGAATGAGTGAATGAATGAATGAGTCTATAAATATAGTATAGCATATAGTAGCTGTATATGGGCTGCTGCATTACTTTGAAATCTATAGAAATGTGATGACAGATACTTCCGCATTTTTATGTGCAGTTTTATCCATTTTTTGTTTTTTTGTTTTTGCAATAGTAACTATTATTGTAATATATATTTAGGCAGACAGTGATGGCAAAATATTATGACTGTGAGAATATTATATGACAAATATAGCTACATTATGACGAAAAAGATATTTGCAATCTAATATCTACGCTCTAATGATTTTTAGTAAATCTTGTTTTGTTTTCGTAAGTTGGCAGCACCGTCCCAAACTATACTACACACCATTCGAATTCAGTTTCAATATTTAATTTTTAAAAGAATTTCGCTATTTGAATTCACTATGAAATTCATACACTCAAAGGTCTGGTAACTTCAAATCGCGAAATTCTTCTGAAAATGAAATACGAACCTTTTTAACAAAATCAAATCCGAAAATTTTATTTGAATTCAAAAACCGTAGCTTTTTTATTTACCTATGTTAACCAGTTTGTTTACATCAGCTGCTTTAGTTAGTACACCTACATCTCAGTAATCCGAACATACGATTGATAGAACATACGTTGAAGAAGGGCCGAGGTATCTTCGAAGATAAGTCTCGTTCCGAACGACCGTCGACCTGTGAATGAAATTGTGATCGATAATCGCCATTCCACTTTAAAAGAGATTGTATGTCATCTGACCACTTCTCGCGACGCCATTCGTTCGATTTTGGTGCATAATTTAGGCATGAAACACATCGTTGCTCGGCTCCTTCCAAAAGCGCAGAAACAAAAGAGGAAAAACAGTACCGAACATAATCGATTTTAAGGCCAACAATGCGACAAATAGCATTGAACCCACATGAACCCCACTTGGCGTTCGGTCTGCGTAAGAAAGCGTACCCTGAGAGAGCATACTTAAAACCTGGTTCGCACATCGTCATTCACGAATGTTTAGTTGCTCCCCACAAAGTTCGTATTCCACATCTTCACTTCAAGCTTGCACTGATAAAGCAATGTTTTAATACCCAAAGGCTTGTTTCGGATGTTAAACTTAAAGCAGATGTTTTTGATGAACCACAGATTCGGACGTGATCTACGGATCCTGGAATTGTAATTCAAATGACCGACTTTTAAAAGATAGCTTAGAAATGTTTCGAAAGTGTTTAAGGTGTTTAATGAATTGAAAACTACACTTCCTCGATGCACATTTTGATAGGTTTCCCGAAATTCGGGAGATTACAAAAAACAAGTAGAACAGTTTCAACAATATATCAAAGTAATGGAACAACGATAACAGAGTAGATGGGATGTGGTAATAATGGCTTATATAATGCTGAAGAGAGAAATAGGACTCAGCGCATCAAAATACATAGGAGAATATGGGTCTCATCTCCAGATTGAGATATTTGTTCTATTTTGTGGGACTGCCATAATCTATGATCTCTTCGATCAAGTGTAATTTCTTTATCTGCTTTAAAGCAAGTGCAATTGACACAGTTTATTGTTTGGACCGTTGCTTCATTAGAATAGAGTAATGATCGACTTAAGTTTCATCCATATGCATACTTATAAAAATGGAAAAAACATGTTCCTCTTGTAATTTTCATTTTTAGGAGGAACAGTCTTATTCTACCATCTTACTTCTTCACTCGCTCTATTTTATATAATTTATGCAAAAAAAAAAAACAAACAGAAACCGCCTTCAAATTCGACCTTTTTAGTACACAAATTTTTTGTTTGCAATGTTAAAAAAATATATATGCATATTTGAATAATCTGAAATAATTTCAAAAATACGCAGCACAACTGCGGCTGATTGCCAAACAAATTTTGTCGAAACAAAACAAAGAAAATTAAACGACAAAACGAGAAATTGTCATTAGACAGTTTGAGATACTTTTTCATTTGGTTTTGGGTGTTGTCTGATGTAGAGAAAATACCATATAGACAGATGTGCAGACAGACAATCAACAACGAAGGCAGTTGTATAAAATCGTCATGTCGTCGTCGTCGTCGTCGTCGTCTGCATATTGTGTATGTAATTTTCTTATTAAGCGACATTTTGACGACAGACAAAATTGCATTTGCCTAGAAAATGGCATAAAATGTCAGCAGTTGGTCGATAATGTGCTTCAACGCACTGAGATGCACGCAAAGTATCGTATTGGTATATTGTATCTAGATACAAAACATCGTTTACTGACATTTAGAGTGTGGCTTCACTTACCCTGCGCTACTTACAAACGGATGACATAAGATTTTAGCTTGCTCGTGTAATGTATTATCGTAAGTATGTAAAAGTAATCAAATCGAAGCTTAAGATATACTATAACTTAAATACCCTGCATTACATATTGCTTTGTACTTCTATTGATTCGTTGTAGTGTATGCAAAATTATACAACAATTATATTTCAACGCTGCCAGCAAATCGGTCAGTCAAGCGTTTGATTCATCCGTACGTTTATAGTATACACCTCCCTCTGGGCATTTTGCGTGTGCAACCAGTCGGAAAATCAAATCAAAAATCACTTCGATAGCTTCATTCTCGAAATAGTCGTCAATGTCGCCACGTAATCCAGAACTCCCCAGAGTCGAGTCGAGTCGAGTCGCATCGAGTCGAGTCGAGTGGAGTCGCTCGAGTTCGAACTCAACTGAATTGTATATAGTATAGCATCTCGACATGCAAAATATAAATATATATGCATAGTTAGCTTGATCGCGCGATGTGAGATACTTTTCATTTTTCTTTTCAAATACATCGGTCAATTGTTATATAAACACGCAATATCTTGAGGCAGCTGCATTAGGGTGTAGTGAATAAAAATAAATTGAAATTGAAAATCTCTGCGGACTTCGCATGTTATGTAGGTTAATGTTACTGAGGAGCTAGGCTCAAGCGTCCAAGACGTTGATGTGTAATGAAAAAAACTTTTATAATAGATAGTAGAGCTACATTGTTTACTTTAATAGAATAAAAACTACTCAGAGAGAACAATCAACTGAAGTATACGTAATATACCAGTGCAGGAGTTCAGTTGGCAAGTCAATATCTTTGTGACTTTCATACAAAACATACAAAAACCTCAAAGTGGGCGGTGCGATTGTATGGCCCTATCATAAAGTCTTCATTGGAAACGTTCGTCCAAGAAAGCAATCATAAAAATATTAAGTTGATTTTGACTTTAATAAATACGTTCTTAATACAAAAATACTAAACTATATAAACTACATAAAAAATTTCAACGTTCCTCGTTATCTTTTAGCATACGAGTATAACAAAGAGCAAAGCGTCTAAACCAAAGTGTAAAGCAACAACAATTTCGCATGCTCATGGTGTTGTTAGTTTTTTTACATATAGACAGCACACACACACACACGCAGCTCTTTGTAGCCTGGTGTCTAACTGGTCTATTGGTGTTTTGTGATTTCTTAACAGCAAACAGTTAGTTGCATTTAAGCTTAAAAGCGCTTATAATACAGAAGAAGTTTAAACATAATTTACAGAGCAATTAAACGTGACTGCGCTTGTATTCCAGTACTTTGCGCACTCATTTCATGCAACAATACCAGCTTAATAAGCATATCTGTATCTCAACTAATCGTAAATACTAAATAACTACCAAATTTTTGTTTTTACTGCTCTGTGTTATTACAAGTAACACGTGGTCTCTATTAATCAACAATTATTATAGAGTTTAATAGCATTATTTTTGCACAACAACAACAATAAGAGCAACTAAATAAATATAAATCTATAAAATTGTGCTAATTTTGCAAATTCATACGTAACTAAAGAATACTCATACTCTAAATTGCTCGACAGGAAATCGCTTACAGTTGCTGAGATAAAATCATTTTTAAATTAATTTTCGCAAACTTGCATGCGAATATCTCTACACAAATGCTAAATGTTGTCACAATTGTACACTAATAAATTCATTAAATAATAATATTTTTCTTAAATGAACAAATGCGACAATTTAACGCCAGAATTCGCTTGACTTGACTCGACTTTACTTGACTTTGCGTTTGCATTTTACTTTTAATGTACAACGTTCAGCTTCATTTTGTAAATTAGTTTTCTTAAATTACGATAAAAACAACAACATCAAGTTTAACAAAAAAAAAATGTTTTAAATGTATGTTTTTTAATTGAAAAATCGTTCAACGAGAAAACTGGCATTATCGGAAAAAAACTGGAAAAGCTAGAAAAGAGCAAAGGTTGTCATAAATTTTTGCTAAATCGATGCACGCTATAAAATTGATTTTCATTTGATAATTTTATTAAAATTTATGTGCTTTTGCGATGGTCAATGAATGTAAATTTTATATGGTTTTGTCTATTTTTAAACGATTTTACTTTGCTGAGAATTTTTATCTAAATTTGTAGTTTGTAAAAATCTAACAATAAATTGTGTAGCTTTAAAGTATCAGGCGGATACATTAATGTACTTTAATTTTTGTTTAGAATAAGTTTGTTTTTCACAGTGTATCCCACTTAAAAATTAAATAAATTCCTAATACTGATTTCTACAACAGCATCTGTTTCATACTAAAACAAATCTACACTAAAAATGTATTTTGAAAATCGTTTCTACAAAATTGTGAACAAAATCGTGCTCTACTCACACCCCTTTGAATCAAAAATGACTTAAAACAAAATATTTACTGTTTAACTGACACCCACATCCTCTCTCCATGACTAAGCTCAACTTAGATCAACACAGAAAAATGTATCCCTACTCGGGCGCCGGTTAATTTTTTTCCCCAACTAAAAAAGAAAGTTCTGCTACAATGATTGCAATCTTAAGCGTGGTTTTATAAAATATTAGACTGCATTGTACAATTTAATTAACCGTAAGCACATAAACTTCTTTAAATTATATTTTTCCGACAAAATCGTATAAAAAACAGTCTGCAAATGCTTTCAAAAATCTTAAACCATACTGACAAACAAACAGATTGACAGTCAAACGAACATGTGTACACTAAATGCCAGCTAATTACGTTTTTAACTCTCAAATATTTTGCTTATATGCAGACAAACTTCTTTCTTTTTAATAATTAAATGCGCATAATCCCAACAAATGAACTCATTTCGTTTGAGTTATAATTTTTAATATTTTTCAATTTAAGTTGGAAAAAAAATTAAGCTTAAAAGCAAACAAAAATCCATGCACAAGCGTATATAATTCGTACGTATTTCGGCATGGCTTGACTTCAGAGACAGACAGACAGACAGACAGACAGGCTGTCAGTCAATTATAACCCGGCGAAAAATAAAATACAATTACACACAACGTTCCGCAATACTTTTGAGTAAATCAAATTAAGAACAAACACGTTTTCCATCGTATTAAATGAATGTATCTTTTTTCTTCGTATTTTTACAAAAATTGTGACATCACTCAAACAAAAACTGAACAACAAGTACAATAAATAATGCCGAATTAATGGACTCGACTTTCGTTTATCGCCTCAATTTCAACCTGCAGTCAAACCTTCGCCTCGAAATCCAAATACAAAAATCCAAAAAGTGTACACCAAAAAATAGTAGCAGACAGGCAGTTCGAATGTTTTGTCGCTTGTGGCAACGTGTTAACAACGATTTTTTTAATTAAAACAGCATCAAACAGTGAGCGTGTTTAGTAAAAATAATTGCTGAAATCACTACGTTATGTAGCGCTGATTCTACGGTCTTTGGACTTGTTTTGTGGTGTCTGATATAAGAATATTTTGTATCTAAAGTACGAGACTGTGTGTGATTTACCCGCCTAGTTATCTAGTTAGTTGTTTATATAAGAACGTGTTAATGTCTAATTAATTGAACATTCTTAAAACAACAAATTGAGTTCGAACAAATAGTTGTGGTTTTTTTTTTAAAGATATTTAATTATTGATTTAGAAAAGTTCAATATAAAATACTTTGTGTACTCGTTTAAGAAATGTAATTTAATTGCTTTTAATTAAACAACTGAATAATATTTTTAAGGAGATATAAATCGATTTATTAGAAATTCTCACAAAATTTGTAAACTCTGAAACTCTAAAAGGCACGCACTCAATGCTTCTCAATACAAAATCGCTAATGGAAACAATTGAACAAACATTTTCGAAAATTTGCATGAGAATAGGCAAACTACGACAACTACGAGAGTTACAGAATAGAAGGGACTACAACTAGACAGATGGCAACTCTACTTTTTATCAGTAGTCCTGAATTCCAATCTATCTTGCTTTTGTCTCGCTTTATGCACTTTATCTTACTCACACTCTACGCTTCTTAAAGTTGTCGTTATAGTCGCGCCCATCCGTTCGTCTGTCTAAAAGTAAGATCATCGAAATCTCAAAGACTATAAGAACTAGAGGCGCCTAACCACGGATACATATAGACTCAACTTATACATACGCGGCTCAAGTTTTTTTAGGACATACTTCTGTCAAAGATTCGTTCACGCATTCTAATAGTCGAATACCGAAATGTCTTTCAAAGAACGCGTGTAAGCCTCTTTGACGGCATCTACAGTCCCATGGCTGCGTGCGGTTTGGAGAAGAAGAAAAAGTACGTCAGGCCCAAGAAGCAGGTGATTTGGTGCATTGTCCTTATACAGTTGCTAATTCGCGGCAATAGTTGGTCTCACTCTGTTCTCTTCAACCTTTTCAGAACTTCCATATAAAAAGGAGCATTGGCTGTATATCCCTGAGGTACAAACTTCTGCTCGACAATGAGCCTGGCCTTCGACTTGAATTTGTTCCGCACTCTGTTGGTCATCTTTGAACACTTAACAACTTTAGTTTGTAATAGGCTATCACTTCCGAATACTTGTCTAATCATATCCAATGTCTCCATAGCTCATTTTCCAAGTCTAACTTAAAATTTAATCGCATTTAATCGCATTTACTCATATAATGAAGAGATCGCTCTATTTTGGAGCTTGCACCGTATCTCTCGACAAAGTTTAGGCTATAAAGCGATATCGAAGCGGGAAAACAGTTTCGAAACTTCTAAGCCGCTTGGCTTTTCTTTTATTTTCTTGTTCTTGATTCTTATTTACATGATTTGCTGTTGTTAATGCAAAATTTCTGAGAATATTTCTTTTATAACAGGATTTTGCACGCATCGTTTCGTTTCTAGCAAGCACTCTGACGTAAGCCTAGCGAGCGTATAGTGTCAACACGAAAAAATTTAAACAATACTTATGCACACGCAGTAGCTCTGTCCATAATGTTATTGAATGTTTGATCAATCTTAGGCATTGATTTCTGTTCTGCTTAACACGTACAAATTCTAAATCCTTCACACATTGAGAAAGAAATATAATTTCAAGCGCTCTGCAAGAAACAACATTTGTTTGCATCATCTTGGCACATTTGACCTTTGACGCACGACAAAGAAGATAACACTGTATCAGTCGAATCATTGTGACACTATTCGCTTATATATAGTCTTTCATCGACCGAAAACGCGGGCCCGGGACTAAAAAATTATGGACCTCTACTGCTAGACACTCCTGTAAAACGCAATCATATTATACCCGGGCCACTAAGGTAGACTGGGCCGGAGTGTTTTACTCATCCTACCCACACCACGGGTCTACATGTATGTATTCTAAACAGAAACAGGATAAGACAGAATAAGATCACTTCACAAACAAATTTTGACACAACAATCTTGAATCACACCATACATTGTGAGTCACAAGAAATAGAATGCATTCGTTTGTTAATTCGACTCCATTTCTGCAGGTGGAGTCCAACACATGCAATCTAGATATTCTCGTTCAAACATTTAATCTTTAGCATTCGATGATGTAAATAGAAATACCGACATACATACAGATACATATTGTGAGAAATAGATGGCAACTCTATTCTATTTAACATATGCAGCCCTACAAATAAACAATTTAATGTTAACTTCATCTCAAAAAGTCGACACTAAGTCGATTTTGCTACTAATAAACATTTAGTATTGACTTTTTTTGAGTGAAGCCGATACTAAAGCTGCTGCTTATGTTACCAAATTTTACCTTTTATTTGATTTTGATTTGATTTAATGTCACAAAGATTTATTTTAAAAAAATGTTGAAGAAAATTGAATAAACATGCAAAACTTAGGCAATTCATTAAAATAAATTGATATTCACATACATATTTGAATATTCACAATGATAAACACGACTGGGGCATCAAGGTTTACATAAAAATCCCCGACCTTTTAGTAGCAGCTCTAAATTGTTTATTGGTACGAAACGCATTTAGAGTCGACACTAAAGTGATAGCTGATACTAACTAAAGTCGACTTTTCTGGACTCTCATTCACTGACAACGCCCCGCTTATACGCATTTCATTATTTTTACTCATTTCACTACGCTTGCACTCAATGCTTCGCACTAAAAACTTTTACTGTATCTTTTTTTCTGCTTCCTCTAATTTCACTGCTTGTCATTTTCTTCTTCTTTATCATCGTGTCAAATTGTCAACACTGTCATAAAAATTTCTTTCGCTTCACTTTTGCAATTTGCAAAGTTTTATGCCAAAATGTTGCACTTTTAAAAGTGTTGAATTTGTGTGCAAAAGTTTAATTGCAATGCGGCAAATGCAATTGGGTGTCTGCACGATTCGGGTTTCATTTTGTTTTTCTAATTAAATGCAACAAAATTTTAGCGGCCTTTTGCGTGTAGTGACGCCATTTTACTAAAAAAAAAAAATCTTCCAAAATGAAAACTAATTTAACCAATGTACAAATTATTAGCCAAATTTTCTTTGCTTTTAAATTGGTTTAGTGAGATTTTTTAAATTAAAATGTGAGGTGGTGTTGGCACCCCATCCATAAGCTTTTTATTGAATCAGTTCTAAATGTGCTTTGCAGTTTAACGCAAATCTCTAGTACCTAGAGATACCATCAAACGAATTTTGTTTTCTTTAGTTTTTTCTCCCAAATCTTTACAAACTTAATAGTTACTCTAAAAAACTTTTCGTGCGCAATTCATAAAATGAACAACTATATAAATACAATAAAATCGATGTTAAATCACGCATTTCATATACAAGTATGTACAGTCTGTATGCAAAAGTATACATATAATATATATAAGTACTCATTTATTTGTCGAGCTATGTTTGTATATTATATTTATGAGCTGTGTGGCAAATTGGCGTTAATTGATGGAGAGGACAAACCCGGCAGACACGACAAACAAATAAACAAATAGACAGATAGACGGACAGGCGGACAGACAGACAGTCCAAGACAGTCCAGAAAGTCAAATAGTTACATACATACAGTATATAGTCATATCTGAATGTCTTACAATAGTATTTAGTATGTACATCAAATATATTTCAATCAAGTGAAATTGCACTGTCTGAGACTAAAATGCGTAAATTTGCTTAAGTTTAGAGAGAAGACAATGCTGTGTGTTGCGCTGCTGTTACACTGAGTTGCATATATTATAGAGCTTGACATTGAGATGGTAGCACATGCGTCCATAACTGTGGAGAGAAATTTAGCAACAGTTAGAAAAGTACATACAAAATTTACTTTATTAAATTACTGGCAAAATGTGCCATTTCAAAATTGAATTTACATAGTCTAGCAACAAAGAATGCAATTGTATGATGTAGTATTATAGAATTTATCGAATTCAGTCGCACTTATTGCTTCATCTAAAAGTACTCTTACCGACACCCACACTCAATGCTTCATATTGCATTCTATTAAACCGACATTGCACGAAAACTGCTCAATCTATGCGAACACAAAGTGTCTTTAAATTATTTATATACCCTCAGCTTAATATCTTCTCGTAAGCACAACAATCAACCACACTCAATTCTTCGCGATTCATTTTACCATATGTAAGACGAAAACATCACAGTATACGCGTTTACACAATCGGTGCTACAATCTCGTCTTCGTTCCCACTTACTACTTCCTATAAACATCATACTCTTACACTCAATGGTTCACTCCACATAGTACCCGACGTTACTTGAAAAATCTTCACATACATCAACATTCAATGCTTCACGGTAGATATTACAAAATGATGCACAAAAACTACTTGATGCCTACTTTTTCAATACGATAAGAGGACTGATTATATCAAATGTCGATATTTTTAGCCCGATATATCGAAATTTTTATATTCATTTTCCAACACAATAAAAACGGTACATTTACCTTGAAATTCATTGGTTTTCACCCACTTGAAATATTAATTCATTAGTCTAATATTTAAAATTTACAAAACAACCATGGATATACAGCCAAAATATATGCAGTATCTGAACAAAACTACCGAAACTGTTCGGCCATCATGTCCTTGATGCATACAGCATTTTTGCGCTCACTGGCGAAAAAGTAATGTATGTTTTCGATACGATTATATCGTTACTTTCAAAATATCAATTCAAATATCGATATTCGATATTTTCCGATGTATCAACAATCGTAATTCCTTCCTAACCACCTCTTCTTTTAAGGGTGTTCACACTTAATCGATTAAAAACAAAAAATTAAAAGTAAACGCAGAGTCCCATGCACTCAGCTTAGTGCTTAAAAAATTACTGTCTCTTTAGTTTTAATTTCGGTCGTTCCGCTGTTGGTTGTGATTCAAATTGTAAGTATATTCGAAAACACTTTAAAGTAATTCTTTAAGATCAATTTTGTTTGAGTACAAATTGTGATTGGAAATCATATATTTTGTTTAGTATATTTTCTCATCAACTAAGCTGTTAACAACACCCAATTTGTATTTCTGTATACATACAAACTAAAATATACATACAGCATCAGCACAAAAGTTATTTCCTATCGTTTGTGAACTATGTATAAATTATGGCTTCATTGTTTCGTAAGTCATAGAAATAATGCACGTTTATAACAATTACAGCCGCAACAGCAGCACAAGAACTATATATAGTATACTATAGAACCACTACAAGTTGTGGCACGTTATCAAAGTGAATTTCCAGTGTACTATTTTTAAAGTGCCTCGGAAGAAGAGTCAAGAAACCTTTTCGAGGCGCGTTCAGCGAATGCCTTTTTTTCTTCTCTGTAAGTTCGAAGACGACGTCATATTTCGCAAGTAATTTAAATTTATTTTGCGTTTTAATTTCTTTCATTTCTCGTTCTATTTGCTATTCGTTCTATAAGTTTGCTTATTGTCATTATTCTGATTGGTTGGATGCCTTTGACGCGTGCACTTGAGCCAAGAGTTGGTTATGGTTGCTGGGCCTCTTTCTTTACTTATTTATTGTCATTTTAGTGGCTTCTCAATACGCTTCACTGGTTTGATTTTATGTGACATTTTGCGTTTAAGTTGCACATAAACTATGAAAAGACGTGGTGGTTTTTAGTTAATGTAAATAAATTAGGTATGGCACTTTTTACTTTATTACGCATACGCATGGTTAAACGTCATTATTTTTGAGAGCAGCAGCATTACGATTTAAAAGGGTTTCTGCGAAATATTTTTATATTTAATATTTTTAAGCATACTTTGGCTTACTGAAATAAGTGTACATACGAAGTGACAGCTAAAGTGTGAAAGAGACGGACGAGACAAGCACTGTTAAGTGAATTGAAAGACTGCTACTGTTTGCTTTGTTCTTTTGCCTTGCCTCTTGATTTGGCTTGCACGTTACTTGTATCGAACCAAGTTAAACACAATTTACAACTGGTGGAAACATTTCCTTTTCGTTAGGAATATTTTTGCAGTACCAAATGAAATCAACAATAGAGGTTTAAGTTTTTGCAAACTAGTGTTTTGCGCAATGTTCTTGTACAAATTGTTATCAAAATCAGGTGCTCATTTCTGCTGTTTAAAGCATCCTTCCGATTGGCGGATCACTGCAGTGTTTCAATTTAGAAGTGTCAACATTAAAAGAGGCTGTATACTCTCTTCAATCAAGGACGATTACAAGGAAGACAGCCGTTTTATCACCCATATACAACTCGCTCAAATCACCAAATGTAACAGCACCTCAGTTAGTCAAACCTCTCATATTATAGAACTCAGAAACATTCCTTACGAACGAGTACATCCAAAGCTAGGCATAACGGTTGCTAGGTATTTGAAGATATGAAGCAAACGGGAGAGGAAGCCAATATTAGAAGAACAAAGGAGCTCCTTTCACTAACAAGAAGGAGGTTAGATCTAGTGACGTGATACATATAGATCTATAGACATACGGAGCGATACGCAACTCGATACAATGATTTCTGTAAAAGTTGCATGGACAAAAAAGAAACCATCAGGCAGACTTTCCCACACTTTATCGAAGAAGACGGAGATTATTGGAAACTGAATCTCTAGTGAGCTAACATACAGGAGGAGGAGCTAAGACTCTATAGCTTTGATCGAAGAAACATGTTAAAGTTTTCTTTTGGTTGGTTTTTTCGGAAGCGATAAAAATGGGGGTTCAAAAAATATGCTTGTATGTTGAACACCCTCGAAAAAACACGAAAAACGTTAAATATATTAAGTAAAAACTTAAGATATTCCAAATTTATAGCATAGCAAAAAAAAACAGCAAACACAGCTAGAAACAGTGTTCAACCTACAAGCTCATAAAGTGTTCAACCTACAGTTTTGCTGAATAGCGACGATATGTTTGAAAATACATAAAAAAAATAGTACATGCAATATAAACCCATCTTACAAATAGGCGTATTCCCTCAAAAATATTAAAACTGTTGTCGCTCTTCTTAATGACAGTTCGAATATCGGCGTTTCCGCTGTCACAATACAACATTTTAGGGGTGTTCAACCTACAAACCACTCCTCTAACTACCACAACTTATAACACATGATCTTCAGATTATAAAAGTTAGTTACATTTTGCTTATAATTGTGTTCGAGTACAGCAAAAACAAAAAGAATTATGCATTCAGTTTCATCTTTCTCATTATTTTTGGAGAGAAGTGTTTTGTAACTATTTGCATAGCCCGCCCATAGAATTGTGTAGGGCATAATATAGTCATTTATATTGCAGCACGTGTCTTAATTACAATTTTGATGCTTCTGCTACTAATTTGCACACCTTCGGTGATGGCCATGCTATTTGATTTTTTGGCGCTCTCATTTTTAGTCGTTGTGGTTGGTTTATTTTTTAATTATTATTTCTAGTGGTTGTGCTGCGCACTCCATCTAAACGAATTTGATTATATTCTGCATGATTCAGCGCATTTTCGTTTGCTAAAAGTTTTGTTCACTTGCTATTTTATTGCCACTAGGTGTGTAGTGTTGTGTTTATTTTTGTGTCTAGCCGTGCCTGAGAAATGAACACACACAGCGATAGAAAGTATAATAATGCCAGAAAATTATTGTATGTTGTATACTTTTAATGTATTTTATCAAAAAGCATTTATTTTGTCTATTTAAGCATAGCTAGGTAGGTGAACTGTTTATGCGTGTTTAGCTTCGAATGCATGTACTTCAGTTTGCACACTTTTTGCATTGCATTACTTTCTTAATAGCGCACAGCTTTTATCTGTTGCTATCTTTAAATAACTGTAAATTATATGCAGCCTTCTTAAGCTTGTATGCGCTTATAATTTACAAGTAGTTTAAGCTAATCTGACGCTGAAAATAGCACATATAGGCAGCGCAAACGTAGATGTTCACTATCAATGTACTTTAGTTTTTATTTTCAACACCTGCAGTGCATTCAAAATTCAATACTACACAATTAATTTTTATTTTATGCATCAATCTATTTAATTCCCACCAATAAAAACCCAAAAATCACACACAGCATGCTATAATTAGAGTGCGCATGCAAAAAAAAAATTGCAATCAATTAAAAACCTGCTAATTGACAAAATAAATTAGCAATTTATTAAGAATATAGACGAACAAAAAAATAAAAATATATCACAAAATTGCAACGAATTTGCTGTTATTGTTAAAAATAGTTCAATTTGAAGGTTTTGTTATATTTGTTATATTTGCTATATTTAAGCCTTGGCAACTAAAACTAAAAGCATTATGAAAATTGTTGAAAGTGAGCAAATAAAATGTTCTAATTAAAATTGCTATACTATATTACAGCAACCATCAATGACCCACAGGTTTACGCTGTTCAATTATTAGTAAAAATTTGTTCAAATAGCTGAAATAATATAAATTTTATCTATAGCAATTTTCTCTTGACTTTATTGTTGTCTTATTTTTCAATTTATGGCAGTCATTAAAAAGTTTCAACATTCATTTTATTATTTCTACGTTTTTTTATTGTGTTTAGCAGCAGCTTATTTTATTGACTTGACTATGTATAGATTGTCTATATGCATAATCTGACAATAGAAAATTATTCTTTTGTCTTAAGCGTGTATATAGAAACTTATTATATTTAAAGGTCTGATACAGCAGTAATGGAACATTAACAACAACAACAACAAAAACTGAGTACAATTTTTTATCAAATTAGGGGTTCTGTTGGAAGTTTTGAGTAATTTGCCTGTATGTACAGAACAATTTCTGCTCAAAAAAGACCACATATTACGTGAAGAATTATAGCCGAACTGCCGTTAGATATATAAATTGATACAGCAAACTCTTTCGCCCAAAAATCGCAATTTTCATAAAAAAAATTAAATTTTCCATACATAAAACTAAATGTTATAAATAAAATTTAGAGATTTTTGAGATGAAAGGCGTATTTCTGTATCACCTCGTATATAAAATTCTCTTTTGTCTCAAAAATCATCAAATTTTAAACAATAAATTTAAAAAGAGATTACTGTGTCACTCCATATTTGTAGATGTTAAGGAACACAGAAATCTCTTTCGCCTCAAAATCTTCAAATTCCGTTATTTTCATGAATGAAATATGCAGAATTCAAGACGAAAGAGATTTCTGTGTCTCCTCCTCCGCTAAACTGTTTCTGAACATCTACATATGCTTTAAAATATGCTTTAAAAATTGCAAATTTTTATTTTCTAAAGCTATTACTGCAGTATTAAATCGAAAAATGATTGCCACTTTTTTATGTGACGCCAGACTTTACACGTAGCTACTCGACAATTGTCTTTATGAGTCTTTTCAACTTAATTTTCAATTACAAGCATAATTTTTGTTTCATACTTTGACAAGTTTTTCTTTTGTTTTTCCACAAGCCTTTTCATTTTTACTCAACTAAAAAAACAAAAAAAAAAAATAAGAAAGAAGAGCAGCAGACAAAAGCGTACAAAAAAAAAAATACAAAAACGAGTGATATGTACGTTTTAGGCCACTGTAGAATACGCTGCAGACATTTAATGTAAGGTATATGTGTGTTGGATTCGAGAAGACAAGCAAGGCATTTATAAACTTGCAGGACACTGTTTTCATATGTTTTCATTTGAGCAAAGCAAGCACTGTGCGCACATACATATAAAAAAAACCAAATGCAGATTTCAATTTATAATGACAACAAATGCAAGTAAACAAGCGAGATATGCCATCGCCTGTCACGGCTCTCTTGCCTTATTCCCAAAAAAGTTCTGTAGAATTTATGGTTTGCGCTCTAGTATGTATGAGTGTTGCAGTTGCATAAATATATGTACAGAGATAGATAAAGTCTATATTTGACTCTATACTGCCAACTGTATATAAAATAACCAAAAGGAACAACAAACAGATCGGCTAGGCGTGTTACAGCATGATTTCAAACATAAAGTGAGAACGTGTCTGATGAGTCAAGTAATGTTGAATAGTAACTGAATCGAAAGACTACTCTATTTGCTTTGCCTATTTGTATTTTCATTTCGTTTGATCGATTGGTCGTATCGAACCAAGTCACTGCGAGTTACAACTTGTTGAAACTTGTTTGGTTCGTTTGCAACCTTATTTTAAAGAACGCAGTGAAAAGAAGAATACAATTCATTTGAGGTATGTGCCAAACATACAAGTTGACCCCCGTGACATTGTAAGCGTGCACTTCCGCAAAATGACGAACAGATAAAGGGCTTGTAACTAAAGCACTCGGTTTATGTTATGTGCTACGCTCCTTTTGTTTAACATTTACAAGACTACGAGACACCGCCAATGTTACTAATTTTTCCTGATGCCCTTTACATATATACCAAATCTCATTTATTTTCGTGAAAAATAGTTACTGAGATATGATGAATTTCATTTATCTTTTATATAGGAGGCGTGGCACAGACCACTTCGCCAGTGGATTTCACCCGATGCACTATATATATATATATATATATATATATATATATATATATATATATATATATATATATATATATATGTTGCAAATTTCAACAAGCTGCGTGAAATAGTTTCTCAAGTTTGACAGATAGCTTTGTCTTATATGAGAGAAACCACGCACTATTTCCACATATTATATGGTTATAAGTCTTCCTCCGCTCGATAGTAATTCAATCTAGCCTTTTCATAACGATCGGTCAAACCGTCCTAAACCGTTACAAACCGAAGTTACACGGTAACTAACATACGCACGCACGATATTTTGTGAAGCTACCTTCTACAAACTATCCATCAAACTGATACTACTCTTTTCGCACTATGTGTGTAGGGTATAAAAATACAAAATAAAGTTGCAAATTGTTATTTTGGACGGCAGCGTCGCCAACAACATTGTCGCCGAGAACGTGTATCTAGATCCATACCACCTACATATGTATACATAAATATATCAGTCTATCTAGTATCTACATACTACAAGTATATATAAGATACATATAAGCAGTGAGCATATGCATATATATATTCCTTCAATCCGATGTCAACATCGCCGACAACGACGATTGCTTGTTTTTATTTCTAATTGGAATAGCACACGGAATTCTCATACAAGTATTTATGTATTTTATCTGGTTTTTCTTTTTTCTTCTTCTTTTTATTTTTTGTTTTGTGTTGTTTTGTTTTGTTACAGAAACACAATTTTGCCACAAGCCGTTTAGAATTTGCCACACTAATGACAAAAACACGCAAAAACACACAAATACATTCAGACAGACAAAGCTATACGCAGTACGGTGACACAGCGACATGCACAGCAAAGGACATGCCAACGGATAAACTGCAAGCGTAAGTTGTACAACAGTGCTGCAGTGTGGTGTAGAAGAAATGCTGTGCGTGTGGCGCAGTATGGAAAAAAAAAACCAAAAAGGACAAAGAACGCATTCGAAACGTGTTGAAGTATTTCATTTTTTTTTTTTTTCAGTTTTGCGTTGCAAGAAATTGCTAAGCGCTGTAAGCATGTCGTCAGCCAAAGAATGTTGAGTGAGCTTTTCAATGGTGATAACTTGAAGAGCAGCAAAGATAACAGGAAAAAATTCTACAAAAAAAAAAAAAATTAAATAAAATAAAAAAATCCTGAAAAACTTGCGTCAAGCGTATTTGAGTATGCAACACATATGCTGTGTGTCTACTTTAAGAAATGACAAATGGTTGATTTTTAGATTTACTGTTACAGTGTAACCTGCCACAAACTATAGCGGGTTTACACTGAATAGCAGTAAGCTACTGCGTTTACACTGCGCAAAATGCGCATTTCAAATAGTAAAGTTGCACCTTAATTTTTTAGATATTAATCAATTAATACTTCTTGTAGGATTTAAGCACATTTTCACGACTGGCCTACATCTTTATAGGTAATTTTTTCAAACTAGTTTTCAATGTCGACTATAAATGTACTTTTAACAGCATGGACTGTCCAGCTGTTCAGCATTTGGCAGCTGTCCGATAAATGAGACAAAAGTAATGATAGCAAACAAAAAGTGACCGACAACAAATCAAAAATCGATTTATACTGCAGTGCTACTGGAAATGAATTTATTACAATTGTTAAGTCGCGAAATACACTACTCAATATTATGCCCCCAATAGCATATCTTGACAATGCATATTCTCTAATGTATTTCTAAGTCGTGAAAATGGCACTAACTGTGACTTTTTGACGCACAGCTGCTGCTAACTGCGTTTTACTGCGCCGATGGAAATCTAGTCTAAACAAGTAAAATGTGAAAATTGCTACAAGTATGCATATATGTTACACATTCAACTATTGTATCTGTTAAACTTTAAACAAGCACAAAAGCTAAACAGCTGTTTCAAAATACAATACAAATTAAACAATATCAAAGACAATACATGACTATATATCATGTAGATAAATAGCAACTTTGACACACTTGTTCAATGCTTTGCTTTTCTGACGACTGATTTGTTTTTTTTTTCGATATATACTGCTACTATTACCCATTTCCACTTTTTATATACCATAGCAGTACATAATCCGCATATACTTGTATGGATATACATACGAGTATATTTCATTGCAGCATTTTTTGGCAGTCATTTAAAATCGAACAAGGAAAAACTTTGCGTGTTCAAAGTTGGAAAAACAAGCAATTGCCTTTGGCTTCTTTCACCAATACCAATACCAATACCAATACCCCGTCACATACTGCTACCGACTGCTGAAAGTTTTCCAATGACTGTGCCTTTAGTTTCATGTACAAAATGTCACACTGTGCCGGCATTTATTTTTAGTAAAAACACCTTTAGGGAATTGCTACCATATTGGAATATTAATAATTCGATATGCCAAACTTGCATTTCAATTCTAATTCATTTCATTTCATTTTTTGTTCTTCTTCTGCTGCTTCTTTTGTAAGTTAGTACAGCAGATGCATTTAATATGCATGTTGATTGATATGCCATTAGTATGTTCAATTTTTCTTTGCGGCTCTAGGTGCAGCATGGCATTAGTGGTTTTGTCTAGTTTCATGCTTGGAATACATTTTATTGATTCGAATTCCTTTTTAAAAGCATATAAAACGCGACTGTATTTCTGATAAACCTTAACCTTCAGTCTAGCAAAATCTCCCTTATTCGTAGCTGTGAGTTATGAGATTATTATGGAGGTGAGCTAAGAGTGCTGAAGCTTACAAAATTAGACTAAAGCATTTATATGGGACTATGCTTTAACAAGTGATGAGCAGCTCATCATACATTTTAATTGTATCCATCCACAGAGCTTTTTAAAAGGTTTATGCTCGCGACTGAACTATTTTTGTTAAAGCTGGACCTTCATTCTGGCCTATTTGAGTGTCATCTTAAATCATCACAGATGTGAATGACGAATGAAAAAAAAAAAATAGACCGTTGGAAAGCATACATATAAACTTGTGTATGAAACTATGATTTAACAGACGGTCACCAGCTCATTTCGGAATTCCGCTATTTTCATATTCCAGAAATAATTAACTTTGCGAATACTGTGTTAAACCTGAAACTCCAATATGTCCGATTCGGTTGTCAGCTTAATTCATCGCAGGTGTCAGTTCAAAGGACTACGTTTAGCTAATTTCGTGACGCTATCTTATATAGTCAACATTTTTGTGAAAATATGCTTTAACAGGTGGTGATCAGCTTGTTTGCATATCAAACATTTTTTATTTCATCAATCCGCAGTGCTCTCTAAAAGGGTTACATTAGCGACCCCTTCTTTGTTTCTTCTTATTGTGACTGCTATCTAGTTAGAATCTAGTTAGTCGTCTTGGTCCTTCAGCGGTTTCGCTAGGCTGTTTGTATAGTTTGCCAAACACTTGGAGTACCTTTGGTTATGACGCTGTATTTGTTAGTTGACTGTTGATAACAATAAATCGTGTTGTAGCCTACATACAGGTATTGTGTGTTTTTAACAAATCGCTAGTGCCTTGAAAAATCGCAAAATGGATACAACCATCAATGTTGTCTGCCCTCTCGTGTCTGCCCTCACGCGTCTGCTGGTCATTTGCTTCACTTTTTGTTTCTATGCATTCGTTCATCGGGTTGATATCGGTTTCCATTTTCGAAAACAAATATTTTTCGCTGCCGGAAACAATCCGATTCAACCGTTACAACAATTTTGACGACAGACGGCGAGCGGTTATAAGACAGTGCATAATGATAGTACAGTAGCATTAATCAAAGCATATAGCGCTACTGCATGTTAACTGTATTGCCATGTATGATAAGAAAGGTTAGTATAATGCAGTTCAGTAAAAGAATTTTGCAGAATTTTTTTGGACTTACGTGTGACACTTATTTTTATATTTTGGCCAATTTATACAATATGTTCATAAATTATGTGTTATTCTGATATATGAGCTATATTATTGCAAAGTTGCATTGAAATCTATGCAGTAGTTTTTGCATGAAAGAGTAACAAACATCCATACATCCATACAAACTTTCGCGTTTATAATATTAGTAGGATAGTAGGACTAGTTTGTCACAGCACCATCATTAAAATCAAACAACTTGTATTATTTTTTAAGGATTTCAAATTCATTTTATTGATTTGTTTTTTCTTACGCATCATCATCGATCTTATCTTGTTTCATTATTTTTTTATATTTTTGTTTTTTTTTTTCGGTTTTTGTTTTATATTTTATATTAATTTAAACATTATATGCGTCTTCAACATCAGCTTTATCAACTGCATCATTGTTTTAAAGAACTGCTGTTTTTTTTTTTTTGTATTGCTGCATTTTGCACAAAATTCTCTTGGTTTTTTTTTTGTTTTTTATTAAATTTATTGTATTTTTTAATGATTTATATTTGTTTCCATTACTTTATACTTAAGATTTTCTTGTTTATGCCTTTTTTTCTCATATACATATACATATATTCATATATATTAAATTTTATTTGTTTTTTTTTTTTTGTTTTTTACGCACACTCGCTATATAAACTTAATAAATTGTTCGTAAAACTAATTTTTCTTTTAAATAATTAATAAAAATTTTTTGCTTTTTTTTTATTATAAATATACTAAATTTTCATACTTGTATGCACAGTACACACAAAGTATATATATATATATATATATATATATATATATATATATATATATATATATATATATATATATATATATATATATATATATATATATATATATATATATATTTAAACCAAAATTAAAAAAGAAAAAAAAAATGTCTAATTAAAAAATAAAAATATATTGCAACACAAAATAAGCACAGTATTTAACAGACCTATTTCAGATTTCACTTTCGGCAAGATTTTTTTTGACTTTCGCGCGGGTTTTGTGTTTTAAATTCACTTTGCATGGTGAATTTTTGCGTTTTAAATTCACTTTGCATGGTGAATTCAAATTGCAAAATCTCGTAACTGTTGAAATAGCAGTTTTAACGAATTCACTTTCGCAAAAACTTATCGAATATATAAAGCGGAACTGTTCAGTATAACTTCTTTTCAGCATACTACGAGTACACTTATGATTCTGGTTTTCACTTACGGCAATTTCGATTTTGCGAAAGTGAATTCGTTAACAATTCAATTTTTATACATTCGAGCAGATTTTGCATTCATGAAATGAAATTCATATTACTCAATTCAAACACACAAAATCTGCGCGAATGTGAAAAAACAATAAAATTAAATTTTAACGACGTCACTTTCGCAAAATCTTGCCGCCGAAAGTGGAAAATGAAACAGAGCAGTATACACTAACTACACTTAGAACAAACGTTGCGACAAATCTTTTTAGAGCAGCAGCAGCGTAGTAGCCTTAAAAGATAAAAATTTTATGCATTAAATTAAACAAACAAAAAAAAGTGTTTTTTTTTTGAATTTTTTTTAAATATATTTATTAAATATATTATTTAAATGAAAACATTTTGTTTCTCAGACTACTACAGACTATTATATGCACTTATTTAGTGTTTCCAGCTGCTTTGAAATTGTTTTCTTTTTTATATGTTTATAATTTTCTTGCCATAGCAAATGTTCGTGTTAGTAAAAAAAAGAAGTTTTGTAATTTATTTGTATATATATTTATATATTTAATTTTTTGTATTTTTTTTTTTGTTGTTGTTGTATATTTATATTTATAAATATAATAATTTGTATATAATAAACGCTACGAAACTAAAAAACAATTAAAACAAATTAAATTATTTTAATGTGATGTCTTGAAACGATTTGTTGATTTGTTGTTTTGTTTTGTTTTGTTTTAATGATGCTTGTTTTCTACAGCGCAAAAACGACTTGTTTTAATTTAAGATTTAGTTTGGTTTTTGTTTTTAGTTTTTATACAAATTTGCAGTAGTTTTTAAAAGATTGTTCTTTAATATAAAAAGAAATTAGTTTTTTAACAATAAAAACAAGTTGGTTTTGTTATTATTAATTGCTTGATTTCATAACTAAAAATTAATAGAAATAAATTAACAAAGATTTTTTTAGTTATAAAGTTTATAAAAACCAAAAACAAAAAAAAAATTTTAAATATAAAAAAAAATTTTAAATAAAAAAAAAATATATTTAAAACGCTAACAAAATAAGACAACAATAAATTTAGCTTTCAAGCGCACACAGTTCTATAAATTTGAATTGAGAAGTAATACATATTTATATAAGTTTTGTTTATATACGCGTATCACCCTGTGCCGGCTGTTTCCATATTCGAAAGCATACTTCGAAAGCATACTTCGAAAGCATACTTCGAAAGCATACTTCGACAGCATACTTCGACAGCATACTTCGACAGCATACTTCGAAAGCATACTTCGAAAGCGTACTTTAAAAGCATACTTTGAAAGCATACTTCGAAAGTGTTTCTGTGCCGTATTCCGCAAGAGTTCTTCGAAAGCGTTTTTCTGTTTAAAATGTGCCGTTTTTGTGCACTTTCAAAAGCATAACACAATTTGTATACACTTGTCTATCAATGCCAAGTGCATTCAAATTATAATAACTGAATTCTGTATTCTGCATATGATTCACGCAAACAAATCACTTTCGCACAACTTATGCGTATTCGAAAAGCGGCACGTGTGGAAATTAACTTTTAAGTTTGTGTTTTTTCTTTCATTTTCTTCGTCTTTAAATGTATTTTTAACTTAGTTGGCGCTTTTGCACATAATATACTTGTATTTTGTTGTTGTTTTTTTTTTAATATTATTTTTTATTTTATAATATATATATGCTAAATTTTACACTGTTCTTTTGCTTTGTTTTTTATTTATTTTTTGTTTTTGTTTTCTTTACACACACACATTTAAATTTATTAATATGTTTTTGTTTTGTTTTTATTTTTCATTTATTTTACTTATTAAATATGTTCCTTATTTTTCTTGCTTTTTTCAACACTGAGGGATTTATATTTCTTAAGTTTAATACATATTTTATTTTAGAATTAATGTATGTGTTTTCTTTTGCTTTTTTTAGTATGTATTATTATTATTATTATTATTTCGTTTGCTCGTTTGCTTATGAATTAGGGCGTAGCAATAAGTGTGTAACTGCTTTGTAATTGAAATAATGCGTTTTTAGTTAAAGTTCTAAAAAATAACATAAATTGTACCAGTGTAATAAGACTTATAAAAAGCTTAAAAAGCACATATTTGTTTATAAGTTTATAGCAAACAATTGCTCGAACGGTAGGTTTTAAAAAAATAAAAATTTGTATGTTAAAAAAATAGAGCTAAATTTAGCTTACGATACTTTCAAAATTCACGAAATAAGCTCGCTAAGCAGTTACAAAAAAGTATTTCACATCATCTCTTTTTTTTTCTTTTTTCTTTTTGCTATACCCAAATTCAAAATGTGTTATACTAAATATTGTTTTGTGTGTCTGTCTGTCTGTCTGTCTGTCTGTCTGTCTGTGTATGTGTGTGTGTTTTATTGTATTTTAATTTAAATTGTGTTGCATACGTTTATGCAAGACTGTATGCATTTTTATTGTGTTGTAGTTATTAATTTTTAATTACTATGAAGACAAGTTGACATCTATGTTGATTTGTATGTATTTGTATGTACGTATATGTATATTTTATTGTATGTAATGTATGCGGCTCATGTTTTTGCTCCACTAGCTCTAGCTCTCTAGATCTTTGTTTGCGCCAGTTTAAATTTTTTATTAATTATATTTAATTTTGTTTTTTTGTTAGCATTTATATGCACTGCGCCTGATTGTACAACATTTAATTTATATAGAAATAATTTCTTTTTTGTTTAATTAGCCTTCTTACAATTTTTTTTTTTAAACTTGCTGCCAATTTTTGTTTTATAAATTTTAAATTTATACGCTAAATAAATAAATACACTATTTTTGCCGAACTTTTGTTGCTTTGTCATTTTTGAGTTGTAACATCTTTCGCATAGATGCTCATATATTGTATATATGGTATTTTTCCTCATTTTTGAGCTCTTGCTTTTCGTTTCACTTTTGTATGAAACAAATACACCAACTATATTTCAAACTCTTGCACCAGTAGAAAATGTTTGCTTTGTCTATTTTCTGCTATGCTCTAACAAAAACGACGGGCCATGTATTCGTGTGTCATACGGGCGGCCATAAAGGATCTTTGAATTCAATTTATTTTCACAAAATTTATGTTTTAAAAAAATGAAAATTATATCTAAATGAAGTAAATACCTTCGTGATTTAGATTTTTGTTCTTATTGTTTGAATTGATGCAGTTCGAAATCAAGTGGTTTTAAACTTGAAGCCGAAACATGGTCGAAACTACTTAGTTTACGCGTTACTTAAACAAAAATGTTTTGTTTTGTAGCGCCTTATGTGTTGTTGGAACTAAAAGAAGAAAATTAATTGTTTTCCATGAACTATAAAAAAAAAAAACACATACACACATATAAGTTAGATACAACAGCTAGTCGCTTCAAAAAAAAATGAGTAAAGTAAACACGCAACCCTGTGCATTCTATTTCAATACACTCTCAATTCTCGCACTAGTTTAAATTTCATAGTCACGTTTCAATTTCCTGTCACGTCAAGTAGACATTTTTTTAGTATTGAATTAAGTTTCAAAGTTGATATAATAACATTTTTTAACATTTGATTTTAGTTCCGATTCCATTGTTCCGCACTAATAAATACTAAACTTTTTGTTTTTCTTCTACTGTTAAACATCGTTCAGCTGGTATGCCAAAATGTACTAAAAAAAATACCACATATAAAACATTGTTTCTTGGGATGTTTCAGTTGTTCTTGTCAAACTGCTGTTGTTGTCAAACTGTTGTTGTTGTTTTCAAACTGTTGATTGTATTTAATTCAAATTGTAAGTGTTTCAAAATACTACAAATTAATTTATCATAGCGGAAATTTGTAAAGTAGCACAATGGTCGGCGAGTTCGCCTACTTTTGTTGTTGGAAACCAATTACTTTCTCATCAATTAAGTAGCTAATCGACTAGTTGTGTGTGTATAGCGCTAAATATAAATTTAAAAATCAATTTCAAGCGATCCTTCATTTAAACATATTTATGTTTATATAATGCATATGCTTCAATTTTAAATTAGTTGGCTATTATAAAATATCTATATTTTTGTTTTATTTATTAAATTATATATTTTTTTTTCGCTCTCTCAGCTGCTCTCAATTTGGGATTTACTTTTTACGCCTTAAAAAGTTTTATTTTGTTTGTTTCTTTTTTTTAATAAATATTAAATTTTCTTTAATGCTTTTTGTTGGTTTGTGTTTTAAATATATCTTTTTTTACACACTGTGTGTGACTATATTTTTAATTTTTTATTTTTTATTTAAATTAATGTTTTTTTTTTGTATTTTTTAAACTTATGCCTGTTTGTGTTTGCTCGGTTTAAATTTTGTTTTATGCATTATTTTTGGATTTTTTTTTTTTTTTTTTTTTGTTTAATTTATAAATTAATAAAGCGTTATATTTTCACACATGATTTGTTGTTTGCTGTTAATTTTTTTTGCATAAACTATTATTCAAACTTCGGATTTTGTTGCTCTGGTTCAAACTCTAATTTAGACTCAACACAATTCAAAATTCTTGACATACATTTTCTGCAGCTTCTGGATTTTTTTGTTTGTTTCACTTCAACTTGGATTTCGGTTTGGGCTAAAAACTACTTTACATCTAAAAGTATGTATATATATATATATATATATATATATATATATATATATATATATATATATATATATATATATATATATATATATATATATATATATATATATATATATATATATATATATATATATATATATATATATAATATATATATATATATATATATATATATATATATATATATATATATATATATATATATATATATATATATATATATATATATATATATATATATATATATATATATATATACATATGCATATCTGTAGTCTCGTGATTATGTATCGCTATATTTATTTATTTATTTATATATATATATATATTTATATTTTTAAGTTGTTGCTATAGGTATATGTAAGTATGCATGTAAATGTATTTAGTAAAATGTTTTGTTTAGACACACTGTTCAAATTTATTTATTTTTGTTTTTATTTTTTTTTTTTTAGTTTAGTTTAATTTACTCAATATATTTGCTTAATTACTTTTAGACTTAAACTTTGCTGCTTACAATCCAAAAATTTGTATCTGTGTGAAAGGGTAGTGTAGCAGTGTATGTGTAGATTGGACTTCAGTTTGTAGTTAGTTATTCATCATCATCATTCTTATCATCCTCATCATCATCATCAACATCATAATCAACATCAACTCAGCTCTCTGTCTGTCACTCCAGTATGACTCTGTCTGTTCGATTTTTCAAATACCCTCACAAACAACTAAAATTGCTCTGTTGGTTTTCATAATTTCCATTTAATTACTACACTGCAGTATTTGCATAGAAGCGCCACGCCACCACAATGCTCCATTCTGAGTTGAGTGTTTTTTTTTTATCTTTTTTTGTATCTATGTTATTCCTGTAATGAAAGAAAAAGAGCACAATATTAAATAATTGCTTATTACAATATTATTATACACAATTAAATAATTCTATTATGCATACAATACTAAAACTTAATTGAATACATCAAATACTAATAATATTATTATTTTTTATTTAAATTTAATTAAATACCACTCGTTGTCTTATTTTGCAATTCAAATTTAATTTATCAATAAAATCAAACATTAAAATATTATAAGCGTAACTAGCAATATAGAAGTGCTTGCCTTTTATATTGTGCGCCTTGGCAACCCTAAGGTGCCAGCTGGCTGATATTTCTATTGCAAAGTTTGGGATTTTTTAGTCCAAACGTATGCAGAACGTTTTGATGTACGAGCACTATTTGTGTTGTATACAGTGACTTGTAAAATTCATTTCGACCAAAAAATGTAATTAACTTGCGAAAATTTTCGTGTATTGATTTACTACGACTTTCGACCTGTATTAGGGACAGTTCAAGTATTACGTAACGCGAAGAGGGTGTGGTTGGGTGAGCGGTAATATTAGAGCTGTCCCTTATCTCCACAAGAGTTCATCAATCAACGTCAAAAACTACTGTTTAATACTGCTATGTTGAATTCAAACACAACAAACGGCGGCGACCTGTTTAAAAACGAATCTAGAGAAGTTTTTCCAAAAACAGCTATTCTCACAGGAAACATAGATATTGTTCGTGAACTTATAATGCAAGACTATACTATCATATACAACACAGTGAGATAAAGACATCCTTGGCCATTATTGGAACCAGAATACATTCGATATTATAGTGTTTATAACATTTCGATATTATAACATTTCACCATCAAGAAGATTAGTTCACGTTCATCATAAATCTATGCCCAAACATCTATCCCAAAACAAAACTACGTTTGACTGACGAGCCAAATTCAACAAAAATTTGTTTATGGATGAAGCACTTCGAAGTAAATGCTTCCAACTTTTCCATTAGAGCAATGTAGGATGATCAATTCTAAATGGTACACAATCATTTAAAAGTGTTTTGATATTCCTGGAGAATACGATTTCTTTTTCCATTACTAGACGCACAATATAAAAGGCAGCCCTCGCTATTTATTAATTGCTATTTAAAATATTTTTTTTTTTCAAAACCTTCACTAATAAAATACATACTTCCTACTTGGGTTAATAAACTTAAGCACCAAAGTCTAAACGTGCTTGTTCATTGAAGTTGAAACAAAAAAAAAAAAAAGAAAAAAAAATATTGCTTGAACTTAACCCGACACATCGACATCGCTCTTAATGATTTGAGTGTAGGTTTCCATCTTAAAACGTTTTTAAAACTCGTTTTTTGTCTTAGCTATTAGATCTAATGTTTGACGTTTATACTCGTATTGTTATTTAAATTGGGCCACAAGTCGTTGACTACTTGTTAACCCTCACTGCATGTTTGCTGACCTATGACAAGGCTAAAGTGCTTGCGTGAGTTCTCAAGATATGCTTCGATGGTGAGTTTAGACAGATAGACAGACAGTTTAAAGAAAGACATGCCTAGTTAAGCTGTTTAAGTTAACTGCCGATAATCAAGTTAATTAATAGTTTTAATAAATAAGTGTTATTTTAATTATTAACAGTTTTCATACACAAATTACTACAATTAAGAGCGTGGGTACTAAACAAAATAGTAAGACTATAACCTCCAAATATAACTAAATACAAAAATTAATTGTAATTGCTTTGATTTTAGGACTTATATGAGCATTTAGTAGGTGATATAGGTGATTTAATCATTACCACTCAATCGACTATGTGAAAGTGGCACAGTATCAATGTTGATTTGTGGAATATATAATAAATAGTTTTAAACTAAAAAACAAAAGATGTGTGTTACTAGCAGCATATTGGTGAAATAATGCTTAGTGAACTTGAATAAAGTTAATTATAAGCATACTATTATAATACACAGATTACTTTTCCATTAAATTCCAAATTTCCAATAAATAAATAGCGTAGCTATTTATGTGAGCTTTGACCAGTAACCATAAAAAAACATCACCAAACGACGAATCAGCAATAAAATATTGAAAGAATATGTTAAAACTATTTGTGAATTATAAGTGCTATTAAAGTTTACGTGAAAGTTAATAATTCACAGCATTTGAAACAAATAAATAACGCAGTGTAACTACATAAATGCTTTTAAAGCCGACGCTGAGGAGAGAAAGGAAAACAGAGCGCACAGCAGACATAGCAACAAACAATTACAGCAAACAAACGGGAGTGACGTTTGCATAATGCTCTTTCCCGATCTCTTTCCTTGCATTGCATATGCGTATTCAGTAAGCTACATACAATGTGCCGTTCTTAGATAAGTAAAGAAAGAAAGGGAATGAGAGGACAGCAGCAAACAAATTAAATTGTCTGTATTTCATTTACATTTACTTTTGCAACCATAAAATGTTTAACCCTAAACTATTAATTGGCTCTTCGGTAACTTGTTGCTAGTTTTTAATTAATATCAGTTATCTTTTCAGTTAACACTAGTCAACTCTCGGTTTACTATTGATTACCTGATCCCGTTATAATTGCTTACCTTTTCAATTTCTAATCTCAACATTACAGTTAGTACCACTTACTGTTCTTTTTACTGTTGGTATTTGGCTACTTTTTATATCGCCAATGCTTACATTTCTGGTTACTACTACACATTTGGTTACTACTAATTAATTATGATTTATGTGTTCACTGTTAACTCGCTACGTAATGAGTGATAAGCGACGAATCTGAGCGCAAGTGGTCATTTATCGAGCATCATCGCTTGACCGATTAGTTTTAATAATGCCTTTGTCCAGTGCGATTCGTTGTACTGTTTTGCTGACAAGTCATATTCATATATTTATAAACACGTTTTACGATGTAAAAACAAGGAATCTGTGTCTACCCTATAAATCACGGAAGTTGCAGTAAGTTTTGGAAGGTTTCAACATTTATAGTATGAAAAACAACGCAAACATGCAGCATAATTTCGACAATATCTTGGTATGAAAATACCTAAAAAATACCATATTATACATTGTTTATTTAGTTGTCCTGAATATTTTAGCATTTGGTATTGAAGTGCATTAGAACGTCGCTCAGTGATAAACTACAATATTAAAACAAAAACTGCACATCGCCCAGTCACAACTACTCAATTTCATGTTTAAGTTCTTTGCGTCGCTCAATCGCACATTGCGTGTCTTTAGTCTCTGTGTATTTGGTATAGTTAATCTCACGCACTATAAATAAAGTAGAAAATTCAATTCATTTCTAAATATATTTACACATATCTCTAGTTAACTCTACAATTTCACACGTCTACAAAACTTACAAAAACCTATTCGACTTATACTAAGTATGTATGTTTTACAAACAATCAATTTGATACTAGAGCAATTTCAATCGTTTATGACTTATGAAATTTTACTAACTCTGCACTATAAACATAGTAATGCACACCAGTAGCAATTCTATGTGTAGTACGTACATTTGTACTTAACAAAAGAACAAATAATTATGCGTTCATTGACTAAAAGCAAGCATTGACTAAATCGATAAATTTGCCAACTAAATACAAAAGAGATACTCAATTGTAACTACATATATGAAAATTGTGTACATGTATTTACATGCACATTAAACAATGAGTTTAGGTGTGTGGCTGTGTGTGTGTGTGTGTGTGTGTGTGTGTATCTGAATTTGAAACAATAAACCATAAATACTATTGTTCTTCCATAATCATGCTGATGCTCTGCTGATGACGTCGAAAAACCCAAATAAAAAGTAAAAGAAAAACTGAGACAGGAATAAAAAACTAAAGAGTGCGACGAAGCTAGTCTTAAAAAGTCTCATATAAAAACTTTTATAATGAATAGTTAGACGTGTATAAAACAATAGTATACTACTAGTATTTCAACACAAAGTCAAAGTTAAATCTCGTAATACGAACAACGAAACAAAAGCATCACCCACGCAGTAATTACAACATTTTCTGCATCGAAAGAAACTAAAAAAAAAAAAACTTCGTATGCCGCCGACTCAAATTACAATGAAATTTGGCATACAACTGTTCGTTGACTGACCATTTTTACTGATTTACCGACCGAGCTTTATAGGGTAGACAAAAAGACAGACAATTTTACCGAAAAAGACTTTCACAAGACCTGAAATTGTTGGCTGCCAAAATCAAGTAGAAGCACACAGATACACACACATACAGATACATAGGTAGCCTTGGTAATAATAAAAAAACGATACAAAACAAAAAGTAGAAATAATAACTGTGTGCAAAACTTTTTCAACTGTAAATTGACAAAAAATAAAAAATCAGAGTCAACTATAACACAAAAAAAAAAAATCTGCAATCCACATCCATCAGTCAAAGTCAAAGTTTTAGATGAACCAACTTTAAATTTAGGTTTTTCTTGTTGCAGGAAGTTGAAATGTATTAAAAATGCCATAACTCAAAGTAAGCAAAATCTATAAGATTGCTTTGCTGCAGATAACTTTAGTTTTTCGTGAACTTTATTTTGTATATTTTCAGCGAGTTGTAAAAGAATTTTACACACAACAAAATATTGTATATAAAATTGTCAAAATGGAACAAAAATGTTATAAAAATTTGGCTTAGAATGCGCTTACCAACACTGACGCATATGTCGGTGCAGCAATGTGAATGGCTATTGTATTTTAAAATCTTTTGTTTATGTGAAAATTTATTGGAATTTTCTTTACAAAAAACAGCATGCATAACTAAATTTATGTAGTAAACTATACAAATATTGTATTTTTCTTTCTGTCAAAATTTAAAAAGTAATTCACTAATAACTGCAAATTGTTCGAGAATGTGGGAGTATATGAACCTGCAGCACATAAATCTACTTAGCTCAAGCAAGAACTAGTCTCTGTCAGCTTTTTTTTTTTTAGCTAGCAAAACTTAAACTTGCTGATACTCATATTTTCCAACACTGTCGCATTTAACAAGCAGTCTATTTTTTACTAAGGGTATTCGCAATGACTTGCAATAGTTCAAAAGTGTACAAACGTTGTCCCGTGCACACGTGTGCAAACTAAAGCGTTGCAACTCTGCACAGTCAGCACTTTGAGTCTTTGGTTTCGTTGGTACTCAGTGTTACCACAAAAAAACTAGCAAATGCGCAAGAAAAAATACCAGAAATCACGCTGCTACTTGTTAAAATTTTTGTAACTTTTTGCAGCACTGTATTTGCACCGTTGCAACGAAATTATTAGGTCAATGTTCGAGCAAAGTAGTGCAACATTTTTTGTGCAAATTATTGTTGATTGTGCAATACTTGTCTTACAAATTTACACTTTTACAAGAGCACGTGAAAACCTTAATTGAAATAAGATACTCATAATTTTCAACTGACAGCGCTCTCAGCACTAAAATTTAAATTTTACAACACTATTTTATGCTTTCTTAAACTAATCATATGGCACAACACTATAACATTCCTTAAAAAAAAAAAACTTAAAACAAGCTATATTTGACCTACACTCAATGACAAGTAGCTTTGATATAAAAAAATATCGCGTAAGACAAAATAAAATACGAAAAAATTTATAAAAATAAAAAGATTATTATATAAGCATGTCACATCTTTATTATCACATATTTTGTGGCATTCTTTTTTGCTTCTCGTCCATTTAATATATGTACATATAATAAGCAAATATTTTATTTTATTTTCATATCTTAGATAAAATTTATTATAAAAACAAAACACGAAGAATCTTAAATAAATTGCATGGAAGAAAATAAATAAAAATCGCTAAAGAATTATAAAAATGAAAATATTTTGTCGCCACACTCATATTGTCGTCTTTTTGTTTTTCAAAGTCATCAAAATTTGAGAATTTTCAAGCGAAAATGCGCGTTTAATTTTTTTCATTTCTTATAATTTTACCCGCCTTACATATAAGTTGGTCAAAGCGCTTGAATCTCATTGATTTTGAAGGCGATACGTTTAGAACTTTTTTTTTGTTTGGTTTTTTTTTTATGGCTTTTAATTACGAACATAAATAATGCATAACGCACTGTCTGTCTCTATCTGGTATTTCCTTCTAACGTACACAGCCAACAATATTTGTGATGAATCTAAACAGAAGCATTAGTTAATTCAACAGGCTAAATATTTAATAAGCCCAACTGTATTTTTACTGTTAATTGTACAGAAAACACAGCCTATATTATTTGTCTAGCACTAAAACTAATTGTGAATTATAAGTCTGCAATTGTTAAAACAAACATTATTTACTACGTGTATTTTCTAGATATACTATTTTGCTATTGCAGAGAATTTATCATCGATCAGGGACCATCTAAACTCGGCAAGCATGTAAATTGTTCTTGTTCTCGAATAAATTTTGAGGGACACATCTTTTGGATATGTTAAAATCAAAATGGCGTTTGATCTCCATGCAAGACGTCTAATTTGTCTTTTGCTACGTTCGTCGAAATTAGTCGGTCTGTCGCTGTGCTTACTTACACCATATGGGTCGGTGTTACGGATGTTTGAAATTACATTTCGTTACCGATTAACCCTGACAGCGATATCAACACTTGTAGACCCTGCTTCATGCAAACCTTTCATTCATTCAAACCGCGCTCGTTTACCGAGAAATGTGGCATTTTAAAACAAAAAGTACCGTTTATGTTGCAAATAGTATAAGTTAGCAGTGTGTACGGTCACTTATTAAAAAATAGCACTGTTCACACCCAAATTCATAATATGTTTGCATATTTAAATATTTCCTAAGAAAATCAGGAGAATAAATAGAAATGCTAATCAAATCAATATAGCTTAGAACTACAAAACCTTGCATACTGAAAAAAATGTGCCGTTACAATTAAAGAAGGGAGAGATACAAACAGCGAAAGTTCTTTACCACGTGGAACGATTTTTCGATGATACTTTTTTTTTGATATTATATATAGAAAGAGGTTCCTTATGAGTGGAACCATATAAATTCTGTTAAGTTCTGATCCATGAGAAAATCATCAAAGTCATCAATTTGCATAAGCAAGTAACACATGACAAATGTGCTATTTTGGAGTCAATTTTTTTTTATATTAATTTAGCTTGTTCTTAGGAATTTTGGTCTACTGCGCTCGAAAATTCTCTTCAAACAATTTTTAATGGAATTTTAGAAGGTAGGACCTCTATTTTAACTATATCTCGAGATAGAAGCGATCATTCTATTTGTATGCCCAAAATATAAATACACTCGTATATGTAAATTTGCTTCAGGAGTGTCTCTGGATATCACAGATTAGTCGCTTCTAACTCGAGGTGTAGCTAAAAAAAAATGTTTATTAAATTTAAGGTTATTTTTCTAGTCCTAAATCTATAAGAAACAAGTTAGGGCAATAAACAAGATGCTCGACTTTATTATACCCTATGTACGCCATAGACCATGATTTGCCGTTATTATAAATGACTGGTATTTTCAGGTTTAATCACTGTTATTTCTGTTAAGATCACTGCTTTTTCTGTTAATGTTATTTTGCAAAGTTTGTATTAACAGAAATATAAGTGACTATAACAGAAAATAGCAGTGAGTTTACACAAAAAGCAGTAATTTTAACAGAAACTGCTTTTTAAAACTGCTATTTGATTTACAATAACAATTTGAACTGTGTGTTCAAAAATAACAAATTTGACGCGCCGCCCTAGATAGACAATAAATAAACATAAATCTAATGTACGCTTTTCTAGTTATAAAACTACAAATATTTCCACAGTGTACACACACTCTCCATATATCTTTCTCTCGCGTGCGGAGCACTGTTCCAATTCGTTTTTCTATAGTCTCTAGATACTAAGTATACAAAGAATAGTTTTTATTTTCGTGCTATCGTGTGAATATTTTTGCCAGCAAACTTAAATATTTATAGACCAAATCGATCAGTAGTGCGCGTTTAGTAAAATATATATATATATATATATATATATATATATATATATATATATATATATATATATATATATATATATATATATATATATATATATATATATATATATATATATATATATATATATATATATATATATATATATATATATATATATATATATATATATATATATATATATATATATATATATATATATATATATATATATATATATATATATACATAAATAGATGGTATGTATAAAAATTAAATTTTTAGTTTATAAAAATAGCCAATAAGATAGACGAAAACATTTGTTAGATGTCGTCGTTGAAGACAAAGTCGGCAGGCATTTGTCGTCTGTCGTCAGCTAAATATTATTATGTAAATGTCAATGGGATTTTGCGCAGCTGTCATTTAGAGCATAATTAAACAAAAAATAACCGAACAAAATGTGAACTAAATAATTTATATATTCCATATAGTATAATACAGTAAGTAAGATCCATAGTTAGTAACTGGCAACACGCTTGTACTTAAATTATTTAATTTTTTGTTGTTTTTTTTTTGCTGAGTTTACATAGATACAAGTTGTATTATATGTACGAGTATAGTCAAATCAGTCAGTCAGTCAGGCAGACAGTCAGACAGACAGACAGCTTAATTATAAGAAATGTTATGTGCGCTCATGTCGTTTCTTGATAAGCACACGACAAGTTAAAGTGCTTTTGTAGTATACCACAACACCGACAAACCTACACCTATGTACTGCATTTCAACTATATACAACAACACTTGCACTTGATTTATATATGCATTACTATACTTTTAGGCATCTGCTACAGAATATATTGTGGCAGCGGAGCGCATTACTACTTGCATGAGTAAAACGCGAACGCAAGTAGATAAAATATTTAAATTAATTGCTATACCAGTAATTATTGTTTTCAAGACGAGAGCTTAGTTTTTCTCTTTTTGTTTTTCATTTGTGCTGAAAGGAAGTACTCATTAAGATTTAACATTGAGTGTTGCTTGCGGTGTATCTATTGGAAATTTTTGCAAACAAGATAGTGTTCTATATTGACAGTAATAATATTGAAAATTAATATTAGAACTTGCTATAAATACTTCATCTCTATATCTCTAAAAGCAGTATAAGTAAGATTTCAAAAGCAAAGCATAAGCTGTCCTCTTATTCCCATTTTCTCCTTATCATCGATCATACCACGTAATAATCTAACAACGGCATATGCTTCTCCCGGCACGCCGTCTCTTCCATTATACGCAGGAGTATGCAATGCGAGGTACGAGACAGATAAAGAGAATTATGCAAATGTCAGTCGCATGCTGTTATGTCTACTGTGCGCTCTATTTTCCTTTCTCTCCTGGATATCGCTTCTATGTTAACTGCACAAGGCTCTGATAAACAGCTACGCTATAAAAAATTAAAATATTGATTTGCTTATATTAATTACACAGCTTTACACAGTAAGGTAAACTATTGGACTGATATTGGGCAGACGGAAGTGTTTCTCTCTTCAATTTACTACGACAAATCTTTACTCGAGAGCATAGACCAAGTTAGACTCTGAAGATTTTTTGGGCCTAGCGCTGTACAATAGTGTATTAAAGCAGTGAAGTGTTAAGAAATGCAGACTTCCAGTCAAATTAGTTGCTTACATTTAATGACATCGCTTGCTTCAAATATCCGACTCACTAAGTTTAACAACATTTTGTAGTGTTGCAAATTGACACACTCTGAACTGTTTGAGAAACCGTTTTCGCCTCAAAATTCCCGGATTTCAATCGTGAAGTTAATTTTTATGCATGAAATTTCGAGATATTAAGTTGAAAACGTTTTCTGTTACTCCTGCGATGCAGCTAAATTTTCAGAATTTTAAACATTTATATCCCTAACTTTAGTAACTGTATTACATTTACGATAAATAGTGTTGTTAGACGAAAGAGTGCTAAGAAATTTAGAAAAATAGTTGATTAAATAATTGAACTATTGTTTAGAACAGAGGTGTGTTCCCAGACAATATGCTCGTGTACGTTTGGTTTTGTAATGCACTTCAAAATAGGCTGACCATCGTGTTACACACACGCAGCTCTTAACATAAACCAGCCAAAAATTACACAAACAATTTCCAAGATCTTCTTTGTGTGTACACCAAGGTTTTTGTTGTATTCTTGCTAAGTCAAAGCAATAAGAAAGTTCAATGAACATAACCCAACAAAAATATATCAGGCATAAAATACAAACTATCTTATACTTAGAATTGATTTTATGTACAGATACAGATGTATAAAAGCTGTAATTCTACGAATAATTGTTTTAATTGTTTGAAACTTTATAAACAATCAAAATGTATATAAAGCAAAGCACAGAAAACTCAATTTGCCGCAAAATTGAATCAAATGCGACCCTACATCTGTCTAAAGTCAATAAACTTTGACTTTGAAAAATATAAATAAATATATAGCTGCAGATACAAACAGAAGAAAAAATAATAAACAAAGCATTTACTACTGCATATTGTATATAATACATAATACACACCTACTGACTAGCAATTAAAACCAAAAAAAAAAAAAAATAGATAAAAATAAAATGGTGCAGAAAACTAGAGAACACCCATTAAATACAACAAAACAAATCGATTTGCAAAAAAAAAAAAAGAAAGGAAAAAGGTATCAAAGAAACAAGTTCAATAGCAACGAAACAGTAATACGCTGTAGTACAGTTATAAAAAGTCTTTATTTCTCAATAATAAGTTGGCTGCGCTGCTAAAACAGCTGACTAAAATCTGACTCAGCTGTTTTATTATGTAGTACAAAGATATTTGTATAAAAGATTCTTACAAAAATGCAACTTGTACTAAGCATACCAAGTCGTGACAGCTGAGTTACTAGCAACGTACAGACAGAAAAACAAACATAACTAAAATTATTCGTTGAGTTTTTATATTATTTTGTGTGCGCTACAAACTTTCAGAAAAATTAATAATACGCTTCACTCACACCAACTGCAGAGGGTATTTATAAAAGAAAAGTTCAAAAGAAAATAAATACAAGCAAAAACTAATGCAAAACATAGCCACAACGACGAGACAGAGAGACAGACAGACAAGTTCATGTGAAAAATGCGCAAAATTCAAGGAAAGGTAGAGATACTTGTATACATATACTCTCGTAGTTTATACAAGAACGGCGCAATGAAAATGAAAAACGAAATCGATTTTTCGCGCGTGCCTAACGTCGAAATGTAAAATAAGTACAGAAAAAAAGAAACCAACTTAAATAAAAATGTTTACAAGCTGCAAACGGAAGTGATGAGCATGAGAACGCCCACACAGATACACACACACACACACACACACACACACACACAAAGACAAATATAAACTAAGTACAAAACAGAAGAAAAGTATCTTAATGGAGGGTAACCCTTAACGGTGTTTTTTCAACCGATCTATCACGTTGCAACAGTTCACGATCACTTTAACTGGCTGATAGATGAACAGACCAAAAGGCCAACAACAATATAGAATAGTCGCACGGAACGATTTCTCTAACAATATAGAATACTTCACAAATGCAACAAGTCGAAGAAAATTCCTGTGCAAGATACTAAAGATATCTAATGCACCCGAAGTCTGGACAGATTCCCTTAAAGAAACTCAAGCTATTACTAGATACACACTTCCCGGTGGAGGGGTTCTTCCTCACCAGTTGTCAAAGATACCACAAATAGAAATTGGCAATAGATACGTTTCAACCCTACAAACCACCAGATCTGGATGGAACATTCACAGCACAATTCCAGCAAACGAAAGAACTGCTCCAACCATGGTTACATGCAATCTTTGTAATCTGTCATATCCCAACCAAATGGAGAGTAGTCAAGGTAGCCTTTATACCCAAAGTGGGCAAGGCCGCTTACGCCAACTCCAAGTACTTCAGGCCAATACGAATTTCTATATCCGTTTTACGACCTTCGATAAAAATTATGATGTCTCAAACGTCTACCAGGTTACAATGGGACACACTATTACAGCACAAAAGGAATGCCATCAATATTTTCACTGAAGGCTCAAAGCTCGACAAGCGAGTCGGAGAAGGCATATTCTCTTCGAAACTGGGTGCAAGGGAATCCTTTACATATAACAATATCAGATGATATTACAGTGACTAACTGTCTATAAAGCTGTAGGAACTGTTGAGAGTTATAAGTTTTAGCGCTGCCAACTTGATTTTTGCAAGTTGTTTTGTTAATAAATAAAAAAAATTGGTAACAAATCTAACTTAAATTTCTGTTTTTGTTCTCTAGTGTGTGTTGTTGACTCTCTAATAATTATACAAAGCACAAATTGATTCTCCATTGATAAATTTGTTGATGGTGCTGCCAACTTAATAAACCAACTTGATAAAATAGCATAACAAAAAGTAATAATTTCCAGATAGTTTCAATGCTTAACCTCGCATATTAAATAGAGAACAGCAAGAAATATTGTTGCCCTCGAGACAAATCAATTAAAAAAACATAATTTTTTTTTTAATTTTATAAAATGAAGTAGTAGCCAGAGTCAACGAATGCAAAAATGTCAGGCAAATAAATTTACAAAATGCTTTTGGGGCAAATAAGAAAAACTCTTTGATGGCAATGAAAATAACGAAAACAGTCGCGATAAGATAAAGTTTCATGAACGGGGGACAATACAAAAAAAAAAAGAAAGAAAAAACTACGAAGTAATTACGACACAGCATAGCCAGAAGGATTAAAGTTTGAAGTACATGAGACAGCAGCAGCAACACGCAGCAGGACACTGAATGTAGAACGTTGAAGTATCTATCCTTGCACGCGCAACTGCTGGCAATTAAAAGATATGAAAGAAAGAGAGATAAGATAGACAAAATAAAAGAGATAGTAGTATGCATTATATAGCCTGTACACACACAAGACAAAATGAAACTACTTCACAAACTCTTACACGTTCAAAAATTGCCTTGAGGCATCCTCTGAACGCTGAAACGACTCTTATGTATGAAGCTGTAGCTGTAGCTAATGATGATGTTCATGTTGATGATGATGTTGATGTTGACCACCTTTGGCAACGCGCATTTGCGTGCTGTAATAGTTTTCTTTTTTATACTCTTTACACGTAGTGTGCATAGAGTATTATAATTTTAGCATGGAGTTTGTAACACATTAAAGGAAGCATTGAAGATCCCACAAAGTAATATATATACTTTATGGGATCTTCAATGCTTCCTTATATATATATATATATATATATATATATATATATATATATATATATATATATATATATATATATATATATATATATATTGGATAAGGTCGACGAGTCGAATCGAACTAGCCTGTCTGTCTATCCAACTGTCTATCCGTCTGTTTAAACGTCTGTCTCTCCATCTGTCCGTCCGTCTGTCTGTCCGTTCGTCTGTCTGTCCAACCGTCTGTATGTCCTTCTGGCTCTCATTCTGTGTGTCCGTCTGTCCACTGCCTGTGTGAATCAAAACTTCTCTTTTAATTTTTAAATTATCGATCTGAAATCGGGAATGGAGACTTTCTACGTTCCTATGCTGAAATACGTAAGTCATAATGAACATGCCACGCCCACTTTTAGTGCCAGCTCCCCTACAAACCCACCGCCTAATTTTCGGTTTTTGTAAGATAAACTTTTATATTACAGTCAACTTGAAATTCGATATGGTAATTCCTTATAAACAGAAGCTTCACATAGTTATTAATGAGCGTGTTCTGACCACATTTGGATGTAGTATCCATAAAGACCAACCACTCACTTTCTTGTTTTTATATGTAAACTTTTGTCATCGATTTGTCTCGAGCTAACCACCTTAAAAATGTAATGAAGCCTTCAAATTAGCACTATATGCCTAAAAGATTTGAAAGTAATTTGTTAGATGCTTATGAAGAGTATTGAAGCTATGTTCCTGCCGAAGTTAACGTTTTCTCTTGTTTCTCTTTTATGCATAGCAATCTACTAACTGACCCCGCTCTACAAAAAACTAAAGTCAGCCTCCTGCTACAATTTTGTATGTACAAATTCCGTGTGGGTGTACTGCTATCATTATAAAATTCAAAATAAATACAAACAGATACAGTTTTTTTATGTAACTCTTACGTTTAAAACGATTTTCCTTTTTTATTTTTTCAATATAATTTTGCCTCGCATTTCGTTTTAATTTTTCTGCAAATATTTTTATATCCATTGGATTTTTTGTAATTTTTGCTCCCTTGCCATAATAATTATGATAAGCTGCTAATTACATTTATCTGTTGCTCTTTGTAAGCAATAAAATTATAGTGGGCGACTTTTGCGCAAGCATGTGCAGCGTATGAGTAATTTATGCTTTTATATATGACGACATATTACGTATATGTTGTGGGATTCATAGTTGAAAAAATGTAATACTTAATGCTATCAAGTTATTGCATTAAATGCAAAGTGCATTTTAAAAAATATAATTACTAGATTATGTAGTGACATTAAAAGAAAGCATACGAGTACAGATATAAATTGAGTCATTTATTTTTATACGTAGAAGCCATCATCCAAAAGACTTAAAGCGACATGCTAAAGGACATCCCGAACTACGCGTCCAGTTGATCAAATGTCATGAAACTTTTGATTACAAGTTGGAAAAACATGTAACTCTGCAACGCATTAAGTTGCATACAGATAGCATCATCGGAAAACACCCAAATCCAAAAGTAGGTGCTCACTAGAGATGAGCTAGTCAGTGATTTTTGAGCAGCAGTGATTTTTCGTGACTGCTACTTTGAAATCATCGTGATTTTCAACTGCTACTGCGATTACTGTTAAAATAAAAACCAAAAAAAAAAAAAAACATAGACTTCTTAAATACCCTGTTCCCGCCTTAATAACCAAGATCTTTGTAAGAAGCTCATATCCTATTGTTGGATACCAATGATTACGACTATCTCCAACACCATTGAAACGTTTCTGGTACCATTTTAAGCAAATCCTCTCCAGAAATTTCATCAACTTTCAACATATCAAATAACTTGATACGTTGATATTTTTTGTGCTGCTAACAATACATGCATGATATATAGTATTACTGATATGCCGTGAATCACAGTAGCACTAGTAAGAAACCGTTGATACTCAATCACTGATATTTACAATTTCGAGTAGCAACTGATATCAGTGATTTTTCAGTCGCGTGATTGAATCACATGTAGTTAAATATCAAGCTCAACTCTAGTGAAGTTTAACCATAATGCTGTATTAAGGATATCAAAGATCTGCATTTATATGTAAAAATCTTGGTGGACATTATACTGCAATATGCCAGTGAAGAGATGCAATTGATTTAGACATTTTAACAACACAGCGACTCATATTAAACTTGCCAAAGCTGGGTTTACCACTAATAGGCTCATTGTGATGGAATGGTCAGCACAGACTCCCAACATCAATCGTATAGAGAATTTGTGGTATGGTGTGAAGAAGCCAATTTTGAAAGCTAGACAAACCAGCAACTTGCAACTTAGGGAGACTATGAAGAGTTCCTAGACAGTTACTGAAACAATAATCTTCCATAATAATCTGAAACAATAATGATTGAAAAAAGTTGACATATATCCCAACTTAGACGTTATATCTTTAGTTGAGTAGGTAACAATGAAAATGCGTACTAAATTGTTTTGCTCAAATAAGCAATAAGGTAAATCAATAACATTTTTTTAAACTACAAATATATAAATTCAAAATACGAATTTGAATTTTCTTTCGAATTTGATTTTTAAGCAACTTCAAAACGATGCTAAAATAAACTCTGTCGTACATCATTCATTTCTGACGCATCCATCTCATTGATGACAATTTGTCTTTTCAATTTAGTTTAACAATTTGGAATAATTTATGTATTATATTTTGAATTACTGCTAATGGTTTTGGCTATTAACTTCTTTAAGCAGATATTGTATACACACACACACACACACATCTATATATAATACATATTCAGAAAAACTAATTAATTACTTGATCACTTAGTGTAACGACTTAAAAAATGCCTATTAATGCCAAAGTTTAATGCGCTACAATATCTACAAATAGCGCCACTGTATAAAATTTTACTGACACAAAAAGAAAATAAGTATTAAGAGAGCCTGGGTAATGAAAGCCATGTCATCATCAATCATTCGACTGATATATATATATATATATATACTTATATAAATACTACACATTATTCAAGTAGTATTATAGTACATTTTTTTATATTGTATTTATTTTGCAACTAATCGCTGATTGAGTGTTGTATGGCATAGTTTTTTTAGAGGTGTAGAATATCAAACAGAAAATTGGCTTTATAAGAAAGATATTTGTATGCCATTAGTATTTAAAAAGATATCATATTCGGGAATGTGTGCGCCATGCTGGAACTCAAACTTTCGAACTCTCTTTATTTAGAGTATACGAAAACGAGTCGCTCCGATATAACGGACATAGCGCACAGTAACCTTTCCGAACTCTACCACAATTTTCAATTTTTGTAATAAATACAAGCGTTATTCTGACATTATTCTAATCATGCCAAAATGCCAAACCAAACTAAGCACAAATGACAATAGCGTTGCAAGATGTGAACAATTTACAATAGTTTAATTCCTGTCAAAAACACACCCTATACAATGAAGCTAAATAAAAAACAAACGACACCAACGACTTCCAACTAACCAACTGAATGACTCTGACCGCTGACTGACTGTCTACGTGTGTATTAATACTTTTTTTTTATTTATTTTTTTTTTTTTTTGGATTAGTTTTAGAGTACATAGAACACAGCACACAATAATTATCATACCACATCTAGCAATTTTCATAGTTATAAACTGCAGCTTTATTATTGATTAAATGTGACTGATAAGTGCAAATTTATAATTATTATTTGCGTGGGCTTAACAATTCAATTAATGGGATTGTCATAGTTTGGTTGATTATTTATGAGCTTTCTTGAGATAGGCAATCCACACGTCCAAATATGTATGAACTATATATTTTTTGGCAATTGATAAGCATAAAAGTACACAAATGGCTTAATTTTGTGTTCATATCTTTTTTTTTTATAGATATACAGATTTCATTAGTTTTGTTGTATGTAGTTCGTTTAAGGCGCCAGTGTTGCAGTTTTTAAGAATTTACCGTAAGAAAGAAAATTACATTTAAGATTTAAAAGCACTTATAATACACAAGCAGTTTTAATATGCCTTATGGCCAAGTTTGCACTAGTAGTCTTGCGTTCTATGTTTTAATTACTTTTTAAAGCAGTATTTTAGTAGTACAAAGCCATATTTTTACATAGGTAAATTTACATAGTAAATCGTCAATAATATGTCGATAAATGTTTAGAAATATGCTGGATTTCAATATACACTTTAGTTTATTGAAGGCACCGTATATGTACGACATATTCGTATGTGCTATATTATTTAGTGTTCCGATTTGGACTTATGAGGGATTTTATTTAGTAGAATTTTCGAAATATACACCAAATTAAGCGTTTCTAGTTAAGTTAAAAATGTTCACTCAAAAATGAAGAGCAGGTTTGTAAGGGGCGAGTGGTCCGATATGGGCCTATATAAAATATATTTGTGGGGTTGGCTTGTTCATTTTATGCACATTATCTGAAGAGGTAAGAGGAGAGTCTATATATCTAAACTTGTCGTCTTCGAGATATTTTCGTTCGAAAACACTGTCTGACGGAAGAACGGACAGGTCTCTATAGACTTGCTGATCAAGAATATATATTTTCTTTGCGAGATCTGAAGAGCCTCCTTCTGCTAAGTACATGCATTTACAAAAAAGTTAATATAACCTTTGACTCTATGGGCACAGTGTATAAAAATTAAAAAATAAATATGTTTTTCTACCACTGCATTAAAGCGATGGCAAGTTATGAAATTTTAAATTACACTTATAACAGTGCGGTACCTAGAGCGCATATACCGCAAGTTTAGTTTCTCTAAGTCTGAGAACTTTTCACTCGGTTAGCTATGTTTCAGTAGGTTCAAAGCTTATTTTGTCAATAAAAATGCAAAACTAGACGCGAACAATAAACTAGCAAAAGCATATATTACTATATACAATACAAGAGCAAAGAAAAAACATTTCGTAATTTCATGAAATTCGAACAAAAATTAAATTTAAACCGCAGGAAAAACATTTTCTAAAACAGTATGCTTCAAAGCAAGAGACAGATATGAATGTACTAATATGTGAGTTACTGAGAATATATTAGTACAAACATGTGACAAGTACATTCCCTGACGAATGTTGAAAAGCAACTAAACAATTTTTTGTGCTCTTGCGCTGAATTAAAATCAAAGGTCTGGCACTGTACGAGTTTGAAGTTTATCACGCGTGTAATATGTGAAAAATACACTATTTTTATAGAATATTTCTATGCCATTTCTATTCTGTCCACCTTAATACAACTTCTCTGTTCATTTCAATTCTGTTTACAGATTCACCTAGAATTTGTTTTGCTTTTCTATTTATAAATAAGACATACTTTATTTGTTCTATTAGCTAATACAATATTAATAATGAGCAGACAACACCCACAGATCCAGATCCAGTGTGTTCATTTTATACACCACAATCAACGACTGTTGCTACAAATGTAATTAATCAATAATTATCTAGAGTCATGGTAGCACAGTATATAGCAAATAAAGTTGTTCATAAAAATACAAAAAAAAAAAAAAATCAGCAGAAAAACAAATTTAATTAATTTACTGTCAGCACCTGTGATAATCTAAATACAACTTCTCCCCCACAGTTTTATGTTTCTGTAAATGTATCGACTACAATTTCAGCTTTGCTACTCTGCTGTAGCCCCTACTCTTGGCAGTATGGAATGTCATAACTTATTTTTACTATTGATTACATATCACCTGTACATAATAGTTTATATAATTTATATTTATTTATATATAGTATTGTACATAAAATTATGTGTTGTATTTTACATAAAATTATGTGTTACTTTATCAAATTCAATTAACAAAATGCACGCAGATGTAATGTACTCGTATATATACAAATAGCTACATAAATTACATAGTTCGAAATACAATTCTCTAAGTAGGTATTCTATTATATACATTGTTTGAACTATAAATTATCAAAAGGACAATGTCGCTGTTACCCACACATTCCTGATTTTAACCCTAACCCTTGGCATATGTTTAACCCACTTTATGCAAAACTTTGTCGACCCGCATTAGATATTTCTAATTTTAAGGCACTCATTATTATTAGGTAGGAAGGTAGGTAGGTAGATACTATTTTCCCTCCTAAATGCTTGTTAATGTCTGTGCATGTTTTTTTCATGTTTGTTTATACGATACATTATTGCCTGCTTATCAAAGTGTTTAGCTGTAGTTTTTTTATACATTGTATGTAAAGGGTTTTCCATTAAGGTCTAAACTTTAAAAGCAAATAAAACGAATTGTGTGTGAGATATGACGCAAGCCTTCATTGGTGTGATGTGATCAACTATGAGCTGCTCAAACCGAATGAAACGATAACGATGGACCAGTACCGTACTGATGCGTTTAAACCACGCATTTGAAGAAAAAACAGCCGGAATATGGCAATAGGCACGACAAAATCATTTCTCTCCACAACAATGCTCGTTCGCAAATCGGAAAACCTGTCAAATTGTACATCGAAACGACTAAATGTATGGTTCTACTCCACCCGCTGTATTTTCCAGACAACACTCCATCTGTTTATCTACTGTTTCGATCGATGATGCATGGATGTCTGCAGAACGCTTTACTTCTTATGAAGATTGCAAAAAAAAGGGTGGATTCTTGTATTGCTTCTAAAGACGAGTCGTTCTTCCGACGCGGAATACTTTTGCTGCAGCTTTGGACAACACACTGAATAATATATTTGTAAACATTTTTACACAATAAAGCTTCACTTCTCGAAACACCCAATACATAGAATACTAGTATTATGTTTTAAAAATGATATCATTGAAATTAGAAATGAGTGAGAACAAGGCCATGGATCGTTTACAAAATTTACTGTCGATTCGAACCGAGAGCCTAATTTTTGTATGACTCTGTAGTATAGGTCGGGCTGGTGAGATACCAATTGTTTAAATGGTATAGCCGTTCAATAAAATATATGCTTTATCACTGAAGCTGATTTTATCGCCAACATTTGCATACATCTCCAACTGTTCCAGAACCCAAAACAGCGAACGTAAAAATGCTAAATTGGTGTATGTGACATCACATGAATGTCGTTGAATGACAGTGTTGCCAACTGAAATGACAGAGCAATAACCTATGAAAGTTTGGAGATACCTATTGAAAACCCCTTTATATATTTTACACCAAACATTGTCAGTCAATAACGAAAGCGAATTCACATATTGTGTTGACTCTTTGATAAGCTGTCGACCGACTCGAACTTGACTGCCTGAATTGCTGACGTATTTACTATAGACGCAAGTGTATGTTTTTCTTTTTTTTATTATTTAAAACATATTTGTTTTTTTCAGAATATTTTCCTGTTTTTGTTTGTCAAATTTGCGTTTTTTTTTTTTTTTTTAGTGTTTTGATGTTGCCATCTCCGCCTGTTGTCGATTTATTTTAGTGCAAAAAATAAAAATATTGAAAAAGATACATTTATATTATATCAAAATCAAAAAAAAAATATGAATTTAAATTAAAACTGTTTCAAACTGGTACAACAGCATTTATGAACATTCACGCGCGTAGCTATTGAGGAAAGTTTTTAACTGATATAGAATTATATATAGAATTATAACATTAAAATAGATTTCGCTAATTAATTAAAGTTTTTTGATATATATTTTTTTATAACTCACATACTTTTTTGACAGCATGTTTCTATATTAAAGAACTATACATATGCCCTATTGGACACAACATTCTTAACATCTTTTTTTTTTTGTACTGGCAAATGAACGTTATCGTTAACATGTGAGTGGCAAAATGATGTTTGCTTTAGTTAAATATCAGCTAGCAGCAGTTGATAATAATAATTATGATGTGATATCGTTAAAAAATCATTTACTTCATCGAAAAACCGCATAATTCGTTCGAGGCGTATGGCAGCGTTCTTCGAGCATGTTGAGAATATACAGTATGTTGACTCCTATGTAAAGTGTATTGATATCTATAACAAATCTATGTTTTATATACTTGTTTGAAAATTATATAATAGTATAAGTATAATTAACATTAGCTTCCGGTAGAAAAACTGTTAATCTGTGCTACTGAAATAGAAACCGTAATCGATATAAGTTTCGTTTTCATTATCTGCTCTCAAACCTTAAGCTTTTTAGGGTTGTCGCCAACTAGCGCCTCAGCGTTACTTTTTTAGCTACCTTAGCTAACAAGCATCCCATACGTCGACCAGCTGAATCGCACG